>CP125837.1:59910147-61110147 GCA_030408175.1 Trifolium repens | reverse complement strand
TATTCATTTTGAGTGTCTTACAGTATCTCAAACACACTCAATATAAGAAAATTAATTATACCACCTTATGAGTTACTCGCGCACCCTACAAAATGACCAAAATATCATTTCGTGGTTTAAGTAGCGGATGCTATAAAAATGAGAAATTTTGAAAAATGTCGTCCGCTTCTTAAGTAGTGGACGTTATAATTGTAGAGTCTTTTTGAGAGTGTCTGCTACTTAAGTAGGGGCCATAGGTATTTTGATAAAATCATAGGGCGCAAAAAAAAAATATTCCCTAACAATAGCATTTGTTTTGGCTTTTCTTATCATTGCATCAGGTCTGAATGAAAATGAGTAATTTGAGTGTTTTACACGAATTGTCTTTTTAAATTCCCACTTCATCCAATTTACTATATCTTCTCTTATATTTCATATGCAATGAGGTTCTTATTTGTGTTTATTGATTTTGTTTGTAGATATGCATAAGGAAACACAAGTCAGGAGAGTGAGTGAAGATGACATTGAAGTCTGTAATACAACCGTCGACTGTAACCGTAGCCATTATCCTTATTCAAGGCCACTGTATATGTATGTCTAAGGAAACACAAGCCTGGAGAGTGAGTGCAGGTGACATTGAGTCTGTAATACAACTGTCGATTGTAAGCGTAACCATTATCCTTGCCTAGTCGGCACACCCCATTGTATTCAAGGCCACTGTAAGTTTTAAATAAGTATTATTCTTTGAAAGAAAAATTATAGCCATACCTTTTAAAGAAACAAAGTTTTTTTTTTCTAAGCAAATTTCTTTATTAAGCGTAACCATTATCCTTGCCTAATTGGCACACCCCATTGTATTCAAGGCCACTGTATATGTATTTCTTCACCGCCGTCAGTGTAGATGTATACATGATTCACCACGAGTCTAGTCATTTACAAATTGACTAATACAATATTTTAAAATAATATTCATGTTTGAATAAGAAATGCCAATATTTCATGAGTAGTCTTAATATTTGGTAACATGACTAATTTCGTACTATATAATATTTGATCTATTATAACTTTTGGTTGGTTATATTGTCTGTTTTGTCTGGTTAAGGTATCCTAAATTGAAAGAGAGTTATATTGCCGAGGTGTGTCCTGTATGCCGTGATAATTGATGCTTGGGATCTTCTAAACTCATCAATGTTAGTTATCCCCCCTTCTAGATTAATTATTCTTCTGATTTTTTTGTATTCTACATTTGAAATGTAACAATCTGGTTTACTATAGCAAATTAAGCATACGGCTAAAAGTAAAACCAACAAGGATGAGGAGTTTGAGTTCTCAAAGTATTTGCTAAAAGACTTCTTCCGTATTTAAGATAATTGGATGAAGAACAGATGATTGAGAAGGAAAGAGAAGCCAAAAGACAAGGTATTCTTCTATAGTCCGAGATTATTTTAGTTTCATATATTTTTCATTTATTTTATAATTTGATTTTGGGATATGAATTACATGGATCTCACTCTCAAAGCTAAAATAAAAATCGGCTGATTATTCTAAAGATGAGCATGTGTACTGGTTGGGACTTATTTGATATATTAATTAATGTTTTTTACTTATTCTAATGGTATATAGTTGTTGTCACTGACTTAACACTTTTTGTAGTGACAACCGCAAAACATCAATAGTTGACTACCATAAAACCTGTACAAAATTCTCTTTTGACCTTTGCTTGCTCTGCGAGCTTCGTGGTGGGCAACTTCTAGGTGGTGCAGATCCAATTGAGCTCGAGTATATTTCTCGAGGTCGCGAATATCTACATGATGGAGCTGCAGAAAAACATGTTAAAAGAAATGCATCACAGGCTCAAGACAAGCCTATGACTCGTGACTGGTCAAGATCTAGGTGGCGTACAAATGGAGATGGTCACATTCCCTGTCTGAAAGCCAATAATGAATGTGATCATGGTTTCCTTGAACTGAGAAGGATACTTTCTCCAAACTGCATCTCAGAGTTAGTGTGCAAAGCAAAAGAACTTGCAGAAATATTTAAGCTGCAAGATGCAGAGGAGACTCTTGATAATGGGTGTTCCTGCTTGAAGCCTATTAGGAACGCCGATGATATAAACAATAACACAAGGAAGGCAGCTTTCCGCAAAAATTCCAATGTGTTATTGTTTATATTGTCGGCGTTCCTAACAAGCTTCAAACATGAACATCCATAATCAAGAGTCTCCTCTGCATCTTACATCCTAAATGTTTCTACAACTTCTTTTGCTTTACATACTACCTCAGAGATGCAATTTGGAGGAAGTATCCTTCTTAGTTCAAGGAAACCACTATCACACTCATAATTGGTTTTTAGACAAGGAATGCTACAGTTACCATTTGCATGCCACCCAAATCTTGACCACTCATAAGTCGTAGACTCGTCCGTATCTTGTGATGCATTTCCTTCCACCTATTTTTCTTCATTTCCACCATGTAGACTCAATTGGATCTGCACTACCTAGAAGTTGCCCACCACGAAGCTCGCGACAACATTGGAGAGGAGGCAAAGGTCAAAAGAACATTTTGTACAACTTCTTTGGTAGTCAAATATTGATTTTTGTAGCGGTCACTACAAAGAGTGTTAATTAAGTCGGTAATTATATAGCATTAGAATAAGTAGAAAAACATTAATTAATATATCAAATAACTCCAAACTAGTACACACACTCCTCTTTAGATCAACCGATTTATTTTTAGCTTTGAGAGTGAGAGCCGTGTAATTTATACCCCAAAATCAAATTATAAAATAAAATGAAAAATATATGAAATTAAAGTAATATCCGACTATAGAAGAATACATTGCCTCTTGGCTTCTCTTTCATTCTCAATCATTTGTTCTCCTTCCAACTATCTTAAATATGGAAGAAGTCCTTTCAACAAATTCTTGGAGAATCCAACCTCCTCATCTTTGTTGGTTTCACTTTTAGCAATATGTTTCAAATCCAATAATAAACAAAAGGGTTACATTTCAAATATAAAATAAGGGTATAGAAAAATCAGAAGAATAGTTAGTCTGGAAGAGGGTTGAGAACTAACTTTGATAAGTTTAGATGATTGCAAGCATGTTTTGCAATGGCAATTATTACAACACACAAGACATGCCTTGGCAATATCATTCTCTTTCAGTTTAGGGTACTTTAACAAGACACAACAAAAAAAATATTTTTTTCAATATTTCATCAACCTAAATCCAAACGTGTAATTTGTGAAATAACTTATCCCAATAGGATCTCAATCATGCACTTTCTTGAATGAAGGATCCATTATTTAGGTAAACTGAAATTTAGTAAAATTATTGTTATAAACTATGTTTTAAAAATATATAAATGAAAAATTGAATACATTATAATCCAATTTCCCTTAATTTAATGACCCTCAAATAGACTCATTGCTCTTTTTTTTTGTGAACAAAATGGGCCAATAAGCCCCATAGACTCAATTCCAGCAACCGTATTAGATTAATAAATTCATAAACCAGTGATTATTGTTTATGTTATTAAATTGGATGTTGTGAGGTTGTTCGTAAATTCATCTTTTTCAAAATAGATAATGATTGATGTACTCTACAATAAACAACACACTCAAGTATTATTTGTCAAGAAAAAAACCAAATATTGAGTCATGCGACAAACATAAAACAAACCCACCACGCATATGACAAACCATGAGATAACAACATAAATGACTCTTCAATGACCAAAAATGATTCTTGTGATAAATCAAAAAGTGAGAGAAACATAGATAACACAAAGGTCATATTTTACATATACCGTTAAAAACATGCATTAAATCTCATTTTTCTTATAACAGAGTAAAATATTTGACGCACCTTCAAGATCTTCAATCTGGCAGACCACGTACAAGCAGGTGAAATTGATGGCCGCTATTGCAGAGCGTAGCGGATTTTTGAAGTCGGCCGCTACAGGGCATGGTGGAGCAGCGCGTTATGGTGATGCGGGAGCTATTCCGGGTTGCGGGCACGATTTCGGTTGTGGGTCGCGAGTCAAAAGAAGGTCGCTGCGATGCTTTTTCAATGATGGGACAACTTCGGCTTTGCCCTTAAATTTCGGAGCGGATCTCTCTTCTCATCACCGACCAGAGACTTCATCAACATTACGACGAAGACTAGAAAAGAAATGAAGAATGAAGAAGAAAAAGAAGAAGGACACATATGTGATGGTGGCTGATCATAATGAGAACTAGGGTTTACCGTTATTTCTTTATAATTGGGTAGTGGGCTAGGCCCACATTGAACTAACCAACAAACCCAAAAGAGTTAACTTTTTAATAATAAATATTTAAACAATCAAACAAATAAATACACAATGATATTAATAATGTTTTTGCTAAATTGCAATTTTGGCCCCTCAGGTTTACTAATTGTGTGATTTTGGACCCCCCAGTTTCAAACGTGCAATTTTAACCCTCCACATTTGTCCCATTTGGCATTTCATGGTCCTCTTGACTATTTTGACCAAAACATTGATGACATGGAATTTTTTTACATGTGGCTTGATTATGTTGGACAACCCCTTTTGCATTTCCTTGTTAATGCATATCACATGTTGTGCTCATTAATCTACCATGCATAAGCCTCGACTTTATAATTTCATAAAACAATCACATTTTCTGCGTAATAGAACTCGAACATTGTTTAGTAAATGATATAATTTCCATGTATGGTGCATAGAATCAGCCTAGTAATTATGTAGTAATTGTATATATAATCAAATCAATTTTACATCGCGATGTTGTGAACCATGTTACCAACAGCACTGTCACCAGCAATCATTGTAGAGAGTGTTCAAGGTAGAGTTTTGAGAAAGTGGATTCAAAGAAGAATCCACCGCCTATGGAAGAAGACCAAGATTTCTCAAAAGTATTTAGACAAATTTCTAGCTTATACGGGTTACCACACTAGTGCAATACTAAGCGGGGAACTTTATAATTAATACCAAACTGTTATTTAGTCTAAGACTAACTAACTCAGCGTCAAAGTTGGCCTAATTAAGCGTCGAAATCGGCTTAATCACACACCAGTCTAAAACCACGCGTTCATGTCCAACAACATGCTCAGCCCACTTAGGCGTCGAGTTTGACATCAGAATGATTGAAGTTGATTATCTATACTAATATATAAAGGGGATATAAATTTTTGAGATGACTTTTTCATTATTCCTATTTTACCCTTAAAAAATAACTTCCACATAAAGTTTTTTTAGTAAATAAATTCTTTTTTCTTCTTAATAATTTTTTTTTTAATAACTAAGCACAACTTCCGCATAAAAGTATGTTTTCAGTTTTTCTATAGTAAAAAAAAATATTTTTTTCTTTCTTCTTAATAACTAGCCACAACAAAAAAATGAGGTTACATAGTTATCAATTAACCAAGTCCAATAAAAAAAGAGATTAAGTAGTTATTTATATTTGTACAATAGAGAATATTGATCACAAAAAAAAAAAAAATATCGATCACACAAACGGGCATGGTGGAGGCTAGTTAATCATAGTTTTTCAGCCGTTATATACTCTTCTCATACAGGAGGAAATTATACCCTTCTCATTCAAGAGGGAAAGGTATCTATTTTCTTACTCACAAATCTCTCACTTCAAGCAAATATTGACTTGAACGTCAGAGTGACCTAACCTGCAGGTACACCTCATTCACAACCACCGTTCACCGGCCATACTCCTTCTAATCATGTAAGATCACAAACTGTAATGAATGTTATAGATAGTAGTGATAACTTGAATATCATCCTCATGAAGTTCATTTTATACAACAGTACAAGAAAAAGAGCAAAAGTACCACTAAAGAACCCATGATTTTACAGATCAACCTAATATTTTATACACACATGATTGTCATCAAACTTGTTGTCATTCCTAATAATCTTTGAATGCTGCTGAATCATATTTGAATGGTAATCCATCATCATTATATGGAATTGGGATCTCTCCCGGTGGCAGGAGGTTGTTGAATCTCCAAATTAAATTGTTATGTCCTTTAAGCAACTCCATCATACCTTCTTTTACAACACTTAAATCAATTGTTTCGGCACGGAAATTAAATAGGAGCATATGAAATTCAGCATACTTTTCAGGCTCATTTTGAAAAACATGATTTACTTCCATTACAAAATCAATTGCTTTATCAATTGCATCATCTGTTGTTGTGGAGCTGTTCATCTTGAAAGGAAAAAATTTAAGAAATTAACTAGCTAGTTGTTTTAAAATGCATGGAAATTGAAACAAGTTAAAGAAAAAACATACCACATTGCATGTTTCCTTCATCGATTCAGAAGAAAGTGGAGGAGCTGATGATGATGAAGATGACCATCTCCGGTTGTTGAGATTGACAACAGTACTACCATGTCTTCCTCCTCCGCCTCCTCTTCCAACTGCAAGCATCCTCACGCGAGATCGAGAAAAAAGCCTCATTACGCGAATCATTCTGTTCTGGAAATGAGGAAGCAAAAACCCTAACTTTCTTATTGTTTCCCTCCAAACCAAAGACACGAAATGGAAGAAGGGTTTCCGAAATTGGTGGACGGGGTATATATACAGACACTCATATGGGCTTTGGGCCCCTTTCTTAAAAGACTATTTACACCTGAACTACTACTAACTTGGAAAACTAATACCAATAATATTTAATGTCATGAAACTAAAATGAAAAAATATATATTGTCAAAAAGAAGAAAAAAAAAACATTTTTTTGTGCGTTTTCATTTGATTTTTACGAGAGCAAACTCTTATAGTTTAAAATTCGGTAGTAAAGTAAGTAAAGTTGAAATAATAAATTTTTCACTCATGAATTGTACTCGTATTCTCATAATAAAAAACAGGTTATATTGCGTAAGAAATACAAGATTTCTCATTTAAATTTATCTCTATTTTTTGTAAAATGTGATTTTTTTGTTAAAGTAAAATGTGAATTCTTCTTATTATTTTTTTTGACAAAAGTGGTTTTTTTTTATATACTGTAGATTGTATTTTGTTTTAGAAACAAAACATGTTTTTATTTATAAGTAGCTAAATTTTAATGAATAATATGCAAAAAAAAATAAATTGAATGTACCATAAAGTTGGTTAGGAGTGTTTAAATTCAAACCGATATAAAAAAAAACGAATATCTTTTTATGTGTGTCATGTTGTGAAAACGGTTGGATCAAATTGAATTTTAGATTGATTTTTCAAAATCGACCTAAACAGACCAAACCGCAAACATATATTTTAATATTTATTTATCAGGAAATAAGATTTAAACGTATAACTTCATGCATACTACTCAAATTTCTCATCACTATTTCAAAATATTATTATTATTTCAAAAGACTTTATTTTAAAAACCACCACAGACCTTCATAAGTGATGGGTTCGTCCTATCACTGGTATGATGAAATCACAATTAAGAACTGTAGTGAACATGAAAGAAAATCATGTAAAACAGAAATGTTGATCAAGAAATAAATTGCAAGAAAAGAGAAAGAACACAATGATAGTGCACAACAAGAGTACAAGCAATGATTCAACATGATGGGGTTTTCTACCACACTAATCGTCTTTGAAAGCTGATTTATCATCACCTTGTTGTTCATCATGCGATGGAAGTGCCAATATATTTTCATGTCTTGCTGGCAAGAAGTAGTTGAATCCTGAAATTAAATCTTTACGGTCTTGGAATATTTCTGCTATTTCTTCCTTCACAATTTCTATGTTTTTCCTTTGGGATTTGAAATCCTCCAGGAGCCTTAAGAATGCCCGGTATATATGCTTCTCGTCACGAAAGGCATCTTTCACCTCATTAACGTACTTTATTGCATCATCGAACGAGGGGTTGCTAGTGTTGTTCATCCTGAAGAAAAAAATTAAGTTAGTAACTCAATTTGATTTGTTCCGATTCAAAATAAAACCGAAGCAAGTTCAATAAGTATAGATGGATGACAACATAAGACTATTAATGAATTAAATGAGTATGTGAGATGTGTCGCCTCTACATATAGAGTTAATAGGGAATTAACAAACCAAATACCAACTTAAGCTCTAAGTAAATTAGGGTTGGTAAGAGTATGACTAAAAGATAACTACACTACAATAACTAAGAAAATAAGACTAAAGATACTTCAGAACACCGAATGAAATAAGCTAGGCCTAAAACACATGACGAGCTAGTTAATAAATTAGTTAAGTTGTGAATGAGGTATTTTAATAAATTCCCAAGACGGGTTAGAAAATATAAGGGAAGTGAAAATAAACTCTCTAAGAATCAACCTAGATACCCATATTGTTGTGGCCCATTTTTCATCTTGAGAAGATGAACTGAATGGATGCCGCGAGAGATGACACAAAATATGAGGAATATGAGAGGGTATATTATATACTACATAATGGAGAACAAAAAAAGTCTCAAATGTCTTGTAATTACTTTTTTTTTAAAAATACAGGTTTAACAATAAACACTGCACCCAAGTATTAACCACTAAATTTGATCTAGTGATGAAAAATTTGCATAATATACATAAGATTTTAAATTTAACTTTTTATTGATTTGAATGTAACTAACACACCCAAATATTTTCCCTAAAAAAAAATATACATTGAGTCATGCGACGGAGATAAAACCAACCTACCACACGTGTAAGAAACCCAAGGGACTTCACCAAATAACAACCCAAGGGACGATAACATCATAAATGGATTTTCAACAGCCAAAAATGATTCTTGTGAAAAATCAGAAAGTGAGATAAACATAAATATAACATAACACAAGGGATCGCGTTTTACAGATACAGTAAAAAAATATGCATTAAATCTCATTTACCATGTAACAAAGTAAAACATTTGATGTACCTTCAAGATATTCGATCTAGCGGGCCACATACAAGTAGATGAAATTGTTGGCCGAGAGAAGATGGAGGCGAGCTTCGATCTAGGGTTCAGAGTTCAGCGGTAGATGGTAATGAGAAAGGGGTTAAGTGACTTCTGAAAATGAAAGGACTAAATCGTTTTTAGGATTTTGTCACCTTTTTATTGACGAATATTAATTAATAAAAAATAAATAAATATTTTTTAATAAAATAAAAATTAGTAAAGTAAAATTTGGAATAAAAAAGGTCGAGCACTCGAGCTTGTGTCAACAAGTTTAAAATGTCCACATGGCATTGGTTGAACTAGCAGCAGGAACAAAAAGTTAAAAATAGAAATTTTTTAATGTATACAAACATGTTACTTTTTTTATAAAACTAAAATCAAAAGTTAACATTTGTCAAGACGAAAAGCGTATTTTATCTTTTTATATAATTGAGTGATTTGTTTATTGCTTGTACTAAATTGGTGTAGACTTTATCCTTTAAGAAGCAACCAGTATACATTATAATGTTATGTCCTCTTTGTTGGGTAGCTAGTGTGAGGTTAGAAGTTCAGCATTATTTAAAAAAGTGGAAGTTAAATACTTTATAAATGAGAGAACTCATAAACTTAATGTCTTAATATTTTGAATAAAAAATACGATATTGTCCAACTCACTGGTGCAGTTGCTCTTAATCCCAATGTGGATGATCCTGTAGACTCCTCTCATGACCCAACAACGGTATCACATTCGATGGTTCGATTGACTCCTTATATCAAAAATCTTCAACAACAACGACAAGGCCGGCCTAATAAGTTTAGAAGCCTAAAATAATTTTTTCAATGAAGCCTTCAAAAAAGTAATACTAAGCTTAATTTTTTTATTGTTTCATTTGTTTGGCATGAGATTTGAACCTAGGTCTGAGAAGATAAAAACCTCATATTTACTAAATGTGCTAGCTAAATGTTCATTAATATTCTGTCATATTTTACATTTATAACTTAATTAGACTTTTTTGGTCCTTGATTTGGCCTAAAGTTTGGAAGCCTAGATCCCTTGCTTTGGGCGCTTGGCCTTTGGGCATGCCCAAATGTCTCAAATTTGAGAGATTGTTGTGACAAATGTAATGCGGGTCAAATCTCACATCAAATAGAAAAGTGGATAATTTGTATTTTATAAGTGAGAGAATCTTTAAATCTAAGAGAACTTCTTTTGGCACCCCCTCTATTTTCATGCTCGCGCTGCTAAATTACCAAAATACCTTTATCCGTTATTTAATCGATGCTGACTAAGAGTATGATGCTTAGCTAGCCAATCAACACATTCATTGTCCTGACGAAGAGTATGATGCAAAAAAATAACCCAATTTTGACAACCAAATTGAGAAATCTGACCAATTAACAGTGCATAAGAATGAAGGAGTTGAGCCTAAGACATATTAAACAAAGATCCACCATAAAATCTGCATCTATAATAATATTCATGTGCATATCTATCTATTGACACAATACTATGTACTTTATAATTATAATAATTAGTGACAATTTTACACAATACACACTTACAAACCAACTCCTTTCATGAATGAGTACATCATCACAAGTGAGCATTATTATTAGTAAAAACAAAGTGAACACATCTCATACTTTGCTACTTGCAATCTAAAAACATTACAACAGATCAAACAAAGATACATCCTTACTCATGAAGATAGGAAGCCAAACGTTTAATCAGTTTCTGACCATTCTCAGATTCAGGATGAAAAATATGATAAACATGATCTTCATCTTTTTCTTCAAACAATTCCAATTTCCCTTTCCAACCACTCTTTTTCACAATCTCATAATACCAAACCCCTCTCTCCCTAATTCCATCTTTCCCAGCAACACAAACAATCATTCTATCACAACCAATTCCTTCCAAACTTGGTGCCCCTGTACCCAAAGGATTAACCATAGGATTATCAATTCCACCAGGTGCTGATGGATACACAAAACTCCAAACCGAAGTAAACAAATCAAGTTGAGAACTGTTGAGTTTAACACTTTCTGATCCAACAGGGTATGAACTATAGAAATAAGGGTGTTGTAAAATAGCACCTAATAGTTTAACATCATTAGGTAAAGATTCAGAACCAGCTCGAATAGCAACGTTATGAACTATGTTACCACCAGCACTGTCACCACCAATGAAAACTCTGTTGAAATCACCGTGGTTAATTAACCACGGTTCTGGGTTGATGGGGTTTTGGGAAGAATTAGAAGCAACCCATTGGAGTGCATTCCAACAATCATTATAACAAGCAGGTAGAGGGTGTTCTGGAGCGAGTCTGTATTCAACAGAAACAACGATTGAATTTGCTTGTGAAACAAAGACGTTGAAGTGTTCATGGTAGAGTTTAGAGAAAGCTGATTCGAAGAAGAATCCACCGCCATGGAAGAAGACTAAGATGGGTAGTTTTTCTGTGGGGTTTTTGGGGAGATAGAGACGAGCAGAGATATTGGGGTTTTGAGAGATGATGATGTCTTTGGATGAGACTGGGATATTTGGGTCGTCGAGATTAGGTGGGACTAGTGGTGCTTGTCGTGGACGATCGACGGTGCCGTCGCTGTAGAGTGTGATATAGGTAGGAATTTCAGAGACGATGTGTTTTGTGGAAGCCATTGATGCAGAGAGAGAAGTGTACATGTACAATAAAACAGAGGGAGTGTTTGGATTTTTATATTGGAGTGAATAGGAAGGAGTGTGATTGTTGTTTGTTGTCATTGTTTGGTGGTGACAACTCACAAGAACAATAATACACACATTTGTGGACGACACACACCTAGACGTGGGAATATGCTAGGCCGAGCTAGGCTTTGCCAAGCCTGAGTCTGGCCTGTCAAAAAATCGAAGGCCTGAGCCTGGTCTGTGGCCTATCATAGGCTTATCATTTAGGCCTGACTCTGGCCTTTTGAAAGCCTGATGTGGTCTGCTAGCCTGTTTAAAAGCCTACTTCACATGAAGATATTTAAATAAATAATTATATTTATTTTTAAAAATACTTATGAACTAATAAACCCACGTCCTTTCGAAATTTAACATGATATTTTAGAGAATTTGACTATATATATCATCATATTTCAATTTTAGTTTATAATAATGCATTTTTATATGTGAAAAACTAATGTAGACTAATAAACTTATACTATTGAAAAAGTTAAAAAATTTATAATTTAATCAAAGTACAAATTTTAATATATAATATTATTCATATTAACTTAAATAGGCCGGCCTAATAGGTTAAAAGGCTTTTTTAATGGTCTGCGGTCTGGCCTATTTAACTAAATAGGCTAATAAAAAAGCCTTAGCCTGCACTATTTAAAG
Organism: Trifolium repens; assembly: GCA_030408175.1. Classification (NCBI taxonomy): domain Eukaryota; kingdom Viridiplantae; phylum Streptophyta; class Magnoliopsida; order Fabales; family Fabaceae; genus Trifolium; species Trifolium repens. Next base: position 61,097,913 of record CP125837.1, on the reverse strand, counting down.
AAATAGACCGACCTGGCCTGAGCCTATGTAGGCTAGGCCTTAAGGCCTCGTAGGCCGGCCTGGCCTATTCCCACCTCTACACACACCTATAATTAATAAAAGGGTAAATAGGTCTTTATTCCCTGTAATATACAGACAAGTTTTGTTTTTCCCGTGTAAATTTTTTTTGTGACTTGCCCCTTGCAAAGTAAATTTTTTTTGATGCACTTTTAAATCGGTTGAACAGATTAACCGTTTTAAAAAACAGCACTTTTTAAATCGGTTTGAACAAAATAACCGATTTAAAAAGTGCATCTAAAGGGCGAGTCCAACAAATTCGACATTAAAAAAAAAGTTTACAAGAGGAAAAATAAAACACGCCTACATTACAGAGGGTATAAGTCTATTTATCCTTAATAAATAATAATAGATTTAAATCCCGCTCATTTCATTTATCTACCTTAAAGTGGAATTTCTAATTACTACCTGAAAAAAAAAAAAAAATGTTTGGTATAAAATATATATTAGAATTACAAAAATTTTAATGTGACTATTATTCAAAAGCTACAATTTGTAGCTTCTACAAAATTATTGATTTTGGGTCGGTTTGAATTTGGCTTATTTTTTAGTTTATGAAAATAGTTTATGCAAATAAATAATTTTTATATTAATTTATAAGTTTTTACTGATAAAAATTGTATTATTATAAGCTATTTTTTCGTAAACTATTTCGAAAAGCTTTTAATAATACATAGAAACTTATTTATTTGCATAAATTATTTCACATAAAGTCAATCCAAATAGAGCCTTTGTCATATTTATCATGATATTAAACATAAATTAATACTTCCTTCATTTTTAATTATAAACAAAAATATGTAAAAAAAATATATAATATATATAAGGGTCATGCTAAACAGTCCATTTGGCACTTGTTAAGATACCAAAAAAGAAAATAAAAGAGAGATTTAATATCAGAAAAGTAACTTTTTACATTTTTAAAGTGTTAAATGCATACATTTCAAAACAAATTTTTTATTTTAATATGTTTAATCATTATCCCAGAAGCCCTGTTTAACATTTTTCTATATTTAATTTAAAATTGAACCAAATGCATCAACTTTTCTTTAGTCACTTTTTGTTTAAAGTTATGATTAGAGGGAGTAGGTTTCATCTTCTTGTTGGAAATACTTGACTTTGTTGTTCCTTGCTGCAGTCGAGTGGGATCAATTTAACTGCACTACTTTTCCATCACGTTTTTTCTTTGCAAGGATAGAGATGAGGACTTTATTTGTAGATAATATATAATACTTCCTCTTATCACTATTATAATTATAAGTAAAAATAGTTTCTTAATATATTGAAAAATTGACTTTTTCTTCATTATGATATATATTAACACTATCTAAACTTTCATTAACTCTTTCTCAAATGCTAAAACTTTCATTAACTCTAGTGAGTGTTATCTCCAACTCATCTAAACTTGTTTCAATAAGAAAAAATGAGATAAATCTTGTTAAGTCAAGCGTAAATAAAGAGTTTCGATAAAAGAGTTGATATTGAGTAAACATATAAGTAAGATAATTTATAAACTTAATGTCTTAAAGTTTTAGATAAAAATGTGATGTCCAGCCCACTTGTATAGTTGCTCTGTGTCCAATGTGGATGATTCTCGGCTTCCCTCTCATGACCCAATAGTGATATCAAAGTCTGATTCGACTTGATTTTGAGGGAAGATGTTGAGATATATCACATGAGTCAAAAGTCTCATTAGTTATAATGCCTTAAGGTTTTAGCTGAAAGTGTGATGTCAAAAGTCACTTGTGGGTTGTTCAAAGTCCAATGTATCGATCCAATTCGATGAGACTCCCCTTCACAATCCAACAGTTCTTTCTAGTCGAACAAGACAACGTTATCATAAACGTTTGAAAAAAACTATAATTCAAATTATAGCTAAAATAATTCTTACTCAGATTTTATTTACCAACTCTAATATATGATAGCATAAGCGGAGGTTTAATTTCACTTAACCATATTCTCTTAGGTTCTTTCATATTTTGCATGACCTCAAACTTTATTGAAATTCAGTCCCTTCAATGAATAACATGATTCATAATTTGTCTGACACAATAGGGTATTTGAAATATTTTCAAACCAGTTACAACACATTAACATGAACTCTAATTTTAGAATTATACAAATGTAAATTCCATACACTAAGAAAAACAAAATTACAAATAAATAGATAGATATATAGTTACAATATAAGGTATCAGTCATATGCAGTGTTTATGTATGTGTCTTGAAGCACTACCGAGGGTACACCTGAGTGATTGATGCATCATCAACAGAAACTGGGACTGATAAATGGCTTGTATTTGTAGACATGTCTGAATTCTCAAAATCTATTCTTGAAATGCTTTGATCAGTTTTGCTATTAAAATAACCTGCTGGTCTTTGAGGTTGTTCAAGAGTTACTGAATGGCTACTTAGCAGTAGAACTATTGTCTGCATGGATGGTCTTTGATTTGGATCTTCTTGAATACAACATAACCCAACATGGATGCATCTTATTACTTCAACACTTGAGTATGAATCTCTTAATGTTGTGTCTAGTAACTCCAATGGTGTCCCTTCATTCCATTTTTTCCAAGCCTATAAACAATAGTATATTTTATTAAGCTAAAAAATCACGAAGTGTGTGTGAGTCTCACTGTTAGATTCTTTGAAACCGAAAGATAATAATTGAGAAATAAGAAATTTTGACCGTCTCCAAATTAACTCACATAGCTCAAGAGGTCCTCAGCATAGCCTGATTCGCGGAAGGATGTTATCTTCTTTCCGGTAATTATTTCGAGAACAAGGACACCGAAGCTATACACGTCTGTTTTGATAGAAAACTCTCCATGCATTGCATACTCTGGAGACATGTAACCTCTGTAAATATAACAATATGTAACCGTTAATTATGAGAAGCAATAAAAAAAGACTCGTGCTCATATACATGTAGGAAATTTTACTTATAAATTATTCCCCTTTTCTGAACCAAATTACGAATAGTGGAGTACATTCAAACTACGAAAATAGTGTGAGGAAATGAAGCTTACAGTGTTCCGACAACTCTCCTTGTGATTCCTCGGGTTTGATCAACACCAAAAATTCTTGCCATCCCAAAATCTGAAATTTTAGGATTTAAATACTCATCTAGTAATATATTACTAGCTTTAAGGTCACGATGTATGATTCTAAGTCGTGAATCTTCATGAAGATAAAGCATTCCTCGTGCAATTCCTTCTATTATCTTGTATCGTCTTGGCCAATTAATCTGCTGTGCTTTGTCAGGATCTGTGAATTATCATAAAATAAAAACAACTTAAATTTAAGAAACAAATTGATTTCTAACATGTTTGGCTTTTTGTTGGGAAGGTCCAAGTAACTTATGCCTAATGGTATTGTTTAGAACCTTCTCAACTGACAATCAAACATGTTATAAATTATAATACATACTTCAATTAATTGAATGCATTTAGTCAACAATGTCACCAAACATAATTTGATCACACACCAAATAGAAAATAGTCAAGACTTTTGTTGGGCATGAACTCATAAATAAGCATTTTTTCTTCACCATCCAAGCAAAAACCAAGAATCCTAACAAGATTTCTGTGTTGTAGTTTAGCTACCAAAACCACCTCATTCTTGAATTCTTCTGTGCCTTGACTAGAACCTCTTGATAGCCTCTTCACAGCAATCTCTTGTCCATTAAATAGCTTACCCTAAAAGAAGCTCGGAAGTCAAAACTCCAAACTAGTACTCCCTTTGATCTTAAATATAAGTAAAAAAGTATATGTATTTGGTCCAAATTTAGATCAAATACATGTGTTGTAAGCCTAAAGTACCTTGTAAACCTCGCCAAATCCTCCTTCCCCCAATTTATTGTCATCACAGAAGTTGTTTGTGGCCGCTTCGATAGTATCAAAATCAAATTGCAAGAACTCTACTCTGGAGATTTCAACTGCAGAAAATAAAAGACCAAGGAGTAAAGTAAATCCTCTAAAATATTTTAGCAAACTCAAGCAAAAGAGAGAACATTCTATGATTTTGTACATGTACTTCAGTATCCATAGCAACTGATACTTACTTTTGAATAAAAAAGGAACTAATTATAAGTAACAAAACAAAGTTAATTATCAAACCATACCACTTTCTTGAGGCACTGAATCGAACTTTCTTCTTTTCCTTTCAGATATGATCCAACAGACAAACAATGTAAGCAGCAAAGTAACCACAATAGGAACTACAATTGCAACAATTATCACTACTGAGTTCCGGGATTTTTTTCCTGCATAAATTGAATCAACTTAAACTTAACCACCAGCTAATCATAATTTTATATGAATATGAATCATAAATGCCAATAATGGATAGTAAGCAGGGTTTTAAGAAAAGTTCTGCGGCAAAGGAGCTACAACATCATAACACATATATAAAAGTTGTATTTGACCTCAATAGTTCACAAGACCACAATATATCAAAGATTGTTGCGTGGCCCGAATTAAAAGCTTGGAAGCGTATAAAATTAAAACATCATAACACATGTATAAAAGTTGCTGTTCTTTGAAGAAAATTGGTCAAAGAAAAAGAAAGAAAAACACAATTATATTGCAAAATATACAAAGTTCGCATTGAAAATAGTTAAGGTCTAAAAACAGTTTATAAATAGTGACAATGCTCATCTTACAAGTCGATTTTGTAAAGATGAATGAGCCCAAATATAAAAATCAATACAGTACTAAAATTTACGGTACCTTGTGGACTCGGCCTTGGTTCATTTGGAGCAGGCACATTCAACTCGTGATAAAACGGATAAACCTCATACCTAATATTACAACTTGGAATAAGCACTCTTCCGCCTTGTTTTCCACTACAGCAAGATGGTAATTGATTAGTTGCTATTTTAAGGCATTTTTCGCAGCCTGACTCTGACAAATCCGGTGTACACTGTGCAAGTGTATACAAAGTTTGAAAGCTAGAAACATTTGCTTCTTTGGTTGCAAACTTCTTATCACCACCACCATTCACCGCCTCTAACACCGCGGAATTCATTGTATCCGCTAAAAGTTGCATGAACCGGTTCTGATCCATCACAGTACCAATGTTCAGGAGAGCACGCACAGGAACTTCTGCAGCTACGTTGAAGAATGAAACGTTTGAGTAACGTATCATGCATTCAGCTAACCAAATAACTGATTCTTTTGATTGAGGACAGTCTTGAAGGATTTGTTTGGATGCTGTGGAAACACAGTCTTTGCATTCATTTTGTGTGAGATCTCCACGGCAGAGAAATGCACCGTATATAGTGTTTATCGGGTTGTTTTCGCCGACTGTGGTGTAGTAGAAGCCACTTTTGTTGGTGGAATTTGATGAGAGAATAGAAAGAAGTTTGTTGAGGTTTGTTTGGTAGGTTGCGTTTGGAGAAAAAGTGTTTGTGTTTGGACAGTAATGTACAATAAAGGATTGGTCTGTAGCTGCATGAGTTGTTTTTGTGGATATAATTAGTGTGCAAAGGAAAACATAGGCAGTGGTGAAGATTTTGAAGTGCTGCAACATTTGTTTTAGATGGATCATGATTTTTCCTCTGGTTGTCAATTAAGTTACATAGTTCTCTAATGTTCTATGATTTTCCTTGTTTATAAATTTATTATTGCGTCTGAATTGGTGCTAGTGCAAGTCAATGAATGAATCTGTGGACCATGCAGTGTACTGTATAAGGGTAGATGACGCAAAAGTCTTTGGGGTCACTCTGTTAAAAGGACATGTTGGGATACAAATCTGCTTTTTTAGCAGCATTACTTTTGTTAATGTTGAGAAAATATCCCTTTTGTTAATGCAAAATTCATTGTTTTTGATACAAATTTCTACTTTTGGTTTCTTTAACTAGGAGGAAAAAAATGACTATTCAACTCTTCCTTTTCCTGCTAACATTTTTCCAAACGTGTTTGTTTGCTCATACATTTTTCCACACCTTGTTAAAACCATGAATCTTCATCTTAGAAAGGTTCCTCTACCTCCCTGCTATCTTCTCTAAGTTAATTGAATGAGGCCATGTTCACACATCACACATCTTCGACCCTTTATGATTGAATTGACTAACTTAAGATTGGAAGGTCCTTCAAGGCAATAAATTTATTGGTTCCAAGGTTGAACATACATACCAATAGGAAAATAAAGCTATGAAAGATTAACATTAAATATATAAATAAATAAAAATATCTGATGTAGTAGGTTTAAAATAAATGTAGCACAAAAAAAATCTCTATAAACATTCCAATACTTTCTATATTTTCAGTAAATATCCAAAAGTGCAAGCCTTATAACATTGAACATATCGTCATCTCTGTTAACAATGAAAGTGCTAAGTTAACTAATTAACGGTCACCAATTGCAATTAACAATATGAAGGCAAAACCTGATGTTAAACTCAGTCCTCCTTTCCCCTGTGAATGTCAACTAGATAGCTATTTAAACGGTTGCCAAATGTCTTTGTAGAGAATGACTCGACAACATGCCTCCTAGCTTCTCTGCCCATTTCTTCTGCTCTCTGGGGATCATTTATCAAGTTAGCCATTGCTGAGGAAAACTCTTGTGGTGTAGGATCGCAAAGGAAGCCTGTTACACCATTCTTGATCGACTCCACAGGACCACCACTATTACATGCAATTACAGGTTTATAAGCCGCCATTGCCTCCAAAGGAACAATGCCAAAGTGCTCATTCTGTATCAAATATCATATGTAAATATTCTGCATTAAACTTCTATCAATTTAGAACAATCATATTTAACATGGTTTCAAATACCTCTGGCGTATAAAGGACACACAGGCATTCTGAAAGAAGAACATTTCTTTCATCTGTAGAGCAAGAAGTGATGAATTTTATTTTATCAGAGACCCCTTCCTTTTCAGCTAAATCTTTAAGCTCTTCTAGGTACTCCACATTCTCCTTCAACCGCTTATCAAAGCCACCTGGAAAAATTTACAACAATATATTTTGTTCTCTCAAATTGCACACGTACATAAATGCTTCAAAATGAAATAAATGAGAAAAGTATTGGTGACTCATGCATAGGAGTGAGCCATCCTGCGAGAAAAATAGTACATTTATAAATAAATGCAGAATGACAGAAGAAAGACCTTCATATATAACTAACCTAACACACCAAGCTGATATAAAACAATAAATTTAATGGTCTCTACAGTTTTACAAGCACAGACAAATCTTCATTACAAAATATGGTCTTATTTACTAGTGGCACAAGACAATTTAACTAAATGATAGAGAAGATTTTGCAAAACATCAAAGTTACTTGAAATGATAAGAGAATAGAAGAATTATGAAGCTTAACTAACTACAAACCAATATAACTTTTGTTTAAATAAATAGATTATATCCTTAACACACCAATGAATCAAATTCAGTCTGAGGCACAAACATCAACATAAATACTCCCATGATAATTTATAATGCAACTATAGTTTCACCATAATATCTATCAATTGATCAGAAATACAGAGTCATAAGCAAAACATGCTCACCCGCAACAGTCAAAGAAGCATTTGTAATATCTTGCTGCTTAAGAACTCTGTTGGGCGAGTAAAGCATAGCAAAAGCTGAAATTACTAATTGTATGTTCTTCTTCCTTTCAAAACGGTTAATGGAAAGAAAATTTGGCCTACAATAGAAGCAACATCACAAAACTATAATTCTATAAAAAAAAAATTATAAAAATGGTTATAAGAATAAGCTACATGTTAGTCATTTACTTAGAGGAAGTGGGTTCATTGAATTGATCCACATTGACTGCTGGGTAGAGGACAGCTGGTTGAATTCCTTTAGCATTTAGATGCTTGAACGTATTTGCAAAAGTAGATGCAGTGAAGTTGCTGTTAACAAGTATCAAATCGGCCATTCCTGAAATTGGCAATGTTTAAAAAGATGCATGATTCAGTATATATATGAGAAGATAAGTTCGGAGGTTAAAAGAAAAATAGAACAGGGATACAAAGTCAAACCGGTTGTTATTTCTTCTGCATAATCTATGGGTTTCCTATACATCCTCCTGAGGAGAGTTGAATGTTGAGCCAGTAACAAGTCTGGAAAATGACAATAGAATACAACCTACCAAAAAAATGAACTAGCTGCGATAAATTGAAGATATAAAACTTGAATACACACACACACACACAAACATATTTTGCTACCTTAGTTGACCTTTTAAGTTTCAAGATGGGGATAACAACAGAGACCTGGTCTACCAGTATTACATCAAATGAGGGCCACAGAAAAAGAACACAAAAAGCAACAAATAGGCACCGAAGATATGCACACAATGCATGAAGACGGTAGAATATATAACGGGGAAGAAAGGAACCATAGACAGTAACTGGAAAGATACCTGAAATCATAACAAATCAAACTATATTTTAATGGCAATGTAATTTCTCAATCAAAAAAATAAAATGTGACACATGAATATACACACAGACGGAGATAGACTCACCAGCAATGGTTTCCTCAAAGCATCTATTTTTATCATGATGAGCAGTAAAAATATGAACTTTATGACCACGAGATGCAAGTCCAACAGCTGCATCCACAACTAATCTTTCAGCTCCCCCTACAAAAGAATTACAAGTTTAACAGCTGCATCCACAAATAATTTAGAGAAGAACATTGTAAAATTGGGGATACAAGTTATTACCTATGCCAAGATCTGGATGAATTATAGCAATGTTCATCTTTGAATTTGTTCCCTCAGACATATTGAATTAAAGCTACAAATGACAGTTGCAGAAATTCACCTGAGGATGGTGTGACAGACTGACGTGATACGGAAGAACGATGGTGTGAATTAAGGTGCTTTAGAGCGCAATCGCGGCCGCGAATCTCGATGGAATCGCGTCCTGTGCGTGCTACGGAGGAAAATATGAACAGAAAGGGGAATACCTGGACGGAGATTCTCAAGCGGATGATGACCGGCTCCGCCTGTGTTTGCGCCGGCAGTGGAGACTTGAGATGAGTGGGACGGACGCCAACTTGTTTATGACATAATCGAATCCTTGACTCGAACAGGTGAGAGAAAGAAAAAATAAACACAGAAGAGAAAAATGGAAACAGTGCAGGGTGTGAGAACAGAGAAAGACGAGAGACTATGGTAAGCTTCGGTGAGACTAATAATTAATCAAACGGTGAATATTATTATTTTTAATTTTATTTTTACACCCTATAAAATTATCGATCTTTTAAATTTAATCTCAAATAAAAAAAATTGGTGAATAGAAAGTTTGTTTAGGTGATTTAGGTTTTGGAGACTCGCCTGAGTTAAAACAAGTCTCAAGATTCAACAATCACTGATATAAATATTTAAATATCACTCACAAAAAAAGTTTTCATATTAACAACGAAAGTTAAACATGCGTCTTTGTGGGATATGAGTCAACTACTTGTTTGTTAAATCAACCCTAGTTAGCATCTCTATTAATTTTTAGTCCATATCTTTTTCTAAAATGTAAGGACTAAAATTTGATAAAAACAAATGTTGTTAGTAAAAAAGAATATTTTTGCTAAAAGAAATATGTAATCCTTAATATTAATAATTGTTGGTAGTAAAAATATTAATGTTCATGAAGAGGGGTTTTAGTAATTCGAAGTTTGATTCGGTAGGTAAATAAAATTTCATAAAAAAATATTCCTCTTAAAAATCAAGTTTAGAAGAATTTTGTTTTTCTATTATGTATTGTCTATCGGTCACATATTACGGCTACCAACACAAAAGTTTCATTGATGTATTCGAATTCTCAATCGAAGAATACTTAGATAGGCACAAACCTAAATGATAAATATTTAGGCACACTCACACAACTACAAAAAATTAAAGATAAAATAATTGAGTGATGATGTGATTGATTTATTTTTCTTTTAAATTTTTTTCATCTATGAATGTGTGCCCAAATATTTTCATTTAGGCTTGTGCCTATCTAAGTGTTGCTCTTCTCAATCTTGGTTCAAGATATTGTAGTATGCAATGTTTTCTTTAACACATTAGTAAAAAGAAAAACACACTATAAAATGCAATGTTAGATCGACTCTATCAACAAATTTGTTGCCTTCTATCAAGAAAGTGTGGTATATAAATAAGATATGTACCAAAGAATAATGGTATATAAATAATAAAGATTTATTTTATTCTATTTTGCTACATTTTGCTTTATTTTATTATATTCCATCAATTTAAATAGAGCACGGGTCTCTCACAGCTTTGTTAAAAATTATATTTATCCCTTGTTCTTGATCTACTCCAGATATATTCCATAATTGATTTTTTAAACACTTTTTTTTTCCATTTTGAGTTTTCTGTTTATTTGCCATATTTTGGTAGCTTGATTTCCATTCACATACTTTTAGTTTGTTTCAACAATCTAGAATTTATTTCCAACTCGTATAAGAACTTCTACATTCAGTAAAAAGTGTTCTATCAAAGCAACCTTTCTCCCAAATGACTGTCCGATGACATATAGATATGCTCCAACATTGAAAAATAGTAAGATCGGTTTTATTGTGTCCTTAAATGTATAAATTAGATATAGTAGTTATTCAATGAATTTAAAAAGTAAAATGTTACTTATAATTGAGACCGGAGGAGGAAGTATGTTTCTAAAGTTATGGTACATTTTTATTAACAAACGTGCATACACAAAGAAATTGTAAAATTTTGAGTAGCGACACCAGCAGCATGCCTTGGGGCGTATATGGGTATTTAAATTGAGCATTTGCTACAGTAATTTCCAACAGATCCATGTCAGGCGACAGGGTTTAACGGCCTGGCATAAATTACCCAGCAGTTTAATCTTTTGTAGACAATTATCTAATATATATAATTGTCATATATACATTGGGAAAACAATTATCACATGAGGAAAAGAACCATCACAATATTGCATAAGAAAACACAATGTTCGTGAAGGTCATATATTTACTATATCTATGATAATGATGCTAGAGACAGAAAGGGGCTTACACCTCATCAACGAAAAAAAGAAAGAGAACATGCACTACTCTCGGGGGTAACATATTTCTTTTAATCAACCTGTATCCCATAGGAGACCCCTTCGTGGTTCAACACATGGAATAACATCTACATTCTGTACATCACAATTGGTTAGAGGTCAATAATAGAATGGCTGCACATTACAGTCTATGGGGGTTGGCATTTGTAAGAGCTTTAACAAAGTAGTTGCGGATCTCTGGTATTATTCGCTGAATCAGAAGAGAGTGCCTGCAAACAATTTGTGCCACACACAATCAAAAAGCTGAAGAATTAAGTATGAGACCATTCTAATATAATATGATTTAAGCATGAGACTGTTCTAAATATGTCGCTCCTCACCCAAAAAGAACTAGGAAAAAAAGAAAAGCCAGTACATGGTACTTCACATTTCATTACAATATCAAACCATTTAGACCAAGAACATGAGTCACCAAAACTACAACAAACAGACATAACACTACTAAATGTACAGAGTTATTATTTAAGTATAAATGTCCAACATAGGGTTGAGGGAATCAGATCAATACCCTGGTCTTGTGCTCAACTTATCAAAGTGCTCCAAGATAAAAAGAATGCACGTGTGCCTCAACGATATTGCATTGAAGGCTTCTGAAAGTTCATACATACTTGACACGTTCTCTAGTAATATATCCTGCGACAAGAACATCATGCCATGAGGCACCCATTTTACCCACAAAAAGATGTATCTAGCAAGAGTTATTTTTATGAGAAAGAGAGGAGTAAATATTGTCCATGCAACCAATTTTCCTAAGCTCACCTGTGCAATTGTGTACTCACATAGTCTCTTCAGTCCTTCTAAAAGATATTGATCAGCTGCTCGAAGTAGGTCTTGAGCAATATCTGGAGTGATATCAACTGATCCAGTATATATAAATCTGGACAAAGATCAAATTGACAATAAGATATGTTATCTACAAATTATTAGAAGCTTCCACATCAAAACTTTTATGCAACATGACTGCAGAATTTATTAGACCTCATCATCAACTCAAAAACCTCCCATCTAATATTTGGGATCTCTATGTCCCTTGCATCCTTCTCCTGTCATGCAAATGCGATAAAACACATTAGTACATCAGTGATATAAATCAACCACTCTCTGCTTTCAATTAAAATACAATCTTTTATGGTTATACACTTCAATTCAAATTCACCGTTCAACTCAACAGCCAGGTTTCCAGTAAAAGTTGTCGGGGGTTGGAAGAGCACGAAAATCAAAACATTTGATGAAATAATGTAGCTCAGTAAAACAAGTGAAGTCGATAATTAAGTTTTTTCTTGTTTTGGACAACACTTTTTAATAAGTAAAGAAAACACTCCTTGCAGTATCTTCATTTCTTGGGGGAACTTCTTTTAGGAAGGGAAAGTTTGATTCAGTGTGTGAGCTTTGTATATACTCACCCTATAACCACCATCAAACATTGCACGAAATGCATCTGAAGATGCAAGCAGACAAATTCTATGAGCATAAAATCGTTTGCCTGCAACAAAAAACAGAGATTAACCGGTTAATTGTACATGTCAACTGAAGCTACAAAAATATATTCAGGAGAAGGTAACCATGCAACACTTTTATGAATGAAATAATGTGGACAAAAGGGATCATCACCTTCAACCAAAAATGTAACATCGGACAATGTAGCATTGTTTACATACTGCTCTCCTAAGTAGACCTGCAAGAGGAATAGTCTATGATTATAGATAGTCCAGCTTTTAGGAAAAACCCACTCCATAATAACTTAGACATGATAGATTGAAGAGGGAACCCAGCACCCAGATTCTTATGCAGGTCGACGGCATGGAAAACAGCAAGACATTGATGATAACTTCTGGTTATTAGACCATCAGATGCTCATTTTTAAATGAACCTTATATTTTTAACTAGACACCATCACTCATATTAGCATCAACTTAAATGTCAACACAGCAGTCGACAAATATCATACACAAATAACGTAAATCCATTAAGAAGTCCTTGTATTGGCTACTCACTACTATACATGACATATGACACCAATATAAGAAAAACTAAAACACCAAAGCATTTTAAACAAATTGTAGGATTTATATATACAAAAAACCTCACTCCTTAACTTCTTGAGTGTGTTAAAAGATCATATCACTGCAAAAAGGATTGATTTAAAAAAAAGAAAGAAAAAGGATACAACATTTTCCTATGTCAAAATCGAAAGGAAAAAAAAAACTAATGATTTCAAATAAATGAAGGCTGAAGCCTATTGACACAAAAAAGAACATTTCTCTTTTTTTGATTAAATATAAACAGTGAGATTGTGAGGATTGAGGTCAATCCAACTGGATTTAAGCCTACCTGTGGTGTTGGAGAAGGAGGAGCAGCATCTATGGGAGACAGAGCCGAGGCTTTATTGGCCAACTTGCATAAGGCCACAGCACCATCAAGTTGCTGCTTGGAGCTAGATGAACTAAGAAGCCCGATTAGCAACTCAAGACCTACATGAACATATGTTTAACTTTGAAATAGAACAAGCACAAAAAGGAATTTATATGACATGAAACAACAATAATCAAACCCATGACAGTATTTTACAAAGAGGATGCATTTACCATGGTGTTCAATAAAAATTCTTCTTTGATCATCTGCAGAACAAAGATGCGCAAGAACCAAAGCAATTCGCCTTTGAAAACCCCTTTCAGAAACTCGCATGAGATATAACAGATGGTTCAGCACCTATAAGAAAATTGATAGATTAAAAGTTTGAACACAATAACATATAAAACTGATAATTGATATGTACTAGTTACACTTTCATCATTTCCCATGTTAGTTACAACAAAATGCAGAAAGTAATATCAGTATGATGTCATACACGACTGTGAATCTTCTCCTCTAATCTTTTCAATGTCTTGGCAACACAATCTTTAGTAGCCTGCAATAAAAACCATATCCATATAGGTCAATATACATCCAAGAAGAATCAATTTTCCTCCGTTTGATCCCTAATGTTATAATTACTTGCATGCAATCATTAAGTATTTTAATTACCTTTCATACAGGAATCCAAAGATAAAGGCAGAAACCCTGAAATCAGCTAAAAAAAGGTATGAAAGAGAAAACTTACTTGAACAATAAACTCTCCTTCCTGTAGTCTCTGAACTCCACCTACCCTAATGAAATCAGATACATTATCCTGTAGGGAAAAATAAAACAAAAAAGGGAATAGTTAATTGCCTATGTATTGAAGAAACCACTATTACACATTAACCCGGAACTTTACGTGATAAAAAGATACCACCCATGTAAAAGGGAAAATTTTATCGTACAACTATAAAACTGATGTTGTATGGATTGTTGAGTGGAAAAATGCCAATGCAGGAATAAACTCAAATATCAGGGATGAGAATGTTGTGTTGGATCAGTGAAATTACTAGACAGGAGGATTGGGAATCATAACATTAGAGAGAGAAACGGGGTAGCGCCTGTTCCAATACAAGATAAACTTGGGCGGTTTACAAATGTGTGGAGGATTCTTTCAGATTCAGCAGAAAGGAGAGTAGATATGATGGAGAATAGCTCAATCGCTAGAGAAGCCAAGAAAAACTTTGGGCAAAACATTTAAGAAAGATTTAGAGATCAATGGTTTGACTATTAACATGACTTATGTTAAAATATTATGGCATCATTTGATCCATGTAGCCGATCCCACCTAGTGGGACAAGGCTTGGTTGTTGTTATTCTACAACTAAATATGTCTACTTCAATCGAATCTCTGTTATTTCATACCTCATTCTCTGCAAGGCCATAAAGAGCAAATGCAGCATTATGTTGCAAAGACCCGTTTTTTGAGTCAAGAAGCTTGAGCAGTGGGACCAAGCCACCATTGTGTGCAATACCAGCTTGGTTATGTGTGTCCTGAAATTGGAGGGGGAAAAAATTATCAATCACCAAAGGGGGTGTTTGTATGTTAATGAGAAATTGACCTATAAATGGAAACATTATAGAGCACTTGTATATAAATGTTGTGATATATTATTACTATGACGAGTTATGTTCTTAGGTATGAGCCCCTAGATACATCGATTAATAGGAAGATGGAGATTTATAAGATGTGTTACAAATCCAAAAAACTATTATGGAAGGGAAGAAAACACTAATATGTTTCCATGAATCTAATGGCAAATTACATTCCCAACTTATAAAATTGAATTATAAACAAGGAATAGAAAGGAAAAAAAATATAACCTGGGCCAATCTCCCTAATGCAAAGGCAGACATTTCTCTGAGCTGCACATCAGGAGACGAAAGCATCTCTATCAAAGGCCGGACAGCACCCCTCTGTACAATGTGAACCTAAACAAACCAAGTGGAACAGATGATAAGAACTGCGAGCCAAGAGATATAACATATGATACATCATCACAGGAGTAGCCCCTATATAATCAATTATTCTACAACCAATGGAGTCTTTATTTTAGCAAGATGCAAATAATACAAAACAAACCAAGCTTGGAATTCTGTTGTTGAACAATTGCCCCCATCTAAAGTTCAAATGTTTTATTCCAACAAAAAAAAGTTCCGTTGTTGATTCTGTCCTTTCGATCTCTCTTAGCTACTCAAGCAACAAACAAAAAAGTGGAGTAAGGGATTCCTCCCAGCTTAACTCGCTCATTTCCCCTTCAGTACAAATAAAAAATATACAATAAAAGGAAGCAGACCAAACTTAAAAGTTTGACTCGGAGTCATTGAAACATGACTACCAACTAAGGTTTTTATGCTCACCTTACAGTCTGAATCAGTTGCTGCGAACTGTCCAAGTAACAATGCTGCTTCCCTCTGACTTTCAGAGCAGCGGGAGCTATTAAAAGAAAAATTATTAGAATGCATTAATTGAAACCTGCCTATTTCATTGTATATCATAGAAACCATTGTCAAGAAACAAAAAATTGGGCATAAAATAATTAAATCCAATACAAATTCAAGATACAGAGTGAGGGAAGGAGAATTGCAGTAGAGTGGGCACTAAAATATTAGAATCCGGAGCTGATAATATACCTAAGTAATCCAATAACTGGTTGTAAAGCACCAGCAAAAAGAACCTCTTTCTTTATATTAGGAGAAGAGTGAACTAGATTTCCGATCACACCCACCTGTAATACAACCCAAATCATTGCATGTGCTGGATGAGAGATGTACAAAGACAGATCAAAATTATTGCAAAACCTAAAATGTATAATTAAAGTTGCCTTATTCATACCGCTTCATAATGAATAGCAGCATCTTCAGAACGCAGCATTAGAATCAGAGTCGGAAGAGCATTGCATTCAACAATCTGGCAAGTAATGATGTTGTGTAACTTATTGTATCATATTCGAAATTCAACTTCAACAATGACCACCACCTACCTGATTTTTATTTTCGTCATTTTTAAAAGCTAGGGTTCGCAACGCACCAGCAGCTGCTCTTTGCACCTTTGTATCAGAAAATTCAAGCAAATGCACAAGTGGTGGAATTCCACCTTCCATCCTACACAGTAAGTCCATATTATATTAAGAACAAAAAATCCAAATTAAGTATAAATATATGGTAGTGCATGAAGAGGCAAACCTGACATGGGTTTTAATGTTGCTATTCTCATGTGCTAGATTAGTAACAGCATCTGCAGCCCTACGAATGAGACTATTAACGGCACGAGAAGTTAAGCCATTTGTATGCCTCTTTAAAAGATCCACAAGGTGTGTTAAGGCACCACTATCAACAATTAGCTGCTGATGTTCTGGCTGTAGAAAGCATTTCAAATAAGATAGTAGTCGAGCAATAATATCTTTTTTCAAAGATGAAGAAATTTGTCCAAAAGAAAAGTACAACTAAAAGTTAAATCGAAAATATATATGACATATGCCATATATACTCAAAAGTATGGTGAAAAGTGATGCGGTCCTCGTCATGGAAGATGTTGGCGCGTGAATTTATAAATGAAATTACATGCTAGTCTATTCACATCTCATAACCAAAGCTAAAATCAATCCAGTAATTGGCATAACAGGGTACACAAAAGAATGTTTAGAACTCTAAAACCCATAGCAAGCGACACACTCACCAGAGTCCCAAAGTAGACTGACTTGAAAAGCTGGCTCTTTATTAGGATCAAGGGAGACGGCTCCCTTCTCCCAATCTATTATTTTAAATCTATGAAAGACATTTGCTTTAATTAAACATTTTAAGAGAATTTACTAATTCATAATTGGTCATCCAAAAAATCAGTTGGTTTTTTCGCCAGGTTAAATGCTTAAGGATTTTTCTTTTAGCATTTTTAGTTTTTGTTCCATGCATTAAGATTTTACTATTAATTCGTGAGCATTTTAAAATTTAACAAGTTGTTTTCATGTCGATTGTCGCCCCATCACCTTTTTTCTAATTCAACTGTCAATAACCTATATTTTTTCACTATAAAATTGTTAATTAGGTTCCACCACTGCTGGTCAGCATCAGAAAAAAAAATAAAAATGAAAAATTTAAGGGAGAGAAAGTGCCTTGTCCAGCATTGATACAAAACACTGCATTTCTACAAATTCTGGTCAATAAATGATTCATAGCAATCAGCAGGTGCTTGACGCAATCTGCCTTATGGAATTGATACACAAAGGCAAACCATATGTATTATTATTTTATACAATAACAATATCCATATAAATTCAATCAATTCTAAATCCTCGTATTTCATTATCACTGTATATAGTCACTTCCTTGGCTCTTCTCTGTGATTTAGTGAGTTTGGTTTCACAAGGTAGAGTGACAAAATTGATTTTACTAAACATCAGCTGTGATTTTAGTTAAATAGTTACTATAAGAAAAAAATGATAGTGCCTCCAAAATCTGTTTGACTAGAAGGGATAAAATGTTTTTCTATGGGTTTGAAAATATTACATCAAACTAGCCTTGAGGGAAAAAAAATTCCAAATATTATTCATTTTACTTCAAACTCTATAATAACCAAATCAATTTTCATTTATGTTTACCCAAGTACACAAATTACTGATGCCTCGTATCTGGAATATTAATCATTTTACTTCAAACTCTATTATAACCAAATCAATTTTATACAATTAATTTTTCATTTATGTTTACCCAAGTACGCAAATTACTGACCCCTCGTATCTGGAATGGGATAGGAAGAAGCAACGGTACAGTCAAAACAGAATTAAGTACTGGATAGTGGATGTTGATATAAAACATCAACATTTCCATTCACCATCTTGAATACTACTACTGCTGCTGCTGCTACTACTACTACTACATAACTGTCTATTCACAAAAAGAACATTCAATATGAAACACTCAAAATTCCAAATAATTCATACAATACAGTATGTAGTACTTTTATACCAAAATATAACAGAACAGTATGCTATGGTCTCCTTGGCTAAACTCTTATAACATGTTAGAATCAAAATAAATTGTGCTCTAATTTCAAAACGCACTATACAAAAATGGAACCAATTACTTCCTCCTGTCTACTGCAAATGGCTAACAATTCACTAGCATCGTTTAGCCGAAATACTCCTATAACAGTGAGGGAATAACATTTCGACGAAGATGCACTATTACTACTCAACTCATTAGAATAATTCAACATCAAATAAGTCTTCTACCAAGTCATTTCACAGAATCATACGAATTGTCACTATATGCTTCAAAACGTGCGTTTGAGAACAAACAAATTACCTTAACGGCAAGAAGTCCTAGCGCGAAAGCACTTCCTTTCTCAACCTCGTGCTCAAATGGCAATGGCTTCGGAACACAATCATTCACAGGCGGCGCTTGAAGATGCTTAACCAAAGCCGGAATTGCACCTCCTTCAACAATCACGTTCACCACTTCCTCTACAATCACAACCAAAAGTAGATTCAATTTCATGCGAGAGAGCGATAAACAGATACACAGAATAAGAAACACGACACCGCCACAGCAATTCAAGCGAGATCGGAGACATAGAATTACCATTCTTCGCGAGATCGGCGAGAGCATGAGTGGCGCGCTTAGCCGCTGCTCGATCCGATTCATTCCACGTGAAAGTGGAGTCGAGAATGTTCACCTGGTTGACTACTTCGGCGAGAAGTGAGGCACGTTCGTCGGCGGTTGGCGGCGGCGCCGAGATCTGTCGTTCATCGGAAAAATCTTGGTCTAGCTTTCGTTTTTGCCCCTTCCTCTCGGAGAGGCAGTGACTTTGGTGTCTCTGAAACTCCATGAATGAGAGAAGAAGAGGCAGGTTGTTCACAGTGTGTTGTTGGCGCTCTGGTTAACAGAAAGGAGAGAGAAAAATGAGAGAAAATGGCGAGAAATCGAAATTCAGATTTGAACGGATGACAGATGATAGGGGTATTTCAGGTAGTCTATGTAAAATGTAAACCACCGTTATTAAAAAAAAAAAAAAAAAAGAGAGAGAGAGAGAGAGATGGTGGGTTTTGAAAGGGCCCATACTGTTTACTTAGTATGGCGAACCATAAGGTATAGCGCTAAATGCACCCCCTGTGTTATATAAGTACAACCTTTACATATGAAGAAGACAAGGGAGATTTATACGCCCAGTAGCGCCGAAGCCCTATGTGCTATAATGCTGAGCCAAGGACGCTCCGCCTTATCTATACAAGCAGTCAACTGAGTTCTTAACGAATTAGCTCCAGCCAGATTTGTCTTATTGACCGGCTTTGGTCGAGCTACCGCGACATTTCTGGAACGGTCGCAGCCACTATGCAACGAGTCAAAACTTCTTTGACTACTTCTCTAAAGATTTTCTTTTTGAATTAGTGCATGTTTTTGTTAGGCAGTAATGATTTCCACAACTTACTTCAATAAAGCCAATCCTTCCATGATTCAAGTAAAACCTCCATCTCATGATGGATAAGGTTTACATCAAAGGGAAGAAAACTTGCTATGATTTCCTCTGCCAAAAAGAGAATCAGGCACGGTTCACTGAGGCGACAATTAAGGTGTTTAATCCTAACCAAGAGATGTTTGTCTCGGCATTCCATAACGGATAAAAAGCTGGCCATTTTAATGAATCATTGGCACAAAAGCCAGCCACTTCAATGCAAGAGATAACCAAAAGAGCATAATACTACATCAAAAGAGAAGAAAGTAACGCCGAAAAGAGAACAAAATATGCACGAGAAAGAGATCCAACAAGTAGAGGAAACAGATCTCAAGACTTTTACCAACAAGGTCGTCGCCCAACATCTAATCATCACACCGAAAAATGTTTTAGATTGAGAGACCTCATCGAAAAGTTAATATCCAAACATAAATATAATTCATTCGGTTTTATTGTAATAATTTTTGTAGTAACTTATCAGTTAGAATTTAATCTTTTTAAAGTGAATAAGTGAACGCACTGGACTTTAAAGTTTGGTTCTACATATTACATGCAACATTTCTATCAATTGAATTATATTTAAGGGGAAGATTTTGTTAAAATAATTATATGATCCATTGAATTTTAAAATAAGGCTGAATAAATTGGATTCATCAAAGTTATTCAGGCCCCACCCTGAGTCAAGGCAAACAGACCTATAGCTCAGAGCCTCAACATTTTGGGACCTCAAAATTGTGTAATTTTGTCAGGCCCGTTGTTTATACAATATTGTGTTAAGTATTAGTATTGAAAATTAAATATAACAAGTGATAAGTGGCGTCGCAGTGGCAACTGTTTCCTAAAAGGTCAATGTAGTGAGTTCAATTTCTTCCCTTGGTAGTTTTTCAATTTTTAACTTTAAATATCAGAATCTCTTTTATGTACTCCGTAATTTATTTGGGGTCTAAAAAAATATGTCGAACCTGCTCACAAGTTGAGTTTAATGGATTAAGAGTTACATAGGAATATCAAAGACCATTTCATAAAAATAAGTGGACAGATGGTGGAATAACAAAATCACTCCCACCCCTTCCGAAATTGTCAAAATCATTAGTAAAATCATTAAAATTGTCAACAATCACACAATTTACCATTGTTGAATTACAAGCTACTAGACTTTGATTATACACATTTGTTTTTTAAATGTTACAAAAACAAAATTATATTTTTATAAACTATCTTAAAAAACTTAAAATAATACATAAAATATTATTTATTTGCCTAAACAATAAATTAATTTTAATGAACCCTATTCAAACTCAAATCTCTTACCATTTCAATCTATCATTATCTTTTACAATTCTACAATGTGAGTCATTATTTTAAGTTTTTACGAGTCAACTATTGTTTGTTACTAATAGGCAAAATGCATCCAGAGGTCCTTTAAGTTTTACGTTTGTAACAGATAAGTCCTTTAAGTTTTTTATGTAACAAATAAGTCCTTTAAGTTTTTTAAATAACAAATAGGTCCTTTAAGTTTATAATTCGTAACATCTAGGTCCTATTTGTTATTTAAAAAACTTAAAGACTTATTTGTTACATAAAAAACTTAAAAGACCAATCTGTTACAAACGTAAAACTTAAAGGACCTATGAATGTATTTTGCCTTAGTAATCCTATTGACTACTCCAAAAAAAAAACACATAGTAGCTAGGTTCCAACCAAGTGGCAACCAAATCAAATAAGCAAAGTCAAAGTGAACATGAACAAGTCTTCGCCCGTCCCACTAACACTAACAAATGCCGTCCATCACATCAACCCTTCAACCAAATCAATCCAACGGTAACAAACCAACTAACAATAAACGATTTGTTCCGTGCTGTCCTATGATTAACTCTGACTAGTAAACACAATTTCCCGCGTCACCCATTAATTATTCTTTTCTTCATTCATTCATTCCCTCCCACTCCTTCAAAACCCACCACAACACTTTTTCACAACAACAACTCTTTCTAATTCCAACCATGTCCTTCATCTTCTTCCTCTTTCTTCTCTTTACTTTCCTCACCCCCTCTTTCTCTCAACCACCTCCCCCCAAAGGTCTTCTCATCAACTGCGGCTCTCAATCGAAAACTCAAATCAACAACCGTACATGGCTTCCCGATTCAAATTTCATCTCAACCGGAACACCAAAAAACATAACCACCTCTGTTCTTCTTCCATCTCTCAAAACCGTTCGTTCTTTCCCATTCCAAGTTAAAAAACATTGCTACAATATTCCTGTGTATCGCAACGCAAAATATCTAATACGGTCAACTTATTTCTACGGTGGAGTCAACGGTCCTGATCATCCTACGCCTCCGGTGTTTGATCAGATCGTTGATGGAACTTTATGGAGTGTTGTTAATACGACGGTGGATTATTTTAATGGGAATTCGAGTTTTTTTGAAGGGGTTTTCTTAGCTAAAGGGAAGTTTATGAGTTTTTGTATCGGGTCAAATAGTTTTACGGATTCTGACCCGTTTGTTTCTGCTTTGGAGTTTTTGATACTTGGGGATTCTCTCTATAATACCACTGATTTTAACAACTTTGCATTTGGTTTGGTTGCTAGAAACAGCTTTGGTTACTCCGGACCAAGCATTAGGTTAGTTAGTTGGACATTGATTTCTTCAACTTAATTAATTCCTTTTTGTTTTGAATAATTTTTATATGGTTGGTTATATAGTAGATCATTATTACTATCATTTTGTTATATAGTCTTTATATTGTCTTGTTAGTTAGTATGGTTGACCTAGCATAGGGCACAAAAAACTTGAGAAATTATTTTTATATGATTGAATTGACCTAGTATAGGAGTAGTATTTAAGAGTTGACTCTGACAATTTAGTCTCTAAAATTAACGATCATGTGTCGCATTTGTTCCTCTAAAACAATTCCATGGGCTCATGGCCAGCAAATTAATATGACTAAGGGTTTGTTTGGATGGAAGATTTTAGTTTTGAGACCATTTTAAGGATAAGATGTTTAGATGTGACTTAGGATTTGTTTGGATTGAATTGTTTGAGCTTATCTATTGGTATAAACACCTGTGAGAGATTGTTTATGAGAGGTTATGGAAACAACTTATGATATGCTCATAAGCTGATTTAGTAGAGATTGCAACTTATGACAAGTTATTGAAGAGTTTGTTTACTTCTATAAGCTATGCAAGATAGCAAATTTTAGAACAGAGGGAGACTCTATAGTGAATGAGCATGTCATAGGTTACATTGTTACAGCATATGAGATACTATAGCTTATATAATTTCATAACTTAAAGTTAGAATTTCAAATGTTTAAATTGTATTGGATTTACATAGCATTATTTATGTGTAAACAAATGCATTTCCTTCTTTTTCATATTTTTTGTCACCTCTAATATTAGGGTTGTTTTTTGTTATCAGATATCCTGATGATCAGTTTGACCGTATATGGGAGCCATTAGGGCAGAGTAATTCAACCAAAGCAAACACTGAAAATGTTTCTGTTTCTGGCTTTTGGAACCTTCCACCTTCAAAAGTATTTGAAACACGTATAGGATCTGATCAATTAGAATCCTTGGAACTAAGATGGCCTACAGCATCACTTCCAAGTTCCAAATACTACATTGCTCTATACTTTGCTGACAACACTGCTGGATCAAGAGTTTTTAACATAAGTGTAAATGGTATACATTATTACCGCGATTTGAATGCAATCCCATCGGGTGTTGTTGTCTTTGCCAACCAATGGCCTCTTTCTGGTCCTACAACAATAACTCTAACTCCTGCTGCTAGTTCATCATTGGGCCCCTTAATTAATGCCGGAGAAGTTTTTAATGTGTTGCCTCTTGGAGGAAAAACTTCCACTCGCGATGGTATAGCTTTTGATTTCATGTTTTTTTTAATTAAACCTTTGTGTCAGTCCTAAAAAACTTGCAAGGTTTTGAAACTGGGAACTTTCTATTGACAGTTATTGCTTTGGAAAGGATAAAAGAGAGTCTTCGAAATCCTCCACTTGATTGGAGTGGTGATCCTTGTGTGCCTCGGCAATACTCATGGACCGGTATCACATGCTCAGAAGGACCCAGAATCCGTGTAGTGACTTTGTAAGCTCAGACTTGAGTAGTTATTATAGCGCGCGTCCTTTAAATTGTATCGTGCTGTGCAAATGAACATCTTACTCATGATTTCTTGTTGTTTTCAGAAATTTGACAAGCATGGAACTTTCAGGATCTTTATCGCCTTTTGTTGCCAATCTGACAGCTCTGGCTAACATGTAGGTTCTTGGGTTTAAATGTACTACCAATTCATGAAATGTAATATTCAAATTTTTTTGATCTGTAAATGTTTTCCTTGTTGCAGCTGGCTTGGGAATAACAGTTTATCCGGACAAATTCCTAGTCTCAGTTCACTAACGATGTTGGAGACACTGTAAGTTTTTGCGCGTGCTTCTAGTCTATGATGGTTTATCTTCTTAGCTTATGGTGAATCGCATTGTTGGCTGTAGTTAATCTACGATTTTTTCATTCAGTGGAAACACATTATAGTTAATAGTTCTTTTTATAAACAAGTAACTTCTGTAGTTGTGTTGTATGGAAATTTGCACCATCTAAATGTTTGAAATCTGCGATATAACTTCGATATAATTACGGAGCTCAGTATTTGAATATTGTTATTGTGTTTTAAGGCACTTGGAAGACAATCAGTTCACTGGAGAGATTCCTTCATCCCTAGGGAACATCAGCAGCTTGAAAGAAGTGTAAGTGGTTATTATGTGTTGTATCAGAGAAATAAATTGTTGATAGCTAATTAAGTTTCATGGTAATTGATTCTCCGTATTTTTTGTTGTACGCAGATTTTTACAAAACAACAACTTAACGGGTCAAATTCCAGCAAATCTCGTTGGAAAACCAGGATTGGTCGTCAGGTAAATAAGTAAACCTTTTCAGTTTACCAATGTTCCCATCATGAGTTCTACAATTTTTCATTTTCTGATTTGTGCATATATTTATCAACAGAACTTCCGGAAATAATTTCTCGACACCTCCAGCACCTTGAGATAAAGACTTTCCTTTTGTCATGATTCTTTTGTGCTTAGATTATTCTGATTTTGGTGGAAATTCTTAGTTTTCAACTTGTAAACCGAAGATCAAACATCAATTCAACCTTCTCTCGCGATGTAGCATAAGCTTTATTGTTTTGACTTGGAGTGTACTTTCATATTGGTAGAATAGATTCATTCAACTATGATTAACTGTTCCTTGAAAGTTGGAATGTTCTTTGAATTTGTATATTTACATATCATATTGTATAGGCATTATTTATTATTTTATTAAAAAATTTAATGCCGTTTTTGTGTTTTTCGTTTTTCATTTTTCATTATCGTTTCGTGTTCTGGTTCTAGTGTATTTCCTCATATAATATCTTAGAAAACGCAGATTGTGTTTCAACAAGTAATGAAGATCGGTTTGAAGTAGAGTAGTATACATTTTAGGTTGAAATGTGGTATCTAATTTCTTAGTAGTCTTGAAACATTGACCCGTTTGTTGAAAGAGAAAAGAAGCGGAATAAAACAAAATGGATTGCACTCTAAAAATATCTCAAACAAACATGCCTTTATACATGATCAATTTTCATATTGTGATTAAATATAAGTCATTTAAAAGTGATTGACAAAAATATTCCTTACAAGTCACATCCCAATTATTAGAATTTAAACTTAAGGTCATGTATCTGAACACACCTAGTTTTTATGCCGACCTATCCCTAAAACTAACCCTTTTTGCTATATAAAGGTTGGTTCATAGTTCCCAATTGTTACCTTCTTTTATTCTTTTATTCTTTAAACCTTGATATCAAACTTTGTTCAACCCTATACTGTCAATTATAGTCAAAAGATTATTATTTATATTTACATTGCTAATGAAAAAGAAATTGTTTCTTGTGACTCGACATTTTCATAATTGAACTCAAATGCTTTAGATCTTGAAAATGAATTTACTTAGGCTAGGTGTACGCTCAAATCATACTCTATAATTATCAATGTTTTAAAAGTAGAATCAAATATCGAATCACTAAAATCTCCATACACGCAACTACTTTAAACCACTCAAATCATAACATAATTGCGTGATTGTATCAGATTCAACCAATTGAACTACGCGATTCGATTTTTAAAATATTGATTGATAATAATATTCAATTTTCTTTGAAAGTCTTACCACTCATTGATGATATGTCTGTGGCTGATAGATGCCTATCATCATGTGGGACTCACATGCTGAGAAACTCTGCATCCATCATGTGAAATTTCTTCTCCTTAACAGAAAAATATTATTGGAATCTAGTGATCTCAACCCAATGCAAATGCATGCACAATCCAATGATTATACAAGTCAGAATGTACATTCTAATAATTTCTCAGATCCATCCAAATTAACACCTATTTCTCTTCTTTTTTTTTGGTACAAAATTAACACCTATTCTACCAAGCCAACATTAACATAGTTTGTTGAAATTAACAAAAATAAAAACAAATAAAACAAATTAACAAAATTAACAAACTTATTCTGAGAATCAAACATGAACTGCATAATCTTTGAAATTTAATTACCTCTCTAATATTTTACCCTTCTTAAGTGGAAAAAGTGGTGGCAAAGAACTGTTCTTCATTTGTGTACAAATTGGAACATTAATCATTGGTCTAATTCTAATAGTAGCTGATCTTGTTCTCTCCAAACCTTTCTTTATTCTCTTCATATGCTGATTCTCTTTGTTTTTAGAACCTTCTTTAGTAGCTACATCGCCGAGTGAACTTGCATTCGAAGATGAAGATGATGAAGAAGACGAAGGTGATAATGAAGAAGCTCTTTGTTTCTTCAACCTTAATAACTCTTTCCATAGAACAGTACACTTTGGTGGCCTTGGTGATGGATCATCATCAACAAACCAATTTACTCTACTATTATTATTATTATTATTATTATTATTATTATTATCTTCTTTGTTGGAAGAATTCACTACAACTTCAATCACTTCTTCCTCAACTTCTTCATGTTCTTCTTTGATGTTGATCTTGTTGAGCTTCTCTAGATGTTGCATCTGCCAAAATGGAAGGATTTTACCATCAAAGAAAAGTTCATCAGCTGATAAAACTGTATTATTGTTACTCATATTGTTGTTTGTCGACAGAAACTCAAACTGATCTGTGATATTCTTTGTTTTTTCATGTTGTTCTTTCTCTTGATCTCTTTCTGTTTTATAAAGAGGATTTGGACATATAGAGATGAAGTTGTTGTCATCTAGAAACTCTGCTGAGAAAGATATTCTAGGACTTGAAGGTGCATCACTAGATCTAAGGTTACCTTGAACAGGTTCAGGTTCAAGTTCAAGAGATACCATGTTATAGTTTTTCTTTTTTTTTGCTGTTTTTAAGGTACTAAGAGATGAGAGGATATTGAGAAGCTATATATCATATGCATGAGATTTGTGATGATTTTATAAAAGGAGAAGAGATTTTTTATTTTTTTTTGAAATGTTATGTTAGGTACAATTTTTTATTACTCTCTTTTTTTTTAACTGTCAGAAGTATGAGATTATAAAAATGAAATGGTCTGGTTAACTTGAAACAAGTGACTTATGGTTCTGTTTAGAATATAGGGACAGCACATGGAAGCCTTGGGTAGTAAAAGACAAAAGCTTTTCATAAGCTATTTTCTTTCTAAGCAAGCCTAAACTCTAAAATACATGTGTATGCATGCTTATATTATGCTGCACCCATACACATACATACAAGTGAGATGAGTTTTGTTTTTATGTGAGTTGAAAGTAAATAGTAAATTGAGTAAAACTGTAATTTTAGTAATTAAATGTGAGACACTATCACAATAGTCTCTGCTAAAATGTATCAAAATTACAAAAGATGCATAAATGTGTCTATATTAATTATCTAACCATTTGTGGACCTTTTACCATAACTATCTTAGATTAGTATGTAACACATTTATTGATATTGGACTGTCAAATCTTAAAGTAATAGTGAAGATTATTTAAAGATAATTTGGTGATATTGGACTGTCAAATCTTAAAGTAATAGTGAAGATTATTTAAAGATAATTTGGTGAAGATGTGATATAAATCGACGGATTTCAGATTGGTGACCGAGATCAATTAATGTATGTAACTGTGTTTTTTTTAACCGAAGGGAATCTCCAAATTATCTTTGGATATATGGTTAGTACAGTGGCCTGCATAAGCCTAACTAATTATGTGCTCACATGCTCTTAGATTCAGTGTCTGTGGTACTATGCTCACTTGACAGTTAGAATAGTTAAAGCAGCAAGAGATAGGTGGAGTTAGAACTAAGTTCTAAAACTTTTAAGTTTGAAATATCAAAAGGAATTAGTTTGGTTGAAAATATATTACAAACATTGAATTCTCTCAACGGCTATAATAGCAATGTATATATATGCACTTTCTATGTCTTTGTGTCTATCTGTGTCTATATTTGTGCCGGTGTTTCATATGTTTTACAGACTTGAATATAAGTAAAAGTCAAATGTATTTGGTCTAAATTTGAACTAAATATACATTTTAACTTTTGCTTATATTTAAGTCTAGATGTTAGTAATATCTTATTTTAATGGAAAACATAAATGAGATCAATTTAGGCCTATCTGTTTTGGGGAACTGGATTAGGTGCAGTTGGCTTTTCTGTGCAGTGTTTTATAGCTGCCCGATCACGATCGTACGGTTTAAGCAAATGCAATCGACAAATATAATTTTTAAATCATGACCGTCAAATCTTAATCGACGGCTATAAATGACACGACTACACTAAGAAGTCAACTGCATGAAATCCGGGTCCTATTTTAAATTGCTTAGAAAGTATACAATGGTCTGTGCATTAAAGAAGTGCACACATCACAAAAGACAAGGGGATTACGTTACAATAAACATTAGTTAAGGTTTCTCTTTCTCTTTATATATTAATTAAAATTAATCTTGCTTAATCAAAGAAGGACATGAATATTATTGTTAATTTGACTATCCCTGCATGCAGGGATTTAACATGGAGGAGTCCCAAGCATGTGGCCACATGACCATAGTTTCTAACCATGTGATACAACTGAGGTTAAAGATTGATGAAATATTCATGAAATGACAAAAACACCCTCTAAAATAAGTTGGTCACAGCTGGTTTCATATTGTTACATTTTGTATGTGCATAAGAGTTAATTGTCCTAAAAATAGAAAAAACAAGTTGTGTGTATCATGTTCATCTCATGGAAAAGCTTTTGTTAAGATTTGATCAAGCTCTTAATTAATTCCTAACAGCTAATAAACATTTGTGTAAATCTTTCAATTATTACACATTAGCTACTTTTATGTATAAGTACATTATCCTTAGTATTTTGTGGTCCTGCATTCAACTATTATTGAAGTAGACAATAATGTTATATGACAGTTGTGTTAAAAACAAAAACAAAAAACTTAAACATGTGGTTTGTCATTAATTTATAGTACCAAGTCATTATGTAAATCTTTAGCAACCGCAGATACTCCTGTCAAATTCAATAAATTTGAACAACTATATCTTTACTTTTTGTAACAGATAGCATAAGACATCTCAAGATTTTTCTCGATTATTTTGTGTTTAACGCAACTCTACAAAATTTATATCAGCTTGTTGTAAAACGAAGATGAAGACGGCTTGATCTCAAAGTCTGCCTTATTGAGTCACTCATTGTCAGACACTGCAAATGTCGAGTTCAATAAAACATCACACACCATATGTGATTTTGGAGTGCGAGAATAAGCGAGTGATATCTGTCACCATAGTAAGAATCGCGGTAGATTCCTTATATTCTTATAAAGCGGTTACATCAAATCTTTTTGTATAACAAACTAATAACTAACTAATTATACTAATTGTTATTCTGGTTTTAAGTATAAACAAAAAGTCTTATGTATTTGCTAAAAATTTAGTTTAAATACATTTGACCTTTTTCTTTATATTTAAGATAAGACCGGATGAAGTACATAAATAATCGGTAACTATATCTATCGTACACAACATAAAAATTACTTTTGGAGTTGAAATAGTTCAAACATATATTCTCATACTAGTGGATAGGCTTTATTTGTTGTAAGATTCAAAATGCAGAAGATTTTATCAAACATATATGAGAAAATGACATGTCAAGGTTTTTTTAATCTCCACAAGATAGAGTATTATTTTCAGCAACTGAAATACATACAGTTAGTTCTTTACAATTCAAAATTTTCACCGTTACAGCAAATTCTTTCTCTCATTATTCTTCATTTTGAGGACTACAAAATAATTTAACCAAGAACAGTAATAGAATTTGACATGTAACATTCAAGTAGGGTCCATAAATGTACTAGACAACTTAGTCTGTAACAGACAAGAGTAAAGAGTTATGCAACAATAACATAAATAATACCTTCCAATTCAGCTATTGAGATAGTGAAGCATGTGTTATGATTTAAAAGAAAAATAGGGACCACATATTTCTTGTCTTTTTTATGCTTTGGAACTAACATTAACGAGTTGGAACTGAAACTAGTTGCATAGTTTACAGAGAAAGAAGCCAATGTGGCTGAACTGTGGTACTAGGAAGAAGGGACCATAAACAAATAAGGTGGTAGTAGTAATTTCTATTAAAGAAAAGAGGATTCATGTCAATCATAGCTGTTGTTATTATAAATCAAAGAGAAATGGAAAATAGACAGAGTTATGGTTTGATTTGACTAAGATACAAGTAGTGTGCTAGAAATAAATTGAGCTGAATATGTTTTTTAAGGACTGCTATTAGGTGAGTTTAATAATAATGTGTACTGTATAGAGATACACGGTAAATGATGTGTATCGTATAATCTTATGCGGCAATGACTAAGTCAATATTGCTTTTTTATTGGGCTAGATTAGCGATTTCATCAAAGAAGTTAATTGTGACTTCACCCTTAATAATAATGTTTTTTGCCTAAATTAAATGCCATTTGTTAGCCTTACTTTTGTAACGTATATATGATGACTTTAGACAAATTGTATACTCAGCCTCCTCCGGAAATGCTTCAAGTTCTTGCTGATGATTTTAGGGGTGTTTTTATCCCCCGTTTAGTGGCTATGTAACTTCTTTTTGGGCTTAGGCCCCTTTTTATTTTCAAAAAAAAAAGAATTTGTACATAGTTGAATTGATAGTATAATCATATATTGGAGGGTGATGAATCTTTTCTTGTTGGTTAATTTTTTCTTCAAATTTGGTTTCGAGCAAAAACTAATTTCTTACAGTAAGAAATTAGTTTTTGCTCGAAACTTGAGGCGTATTGATATTTACTGTTAAGGGTTTATGAAATTAGTTCTTGGTGCTATTAGTGTTTATGAGGGTTGTACCTCTTGACCTTAATATAGATGTGAACTGTGAAGGTGCAAAAAATATGATCAGATGGACAATGACATGTTATAATGGTTTTGAGAGTGAGATAATAACCCCCTGATATGCTACATTGTGATTTAGGTGTAACACGGTTCTCTTATTGTTTGCTTCAATACTCATGAGTCATGAGGGATGAGATAGTAACAAAACGTGTGATGTTGACCATGCTTATTATCAAGTTGCAGCATGAATATTTTTTTTTCGTCTTTCTATAATTAAGATATTCGGTCTAACTCAAAAGAATAGACGAGAAAAACTATAAACAAACATCATTGAATCAAGGTTTAACTTAAGGTACCCACTAAAAGATACCTACTTCTCAAAGATTACAAAAAATAAAACTCTTTCGCAAGAAACACTTAACATAATAAATGGTTTTCTCGGGAGCCTTTTACATAGTAGAATAATGTTTATCGCTAATTGGTATTTTTTTTTAGTTATGTTGGTAGATAATGTTTAACGTTTGAAGGAATTTTTTTTCTACCCCTACATTTAACCACCCTTTTCACTAACCCACTACAATTTTACTATACTATACATTTTTCATTCTTGTCTATTAATTACACCCTCTATTTAAATATTTCTTATTTTTAACCACCCTTCAATTATATTGATAGCATTTTAATAATTCTTTTCTTTTCTACCGTTTTACTAACTCACACCTCTTCTCTAACTATTTCTCTTATTCAAATTAAGCATATTTTAATCTATGGGTTCCTTCGCCAACTAATGTCACTGCCCCACAATTAACTAATTCTAAACACGCGAAAATCAAATATATCCTAATAAGATAAACGATTTTAATTTTCAGGGCGTTACAACTTTCCCCCACTGGAGCGACCATGACAGTTGCAACCAATCACATACACACACAAGATATAATTCTATAAATTGAAATCTCCTTTTTTTTAATCACTCGCTCATCTAGTGTTCCAATCGAAATATTTTTTTAGGGATGAATGAAGGGTTCATACTTTAACTTGCGAACTGTGTTTTGATCAAAATTATTTCATGGAAAATGAAAGAAGGGTGAAGACGAAAAAAATTTGATTTTTATAAGGTTCACGTCCTAGAAAGCGAACTCAGTTTGCAGTTTGCATCCTAAAATGCAAACTCTTTTTTTGGGGGTTGCAAAAAGAAGAACTCAAATGAAGAAAGCAAAATTACAATTTTTTTTTTCTTTCTACAGTACATACATGAATTTTTCAATTAAATTTTGTGTAATTACACTTTAATAGAAGGTAAACGGGCAACAAGCTGCGCCGCTAACCCTTTTTGGATAGCAAAACTAAGGGTGCGTTTGATCTGCTAAAAAACAGGGGACTGGACATGACAACTTCTGTTGTACTGTGTTTGATTTGAAAACTGTCACTGGTACTGGACAAACTGGGGGTCAAGGGACTGGACAAAATCAGATATTCTTGTCCCCCACTGAACCATGGGACAACTTTTTGTCCTCAGCACAACTTTTCTAAATCACCAAAATAACATTTTTTTCCATCAAATATCATACAAGACAAAATTTGTTTAATATCGTAAATGTTTGTCCTGTGCTGTTCTGTCTTGTACTGTCCTGTACTGTTCTGTCCAGTACTTTCATTTTGCAGATCAAACGGACCCTAATCCTTTTAAAATTATAAAATTGTTAATTCAACAAATTATGGGCCAAAGGTGACATAAGTCACGAGTTTGGTTCCTAGCATGAACCATACTTCCAATCAAGTGTCAAGTAAAAGTGACTAGTCTTTTGCTAATTTTAAGTTTTTTTTTATCTAGTAGACTAGTGGGTATAATTTCTCCTTTAAAGATAAATAAATGAGATTATCAGGTTTCGAACCATGATCCCTGCATATTACATGCAACGTTTCAATCAACTGAGATATGTTCACGGGGACT
Source organism: Trifolium repens (assembly GCA_030408175.1). Taxonomy (NCBI): domain Eukaryota; kingdom Viridiplantae; phylum Streptophyta; class Magnoliopsida; order Fabales; family Fabaceae; genus Trifolium; species Trifolium repens. The sequence continues at coordinate 61,064,607 of CP125837.1, read as the reverse complement.
GCTAATTTTAAGTTTTTATTTGGGGTATAAAAATTTAACTCCTAATTATACTTTTTAGTCTGTCTATTAATAGTTCATTGAACATCTGTTAATACTTTCTAAAATACGTGAATATATCAATATATAGTCTCTACGGTATCTAAAAACAATTTAAACTCTTAATTACCAAAAATTTAATGTTAAATACCTCTATTCAGTCATTCAATCCCCAGTAATGATTTTCATTATTTTCTACTGTTCTATTCTAGAAGATACAATATTTAATCTCACCTTAGTTATACGTCAATATCTAATCTAAATTATTTTGATATTGAATGTGACAATGGTTATCAAAATTGCCATCTAAAATTGTTATAACTTGGTTATTTTATAGGAAAAATGCATTAAGAGGTTTTTAAATTTTACATTTGTAACAAATAGATATTTTTAAGTTTTTTAAGTAACAAATAAGTCGTTTAAGTTTGTAATTTGTAACATTTAAGTCCTATTTTTTTACTTAAAAGACTTAACTGAAATACCTAGATATTACAAATTACAAACTTAAATGACATAGTATTTGTTACTTGATCAAACTTAAAGAATCTATCTATTACAAACATAAATTTTAAAGACATCTGAATCCATTTTGCCTATTTTAGATTGTAGTAAGTTTTATTTTATGTGAACCATGTTCTATTGTTCTATAAACAAACTTTATTTTTTATTCATTTACTTATTATTCATTTATTTATTAATCTTTTTTTTTTTGCATGCTTAAATATTTTCCATATCCATGTTGTCCCAAAACTTCACACATTTTTTAAATATTTAGATTGAATCTCTAATATATTTTTGAAACAAAAACTCTGCTAAAGTAAGTAGTCAATTTTATAATCTAAAATAAGTGCTATCAATTGATGATAAATTAATGGCTAAACTATATCTTTGGTCCCTTACGTTTATTTTAGGTTTCAATTTGGTCTCTTACGTTTAAAAAGTTTCAATTTGGTCTCTTACGTTATCAACGTTTGTATTAGTTGGTCTCTTCCGTCAGATTCCACTGTTCCACTATTTCAATTGGACACGTGTCAACATGTCCAGTTGTCCACGTGTCAATCCACGTGTGTAAACCGTCTGCCACATAAGCAAACCGTCTGCCACATGTGCAAAAATTGACGGAAGGGACCAAATTGAAACATAAAATAAACGTAAGGGACCAACTTGAAACTTTTTAAACGTAAGGGACCAAATTGAAACCTAAAATAAACGTAAGAGACTAAATGTGTAGTTTAGCCTAAATTAATCAATAATTTATTGAAATCAGAGCCCGCTCAGAGCATAAGCATTGAAGCCAACAACCTAGGACCCATGTATATAGGGACCCAATTTCCCAATTATATATATATATATATATGTGTGTGTCTGTGTGTGTGAGTATGTATGTTGTATTATAAAAAAAATTATACTAACTTCTGCTAGTTTGATCGATCTACAAATAACAATCAAATAATATAAGTTTTACATCACCTATTGTAGAACATCCCTTTGTCTCATTTCTGTTTGCAAAGCAATTAATTTCTGTTTGAAAAAACTATCAATTTTCAGGTGCTAATATTATGTACTTTTGTTGTTTATTTGTTTTTATTATTATATCCTATAAGCTTATTATTATTATTATTATCACTACAAGAAAATGTATGATTTGCTATCAGAAATTTGCTACAACCCACATTTCTAGTTAATCCCAATAAAAAATCTTTTTGTTTAACCGATTCACCTAAAAGACTTCTATTAACTCATTTTTTCTTTATTTTTTTTATTGTTCCATCACTTATATTACTTTATTTTTTCAATATTTATTATTTTATTTTTCTTACTTCATTACTTATAACTGTATTTAACAAATTAAAATTTATTTTTAATAACTCAAAATCATCTCTAAAAAGTCAAAATTGAAAGAACTTCATCTCTCAAAATCGCGTTCTCTCCAAAATCGCTTATCTCCAAAATCGCTTCTCTCCAGAATCTGCTTCGATCTCTCCATAATTGCTTCTCGATTCAGAATCACAGAATTTCAGAATCGCTTCTCGTACCAGAATTGCAACTCATCTCACATCAGAATCACTTCTCGATCCAGAATCACTTCGATGGAATCGCTTCGTCTCGCATCTCACATCATCCTTGCTTCGTCAGAATCGCTTCCTCACATCATCTCACAATCACATTCTAATTCACTCAGAATCGCTTGCTTTATCTGAATTGCTTCCTCAAAACTTAAGAGACTATTAAGTTACTTCTCACTCCTATTTTCTCTGTTCTGGTAATCGATATCTTCTACTTTTTTTCTCTTTTGTGATTAATCAACTCAATTTTATTGTTTTGAATTTTGATTTTGATTTGATGCTTGTGTGTGTAAGTAAATGGAATGTGATATATATTATGAGATAAAAAATTTAGAATGATACGTTGTGATCTGATGCTTGTATGTGCATAGGTGTATATTGAGTAGTAATAATGTCATTGATGATGATCAAAGATGCTTGTATGTGCATAGGTGTAGAATTAGTGATAATAATGTCATTGATGATGATCAAAGATGCTTGTATGTGCGTAGGTGTAGATTGAATAATATTGTTAACCTCATAGCAGTATTAGTAATGTTTTGATATTTGGTTGAAAATTTAAATCTATTTTGTTTGGAAAAAAGGAATAAAAAATAGTTTAGGTGACATTTAGTTAAGAGTGACTCTCACATGATTAAGAACTGTAGCAAAATATGCAGTACTATTCTTCAAGTGATGAAGGTACTTCTCATTTCTTATATATAGTATTAATAGAAATGATTTGATTCTTTTTTAATGCATCTTTGGTGATAACAAATAATCAAGGACATGGAGAGTGACATTAAATTAGTTTGTGGTTGTATAGTAAATTTTTGTTAGTAGCTATGTATCTTTTGTAAAGATTAGTCATTTTATTTGTTACTAGTAATTATGTCACTACTTGAGATTTGTTACTTGCCCTGCAATAGCTTTACTGCATAAAACCTGTAGGGATAAGAATGATCATTTATGTGAGAATATATTTTAATTGAATAATAAAATGTAGGGATAATTGACATATAGTAGATGCTTCTTTCATTTCATGTTTGTGTGTCCACTATCATTAACCACATTAAGTTTAGTGCCTTCTAAGAATGAGTTAATTACTAAAATGAAACACTCTTCTTTGTTTCACTCTTGGACTGATTTTCTAGTTTAAGCATTGGTTGCTATTAGATAACAGAACATGGACTAGTTGTTTACGTTTGTACTAGTTGATGAATTTTTGTAGCTTTATTTCTTCTTTGATCATCAATCTTAGTAGATAGTTTTTTTTTCTGAAGAAGGAGCCGTAGTACATAGTTAAAGATGAAGTGTCGCAGTGGCACTCTAAAGATTATAACTTGAAAGTTGAAACCTCTATGCATATACACATTTGTTATATAAAAGTGTACTGTAATTTCAAAATAGTGTGTATAAATTTGTCCCAAAATCAATACTACAACAAAGGTTGAGTGGCTTTTGGTTTTCTATTGGATGAAGTTAATGTAGTCCTTATTGTACTGCTACTCCTTATGGTTATCTAACTAAGACAATAATTTGTTCATAATTTGGCATGACTGCAATGCATGCAGCAACCAAAACAGATAACACAAATCAAATGCTTAAGAAAATGTGAGACATCTCAAACTTTATGTGCTTTTATCCTTTATGTATGTGATTCACTTAGAAGTTGTGTTCGGATATCAGATAAGTAACTAATCATGTATATATCTTTGATACAGGTTAGAGCTATATGGTTATATGGTCTAAGGGATTGTTTATCCAAATATATAAGCTGAGATTTGTTGAACTATGCTTTAAAAGTCAGGGCATGTGACCTCTTCCATTTTTTGTTTACCTTTATGTGACTGGTGGCAGTGTGGCCTTTGGTTTTCCCGATTCCATGATTCTTTTTTAGTTTGAGTGGCTTTTGGTTTTCCATTTGATGAAGTGAATGGTATCCTTATGGTTATCTAACTAAGAAATTAATTTGTTCTTCACAATAGGTTAATTTGTTCTTCACATGCATCAACCAAAATAGAGAAAACAAAACAAATGCTTAGGAAAATGTGAGCCTCCTATCATGGAAGAGAAAACAACTTTGGAGGTGAGATAACTTTTTCTAAGCTTTGTTCAAACTTATTAGGATTTTATTTGGCATTTTGAATAGTTTTCTTGATGTGAACCGTCAACATATTTTGTATATATTGTATCTAATACAGGAAGGGATCTCAGTTAGGACTTGAAACTATTGTTGATGGTGTGGTCAAAGATGGCGTGTGGGATGTCTATAGTATACTGACTTTGGAAGGGATCTCAGTTAAAATAAAGTAATTTTTTTCAACTTACTCTTATCTTTCTGCTAGTATTTTTTATTATTTTCCTCATGTTTTTGTTTGATGTGGTTAAATTGTCTTGGGATTTTTCTGTTGATAAATTCAAAGTAACAATTTATCTTAACTAATGTTTCACAACTATATATTTGCATAATACTTATGTTTCTTCTTTGTGCTTTTTTTGAAAATCTATTTGCACAATGCTTATGTTCCTTGTTTTGATTTGCATGAAGTTGACTTGGTTAAGGACGACATCAAAATCATAGACATCTGGCATCCCTATGCACACAGTTGTCAATGGATTAGAAGTAAGGTATATTCAATAATGGTTTCTTTATGATGTTTTTGTGTGTCTGTATTCAGCAACAGAGTTCATTTATGACTTTGGTCTAGCAATAACATGCAATTAACTCAATTAATGGTGAGAAAAATACTGTTAGAGACGTCTCTGAGATGATATCTTACTGCTATATTTGTATCTGGTTACTTGTATGTTATTTTGCTCAATAATGTTACTTCTTTATTTCATTTGTCTTTTCTCATATGCTTTTCATTATTTTGTAAGGGAATCTTCAAGTTTCAAGTTTTGATGACTTCTAATATCGGTATTGTTATTGTGATGACTTATTATTTTTTAGTTGAACAGTGGCTTCAATTAAGAAAGTGGAGAGGGAGATGAAGACACAACAAGTAGCAATTGCTGATTTGAAGATGGTGAAGCAATGAAAGGTGATCCAAAAGGTGTTTTTTGCTGGTTTGGAAAAAGTTATGAAAACTTCTGGTTTGGAGATACTTAAAGGAGTTTAAAGTCCAACTTCTGGTATGCTATGTTCTGTGTGTTAAATCAGAAGGTTCTATATGAAATTTTTTTTTTTGTGTCTACTTGTACATTATTTCTTCTACTACAAGCAAGTTCTAGTTTGGTGTTATAGTTTTTTATTTTCTTCAAAGTAAGAAACTCCGCATACGGTTCATTTTCCAGTTGAATGCCCAAAAAACTGTTGTGTTGCATATTTGATGCCTTATGCCTCTGTTAAGAATTAATACTTTGTATAGTACATTGTTTGATACTCAAAAGAGCATGTAGTTTCCTACTTTGTAGTTTTTACACTTGATTGCTCATCACTGATTATACATTATGGATGTGCAACATTCATAAGAGCATGAATGCTAGGAGCGTGAGGAAGAACCATATATGTTGGATCAAGGTTATGGCTATTTGGTGTACTTTCCACAAGATCAAGGTGGAGGGTAATTTAGTATATCTGTAAGTTGTTCTGTTTTCGGATCTTTGATGAGGCTGTTCTATTTTTTATTTTTGATGATCCTACTAGTGTCTCACCAACTAGGGAGTGAAACTTTTAATATTTTTGATGATCCAGAACTTATAGAGAAGAAAAGAAAAGCAAATACACGAAGTCTGAAGGAAATGGCTACACTTTTAAGGTACATATACATACTGATTTATAGTTAGATGACTGCCTTCATTTTTTATTCCAATTCAGACCACAATGCATCATTTCAAGTGCATGTGTTCTAGAAATCTGAAAACTGATATGGTTGAATCCAAATCTTAAAAGGGGAGAGCGTGTAATACAATTGATATGTTCTAAGGTTTACTTGTTTCTTTAACTTGTTTTCAGAGTTGAACAAATGTGGCAAGAGTTTCTTAGCTAAGATGGATCAACTACCTAAGACTTGAGCTCATTATATAATCTTCAGGGAGCTAGCCCATAGTAAGCAGTTCTGTTTATGGAGTTATGGTGAGCAACTTTGTTGATGTTCCCTTGTATATGTGAAATTTTTCAATAACCTCAATGTAATGTATATGAAATGTGTCACGATTTAATTTATATGTGTAGTTTAGATTGGATTTAATGTATAATCAATATCTTTAAGTATAACATGCATATTTGCTTTATTTGTCAGTAATAAGATTTAATGAGTGTATATCATGCACATTTAATTAGTTCTTTTCTTTATTATTTCATGGGTGATAAATAATTTATAATCAGCTTAGTTTTGGCCATGGCTTCATAAGTAGCATTTTATAATTATAATTTTTTTTTTAAAAGCTTGAATTTTGCTGCGAAGTAGCTAGGAATATGTAGATAGAGATTTATTGCAAAATTGCTGTGACAATTCCTAGCAATTTAGTTAGGAAACATAAACTTTTCACAATATTTAACTATGTATTAATTGGGAATTAACTAGGACTTTCTATATATTAGTTGCAAATTAGCTAGGAAATATTTTGGTGGATAATTTGCCGCCCAATCCATGCTAGGACCTATATGACAGCTAATTCACAACAAATCTGTAGCAAACTCTGTTTTGCTAGCGATTAGCTACGAATTAGCTACAAATTGTGTCGTAGCTAAATCCATATTTTCTTGTAGTGTATTATTATTATTATTATTATTATTATTATTATTATTACTACTATTTGAAGAAACTAAATTAATCCATTCAAATTGGCACCAGGTCCCAAGTCAATACCATCAAACCAACCCAAATGGTGGGTTTTTATTATTATTATTATTATTATTATTATTATTATTATTATTATTATTATTATTGTTGCAAGATTTATTTTTGAATTATGTGCTACTAATAACAATACATTTGTATTTTTGTATTAGTCCTTTTCCGCTATTAAACTTGTCAAATGAAATAAGTTATTTTTTCAAATTTTGCTTAAGGCTCATAAAATATCAGGAATAAGGCTGATTGAAATTACAACAATTGTTGATTTTTCTTACTCTATATCAATTTACTTCATAAAAGTCAAATTTTAAGTATTCAAGTCTATTGAAATTTGTTTACGTCTATTTTAATATAGCATCATATAGTGTGTAATATTTGTTTTTGTTAGATAGATAAGTGTCGATATATTTGTTGTTATATTGTTAAACAACAAAACTTATTTTACTAAAAACTTTTGTTTCTTCGATTTTAACAATGCTGCATTACTATTAGCTTTCTCATGCCATATGGTTTATGATGTGTAATTTCTTAAAGGTAGTAATAATGGTAGATACTTCGGTAAGACATGAGAATATAATTCATACTTGTGGATATTCGTTTGAATCTACCTCAATTTAACAGAAAAAGCTCAAGTGAACTGTGTTTGTATTTATTTCTGATTTCAAAAGATGAGGGTGGGGCATGTAACAACTCGGGCCGCCTATCCTGGATCTTCCCATTTTGAAGAGGATCCCGGGCTCGATCTGGTTTAGTATCAAGGTGATTATGTTCCTGTTTCTATATATATGGGTACGCACAATATTTCACAATATCGCTATATCAATTAACGGGACTTGGCCGAAAAGTCTTCTTGTCTCTATCATTAGCTGGGTGGTCTTCGTTTCTAGTGTTTCAATCACCTTTCCGTGGCTCCCTTAACATAATTTCCCTCTTGCTTGAGTAATGGGAAACGGGCTAGTCCCCGAAAATGCCTATTCGCTTATCGCTGGGGGTCAAAATCTTATTGTTGAAACTGTATTTGTGCGATTGCATTTTCAAAAAACTTAAAATTTATTTATCCTATTATTAATAAATAATTTCGTATCTAGCTAGCACGATCCTCACAAATTGCAAAAACTCATTTGTTAAGAATGAAGTGGATTGAAGCTATAGAATCATCATAATCCATTCCCACTACTAATTGATCTACTAGCATATATCGAAATTATATTTTACAAATCTTAAATTTAAAATTCTTAAACAAAATCTTAAATCATATTCTAATATTTATTTTTAATTTTAAATTGAGTATTAAACAAGTTGTTCTCCTTTATTTTTTTGTGTTTTAAAAAAAAATTGAAAAAAATAGTTGAATTTTTAATTTTTTTAATAAAATAATACCGAAATACAACCCAAATTTACGTCGGATGGAGAAAAACAGGGACACTTAAAATTCATTGGGGATACCCGAGTCCCGTAGGATATGAGTTTGAGATTCTAATTTTGTCCCCATTGAGATTTAAGACGGTATGGGGACACCAAAACTTTATAGATTTGAGTTTGGAAAAGACAAAACTCGTCCCGCCCCGTCCTATTACCACGCCAGCTTAAGTCCCTTATTCATTTGGTTTTGAGTTCGATTATTAATCTCTATGATTATGCATGGATATCTGATAAGTTGACTTATAAACAGATAAACTTATGACGAGGTGAGACGTGTAATAATATCTAGAGAGAGCAGTTGGTAAAAGAAGCGGTTGAGATTGGTTGGGCTGGGTCACGAAATTACCAACCCAAGTACCGAACCCATGTTTGAAAATATGGACGATGCTTGCGTTTAGATGAATCTTTCCGTTCTTTCCTTTTTTTTTTTTTGACCTTCAAATACAACCTACCCTCCTTTTTCAAAACCCTAATTTTCACTTTTCCATTCTAATCACCGATCTCAATCAATTTATCAGATCCACTTCGCTGCTTCCTCAGGTACTCATCCAAATTCTATTCTCTCATGCTCAAATTCTTTCAATTTTCTCATTGTTTAGTTTCATAATTCACATCAAATTCATAAAATAAACACATCTTCGAATTATCTGTTTTATTTTTATTTTTATGATCTTCGTGGAATCAGATGCTATAATTCATGCTGAAATTGTGTGTTTTTTCTGGTTAATTTGGATTTTGACATATAAACTAGATGGTTCCTCACCATAATCTATCATGAAAATCATAAACACCATAATCATTTGGATGATTTATTAATCGATATAGCTTTTTACCTATTAATTAAGTTTGTTATATCTTGAGTTTGTTACAGTGATTTTTTTTTCTTGTTATAATTGATCATTGGTTGCATGTGTGTTTTTTTAACAGTGTGTTTATGAGATCATAAGTGCATTTAATTGTATGTATAATTTTGTTGGCTTATATGATTTGCAGGAAATATGTCTTTTGTGCGGAATTTTCAAGCAGAAAATCGTAATTTAAATGGTGGTTACTGGTCCACGTATGATGGAAACAACATTGTTAACACTGATAGGAAAAGAAGCAGGAACCATTATAATCAGAGGAATTATTACAATTACTATGACAACCAGACAAGTTTTGGGTACTATGGTGGCAACTTCAACCAATGCAATGCAGATTATGCTAATTATGTTGATGTTGCTCCATCATCTATGAAAAAGAGAAAACATCCAGCTCCTGTTCGGGCAGAAAGCCAGAAGTTCAATCTTCCATCCACATTCCATGACAATATCCCTTCATCCCATAGTTTTCAAGCTCATCCTACAAGATCCAATGCTTATACCTCTACCACAGCTAGCCTTAAACCTGATTTCTCTATATTTGATGATGATAAGCCCATCTTTATGTCAAGGGATGATATTGATAGAAACTCTCCATCAAGAAAAGATGGTATTGATGTACGTCATGAAACACACTTGCGGTATTCTTACTGTGCCTTCCTTCAGAATCTCGGAACAAGGCTTGAGCTGTAAGACTCACTTTGCTAGTCACATGGATATAGTCTTTTTTGGGGGTTCTACTAGTTTATATTCTTATATGATATTATGATGTTAGTTTGTGTATTAATTCAATTTATTGTACTGGCTAAACTCATCATGTTTGTTTACAGGCCTCAAACTACCATCGGGACTTCCATGGTTCTGTGCCACCGTTTTTTTGTTCGCCGGTCGCATGCTTACCATGACAGATTTGTGAGTTTTTAGCAGTGCCCTAGTTCTAAATTCATCTTTTAATTTTCTTACTAAATGTTTCAGGTAGAACTATAACATGCATAGAATTTGTTCTACTACTAGGAATTCAAAGAATTTTTGTTTCTCAAATCTATGAAGGTGTTGGCGCTGGATGTTTTATATTAATTTACTTTAACATGGTCAGCGGTGTTTTTATTAATTTTGTTCTCTGCTGCAGTTGATAGCTACTGCTGCTCTTTTTCTTTCTGGGAAGTCAGAAGAATCTCCATGCCCTTTGAATAGCGTATTGAGAACATCCAGTGAAATCTTGCACAAACAAGAATTTGCTTTCTTATCCTACTGGTTTCCTGTTGTGAGTATACTTCAAACTACCCAAAATTATTTGCTCTTCTGTACTATATTGCCCATAAAGTTATGCATAAAAATCACCATACAATTGCCCCTATTAATCTGTGTGTGAAATATGCTTGTTATGTTTATAAAATTACCCATGAATAATACGTATGCATAATCACCGTAAAATTCATGGGTATTATCTGTTGAAAATAATGTCAGTTCAAATAAGTCAACATTTCTCTTGGATTGATCTGTAATTCTTATTCCTCTATTATTGGTTGTAATTTTCATTTATATTGACTAGATTTGAGTTGTTCACAGGATTGGTTTGAACAGTATCGTGAACGGGTGCTTGAGGCTGAACAGTTGATACTCACTACTCTAAATTTTGAACTTGGTGTGCAACATCCATATGCACCTCTTACATCTGTTCTCAACAAATTAGGTCTTTCAAAGACTGTTTTGGTGAATATGGCATTAAACTTGGTCAGCGAAGGGTGAGTTTTCTTATTTTAAATCTTGCACCTTTATGATTGAAGTAGTGTGATGTTTGATATACTGTTCATCTCGAGGATAAAACTAATTCCACTCAAATGAAACTTATATGTGATGTTCTGAGCTGTTGATGATGTTCTCTTCAGGTATCCCTTTTATTGGTTATGACTAGCCCGTTATCTAACGAGTTATTCGAATGAAAAAAAACCTAGTATAGGAAACAGAAAATGGGGCATTGAGTGATAAATCTCAAGAAATTAGCGTGTCTTGAGGTGTGGAGATCTTGTCGCTGAGGAAGATACATTGGCATCATTCATCCTAAATTTTGGTCCAAAATAATGTTGATTCTCCGTATTTTTCATTAGCCCAACTTGTCTGCGTAGCTATTTGTCATGTGATATTGATTGTTTTGGCATGCATATAATTGCAGGATCTTCACAAGATTATCATGCTGGCCTGTATGATATAATTAGCTGGCGGATTGATATGCTGTTCTTGGAAAGTTGTTTTTTACATCTGAAGTTGAACTGCTGATGTCTTAATGGATTGCTTTACCATGAATATGACTCTATTGATTTTCTTTGGGCTAACCAAGAGCCCTATGCCCCCAACACATATTTTCTGTCAAACCCTCATTGTGTTGTAGTTTGTGCTGATTACCGTTGGCCAAATGGGCTGTTGATAATCTTCAGTGACCAAACATGAAAAGAAGATGATATACAATTTTTTTTTCAAAAGCCTATACAATTTTTTTTTCAAAAGCCAACAAAAAGAAGCTAACAGTATGAATTTCAAATATGGTCCTAGTCTTTTGTTGTCCTGAACAAATGTTTTGATCAAATTATGATGTGAAGCAGAGTTGTCAATCGCGGATCGCAGAAAATTGCTTTTTGTTCAAATTCTGCTATGCTATAGTGCTAGCACGCCGCTGCTATTTGACATCACTTTGTACTAAATAGTGGCAACAGTGATCTGTTCAAATTCCGCTACGCTATATAGCACCGCTATTTGACAAAACTAATATGAATGTAAATGGATTTTCATTGTGCTTCTGGAATATTTTTTTTTATTGTAAAAATAGACCTCCCTGCTGTCTGATAGTTGTGTTTGTGTTCTTATTTTTAAACAAATAATTGAAGGAATTCTTTTACTTGGGTCTATAAATTTTTTTGTAGAATTTTTTTGCCGGGCAAAAACTGATTTGATTTTGAACAATTTGGACCTTTATTTTTTATTTTTTCAAATGGTCCTGTTAATGCCATCTCTTACACTTTCCGCCTGTTCAAATAGTTGTTTCTTTGTTCTTTTTACATATAGTCTAGTTATTAAGTTTGTATTGGGAATGGGGAATTTATGATTTTACATCCATTGGAAAAAAAACGTTTGAATTATTTATTTAAATTGTAAGAATTTTACTTTCACTTAACATTGAATTCTGTATTAACTTTTAACATTGCAAGGGATTCATTAGTTGGACATGTTTTTGATAAGGTCATCCTCTGTTTGAACCGAAGTTTCAGCCAAAATTATGAGCGGTGTTTAAAATCTGAAATGCCGTTAGGTTAAATATAGGTATTTTGCTTTTGAAGTAGATGTGAACGATGTTTAAAATCTGAAATGCCATTAGATGCTTGACAGCATAAATCAATGATTTTTGTCTTGATAGTCTCTGTGATTGTAGGATGATCTCATCCGTAATGTTCAAATTATTTTGTGAATTTTTGTATGCACTATTTTATCAGTGATGTATGTTGTATCAATATTGTTATTTCTTTGTTTTGGATCAATTATTGTATGCACTATTTTTCAGAAAATGCATTTGATAGCAAACTATTTCAAGGGAATGCATTTGCGGTTGATTTTATGTCACTGTGTCCAAAATTGTGGTTGCCGGTTTATATTATTCACATTATCTTCCCCAATATATGATGCCTGTCTTGTACAATCTAGCCTTAACTTGGAGCTGGCTCACATTTTTCTTTCATCTTCTCATCATTTGGCATTTAGTGGGTGACCTGTATTATACTTCAAATGACTCTGCATCTATATGATATATCAATGCCGGTGATACCACACTGTTATCCATTTAGTGGGTGACCTGTAATATACTTCAAATGACTCTGCAGTCTGCATCTATATGATATATCAATGCTGGTGATACCACTGTTTTCCATTTGTATTTAGGGTTTGCTTAGTTGAATAGGTTATGCATAAAAAATGAGTTTGCTTCCTTACGAGCTCAAATACTCAAAATGTACAGTGACTTAAAGGTCTTTGTTGGACGGGTTGTGAACTGGGGCCCTCTTTACTCATATTCTTGTTTTGGCAATTTAGACAGTAACATGACTATATTGCTCACGAGAGTTTTGCACAGGTGCTACTTTGTTGTGAATAGCTGCCCTTGTTTTTACCCTCTTCTATTGGATTTATTGATAACAATTTGGACCTTCAATGAACCCACTGGATTGTTATGTACTCCATGATTTTCATATGCTTTTTAGCATTGAAGGGTGAGAAAAAAGAGATTTTTGTTCTTATTAATCACTTTCCCACCTTAGAAGGGGCAGTCTGTATCTTAGATGGCTGTAACACATGGTTTTTAGCTCAGCTTGTACCTACGCTGATTTCAGATCAGGAGTTTTTCTTGTGGTGGTGTTCCATTGCCTCGAATATCATTCCCCTTACATCTTCAGGTCACACAAAGGATCTCCCTATTGTTGAACCTAATAATAGTTGTAGGATATGGGACAGTTTGTACTTTGTAAGAGGCTTTTTGCTTCAATTTTTTTATTTTTTTTATTTTTGGGCAAAGACAATTCAATTTTACTCCTATTCCCATTTTTTGGATGTTCCATATCGTATAATGATTTTATAATTTCAATTTGCATCTGCTACACAAAGTGGTTGGATGCAGTGTGTGGAATAAGTTGCATTCATTATAAGTATCCCAATATACATGGTAGCAAGGTTCTCCCAGACAAACTATTGACAAGAGGTGGCATTGGCATTAGCTTTCAAAGTTAGCATCTCTCAATGCATGCTTTCTTATATTTTTATTGCATAAATTTCTGGAGTTTAGAGCCTCCCACAGCAGAGTTGGGTCTGGAAGTCTGATTAGTTCCCTATATGAGTGTAAGATAGTGCTATAGTTTGGTATTCTTATCAGCAATCCTACACAGATTCTTGGCATAGTATTCTTCCTGAGTTGCTGCTTTTATGGTTGGTAAGGAACTTGGTATGAATGTTGAATACTATTTGTATTATTTAGTTCATATTACTTCTCGTTATGATAGCTGACATGATCTGCCATGGTTGCAACATATGCTTTAGTTGTTCGAGAATCTTCTTTTAGTGTTGCCTGGGATGGTTAGTTTTAGTATTTATGTATGTTTCATTGCCTCTGTTTGTGTTGAACAATGGTAGCGGTATTGTTGTGTACCTTGCTGATGCTTAAATTTCTTTTGCAGGCTTCGGAGCTCTCTATGGCTTCAATTTAAACCTCCTCAAATTGCTGCTGGAGCTGCATACCTTGCTGCTAAGTTTTTGAACATGGACCTTGCCGCGTATCAGAATATCTGGCAAGAGTTTCAGGCAACCCCGTCCGTTCTTCAAGGTACTACACTCCCTTGTTATAATTATCTAGTTGCAGTGTTTGATTTACTATGCTATTTTGAAATGGTTGGTTAAGTAGCAATAGGTAACTGGATATATTGCTACTTAACCAAACTGCAATTTATCTCAAGGAAGTGTCGTAAAAATTTGTGAGTGAACTTAAGTATTTTGAATATGGTCACTGATATCAGTTCTCACATTGATGCAGATGTCTCCCAGCAATTAATGGAGCTCTTCTAGAAGTATAGAAGAAACATTATACCATTATTCTCAGTATAGAGTAGATTTTAAATACTTAACATACTTAAGGTGTAGAATCACAGGTCATCAGTGTGTTTACAGTTTACTTGTTTCCGGAGTTTGATATCTGCTAAATTTCGAGCACGTTTGGAGTTTGGACCTTACCTCCGTGCATGCACATAAAAATAATCTGAAACTACGAATATGCGATTATTTGGTTTGGATATAAATTTTGTTGTTTGTCTTAGCGTCATTGGAAATAAGATAGGTACATTATTTTTTTTGTCTTGGCGTCGTTGGAAAATACTTTGAAACTTCGATTATGCGATTATTGGAATAGAGGGTTACCCTGTAAGACGGCACCCTACTAGTATCAACCCCTCTGGAGCCCATATCTAACTTTCTTATGTAATATTGACGTCAGGCTCTGTTCTTAAAAAAAAAAAAAGTGGATAATAACAATTATGCTAATAAAATTAGTACTTGAACTAGCATATAAATATAAAATTGTAATTAGTCAATTTTTTTTTTTGTAATAACGAAATTTTTTAAAATATGAATTGCCATAAAAATAATAAATGCATGATTAATATTTCATATTTTTAAGTACGATAAAAAGGGTAAAAATTGAGAGAAAAGATATATTATAACCTAAGTCAAAATAAGTTATAATTATGTGAGAAAATGTCTATTAATATTTTTTACTTATAATCAACATTAGAAATATAATTTTTTTTATCGTATATTTTACCAGTCTTCATATATGAATATGAACATTAAATTTTCTTTAACTCTAGAACCCTAAACCTCGTGGCCGTGATGATGGACCACTTTACTATTTCTTTTACTCAAGGACCACTTTATTTTATACTACTCCCAAATATAAGATATACACTTACCTTCTTCAAAAATAAGAGATATACACTTACCAAAAATAAGAGATTTATACTTACGAATTTACCATAACCTTGTTCTTTCCTTTTGGTCAAATAGGTAGGTGACCATGAGATGTACTTTTAACTTCTAAGATCTATTTTCTTTCTGCTTTTTGAAACCTATGAACTAGTAAACATGAGAAAGATCACTACATATAAAATAAAAAACCACCAAACTATTCATATTTTTGGATATAGATATATCGTTGATCACGACTCATGAAGTTACATGAACAACGGCAGCAGGAATACGATATAAAAACTAACACAAAAAAATATTACAATCTTTCGTCATTTTATAAGTGACAATTCAACTATTAAAATTTATTTAATAATTTATGTATCTAATATATACTCCAATATATATCAATACTTAGTAAAAAAATATAAATCAAATATACTAAATATTCAATTAATTTTAAAAAAGTGACCATGGAGAATATTATTTTTTGTTACAATATACTCCCTCCAGTCCTAATTATAAGAAAAATTCTACTTTTTAGATTCATAGAATGTTTGATGTATTTGGACCATATTATGAACCACATACATCAAATATACTATGAATCTAAAAAGTAGATTTTTTCTTATAATTAGGACCGGAGGGAGTATAAGTAAAGATATCACTCCAATCATTATATTCCATCTGTTTCATTTTAAGTGTCGTTTTTTATCACCGTGCACTATTCATATAATCTACTTTGACCATAATTTTTTTTTGATTATATATAACCAAATGTCAGCAAATAAGATATTGTTCAATTTGTCTCGACGAGTATTTTTAAAATATAAATTTTTTATAATTTTTTATAATAGATAATTAAATTAAATATATTAGTGATCAAAGTTGTGCATTAGCCTGAACGTAGTGGTCAAAAGCGACACTTAGAAAGGAATGAAGAGAGTATATATAATAAACAAAATAAAATCATTTTGAATAAATATTGATATTATTTTTCAATTATTATACTCTTTAATTAATATATCCCATGTATCATTTTTAATGAGTTTCCAATATATTGAGTTAAGAGCAATCACATCATTTTCAATAGGTTAAATCGATATATTAAAGCTAAGAGCTGTCATACAAGTGACTTTAGACACCACGTTTTTTTCTTCAAATGCGAGACTCTCCGTGTCTTTAATCTCAAGTGCGAGACTCTTTCGCTCCCTCATCAAGTCGAATCTACTCCTAATACCACTGTTCATGATGGGGATTGGGGAGTCTACTTGTGTTGGACCATCAGATTTGACTAAGCAACCACATAAGTGAGTTTTTGAAAATATATTTTCAACCAAACTTTTAAAGCAATATCGCTAATAACAAATATGATTAGTGCTCTAAGTCGAATCTACCCTTAATACATGTAAAGTAAAAAAATAATATATTGAGACTAAAGGTATAATTGGAAAAAATATTAATATTGTACTATTAAATTGTACTATTAAAAATAAAAAATTACAATATTTTTGCCATAATTTTTTGTTGCAAATGTTAAAAATTATTATGGAAAAAATAATTTAGAGATGAGGACAAAGTGATGATTGAAGATATTATGGTGTTTTTTGGTATATTAATCAAAGACATTAACCTTGTTATGCGTGCCCCTTCTAACTTTCTTTCTAATCTTTTCTCTTCTACTATTTCATTCACAACACTGTTTCTCATTTCATCATTCTCCCGTTTTTCTTGCATCATCTTAATTCATAACAACTTTAAAACGGCACCGTAACATCGTCGTTTTATCATTATCATGGATCCCTCACCTGCTGCCCAACGCCGTCTTAAAGCCATCAACGCCCACCTCATCTCCACCGCCGACGACTCTCCCTCCGACCTTCGATCTAATCCCACCGCCGGCGAGTTCTTCATCGGTACTCCCTTCCCCTCTCTTTCTTCCCTATCTCATAGTATTCACTTAAGCTCTTATTTTGCATTTGTTGAACTCACTTGTGAAATTAGGTGAATCATGATGAAATTGTGTTACTCCTGATGATGATGATGATGATGATCCTAATATGATGAAATATAAAACTAGTGCTATGATTTATCGTATTTTAATTTGGAATTTGAGGTAAAGGTCAAAATGTAACATGATTAATTAATAATTAATTAATGGATTAGTTTAGTGTTGACTAATTTTTTTTCTTTCTTTTGTTATTGGCCAACGCAATGGCTTTATGGATTTTCATAATTCATAAAGGGTTCAGGTTCCTTACATTGATAGTGCAGAATGATGTGTGATCATTATTTGTGGCAAATGTTTCTCTCAGAAAGATGGAATAGTTAGTTTGTCTCACTTTTTATGTGTGATAGGGGTACTTGCCTAATACTATATGAACAATTGCTAATTCAAGGTTATTTTTTTAATGGATAATATGGTCAAGTATATTTATTTTCTTTGATTAGTGCATTTGGGAATCAGTTTCATTCTTTGATTGCCACAAAAAATTTGGAGGGAGTCATAATAGTCTGGTAGCCAAAAGTTCCTGTTTTTTTGTTATATGTTGGAATATGGAATTTAGAGTCAATAGAATGGAACAGTATTTACCCTTTTTTTTTACAGTGAGTAGTACAGTAGTATTTACCCTACTCAAAACAAAAGTATGGGATGCATTTTGTTGTCATAAATGCTTTAGTGACTCTCATTATTGGACAAACTTGAATGGTGGATATACCTGATTCC
The DNA here is from genome assembly GCA_030408175.1 of Trifolium repens. Lineage (NCBI taxonomy): Eukaryota > Viridiplantae > Streptophyta > Magnoliopsida > Fabales > Fabaceae > Trifolium > Trifolium repens. Next base: position 61,046,222 of record CP125837.1, on the reverse strand, counting down.
TAGTTGTCATTTCATTGTTGTCTGGGGGATTCTTTTTCTTTAAAAAAAATTAGGAAGTAAGTAGAGTGATTTCGTTGATTCGTTTAGAAATTTTGGATACTGATGCATCAATTCTTATGCTTGATGAATCTGAACTTCTTTTATTGTATTAATATTTAATACAGAAATGTTCACATAAACATACAGCACAAAAGTTGGGTGATCTAGAGCCTAGACCAATCACATCACTTATTTTGTTAGTTAGTTAATTGTTAATTAACTGCGATAATTACCTATGAAATCTGAATACTAATCATAGTACAATGTTCATTTGTTTTTCAATGTAAGGAAATGAGTTAAAAAGGCCAAACCAGCTTAATTCTACAACCACTGTTAACATTGTTATTAAAACCGGATGCCAAATCAGAACTAACTGGGGACTAATAAGGTGTTTGGTTCATTTAACCCTATAAACCGATGGATTTCATGACTGGCGAAAACCAGTTAAGAATTGGTCAAATTGGTAAGACCGTAAGACCAGTGGCTGAGAACCAGTTTAAACTGTCAGTTTTCTGTTACAGTATATGTTTTTGTATTTCATTAAATATATCTTTTAGTGAAATAACGGTCTGATGATAAGTTATAAAGATTCATATAGATAATTTGTTTATTATTGAATGCATAAAGAAAGTTTTATTATTGATTTTTACCTTACAAAACATATAGTGGAAGAATAGGTCATTTTTTTGTCAATTTAAAATTTAATTTGTCTTAATTTTGTAATATTTTCATGTTGATTTACTACTCAGTATATTATATAATATTAAAAATATAATTCACTTATTACTGGTTTGGCCATAGTTCAACCACGGTTAAACCGTTATTACACTGTGAACCAATGCTTAACTGGATTACTGTACGGTCCAGTTTTAAAGCAATTGATGAAGATCTCTTATTCACAAATGGATCTCTTAGACCATTGTTTTTATTACATTACACTCTTGCAATTACTTTCTTCACCAGTCATATCGATATCTTTAATTTTGACCTTTACTTTTGAGCAGAGCAAGGGTATAGTGTTGTACTCCCAGAGAAATTGCGGACAGGAAAGTGGAATGTGTATAGGTATACCTCTTCCAATGTTCCTTATATCAATTGTTATACATATTTCTCTGGCCAAGTGTTATACTACTTATTTCATTTTGGCAGATCTGCACGCTCTCCTCTGAAGCTGATGTCCAGGTTCCCTGATCATCCTGATATTGGTACACTGCATGATAGTTTTGTGTGAGCATTACTTCTTTTACTATTCAAAACTTCATTTAAAATTCACAAGGTTAATGTGTAATCTCAATAAGCATTATTTCACCAAGAAATGTATTTCATGATTTAGAAATTGATATGGATTTTTTAAACTATGTAATAATAGGCGCTCAGTTGACACTTTTCGGGACTACAAATATTTAGGAACCCGTGTACGCGTCGATGGAACAGTTGGGGAGTAAGCTGCTTTAATAATCTTTCAGCTCCACCTTTGTCTCTTTCATTCAGATTTATTTTACATACTTCTCATCATTTCCATCCTTGCTGCACTCCTAGGTACAAATGGATGACATACGGAGAAGCAGGTACTGCTCGGTCCGCAATAGGTTCTGGTTTGATTAATTATGGAATCCCAAAGGTGAATGCTAGATCACAGTTACATGATTGACTATTTATTTATTATTTTTATTACATGGCATCATTTTACTTGACCATTAATTTATGTGTGCTGTTCTAGGGTTCGGGCATTGGGTTGTATTTTGTTAACAGACCTGAGTGGCTCATTGTTGATCATGCTTGTTCGGCATATTCATTCATATCAGTGCCTTTATATGATACTCTTGGTATGTATCCTATAGTTTATGAGGGGATTTTTTTTCTTTCATATTTATGTTGGCCTAATATTTAGAATTAACAGCAAGGAACTGCTTGCTCTGCAGGTCCTGATGCTGTCAAATTTATTGTTAATCATGCTCTTGTACAAGTTATATTTTGTGTCTCTCAAACATTAAATTCGGTAAGTACTTATGAGATTCAGGTTGGGCTTAATATTGCATATATCCTCTCTGTCACCATAAAATTGAATACTATAGAATCAATCATTTGTCTCCTTTTTGTTGACTTAGTGTGAACTCGATGCATTTCCAATGCGAATACCTTACAATGAGTTTTAGGTTTAGGGTTTAATGGTTTATGGACAAGGTTTATAGAGACTAGGATCTTGTATCCCTTCCGAACCTAAATTCAAGACACGTGTCCTTGATTGCTCGAGCAACCAATTCAATCGTGAATACACCGATGACACCAAATTACTGATGCAATGAGCAAGTATTGAACATACTGACAATTTTAGCATTATATTCAGTTTTTGCTATAGAGCACGCTGCTTGACATTACATCAGCTATTTCTCAAAAAACAATTTCTCAGAAAAAAATTGATGATTAAACCACAGAATGATTGCTTCCTAATGTGAGTGCATCCTTTTTGTAGATCAGATACTGAATCTTTTCACACATATCAAGATATGCAAAGTTGATACTTGTGTGACAGACGAAAATAATTGGATGGGGAATATAATTGGAATGGGTAGGTGAATATCAATAAAATTCTATTAATTAGGTCGACTATTAAATTATGAAGTTAGCCGCTGAGAGGGAGAGTTGTGACAGAGAGCATAGGCTATAAATAATTGAAAGGCCGTAGCAAAGACATATTTGGTTTTGTAAGGAAATTGGAGCGGGAGAGCACCAGGTCTCTCAAATACATGTACTGTCACAGTTCTTTTAGATCAATAAACACCATTTCTTCTATACTCTTGTTCCTATCAATCAAGCAGGACCTTTTATCTAAGCCATATAAGTTTTTGGTCTTGACTTTTACTTTGTCCCAATTGAGTGTAATTACTAATAAGTATTATATTAAAAAAGGAAATTAGTTACCCATTTCAACAAAAATAAAATAAAATTATAGTTTATGTCTACTATAAAATTGTGACTGAAGCAAGCAAACTCTTCAGTCCATCTTCTAGAATGTATCCCATTACTAGTATGAAAAAGGATGTCATTTTGGCTTTAAATCATAATAAGATTAACTTGTTTAACTTATGTAGACCGATCAGATTTGTTAAATAAAAGATGGTTTTCCAGCAACCTTCCTCACTAGTCAGTAGTCACTATTATCTGTAGAATGGGAACTTAAGAATTTTTATCGCAAACTCGATTGCGGTTTTCCAGCAACCTTCCTCACTAGTCAGTAGTCACTATTATCTGTAGAATGGGAACTTAGGAATTTTTATCGCAAACTCCTATTTGCCTTAGCATTTAAGGTTGGTAGGATTTATTATCATATTATACAAACTTAAAGGTTGGTAGAATGGGAACTTAAGAACTTAAATGCTAAATAATAAGGAGATAACATTTTATCTGAGATAAAAGTAGAGTTTTTATTATCTTAATTGTCATCAGCATCAACTAATTGGTTATCCTCTGATGAAATACAGATAAATGTACTCCTGCTTCTATCCACTTCTTTTAATAGTGTATCGTATATAATTCTCAATCTTCTTTTGCAAACTTAATTAATCATGCCACTTTCCTTGCAGTTGCTGAGCTACTTGTCTGAAATTCCAACTGTACGTCTTATTGTGGTATGTGTGCATTCATGGCTTATGTTTGCAATGAAATGTTCTGTCACAAAGCAACTCCATATGATTCATTGTTTGTATTCAGGTAGTTGGAGGTATAGATGATCAAATTCCATCACTTCCATCATCAGATGGAGTTCAAATCATTTCATACACAAAGCTTTTAAATCAGGTAATCTAATTGTCTCAGTCAAAGAATGTTGATTTTATGGAGCAATACTCAGTGTGTTCATATCAAACAAATTTGGTTTTATTATATGATATTATATATACTCTTTTTTTGGTAACCAATATTATATATACTTGATTCCCTGGATTATATGAAGTGCACCCTGGTAGGGCTCCTATCTAAATATTGTGTTCTATCAGTTTTAGGTTTCCTTTTCACAAATGGTGTGTGCTACAATTTACTTGATCCTTTGCTATAGTGCTATGTGATAAATTTGTCACATCATTGTTTGTATGGTTTGGATGTAGGGACGCAGCAATATTCAGCCCTTTCGCCCACCAAAGCCTGAGGATGTTGCAACCATTTGCTATACAAGTGGCACAACTGGAACCCCAAAGGTGTGAAGGTTCATATAAAATTATGGTTTACTTTTCTTGGTGGTATATTATCCCCCTAAAATAGTTTCTTTTCTTATTCACCGTTCTACTGAAAAAATTCTGGTCAGGGTGCCGTCTTGACCCATGAAAACTTCATTTCAAATGTTGCTGGAGCCACTATAGACGAAAAATTCAACCCTTCTGATGTGTAAGTTATTTTTCAATGTATACAATAGTTTTTGCCATTTTTTGCCCATGATGGTTTGTTCTACTGTCTTTACCTTAGTTTCCTTTGATTTTCAGTTATATATCCTATCTCCCTTTGGCACACATTTATGAGCGAACAAATCAAGTCATGACAGTATATTTTGGCATTGCAGTTGGATTCTACCAGGGGGTGCGTCTTAAACAAATTAAGCTTCTCTCTTCCTTTTATTCGGCAAATATCTACTATTTCTGAATGATCTTGTACTTCTCTGAAATGTGTTATAACATCTGATTTAGACTTGTATTCATGGATGTGGTGCTTATGGTAATAGTTATTTAGTTAAACAGGAATAGACAAATAATGATTTCTCTTACAATACACTGCAGTATTAGAAGCTCTTATGACATGTTGTTAGCATTCGAATTACTACTGCAGATTGTATAGAATATGCTTGATATTGATGGATAATAGAAGTTACAATTGGTTATAACTTCCCAACGGACAGTTACAATAATAAAATATTAAAGCAGAAATTGTAGTAATATCGGTAACTCCTGCAACAATGCAGAAACCGTGCAACACAACCAGCCACCCGGAATTAGAGATCCTAGTTTCTCCCTTGCCTACCCAATAATAAAAATAAACTGATGGCAGTAAATGTTCATCCTTATTCTATTTAATACAGTAAATAAACTATGTTGGACCTGCTAATATGTTTTTGTATTTACATTTTCATACTGTCCAATTCATGAAATGATGGGTTGATTAGTTTCTGTACCAGTTATATTTTTTATAATAGTATTCTTGGGAAAAATGTGGATTTTTTCTAATCCATGCATGGATTATAAAGCTACCTCGTAATCGCATGTAAAATTTCTGAATGGTAGTTACCTTTTGACTGTTCAGCTGCCTTATCAAGTAACCTGTGGATGTATGATATACTGTAGGGTCGTATGTTAACTTGTGAAGCCAATGTACTACATTATACTATAATGCATTAGGGTTGATTTTGCCGCTGGATTTTGTTTCACTATACCCTGTATGTTTTTAGGTAAGACTGACATTTTCTTTTTAACCTTTGCATACAGGATAATCTGAAATTAATGGATGACCTAGCAGCTCTAAGACCTACTGTCTTCTGTAGTGTTCCTCGCCTATATAATAGAATATATGCTGGGTAGAACAATCATATACATTTATACTGCAATGTTTAGAACAGTTTGTTTGCTTCTTGTATATTCATTGTGCTATTTGGTTGAATTTTTGTGTGCAGTATTATTAATGCTGTTAAAACATCCGGTGGTCTGAAAGAGAAGTTATTCAACGTTGCCTACAATGCTAAAAGGCAGGCATTATTGCATGGTAAATATATATTGAGATATCTTTTGCGCAGCATATATTTGCATAATTATTTTGCTTGATTATTCATTGTATTACATAACTGATACTGATCTCTGTTGTACCCTAAACATTGATCCTAATGATAGTTTTCTTATATGATTGTTCTACTGTCCGTTCATTGGTGGAGGTTACAAATTCCCCATTTATCCGCGCTAAGATGCCAGATTACCTTTTTTATGTATTTATTTCTTGTAGAGGATGGTAATTGAATCTCATTTTCAGGAATAGTACTATAGTATGTATTATACTTGTTTTCCTTCCACATCTTGTGTTTTGTGCTTTAAATAGCTTGAAAGTTATGCTTTTTGGATGACACACATGGCAAATAAAATGTGACATCTGGTTTTTTTTTTGACAAATGTGACATCTGGTTTGAGCTTCACAAATTGTACTTTGATATGAAAATAAGCTGCTACTAAACTTGTGTTGCAGTTGGAAATCATTATTGGATCAGCAAGATATGCTATTAGAATTTGAATATTTCGTTGTATAATGTATATACTACGGAGAAAATGGAATTGAGATCCTTGAATTTTGGAACCAAATAAGTTAAATTAGCCTATGTATAATTGTTGTAGAAGTTTGTGCATTTGGGTACCCTGCCTATTCCAACTTTCTATGGACAAACTGCTTGAGACAAATTTTACTTTCCTTCTCAACTAACAGTTAGTACTTGGATCAATTGAGAAATTGAGAGTATCATATATCACCTAGTTGATCATTATTTTGATAGTTTGCTTTTTCTGTTCAATTACTTTCTTGATCTAAACTTATCCACAAGAAATATACCTCTTCTCTTATTTGTGTGTCTGTCCACTGTAGTATCATTTAAAATAAAACTGGTATTATTGAAGACAACTTACCCTCAACATCCACATTTTCACTTATTTTAGGCAAGAACCCATCTCCAATGTGGGACAGATTAGTTTTCAATAAGATAAAGGAAAAACTTGGAGGACGAGTTCGTCTTATGGTATCAGGTGCCTCACCTTTATCACCTGATGTCATGGAATTTTTAAAGATGTAAGTTTCGCGTAATATTGGTGTATACATTACTAAAGAGAAAATATCCTTCTCTTATTGTCTTTATTAATTTTTATCTTGGCCAAATGTTCTGTGGCGTCTATTTCATAGTTGCTTTGGTGGGCGAGTGACCGAAGGGTATGGAATGACTGAGAGTTCTTGTGTTATAAGCTGCATTGATGACGGTGACGTACTAAGTGGTCATGTTGGCTCTCCAAATCCAGCCTGTGGTGAGTATTATAAATTTCACATCCTATACCTTGCTGCACATTAATTGTTAGGTAATGCTACATAGCAACCCATTTGATCATGAATTGGTCAAACTGATCCCACCATCCCCCAGTTATAACATCCCATCTTTTGCAGTTATTTGAATTGTTTATTATAATTTTTTGGACTGATGCATGTATGCACCTGCTGAATGTGCAAGTTTAATTAATGCATGCTGTAGGTTTGCCATGGTTTTTCTGAATATGGGTACTCACTTAGTACAATGTTACTTTTATAATTCAAAGGACCCGAATTATCAATCACAGGAAAGATAATAATAATAATAATATTATAATGGGGTTTTGAACACATTTTGTATCTCTGCCCTCTTAATTTAATTTTTTATTGTTTTTGTTTCAGAGATAAAACTTGTGGATGTTCCGGAAATGAACTATACATCTGATGACCAGCCCAACCCCCGTGGTGAAATTTGTGTCAGGGGTCCTATTATTTTCCAGGGTTATTACAATGATGAAGCTCAAACGTAATCACCTTGCCTGTTCTATGGTTATAAATTAAATTTATCATGTCATATATACAATGTTCCTGAATTTTCATTAAATTGACCAGGAGAGAAGTCATCGATGAAGAAGGATGGCTGCATACCGGAGATATTGGGACATGGATAGCTGGCGGCCGTCTCAAAATCATTGATAGGTGAAATGCCATTGTATCAGCATCTTAATATTCATCCACATTGTTTAGCAACAAACATGTCTTCTTAGAGAACCATCCATTATTAATATGATGCTATCCCTGTTTGATTCATCTGCTAGCGGACATTAGAGACACTTTTTCGTGAACTTTCTATCTTCCATTGGTGCTTTGTTCATTGAGTGATATTGTTAGTTAACTTGTAACTGCATACCGTCTTCCATTTAACTTCTGTTAACTTTCTCACCACACTTTCAGCAATAATGGCTAACTTTTTTAAACATGCATACCTAAACATTTCATTTCATTGTAGGAAGAAGAATATCTTTAAGTTGGCACAAGGTGAATACATTGCTCCGGAGAAGATAGAAAATGTATATGTCAAATGCAATTTTGTGGCACAGTGCTTTATATATGGTAGGAAAAGGAGTAATGCTTACATATTTTGCGTGTGTGTTCTGTCTTTTGCGTCACATTCTTTATCCCTTTCAAGCTTGCTGATGCTTATTTTACCTTTTATAGGTGATAGCTTTAATTCTTCTTTGGTATCTGTTGTCTCGGTGGATCCTGATGTCATGAAAGCATGGGCCGCTTCACAAGGCATAATGGTAGTATAACCTTTTTTGCGTGTGTGTTCTGTCTTTTGTGTCACTTCCTTTATCCCATTGGCTCATTAGGCTATGTTAACTGCCAGTAGAGCAGTTAATATCTCTCAAAACCATGTAGTGGGTTATAATTTTGGAATCAAATGGATAACTAATCAAATAGTTAAAAAGAAGGTAGCCTGTGTAGTTTTGAAATCAAGAACGTAGAATCATGTACTTTTTGTGAAAGTCCAAAGGAAGTTTATGAAATTTACTCGTTATTTTATTTTTCTGTGATAAAAGAAGGTATTTGATTTATGAAAGCTATATGCTATAATAACTGATTATCTCTGCTTTGTGTGCGTAGTATAATGATTTAACACAACTTTGCAATGATCCAAGAGCAAAGGCAGCTGTTTTGGCTGAGATGGATGCTGTTGGACGTGAGGCTCAAGTAAGTTATTCATTTTATGTGTACGATTACCTTGTAAAACCTCATCTTCAATAATATTGAATATTCTCTGTATCTTTATTTGATGCCTTGTAGCTTAGAGGATTTGAATTTGCAAAAGCGGTCACTTTGGTGGCTGAACCATTTGCAATGGAAAATGGTCTGCTGACTCCGACAATGAAGGCAAGCATCAAGTCCTTAGACTACGTGTTTATCATTTTAACATGTGACATTAAAATTATGTTTTTAATGTGTGCATTTGATTTTCAGATCAAGAGGCCTCAAGCGAAGGAATACTTCGGCAAAGCAATATCTGATATGTATAATGAGCTCTCAAAATCCGATCCTTCTGCGAAACCCTTGTGAAATTGAGAGGTCTTCCTCACTGCATCACAGCAGGGTTTGGACATCTTTGTACAAACATATATGAAGAAAAAAAGAGACAAATAAAGATACATGCCCAAAACACTCGTCATAAACTTCAATCATTATGGCTCTTGCATCAGAAACATACCATTGAAAGGATCCTGCAATTTCTTGTTGTATTGTGTTGTAGTTTTTAAATAAGAATTATGCTAGGACTGGATTAATATTCATAGTGCTTAAGAATAAATTACATTATTAGATTTTTAATATTTATCCTCAATAAATATTATTTTCATTGATCAAACCTGTGGCTCTTTTGTCAAAACAAAACCCATGTTGCTCGTTGTGACTTGGAATTTTTGTCATTGAATTCACTTATATTGAGAATTGAGTTGTTATTTCTTTACAGGTTTGTTGTTGTAGTTGAATTCACTTGGATATGATTTGCTTGGTTTTAATATGGCTGAGATTGAGGCTAAAAGATTGGAGCTCTCTTTAATTACGAAGAATGCCTCTAGTGTTAGAAGGGAATTTGGTTGGCATACTTATACATTGCATTTCTTAAACAAAACTTCAAACTAAATTCAAAAGTTAACAATCAAACTTTTGAGATGGAAGAAATGTCATTATTTACTTGCGTTGCCAATGAGGACTACTATAGGTGTAGTGAGGGTGAGGGATTTGTAATTGTGTGTAAATCGGATATTCTCTAAGCGCAATTACTTGATAAAATTTTTAAACCGGATCTATCCAGTAATATCGTTTTGAATCCATTCCATTTGAATTGGTATTTTCTCCAGAATTATTATTTTGAAAAAACATTTACAGTAATTAGTCTTGGACAATTAATTTGTGAAAATATATGTACAGCTCAAATGAAAACCCTGCTAGACTCATAATACAACAACAGAGAATTGATACACTCTAGTGACATAAGAGGGAATGAAATATGGACTCAAGTAATTTTAACACTCATTTTTATTTATTAGATTATATATCTATGTATTTAGATTCCAATTCAATACACCATAATTCTTACAAAATCCTACATGCAATGGAAAACATATATTTGTAATAATACATGTTTTTCCTGTCATTCTATCCAGGCAAAGGAATTAGAGAAATTCTAGTACAAGAAGAAAAAACCAAAAAGGCATTGCTAGAAATTAAAACACTTCCTTATTAAGCATAGCTAGAAATTGAGAGCAAGGAATTGCATGGCCAAAAAACCAATAATGATCTTTAAAGTAATAAATTTCAAAGTTGCAGCAGCATTGCTAGGAGAAGGTGCAGGTACATTGGAAGATGGAACTATAGCCGGAGAGACTAATGCTGAAGATGATGGAGCAGGTGAAGAAGCTACTTGAGAAACCTTGAGAACATTAATATCAACCTTCTGTCCTGCTTGACAGTGTCCAGGGACACCACAGAAGAAGAAGTGATGACCATGATTTGTTATCTTTATGGTGTCATTTCCAGTAGTGAATGTTGCAATAGGTGATGATCCATTGCATGATTTGTACATAGCATGTGTCACTCGCATCACATTGTGGAATTGTGCACTATATTCAAATACTGAAAAATAGTAGTACAAATTAATGCTCCTATCAGTTTGACTTTAAGTAATACTTAAATGCTATTTTATCTCATGGAATTTACTTTTGCCACCCTATTAGTTACTCGCGCGCCGTACGCGTTAAAAAATGAGAAATTTTTGAAAAATGTCGTCTGCTACTTAAGTATTGGACATTATAATGGTACAGTGTTTTTGAGTGTATCTGCTACTTAAATAGCGGACATGGGTATTTTGGTAAAATCGTAAGGCGCACGAAAAAATTAGTAGGGTGGCAAAATGAGAAGTCTTATCTCATTCACAGTTTTGGTTCTTTTATTTCTAAATTGAGAAGATTAAATTCTTTGCTTTAGAAATGAAGCAAAAATAGGAGAGTAAAATTACATTTAAGTCCTATAATAATTAAGTAAAACCATGCTCTCTAATAATGATTTAGGACCACCCGACAAAGTCATTGCATGTTGTTTTGTTTCTTTGTATCCACAAGAACTCGTGCAAAGCACCACATAACAAAAAGGTAATGCAAGTGAAAGTGGTGGGTCATGCTAGTTTACAACTATCATCATGAAATGAAACTCATGTAAATAAACTACAAACCATAAGAAAACAAAATTAGTCTCTCCTTTTTAAATACATACATACTTTACCTTAATATAAAATACTAGCAAAATTAGAAAAATATAAATGCTGGCCATGGAATCAAATGATAGTGCAATGGTGGAGTGTACTTAAAGCAAAAAACATGAAAATAAGGAAAATGAGTTACCAAATTTGACAATTCTAGAAAAAATATAATAGAATTGTAAAATAATGTTAATTTTGTTTGTCTTCATCCATTGAAACCACTTTTTCCAACTTGAGAAAATGTGAACACATCTTCTAACATGAAGAAAAACAACACAAATGGACAAATAAAACATGTAATTGTAGTAAAAGGAACTTACTAATAGTGTCACCAATTTGGAAGTTCTTTGTAGCAGCCCATTTTTTGTAGTCAATGTTACCAAGTGTAGTCCAACCAGCAGAGTCACCAACTTTGTAAACAGCTGCATATGAAATTTGCATAGCTACCATCATCATCACTATAGACAAAACCATAGCTCTTTCTACCAAAGCCATGACTCTATGCTCTCTTGCAAGAGATCCTTCTCCTTGTTTTTTGCTGATGTTGGAGACTTTATAGACCCTTTTGACTAGAGACTTTGTAAGGCTTTGGAACTTGAATGGTAAAGCTAATTAATATAGGTCTATGTCTTTTTGTTAATTAATTATTTAATGAGTTAGATGAAATTTAGAAACCACTTTTTACAAACCAACAACATGTGGCCCTCATAATCTGGTTAGTCTCACCACCATATTTATGGCTTACATAGTATGAGTGGGTCGAAGTAATAAGTGCTGCTACACTTTGCTTTTCCACTACTACTACTACTACTAGTCTTTTTTTTTTCTTTCTTGTTTTACTAGCACTACCATCTTATTGTTGTGCAACATTAAAGTTGAAAATGAAATTGAAGTAAAGGTAGAGAAGCAGTTTTTTCACACAAATTTGACATCAAATTTTAAAATTAATATCGAGAAAATGTAACTGCGTTAATCAATTGGAATGATTAACGCAGTTTAAATGTGTTTAGTAGATTTTGTCCAAAAAAAATGTTTAGTAGATAACTAATGAATATGAAAGATGTCAAAATTTATTAATCATAGAGAATAAAACGTGAAATTATATGCCAATTTATTTTTCATACGATACCATAGTGATATAATAATATTTCTATGTCCCCCTATTTGCCACATAAAATGAATTGATACTCGTAAAAGATTCGTGCATTCGCCAGATCGTTACATTACGCGTATATTTTTTTGTTGCAAGGTTGTGAGCCTTGAAAGGAAAGAATGTATGTTGGGCCATATCATATGATATGGGTCTTAGTTTGCTACAAAAACTTGTAGGTAAGTGAGTGTCATCATAAATAGCAACCACCAATACATTGTCTCTACTTGATTAATATTATAACATTGCTTTGCAAATGAAACAAGCATTAAGCATATAGTAACTCATAGTTTATACAACCTCCAATCTAAAGCTTCATATCATGATTTATGTATAGCAAAATCAGGAGGTAAGTCTTTATCAAATACAAGCAGGGTCTTTTATTTAATTTGGTTAAACTCTTTTCCTTTCAACATCCCAAAAAGGAATTAAAAAAAATAAACAGTTTGATTTTATATGCAAATGCAAATAGTATAGGAGGAGGTGTAATGTGAGAGTGAAAGATAAACAAATTTTGATCGCATAATAATGAATACATAAACTATTCCACTTTTTTAATGGGCACAACAAAAAACCACTTAAAATTTTGGATATGACTCCTCTATAATTTCAAGTGTCGCTTTAAAGTATTAGACAAGATATATTTTATAGATTATTCAAAATATATTCTACAGCATTCAAGATTTGTCAGCTATGTGGGTATATAATTTGGATTATTGATTTTTTTTATTAATGGTTGTGTAGACTTGATTTATTTCTAAAGTAAATTGTTTATTTTAAAATGCTAAATTCAAAAACAATGACACGATTAGTTAAAAAAAGTGACACGATAATGATTGTTTAGAGGCTAACTGAATAGATTAAAGAAAAGTTTACAAACTATTTGTTTCTTTTTTTTAAAAAAAAAGCCCGAAAGAAATTTGGAAACTAAACTAACACTTTTAGGTATGTAAGTATCGGAAATATCATAAAAAGAGACTTCGAAGCTCTTTAGAAGGCGTCTCCAAAACATGCAAATCAAAAGAATTTATCGTTAAACTATAATTTTTGTTTCCATCACGCCAAATGTGATTAATATGGACATGTCAATTCATGTTGGTAAGATCACAAATACGTCTAATCAAGATAAGAATATTCTCGTTAACATTGCAATTTCTTGTTACTATTTCAACTAACAAATTCAAATCACTTTCCACTTAAAGATGAGTAATTCTCTATGTTCTAACCAAATTCATTTTGATGTAATTCCTTAAAGACAAGTAATTCCTTATTCTATAATTTAAAGAACAAATAATAAAAAATTATATCTAATTGGAGTTAATTAAAAGTACAAAATCTTTGGTATTATGTCATGTTAAAGTGTTGGACATCTTCATCCAAATTCAAATTCAGATTCCTGTGAATGTATGAATTTAAGCAGTGATTAAAAACAGTTAGGTGCATGTTAAAACTACTTATTTTTTATTTTGCTTTTGGGACCTTGTTGGCTGAGTTAGTCCACATTAACAACTCAATTCAACTAAGACCATAATTCAAAACTCTTCTGCCGTATAAAACATTTCTTGGCCACCAAATATGTTTCTGTCTAGCTTAAAAGCTAAGTACTGGATAGAGCAGTATAAGATAAGACAACACAAAACAAATATTTAAGGTATTGTACAAAGTTTGTGTTGTATGATCTTTGATGGATAAAAGATTATTTTGGTATTTTAGACAGTTTGTGCAGAGAATAAAATGTTGTCTCGTGGGTTCAATAGAGGACAAGAATTTCAATTTTTGTCATGTCCCTTGACCCCCAGTTTATTCGGTACTAGAAACAGTTTTAAAATCAAACACAGTACAGCCGAAATTGTCCTGTTCAATCCTTTATTCTTTTAGCCGATCAAACGCACGTTGCTAGAAACAATTCAACACAATAAATGAGAGAATATAAAAACAAACTTAGTAACATAAACTTACAAGCATTACAATAATATTACAGGATAAATATTGCCATAGCAATAACAATACATGTTACAAGTAAAACTACTTAACATAATGAAAATCATAAATTCTGGTTAGTGTAATAACCAAATCTAACCATGTACTTATTTCACAAAACAAAACAACTTAGTACTATATATAAATTCTTCTAATTTTACAACTGAGTAACAAGATCATTTCCATCACTTACTTTTTCATCTTCAAGATAATCATTTTCAACAAACCTTTTCCAAAACCAATGTTTCTTCCACACTCTCTCTGTCATCTCTTCAATAGGGACATTCTTTGTCTCAGGGACAAGAAAAAGGACAAAAGCAGACATGAACAAAATCCAACCAGAGAAGAAAAAGAAGATACCATACTTAAAATAACACAACATTGAAAGAAAAGCTTGTGCAATAACAGCAGTGAAGAGAAAATTGACACAAACTGTTACACTTTGTCCTGCAGAACGTGTCTCTAATGGAAATATCTCACTTGGTATAAGCCAAGCAAGTGGACCCCATGACCATGCAAATGCTGACACAAAAATACAAACCATAACAACTACAAGAATTGCATACTCTTTTGAAAGTTCCTCAGAATGATCCTTCACTTTGATTCCTAGTATAACTGCTATCACCATTTGTGACAAGAACATTTGAACACCGGCTTCTAATAATAGCTTTCGACGTCCGAGTTTATCTACTGAATATATCGAGACTATAGTTGAGACGACATTGATAGCGCCGGTAATCACAGCTGAGTAAAGTGCAGCATCATTCTTGAATCCTAATGTGTTGAACAGAACTGGAGCATAGAACATTATCGCATTGATGCCGGTGAATTGTTGGAAAATCTGTTTTTTTATCACCATATTTGAATAACATCAATCAAAAGGCATGATGATTAATTCAACTATTCAATACAAGGTTATGTAAAAAGGGTCAACAATCGCGATTTTGGCCACGACAACGTTTTTTTTTTTTTTTTTTGATATTGCAATTGCGGCCGTTTTAACTTTGAAATTTATTTGACTGCAATTCTTTGCAATAATAAAAATCGTTACACGATTGCGACCATGATTTAAAACCTTGGTTATCATATTATATATGTTTAGGAAAATAAAAAATGTGAACACGGTGTTGGTACAAACCATTAGGGCAATGGAAATGACAAGTTGAGGTCGGTTATTGCGCTTGAGGAGATTCCTGAAGGGGTGTTTCACCTCTTTAGCAACACGACTTGCCTCGACAAGCTCTAAGAACTCAGGTTCAATATTGTCCGTGCCACGAATCTTTCTTAAAACAGCTTTTCCTTTTTCCAAGTGACCACGTTCAATGAGACTATTCGGAGTGTCCACCACCAAATAAGCCCCTAAAGTGAGGAGTAATGCTGGGATACCTCCCAATCCTAGAGATATCCTCCAACCCCATCCACCTTTGAATCTGTTGTTGCAAGACATATATTCACCATCAACAACATTGAATTGTACAGTAAAACTGACAATGTTGATATTATTAAATTGAACATTTTCACTCAGATTTAAATCTGAATTCTCACAATTGTGTATGTGAATTTTAAATGATAGTATTATTTCGTCTATAAAAAAAAAGCAAAGAGAATGCAATTAAGGAAGTTACTTGTTGGTGAAATAGTTGACAAGGTTAGCAAAGAGAATTCCAAGAGTGATATCAAGCTGAAACAGTATATTCAATGCTCCACGTATTCTAGAAGGTGCAATTTCTGAAAGAAAAACTGGCACGGCCTGTCACATTCAAATTGAACCAACAAAAACAATATTTTGTGAGTTCCAAAAGCCAATTGTTATGGTATCACAATTATATGAACTTTCCTCCTCAATTCTTACACTAATATATTAAACTATTAGTCAAATAGTTGATTAATTGAATTAGACCATAATCATGTAATGTTTGTGTTACATTTAGTATTACTTTAAGGAATTAAAGCTAAGGTCCAAGTAATCACTAAAAAAAGATAGGGATAGCTTAAAAAAAAGCCAAATGAATGGAACTTGGCAACAAGATATTTTAATCATTATTATATAAGTTTTTGCTTAATTAAATGAGAACATGCCCAAAGTAGTCTCCAGCAATTGTCAGAGGATGGATCCTCTCCAATAACATTTTCTTCAAGTTGAATCATGACCATTTATTTATTTTATAAATAGTAACTTATATAATAAAATAATTAAATCTAGGGGTGTAAGCGGATCAGAAAATCCAATTAAACCGATGATCCAAACCAATCCAAACCGAAAAAAAACCGATGTTTATGGTTCGGATCAAAAACCGAACTGAACCAATAGAAAACCGAAGTGGTTTGGTTCGGTTCTCGGTTCCAGTTTTCAGATCCAATGGACAAACCGAACCAAACCAATATATAGTATATATGTTAAATTATTTTTTTAGGTAGCCCATATCCATCAAAAACTACAACTGGCTCAACTACTTCTAAAAAATAAAATAAAATCTGCATCACTTTAAAACTCTAATTTAAAAGCGCAAACTTTGAAATACCCACAGTCGCAAACTCAGAAACGCTGCTCTCATCTCACCTCACCATCATCCTCAAGCTGATCTCAACATTACGCAAACAACACTCTCACGTCACGCTACTGCTCTCATCTCAAACCCACAGAACGATAACTTCTCAAGCGTTGTTTTATTTTTTTTCCGATTTAAGTGGGTATAGACTTGAAGTTTATTTTTATTGCACTTTATTATTTGATGAACTTATGAACTTAATTTCAATATGGTTGTATTTTGTATTTGATGAATTTATGAACTTAATTTCAATATGGTTGTATTATTTATTTGATAAACTTAAACGAAAAGAATTGTATTTTTTATTTATTTCCAATATAGTTGTATTATGTATATGTATTTGATGAGCTTATGGGAAAAAAAATATCGGGAAAAAAATAATAGTATGGAATACATCGGAAAAAACTGATTAAAGTATCCGAACCAAACCGACGAGTTTGGTTCGGATTCATTTTTGAAAAACACTAAAAACCAAACCAAACCGAACCAATCAAAGATTCATTGGTTCGGACATCGGATTCACTCAAAACCGATCCAATTACACCCCTAATTAAATCAATGGTGGATTAGTGCACTGCACTCCCTACAGTTTTTTTTTCCACTGGAGACAATCTGTTCTCCAATTGTCATGACTCATAAACTTCAAATAGTAAAATACTTTGAAACATAAATAATTTCCCTTTACTCCAATATATATTTTTTAAATGCAAACCTTTATTTATTTATTTATTTATATATGTAAAGGCCCGAACTCAATAGCGCTTAGATGAGATGACACAGGTCTCTTCTAGCTTAACCAATGTCCTGGGTTCAATTCCTAATTTGGGCATGCAGCAGCATTAAAACTCTTAGGGGGGAGTTTGCCGCCTATTTGGATCCTACAAGGCTTGAGGGATTAATCTCTGTAGTTGCACGCGGAGAATACCCGGTTTAAACCAAATATGCAAAGGCTCGAGGAAATTACCTCTATTTTTTTTTTATTAATGAAAAAGAGAAACTTATTATTATATTAGTTAGTAGTTGCCACCAAAAGGTTTTATAAATTTGCCTTCCATTGATTATTAGATCTATACCTTTGATTGAAAGTTTAGGATACAATAAAGTAATTATAATCATATTAAAAAGATAATATAATTTTGTTGAGGTTATCTTACTATTTACTTTTATATTTTCATTATATACCGATGTGTTCATACAAGAACCACTCCGTCACAAAAAGTTAAGTTTAAATTTGTGTTCTTTAATTTACTTTTTAGGTGACTAATTTTGGTCCCTACTATATAATTAGTCCCAATAATATACTAAATTTTCAATTAAATTTGGAACAATATCTCTTGTGTATTATGACTTTTTTTTTAATTGGAGAAGAGATAAATTTTTATTAATCAAATTATCAAAGTGATACTAATAGCTAATTTACAATTATTTCTGAAAAGATTTGACCTTAATATCTTAAGATTATAAGGTAATGTTATTGACAAGTTGAAGAATTTAGTTACAAATTAAAAAGTATTAAGGACTAATTACAAATTATTTATAATTCAAACACACCCTTTTAAAATGCATGAAACAAATCATAGATAATTAACAGTTCTCATATATATATGTATTATTGTTAAAATGTTGAAGTACTTAATTAGAAGTACTAACCTGGTTTGCAAAACCAATTCCACAACCAAGTAAAATCCTACCAAAGATAAGCATGGGAAGGTTTTGAGCAGCTGCATTAAAAGTAACTCCAGCTATGAAGAAGATGCCAGCTATCAACATTGTGAGCCTTCTCCCTAGTACTCGAGTCGTATAAGACGCAAAGAATGTAACGGTTAAACCCGCCAAATACAACGATGAAGTGAATAGCTGCAATCCTTGGTTGTCGTATTTGCAATAGTTACTTTCCGAACCTTCTTCTGCAGTTTGTATAAACACTTTCGGAAAGAACTTCTTCAAAAACGGTGGCATCGATGCCACACCACCTTAAAACAACATTTAAACCAACTAGGTTATTAAATATAGCGGTGTTCAAATATTTATACTACGTACTACCTTTCGTTTCCTAATATAAGATCTTAATGACTAGACTAAATTATAAAACTTGTTACTAAAAATAAATTTGTTAATTGCACAAAAAAAAAATTGTTAATAGATATTAATGTGGTTCGTGTATAAGAGAAAATTTATTCATGTTACTCAAATAAATTTATATGAACAAAAAAAATAATACAAATAGAGCATATTGTAGGAAAGAGGGTGTATTTATGTCGTACCTGAAACTCCAACGTCGTAACCAAACATAAGACCTCCGGTGGCAGCCATCGCGCATGAAATGATAATGATAGGAGTTATCTTTGCCTCAAATTCTCTGTCGTTGGCGCCACCGGCGAAACCTCCTCCGGTCATGGTTTGTTACTTTTGGATTGATGATTAGTTACCGTTGTCTTTAGATGAATTGAGTGACTAGATATTGAGAATGATATTTTCTTTGGTTATGGAAATGGTGCAAATTGATGGCTTATTTATTTACCATGTATTTTTGGATTTATCGATAGTAATACAATGCAGTAGGAATGAAATGACATCATGTACTAGTAAATCTTTTGTGCTTTCTTACAATAACTTTAAAATTTAAAATATGAAATATTCAAACTTATGAAATAAATGTACATATATAAAATATGAAATTAAATTTTGACAATATGAAAAGAAGATTTTTTTTTTTTTTTGGTACAATAGAGGGGCAAAGCCCCAAAGAAGATTGTTTTTCTATTGGAAACAAAATCAAACAATGTACGGTTATAAAAAATATTATTATATGGGTCGAAATTTAAACTTTAAATTATCTATTTCTCCACACTTAAATGTATAAGTCTAACCATTATACTATTTCGCAAAAAAAAATAAAATAATAATAATAATAAAAGACACGATCTTTCCTCCGGTTCAAATTAGAAAACACTCCATGTTACCGTTTGAATTTGAGCAAAGAGCCTTACACAATCAACGGCCGCATTTTGAAATAATTAAAATCCTATCAAACAACACTCAAATATAAGAGATTGAGCATTGACATTATAATTATTTGAATTGTTTGAAAGTATGTTAGAATGAAGGTTAAATTAAATATTTAGTCACTTAACTTATTTATTAGCTTCATTTTAGTCTTTAACTAATTCTTTTTTTTTTTGTGACAAAAGTCTTTAACTAATTCTTATTATTATGTTTAGGTCATTTTCATTAGTCAAGTTATTCGTTTTCCATTAATTGTTAACCTCAATGCTATAGTAGACCAATATTGTAGGTAGTCTACCAAAATCTAATTAATATATTTAATTTTAACCGATTTTCTTTTTATTTGAAAGGATATATCAATGGATCTTGTAGGTCTTTTGGATTAAATAGTGAACCGCCACCAACTAATTTTCTATCACTTTTTTTTTTTCCTTTTTCTTCCGTCTTCTTCCTCTAAATTTACCCCAGAATACATGACTACAATTTATGCAATACGGCCCTTGAAAAACCCCGTACTTTGGCTTACAATATCTCTTGGGTGAAGTCAAGCAGCGGTTGGCTAAAGTGTAATGTTGATTGTACTCTTTTTCCCTTCATAGGCATTTGTTTTCGTGACAACTCTTGCACTCTGGTGCAAGCTCGTACCTTATGTTTATCCCATGTTGCTCCTGTTGTTGAATGTGAGGCTTCTACCATTCTTGTTGCTCTCCATATTGTAGTGAAAAGTAGTTATTTTCAGGTCAATTTTGAGAGTGACTATCAATTTGTGGTTAACACAATAACAAACGGTGATGCTTATGTTAATGAACTAAGCATTAATTGTTTTGACGGGTTGTAAGTCCCTTGTTTCAGTTGGTGCTAGTTATAATCTAACTTGTATTAGAAGACGAAGTAATATAGTTGCTCATAATCTAGCTTTCATACAATGCTACTACTATATTTCGGTCTAGCTCCAATAGCTTTCATTATATTGATACTATTTATTTTATTTAGAATATTGATACTATTTATTTTATTTTGAAGTGTTGTTTTTAATTTAAGATAGAAAACAAAACGAGACACTGATTTGAGTATGTTTAGGTTGGATATCACAATTCTTTGGGCGCCCCTGTCTTTGCCTCTGACAATGCTGATTTTGTATTTTTGCATTCATAAACTCTATAGTACAAAAATCTTACATCGATTTACTTTAAAAAATTATTTTATAATGATAGATGATTTTTACTCTCAAAGAATATTGATTGTTACTACTTACTACCATAGCATGCTCTTGTTTGGTTCTGATTTTCTTCTTCTTATGGTACTATTTTCTTCTCATTCACCTTGTAGATTTTATTTTGTTATTCTTTAAATGTATTATTACATAATAGCTAGTAGTTACTATGCTTTAATTTCAGTTTTTTTAAATAAAAAAATTGGAAATTTGTTGTTTTTATTAGTGTATTATATATAATAAGTTTAATGAGGTGGATAACAAAAATTGTTTCCACATAATAATCTTCAATGACACATCTTTAAAAAAGATGCCACAATAAATATTAAAATAGGAGGGAAAATTTGTTTGATTTTAAAATAGAAGGATTAAAAGTGCAATAAACCATTAAAAAATTAGTTGGGGCATTTTCGTCCACAGTAGTCATGGTTATAATTAATCTTATATATATTGGTCATATTTTATTTGATTATTTTCGTAGCATTTTCATATTTGTGCTAGTTTTATTTTTCAAATTTTATAACATGCTTTTCTTTAATATTTTTACATAAAGAACATCAAATAAAATGTAACAAATGTGTAAAAATGTTGTTAACAGAGAAATTTTATTTCATAATTCTATATACCAAGAAAGTGTATAGAATATAAAAGATGTACATGGAAAAGGAGAAAAGATAGAAAAATATGATACATTTTTATAAGAGTAACATTGCATAATCTTATAACATGCTTCCAATTCCATGCATATATAAATGCCTTTAATGTATTCAATTCAATACATATATCTCTTCCAGAACCAATGTTGTTTCCACACTTTCTCAGCCATATCTTCAATGGGTACATTCTTTGTTTCTGGAATCAAAAACACAGTGAAAACACCCATGACAAAAACCCAAGCAGAGAAAAACAAGAATATTCCAAACTTAAGGAAACACAACATGGATAAGAAAGCTTGAGCAATAACAAAAGTGAATAACATGTTTGTGAACACAGTCACACTTTGTCCAGCTGATCTTGTCTCTAAAGGAAATGTCTCACTAGGAATTAACCAACCAAGTGGACCCCAAGACCAAGCAAAAGATGCAACAAATGTACATACCATAACCACCACTAACATTGCATAGCCTGTGCTTAAATCATCTGTGTGATCTTGTAGTTTCATTCCAAGTACTATTCCAATTACAACTTGCGACACAAACATTTGTACACATGCTTCCAATAGTAACACCCTTCTTCCAACTTTGTCCACTGAATAGACAGACACTAAGGTGCAGAGTACATTCACACCTCCCGTGATCACTGATGAGTATAGCGAAGCATCGTTCTTGAATCCCAATGTGTTGAACAACACTGGCGCATAGAACATGATTGCGTTGATGCCGGTGAATTGTTGGAAGAGCTTCACCGAAATAAATTAAAACAATTGTTAGAACGTAGAACATCAATCAAACCAATTACTACTATATTACTATGCCTATGTTTGATATTACGGTACGCCAGAATCACCATGATCCATTGTGATTTCACAAAAGCTACAGAGTCAGAGTGTAGCTTTTAAAAAATCATGGCAGGTCACCATGATTCTGATGTATCCACCGTGATACCAAACCTAAGCTATCAAACCTAGGAAATGTCTATATAGTTTTCATCGGTTCACTTAGTACGTAGTTACCTGCAAGCAGAGGGCGATGATCAATGGAGGACGGTTGTGGGGCTTAACAAGGTCCTTGAATGGACTCTTGACTTCAACAGCCACTTTACTAGCTTTAAGAATATCTTGAAATTCAGGCTCAACATTTTCAACACCACGAATCTTTCTTAGAACAGCTTTCCCTTGTTCCTCAAAACCTCTTTCAATGAGACTGTTGGGAGTATCATCCACTATGAGAGACCCCACTGTAAGCAATACTGCTGGAATGATTGCTCCAGCCAATGATATTCTCCACCCATATCCACCTTCCATTCTGTTTAATTTCAAAATAAACAATTATTTATAATAGTCTAGTTCAAAATTTTAAATTAATTAAAAAAATATTGTTATTATGAAGATTATTAATCAAATTAAACTTACTTTGATGTAAACCAGTTGACAAGATTTGCTATGAAAATTCCTATGGTAATGTTCAGCTGGAACATAATGTTAAGTGCTCCTCGAATTCTGGTTGGTGCAATCTCAGATAGAAACACTGGCACAGCCTGATTGGCGAAACCAACACCGCAACCAAGTAAGATTCTTCCACAAATGAGGAGTGCGAGGGTGCGCGCTAAGGCACTTAAGGCAGTGCCAACAATGAAGACAAGTCCAGCAAACAACATAGTTTGTTTGCGTCCTAGTTTTCTTGTTACAGGAGATGCAACCATGGAGGCTACCAAGGCAGCAAGGTAAAGAGAGGATGTGAACAATTGAAGCTTTTGATTGTCATATTTGCAATAATTGCTTTCAACAATCACATGTTCTTGTGTCCTTTCGTATATATCCGGGAAAAACTCTTGCAAGAAACTAGGCATTGATGTCACACCCCCTGTATTCATTCATTCATTCATTCACATTAAACATATCATATGATTTAATAAATATGTTAATTTATGCAAATATTTCATTCTAGAAAATTATTTGGATATGTTAATGCCAATTTATTAAATATCTAAATGATAAAAAAAATTGGTTAGGTAATCGTGCGATTTGACTCACACACTTTAGGCGTAGAGAAGTAAGAAATTCAGGGTTTGAATCCTGACTCCTGCGAATAATGTTACTGATACCTACCACGTGAGCTAGGTATTTGAAATAATATATGATTCTTATGAAACTAACACAGACATAGACATCAGATACGACACTGACATGTATGTCAACGCCAATAATAATTGTAAAAAGTGAAATATTTGAATGTAACTGCATGTTATGTTTTATTGTCAAATACTAACAGGTGCACTTTCAATTTAAAGTATCGGCGCATAGGTTGTAATAATTGTACCTGAAATACCAATATCATAACCAAACATAAGACCACCAGTAGCAGCCATAATGCAAGAGATTATGACAGCAAATGTGATCTTAGCCTCAAAAACTACATCACTTGAAGTTGTTGTAAATCCTCCACCAGCCATATTGGCTTAAATGTTCGTTCACCTAGAGAAACTATGTGTATGTGATTTTCTTTCTGTATTTGTATGAATGAATGATCGTAGCCAGATTGATCTCTTTTGTTATCAAACTCTCAAGCTTTCTTATAAAGATATAGAGATTGATTGAAATTGAAAATTAATGTAAAGATCAGAAAGGCACGTTTTTCTGATAACATTTCAAGTTAATGATTAGCAATATTTATACACAACTTAGTTCTATATTTAATCCACTAATGATGGAAGAGATAAGTGAAGGACGTTGTAAAACACAACACAAGTCTTTAGATCCTTGCGTGGATGGATAAAACAAATTATGTACTTGTTAGAACTAATTATAGACATAATTCAACAAGTTATATCTAATAATAGAGAATAATAGAAGTTGTGAAATGGGAGAGCAACTTTCTAGTAGTTAACAATATGATAGACTTGTTCAATTGGATAGTATGAGACACACACTTGCTTGGTTACAAGTATAATTAAGGTTTAATTACTGTTTTTATCCTTTAACTAATTTTCAAGTTTCGAATTTTAGTCTCTTAATTAATAATCGAATTTTAGTCTTTTAATTAATAAACGTTACGTCTTAAAGTCTTTTAAATTAACTTTTGTCAATTGGATAATATGAGACACATTTTTTTCTTCTTCTTTTATTTAGAAAAACATAAATTGTAAAAGGGAAAAACTTTCCATATCTATTTTTTCAAACAAAAGTATTTTTGAAAGACAATTAAGGGTCCATTTTTTTTTTTTGAATAGCTTATTTTTGCATAAGCTCAAAATAAACTATTTCAAACAGGCCCTAAGTTTATATATATAGTCCTTGAGAAAAATTGCATATTCAATTTAGTCTTAAAAAAAGTTACTTTTGATGCTTAAAAAAATAAATTAGAACAATTTAGTCTTTATTTTCTCTATACTAAGTGCTAACTTTGTTTAATGAACAAAATATAGAAGAAAGAAACGAAAGTAAAAAGAAAGAAAATAAGTTACAAATCTAAGATTATTTCGTAGTTTAGCATTAAATAAATGACGGTAAACAAGAAATGTATATAAAATGGCATATGTGTCCTTAAGCAAAACAAATAGATATGACAAAATGAATAAAATAAATTAAAGTAAGCATTTCACTACTATAAAAAAAAATTACAAACTTCTATAGCTAACACTAATATTGTTGTTTATCTTCCAATGAACTTTATCCAAAAGTTCGGTGAATTTAACAAAAAAATAGTACCAAATTCAAATTAAGAATTGGGATTACTCTTTTTTTACAATTTAGCTCTATTGTACATTAGCAAAACCCAAAAATTTCAACTAAATTATAGAGCCCATATGCTTGAGCTTCTTATGGAGAGGGCTTAATTACCTTGCCACTACATTGTTCTTACACGGATAAAATTCCTCTATAATCTCTCAAGTACATTCCCATGGCATAATAATTTAGAAAATGCTATTTAGTAAAAAAAAATGATACAAGAAAGAGAAAAATCTTAGGTGACAACATTTTATACTTATAAATTATAAACACTCTCTTTCATGTATGGTTAGTTAATTTTTTATTGGTCAAATTCTCTAATTTTATAGATTTTTCTCTTTCTTATATAAATATTTCTTATCAGCTAGCATTACTCTAACAATTTTGGTATTTGAAAATTGCCGCATCGACATTACACTTCATCATTTTCAGTTTTGATGTTGATCACAAAATTGTTTCTTTATATTTTGAGTTGTTTTTAGTTATAGTTGTCTATCGTACATCATATGGCAAAATAAAGTTTAAATTCATAAACATTAACATTAAATTAAGGTGGTCAAAGCGCTACTCTAAGATGAATTATTTGAGAGAATTTGAATTTTTGTAGAAATAATTTTTATTCGTACTTTACTTACTTTGCAGTCGAACACTAAATTGTTGAATCCCCTTCGCTTGAGAACTAACAAGTTGATACAAAAAAAAGTCCAAATGCATATTAACATTTAAAAAATTAAGAATTCATTATCAACAATTTTTTTTGTTTTACAATATAGCTGATGATTGAACCTACAACCTCTAACATATATATTACGTAAGTCTCTTATTACTAGACCAGACCTAATAATTTTATCAATAATTATTTTATAAATTTTATTTTAGATAAAAATTAATATAATTTTTTTTTAATAAATAAGAGGGCCTAAGCCCTAAAGAAAAAGCCAATTATAAAACAACTAATCTCGGGGTAGATATTTCCATCATGTCCGCAAGTAACAAGCTACTTAACTAGGTTGGACACATGTCATACACAAGACTATCATAACCCAACTTATACCCAATATTAGCTAGGGCATCCGCAATATAAAAAGCATTTAATGAGAGGGAGATCGCTTACTCTTTAATGACTTACAGTTACACGGCATAGAGCAAAGAGCATCCACAATGGAGCTCCCTATTTTTGAGTACTTAAATGTACATATCACCTTTTAACTGGGTCCCATGTGTACACATCATTTAGTATTTTTTAAGCATTCAATTCTTCCAACCAAGTACTTCTTTCAAAAGTTCTTAATGGGTCCCGCTAATAACTCTACATCATTTATAATTGGTTGATAGATTTTAATTATGGTGGAAAAAAAGAAATAAAATGATAAGAGCCGGAGAGAGAAAGTGCTTAAATAGAAATAGGTACTTATATAAGTACCATTGTATTTTTGCTCCAATTGAGGTACTTAATAGGTACTAGTTCTTAAATCATAAGAATTCCCCATTGAAGATGCTCTAATATCTTGTTAAAAAAAATAATAACAAGTTCACCAATTCAATGGTTGAATTAAAAGTTTCTTATTGGGTGGATAAACTCCACTTTTATAAAAATTAGACAACCATACCAATCGGTAGTTAGTTTAATGGTGATTGGTGCTGAATTTAGTAGGAATGATCATAGTTCAATCCCCCGTAACTGTGATTGTGAGGAGGCTGAACCACTTAATGCCATAACTGACCCCTGAACTAGATTAAACTGGTGGTGAAAGTAAAAAAATTAAAAATTAGACAATTGTAGATATATGATCAAAAGTTAAATAAGATTTTGATCCTTATATATATAAAATTTTGTTTTTAGTTTCTATGGAAAAATTCAGCACATTTATATTAACAAAAGTTGCATTTTTATAAGAATTTATAATAGTACATAAAAATTTATTTATTTTCATAAACTAATTTGCATAAATTTAAAAATAAATCGATTCAAATTTGACCCAAGATGAACTTTTAAATATTTCGACAAAAGATAATACGAATAGTTACAGTTTATTTTTGTGATCATATTTAATTTGTTTATACTATCCACCAATCATATTTGTCTAATTATTATAAATGTTTGATTCTTATTTTTGATAAAAATAAATATTCAACTTTAAACTGAAACTCAATTAAAATCCCGCATATGTTTAACTGTGATTTTTTTGATTTTGTAAATTTTCTTTTGTCTAATTTTTTTTTATCTAAGCCTATACTAAATTCTTTTGTATGTAGGGATAGATCCAAATTTGTTATTTCGGGGAGCCGTTCCACCAGATGAGTGAGAGTCGAGATGAATAAGATCGGTCATTCTTTTGTCTTATAATGCATTAAGATTGCATCTGCATTTGGTTGAGTTTATATAAGATGATCAATGTTATTTTGTCTGGTACTATAACTCTTCTTTCTTTCCTTGTTTGACATGCACCCCGCTATTCGACAACTAAGTTTAGTCAGCACAACAATAATATGAATCTTCTTTCACATAATCGCCAAGGTGTTAAACGCAATCATTCACAAGTGTCAAACTGAAAAGATGGAATTGACTCATATCTGCTTACCCTTTGGGCAATAAAAATAAAGAATTTGCTTTCGTTATGCACCAAGGCTTCTTTGACTTCTACCTTCCCTGAGCTTAAAATCCAATCCCAACATCACACCGGAAAAATCCAAGGTCCTTGATTCAAGTGAAGGATTAAAAAACCAACTAGCCCCGTCTCTTTCTTTTACGGAATTGGATAATTACTCATATTCAATAGTAGATGATTCTATAACAATCGAATATGCGCCTTGTAAGGTATGATAAGTTATTCAACAATATATTTCGATTTGCCACAATGTGAAAGATATGAAGCACTGCCAGCCTCCGCATGCCAGGATGGGAAGGAAGATTGATTTAGTAAAGAAAAAAAGTATCATAAATATTATTCCTTTGTCACACAATGAGTGATATAGTATCTTCATTATTTCATACATATTAAAAGAAAAATTATAAACAAATGAGACATAATGATAATTTTTACTATATTAACCTTTTTGATTTGTTTTTACCACATTAATCTTATAAAGTTTCGATATAGTATTCGTTTAGCATAAATTCAAAGTCGAACATATTACTAATAACGAAATGGTTCAATTGATAATAAATTTGGACTCCTTAAGTGGAGTGTTAGGAGTTCAATCTCTAAATAATAAAAATCTGATTAAAAGAAAAAAGAATCACAAAAATCACATTGTGTACTACATAGTACACATATTATTAATTAAAAGAATAAATTGAAAAATAAATTATATATCAAATTAAAAGTGAGATTCATTTCAGGCAAATTCCAATATGGAGCACTTCTTTAAGTGGTCTATGGTGGACCAGTCATGAATAACACAACGAATATAAAATTCACCGATAGATTGAAAGTTTATATCATATAGATCATTTATAAAAAAAAATTTAGAAAATTTCAATTTTTTTTGATATGTTATTGAGATTCATTATGATTAACGGTTTATGAATTTTTATTAAATACTGTTAATCTTGATAGATTTCAATAATATTTCAAATGATTTTTTATTTTTTAAAATTTTTCTACAAATAATTTATATGATATAAACTTTCAATCCAACAGTTAATTTTGTAAAATACATATTCATTATAACTGTATTGATCAAGTCTACATTGAACCACTTGTGAACTTGGTCTACAGTAGCATTGATCTTCATTTCAAGCCTTTTTGCTCATTCTAAATCAAAGAAAGTGTTTTCTTTTATTTAAAAAAAGAACAAATAATAAATTATTACCACAATTATTATATTTTAACTTTTGCTAAAACTATTTATAAAGTGCACCCACCCACACATTTGAGGTGTTAGTTCAATTTTATAAAAGTTTTTAACTTGTAATTTAAATGAGTTTTTAAATTTTTTTTGTAAAAAGATAATACGAATAGTTAGAGTTTAGTTTTTTCCTATAACTTTTTGCATAGTTATTTTATTTTTATATATGTTATCAGTCAAATATCTCTAATTACCTTTTATAAAAAAAAATTATTATGATTATATACTAAATACAATTAATTAATTAACTAAGCATATGTAAATGAACAAAAGAAACTTAAATACATAGTCAAATCAAATTAAAAACTGAAACTTACCATAAAAAAATAAAGGTCATGCTAAACAGTATCCCCGGGACAATTGTTAAGTATACCAAAAAAGAAAATAAAATAGAAATTTAACATTGAGAAAACAACTTTTTACATTTTCAATGTATTGAATACCCATATTTTGAGATAAATTTTCTATTTTAATATGCTTAACCATTGCTCCGGTGGCACTGTTTAGTATTTTTCAAAAAATAATTTAAAAAACAGAAAGTGGATAGTGTGAACTGACCAGAAGAGAAGGAAGTGACGATGCAGTGTTATTTTTTGCTTCAAAAAGCCTACGGTGATAGACTAAGCCACGTATCCTATCCGACGTAGCAGTTTCGTTGTCCACGTGGCTAACGTTAGGATTTCACGACAGCGAGTGAGCACGAGAGAACGAAAGCACCCCACTATAAGATAAGACAAAGTTATCTTGTAGGACCTACATTCTCAACTGGTCCCATTATGACGTGGCACACTTACTACAAAATTCAATTAAATATGAAATAATGTATTTTATTCAAAAAGTATGATAATTCCACTTGCCTGTGCTTTATCAAATCATCAAAGTTTATTAAAAAAATAAAATAAAAAATCATCAAAGTTATGTTTTTTTTGGATGAACCAATAACTTGAGACCTGAATTTGCTACTGTCCAAAAAATACATAGTTTCATGCAATTTTTAATTTTGTAGTTCTTTTTGGCACACCTTGTGTTGAGACAACTACGTATTCATTTTTTATATATGCCATTTTGGCTTGTTAAAAAAAAAAAATTAATCTTGTTCATTAAATTTAAATTGAACAGTTTAAATTAAAAAATTGTATTTCTCTAATTAAATTGGTTTTGACTGTTAAAATTAAATCGGACGGTTTATACCAAAACTACGTGTTATTGTGTTGCTGCAGCAGCAAATCCAATTCAGAGAACTTGTACTATCAAAATTTCTTACTACTAAATTAAATTTAGAGATGCTATTTGTTGAGAATAATTCAAGAGAAGAAATTCAAAAATAATACATGACAATATTTTAAAGGATAATGTAATTTTAATCTCCTCCTTTTGTGAAAATCACAGGGGTAATGGATGTAAACAATAGTGAAGATTTATTCTTGCAATTTTTCTTCTTAGATTTTCTTACTAAAAAACTTTTTCCTTAAATTTATTGATTTAAACTTATTTATTTTTAAAAGATAAAAAATAAATTATTAAAATTTCACATACATAAAATAAATGTATCGAAGTTCATACTTGATGCTTGATTTAATAATTTTAAATTTCTATCAATTGATATTCTATTATTCAAAGATAAAATAATTTTTCTTCATTAAAACAACTTCTCCGCATTCCCCGCTGATATTATACTTCATTTTTTAATTTTATGTAAGATTTAAGACGTGAAAAATTATAACTTTGCCTTTTGGAGTTAAGAGCAGGACCTTTCCCAGTGAAGCTATCTTTTTCACCCTTTCTTAATTATATTCATATTCATTCACATAGGATATTTATTTGCCTGATCAAAAGCGGAGAAGTTTAACCAATCAAAGATACCAAATCGCCAACGTGTCATGATCTTTTTCCGCCACGTTTCATGGTCTACCTTGCCACGCTGTACAACCAAATTAATGCTGCCGGCGCGTGGAGTAAAAGTCAGTAGACCGGTTTTGTTTTGCTGCCTCCTATAATTAATTTAAGTATTAATTTAATTTTAATTTAAATACTACTAGTGTCAATAATTATAAGGTTTTTAAATGTGGAGTAAAATTTGACCGCAGCTAGATAGTGTAAAGTTTTTTATTACCCGAAATGTTTTTAATGGTGGGACCCACGTCCTTATGTCATAAAGCTAACATATCTTCGCGAACGTGACAATTAGGCCAAAGGGAAGAAAATAATTTCTAGATCGGCAGCTTTAGCGGGGTCCACACTCCTTGGAAGTTCCGTGACTGTGACTCCGACTCACTTTAGCTTCGGGAAATATCTCAGCCGTAGAATAAGAAAGCATCGACGGTGAGATTTGGTTGGGAGGTTGGACGCGCCCGAACCTGTTGGTTTAGGTGCCATGTCGGACTCGCTCGTCCATTAGAATCTGGTTGTTTTTTTAATGAATGTCACTGCCACGTCTGACCCCATCGAACGATTAATAAAACTTGTATTACCGATAACGCGAGGATCTGGTGCGTAGAATTGAAATGTTTTGTTTAGGTTAATCTTATTTATTCTGAACAAGGGGCCCACTAGTCTAGTCCATTCTCAAATTAACAAATAGGAGTATAAAATCCTATCAATAATTAAAATTCAATAAATAAACAGTGAAAGGGCAAAGGTGGAACCGAAATTAAATTGTATTTGACCGGTGGAACTATATTTCGTGATGCCTTGTGATGGTAGTGTTTCATTATTTTTTTTTTATTAAAATATACTCCATAATCTATACTAATATATAAAGGGGATATATTTTTTTGGGATGACTTTTTTGTAATTCCTATTTTACCCTTAAAAAATAACTTCCACATAAAAATAGATTTTCAGTTTTTTTTAGTAAATAATAGATTTTTTTTCTTAACAACTAAGCACAACTTCCACATAAAAATAGATTTTCAGTTTTTTTATAGTAACAAAATTATAATTTTTTCTTCTCAATAACTAACAAAAAAAAAAGATGTTACATAGTTATCAATTAAGTCCAATAAAAAAGAAGATTAAATAGTTATTTATATTTGCACAGTAGAGAGTATCGATCACAAAAAAAAAGAATATCGATCACATAAACGGGCACAGAACGTGCCCGTTTGGCGGCTAGTATAGAATAATGATAATTAATAAAATCATCTTGTGCTCTCAGAATATTGTAGTTAAAGAGTTAAAAAGATTAAATTTTATATTGAAAATAATATTATTTATATTTTAAATATGTGTTTTTAGGTGTTTGTATTTTAAATATGCCTAATATATAAGTTCTAGAATTATTATATATTTAATATTTTTAACCAATGTTCCGGGAATATTATTTAGTATTTCCCTTATTAAAATATAAATAAGGGTTTGATGCACACATTAAGGCTTCGATTGGTCAGAATAAAATAAAGTGGAAATGAAGGAAAATATGGACATTGATGAGTGAACATAAATTCAAACTTAGTTAAATTTATTCCTATTTTCCGTATTTTTTTTCTTTTTCACTTTGTTTCTTTTCAACCAAATAGATGATAAAAAATATAAAAGTGGAAAATTTGTGAGATCATTTGCCTATTATTAAAAGAAAGATGAATGTAACAATTTTAAGATTAACAATGTTTTATTTGGATTTGTGAGCATTTTCTTTGAAATAATTTATGATAACAAGATAATGCTGTAGTCTAAGATTAGAAAAATCTTTGAATTCAAGAATATTTATAAATGTAGTCAAATAATAAATAAAACAAAGATAGAATTATTTTCATTTATTTAGTAAAAATAAAATAATATTATATTTATCTTTTTTTGAAATATATATGTAAAATTTGTGACCTTCAATTTTAAGAGTTGTCTTTCTAAAATCACATTTGTCTTTTTTTTATGGTAAAATCACATTTGTCTAATATACACTAATGATATAAATCTATTTTTTTTTGTTAAGATGGATAAACAGGATGACCGAGTTTGAACACCAATACATACATATATAAAGTAATATCCTACTAACTGAGTTAAGGTCGCGAGCCATATAAATGTATTACTATGCACAAATACTCCCTTCGTCCCTAAATAAATGACTTAATTTTGACTTTATGTACTATTTGTATGATCTATTTTGACTATATTTTTCTAATAATATGTATATGTAAACATTAATAAATACTGTAAGATGTTGTTTGATTTATTTCGATGATTACTTTTAAAATATACAATTTTTATAACTTTTAATATTAGATAATTAAAAATATTAATAATTAAAATTGTATATTAACAAACGTGAAAGTGGTCAAACATATCATTTATTTTGAGACAAATGGAGTAGTACTATCATTTAATCAATAAATTATTATAGGTGTAATGAGATGAGATTTAATATTCAAAGTTGTGGTGTGTTGTTCTTTCACCAAAGTCCATGGCAACCGGGAATAGCCGGTGACCAGTTGATGTCCCTTTTATATTTCCTAGAGCAGTAGTATTAAATTATGGCAAAGTATTCAAAGGATTAACATATCTATACGCATTGAATGAGTATAATAATAATAAAATGAAATAAAATAAAATAAAAAGATAGTGTACCGAATTAGCAGGTCGTAAAATGGAAGGTTGAAGACAACGAGAGAGGTAAGACACGTGTAGTAAACGCGCTGAAAAAGGTTAAAAGGGGTTTCGCGTGAGTGGTGGAACGAACGGTTAAGATATTGCCAAGATGGCAAAAACCAATAAGATCCATTAGATATGACCACAAAAACAAGGGTTGAGATTGTAACAGGTGACGCGGTGGTAAATCATAACCGTCCAAGAGTAATTAGAGTGGGCTTGGCAGAGAGTGAAATAGAGGAGATGTGTTGAGATTGGAGCACAAAAAGAGGGCGAAGAGAAAGGGGAAGAGAGAGAAACCTAGAGAGAGAAAGTGGTGTGTATGTATGTATGTGTATGTAGCTTAACAACAGCAGCGTGAAGAGGAAAAGGAAAGAAGATAAGCCATCTCCCTAAGATCTCTCTGATATATAATTCTGAGAAGAATCATCAATTGTAGTAGTATTTGTGGTGAGTGGTGAATGAATCTGTTTCCGTTGATTATGGTTCACGATAGATAATAATAATAATAATAATAATAATAAATCATTGAATCGGTGGAAAAAGAATAGAACAAAAATCTTTGGTTTGTGTGTGGAATGGACAGGATTAGAGAAGCTAGAAGAAGCACTATGGCGGCGAATGGTTTAACAAGAAGAAGACACAGAACTAACAGTCTAAGAGACTCACCAGGTTTGTTTGTTTTTTTTTGTTTATCACAATTCTCTTTCAGATCTAGTTAACTATAATTCTTCACAGATTCTCACTTTTTTGATTTTTTTTTGTTTTGTTTAGATGATGATGGAGCTATGGAGATGCAAGAGCCAACGAGGCTAAGAGATCGAGGGAGTGGGAAGAAGGATCGAGATCGAGAAAGGGAAAGAGAGAGAGATCGATTGGGAAGAAATAAGAGAAGAAGAGGTGATAGGTTGATGCACGGTGTAAGAGAAGATGGTGGAGAAGACACTTCAGAAGAGAGTATTAACGATGATGAAGATGATGATGACGATGATGATCAACACGGAGGAGGAAACAACAACCATAACCATAACGACGGCGGTGGTGGTGGTTCAGTTAGAATGCTTCCGTTGAATCCTTCAACACTTTCTTCATCTTCATCTTTAACGAATCATCATCGGAAAAATTTCCCTCCGGCGAAAGTTTTTAGACCAACACCGCCGACGACGTGGAAAGCTGCTGATGAGATGATCGGAGTATCTATCCCTAGAAAAGCACGCTCAGGTTAAAATGATAAATCAACGGAATCCGTGATTCACGGAACATTAATTACCTCGTTTTTAATTTTGTTTTTGTTTTCTAACGTTTTTTTTTGTGTTGTCAGCTTCAACGAAGAGGTCGCATGAATGTTGGGCTTCAAGCGGTGGTGGAATAGTGACGGAGCAAAATCACCGTCAGCCTTCATCTTCACCGGTGAGAGCATCAGCAGCTCCACCTTCACCTTCATCTTCAAACGCTTCAATCAGAAAAAAGATAGTGAGTTTTGTTATTTTTATTAATTTTTCTTCACT
Source organism: Trifolium repens (assembly GCA_030408175.1). Taxonomy (NCBI): domain Eukaryota; kingdom Viridiplantae; phylum Streptophyta; class Magnoliopsida; order Fabales; family Fabaceae; genus Trifolium; species Trifolium repens. The sequence goes on along the minus strand of CP125837.1, from coordinate 61,010,625 downwards.
TTATCAGTGTTGTTGTTTTTTATGGGTTACTGTAACGGTTGTTGTTTTGGTGTTGCAGAAAGCGAATGGTGGTGGTAGTGGTGGTGGAACAACAAAATTTCGACCACCGAAATCGTCATCGAAATCATCTTCATCAGTGCAAGATGAGATCGAGATAGAGATTGCTGAAGTATTGTACGGAATGATGAGACAACCACAGAGTCAAGTTCCACCTTCAAAGCAAGAAATGAATGATTCAATGAAGATGGATTCAAGAGAAACCAATAATAATAAATCTTCTTCTAGTGATGCAAAGCCAAGGATTTCTTCACCGCCTCAAAATTCAAGTTCTTCTGCTACTCCAGTTTCGGCAATTGGTTTGTTCTTTATCATAATCTTAATTCCCAGTAATTTCCACTTTTTCACACCAATCATTGAAATTGATTTTGTTCTGTTTTGGTGATTTTGCAGCACCTAAGAGGAAAAGACCAAGACCGGTGAAGCATGAGGATGAAAATCCAGCGATTTTCAGTGTTCGGAGCAGCCCTGTTTCTTCGATTTCGAAGGCTGAGAGTGATCACCCTTCAAAGATTGAAACTTCTTCATCAAATTCAGATAAGAACAATCAAGGATCTGTACCTGAAAATTCGGCTAATTTGGCTCCGGTACAGGCTTTGCCGGAGCCAGTTAAGCCAGAGAGCAATACTTCGGTGGTGGATGGTAAGGTATTGATGGAGGAATCAGAGAAACAGAAAGATGTTGGATTGAGTAAAGAGGTGGTGGTACCTCCTCCTGTGTCACCGAAGAAGGAATCTTCTGTGCTCCAAGCAGTAGATGATGTTCGTGAAGATGTGAAAGCGACTAAAGCGTGAGTAGCATCAACTTTTTATACTGTTTCTTTTTTCCTTTTCTTTTTGTTTATCGTTTAGCTTTTTCATGAGTTTTGCTATAGTTAATCTAATCTGAATCTCGATCTAACTTTTTTGCTTTTTTATTTTATCTTTGGTTTTGCAGGAATCCAACAATATCTGAGAGTGAAAATCAGCTTAAAGAGAAATTTCAGATAGATCTGATGGTGCTTATTTTCTTCATCCATTTCATCTATGTCTCTTTGATTTTTTTGTTTTTTGTTTAAATTAATTTTTTTTCCTGTTGGATTTTCAGGCGCCACCTCCTTCTATGAGATCTTCTCCTGAAAGAGTTGTTGAGAATAATTCAGTAGCAATTGAAGCTGAAAAGGCGAAGCTTGTTATGAAGGAGGATCAGAAATCACAGAGAATGAATAAGGATGAGTTAGTGATTGTGGAAAATGAGAAAGTGAAAACAAAGGCAGAGGAAAATGAATCCCAGAAAGCTGCTACTGTGCAGAAAGAAAGAGGAATTGACTTGCAGCTTGAGTTAGAGAAAACAGAGAGGGTAGATTCTAATGGCAATGGAAATCTTCTTAACAAGAAGCAACAACATCAGAATGTTCAGAGACATCATCATCAGTTGCAACAGCAACAGCAACAGCAGCAGCAGCAGCAAACAAACTCGGAGAAAAATGGTATGTTCAATTTTGAAGTTAAGAATACTTGTTTGTTTTGGCTGATGATGTTGGTGCCTGATGAGTTTTATCTCTTCTTCTCTTTTCAGTTCAATCCAATTCTTTGCCTATTCCAATGTCTGTTCCAAGCTGGCCTGGTGGCCTTCCTTCCATGGGGTACGGTCAAATTAATTCATATGTTCGTCGTTGTTTTGGTCATTTTTAGTAGTTTTAGTTGGAATGTGTTGATGTTGACTCTCTTCTCATTTCTCATTATATCAGATATATGACACCTCTACAAGGAGTTGTATCAATGGATGGAACAACTGTGCCTTCTGCAGCTATACCGGTATAAATCCACCCTTCTGGATGATTTTTTTATGATTTAGATCAATTTGAATTATTGGCTCTGTTGGTAATTAATCAGAATTTTTTATTTATTACTTTTTGCAGCCGCCTCATCTTCTTTTCAATCAGCCCAGGCCGAAAAAGTGTGCGACCCATTGCTACATTGCTCGGAATATATTGTATAATCAGCAAATTGCTAGGATGAATCCATTCTGGCCAGCAGCAGGCTCCGCTGCATCACTGTATGGTGCCAAGCCCGGCGGCAATCTTAGTGTTATACCCTCCACCGAATTGCACGGTGGTAATGTACCTGGCCGCGCAACAAACTCTACTCAAGACAAAGGGCACAGCCTTGCCATGTTTCCAGGTCATATTGGGAAGGACAAGACTTCTCAGCCTCCCAATGTGGATAATAACTCAAGAAAGCAAATTTTACTTCAGCAAACTTTACCCCCTGGAGCAGCACCTAACATATTGGTATGTTTTATTTTTTGTCCTTATTTTTTCACCATTACACTTCTGTTCTCTTTTTCTTCTTAAATTAATGATTCATGATGTATCACAAATTTCAGCATGGACCTACTTTCATCTTCCCCTTGAATCAGCAGCAAGCAGCAGCAGCTGCTGCGGCGGCATCTGTTCGACCCGGATCTGTGAAGTCTTTGCCGGTTACAAGCAATGGACCACCATCCTCTACATCCAATTCTGCTCAACCAAATACATCGGGTACTGGGGCTGCTGCTGCTCCTCCCCCAACCATGAGTTTCACCTATCCAAATATGCCTGGCAATGAAACTCAGTACATGGCCATTTTGCAGAACAATGCTTACCCATTTCCGATACCAGCACATGTTGGTGGCCCACCTGGATATCGTGGAAATCCTGCCCAAGCTTTTCCATTCTTCAATGGATCTTTCTATCCTTCTCAAATGATAAATCCTTCACAGATTCAACCGCAGCAACTTCCTGCTCAGTCACAGCAGAGCCAACAGGGTCATCCAAATGCCACTATTTCTACTGGATCCTCCTCTTCCCAAAAGCATGCACAAAATCAGCAGCAAAAAGCTAATAATGCCAATGGATCCAATGGTGGTGGTAGTGGAAGCTTGCAAGGTTTTCCTGTCACCAAAAACCCGCATCAGCAGCTGATTATACAGCAGCAGCAGCAGAGGCAACAATTGCACAGTCACCACACTTCTAATGCAGCTCGTCAAGTTGAGTCTGAGATGGGATGTGAAGATAGTCCATCCACTGCTGACAGTCGTCTCAATCGCGCTACCATGAATATATATGGCCAGAATTTTGCAATGCCGCCAATGCAGACACCGAACTTTACCTTGATGACAACTGCAATGAGCGGTGGTGGTTCTAATGGCAATCACAGTGAAAAGAAGCAACAACAACAGCACCCTGGTTCAAAGGCTGGTGGTGAAACTTCTCCAGCATTTGCCATGCCATTTGCATCCATCAATGGAGCAACTGGCCTCGACCTCTCATCAATTGCACATAATCATTCAATTATGCAGAGCAGTCATAACTATCAGATAATGCAGGCACAAGCTGCTAGTGCTCAGATGAAGAAGAATTACCATGCAGCTGAAGAAGGTAAACATGTAGTTAATTCATCTAATCTAGAAGATAGAAAAGCCATGTCTGGGAAAATTTCAGCTACAGTGGGGCAATCCATTGCTTTTGCCAGGTCAGATGTGGCTGATACCTCAATGTCGTCGTTGGCATGCAACAATGTCATTGATAGTTCAGGTCGTAGTCTCAACCTTGGTTCTGCTTCTTCTCGGGCTTCTGTTTCTGTTATGCCTGCTGCTATCAACGCCAATGCAGCTGGTTCTCAGCAACAAATGCAGCGAAATCAGTCGCAAATTCCTCAGCTTCATCAAAAGCAGAATCAGTATGCAGCCACTGCCGCAGCTGCTTCTCGGAATAAGACACCGGCAACAAGTAATGGCAGTATTTACTCTGATAATCTTCCTTCTACATCTTCAATATCCGCAAAGTATCCCAATGCTGTATCTGCATTTCCTCAAAGCCTTGTTCAGAGCAGCAACACAGTTGTTACTCAGTCACCTCAGTGGAAGAATTCAGCAAGGGCAGCAACTAACACTTCTATGTCACCTTCAACTATGGCTTCACTGCCGTCATTGTCAGTCAAAAACCCACCACAGCAGCAGGCTCGTTCCCAGCAGGGCCACACACAAATATCTTTTGCAGCAAATCCAAAATCATCCACACCACAAGTGCAGACCGCAAGCTCCACCCAGTCCCCGTCTCCTCCAGTTATGGTTGGCTCACCAACAAACTCCTCGATGTCCAAAAACACTAGCAGCCCAAGGACAACAAATTCAACGCCAACGAACAATAAGACTAGCCAAGCCAGTTCCCTATCCTCTCAGCAAGCTAAGAACTCTCCTACTATGCCAACCCGTAAGTCCTCACCTGTTGGTGGAAGAAATGTACCATCAATCCTCAGTGGCCCTCAGATAACCCCCTCTTCCAACACTGGTAGTAAATCACAGTTGTCACAGCAGCAACAGAAGCAACAACAACAGCAACATCAACAGCAACAACAAATATCAAAGCAGAACTTACAACAAGCTCAAATGTTCTTCTCAAATCCTTACATGCATTCTCAAGTTACACAATCCAACAGTCCTACCTCCACTGCCTCTCCTGTGACCGGGTATTATCCTCAACGGCGCGGCCCTGAGCAAGTGCAACGGCAGGGCTCTGGTGGTACATCCGCTAATGGTGCTGCTGCAAACAACAATTCAAAAGGCAGTACGTTGAATACACAGGGTGTTCTGCTTCCTTCTCAGTTCGCTGCGATGCAGCCTTCAGGGAACCACCATCAGTATGTTCCAGCTGGCTTCTATAATGTTCAACCGGTGCCCACAGCAGTTCAAGTAAAGCCAGCAGAGCAGAAACAACCTGCGGGTGAGTAGAATGATAACATGCCTCGGCTGCGCCCATGTGCATGTGGTGAGCAAAGAAGTAACTGAATGAGATATAAATTTTGAAGTTGGTAAAGAAAAGATGGTATCTTCTGATGTGGGGCCAAGATGTTGATGCCGTTTTATGCCGTGCGCCTCGGGAACAAGATATGGAAGAAGCAAGCAAGATCAAGTTGACCATGGCCAACACTAGATGATTTGGATTCCACAATTTTGGATGGGAAATCGACCAGAACTTTGATGTGCATGAGTTGTGTTTAGTAATTCATTTGTACACTTATGTTTATAATCTGACAAGGTTGATCATTAAGTTAAGTCTAATCAAAATTCGATTGGTTTTTTAGAAGGATGTGGTTAAGGGTCCTCCTAACTTTTTTAATTCTCCTATATAAACTTGATAGAATGCATGAGGTACCACTGTACCAGCAGGAGCCTGGAGGTATGGTTGAAGTTGAAATTCTTCCACCTTCATAACTGTTATTATATTCTCTCTTTTGATATGTTGTGGACCTGTGTTGAGTATTATTGCTCAAAATGAAACGAACTCGTCACTGTTGCTATTATTTGCAATTATTTTTCTCTATTGTAATTGATGGCAATTTGCTTTCATAGTTGATAAATAATTTCATGAGGCATTGTGCAGAAGAGCTAAAACTGTTTGTTTTGGGTTTGTTTGTAAGTTTATTTTCCCTCCCCTCCTTGAAGTAGTTGATGATAATATGGTGGATAGAAAAGATGGATGAAAAGAAGGGGATAGAACCGTCTTTTCCTCTTTTGGTGATGAAGTGGAGTTTACCTTTATGTTCTTTATCCTGTTTTCTTTTATCATTATTTTGTCTTCTAGGCTGCAAGAGCAGTAAGCATCTTTTTGACACCTTCATGTGGAGAAGGTTGAATATGGTACGTGTCTGGTTGATATATATTATAATGATATCCTCAAATATATTTTGAAGATAAAATATGATTTCTTTCATCCTTTGCTGGCGTGGTTGATATTTTCATTGATTTTCTTTTCTCCAAGTTAAAGTGACGTGTGGGATGCAAATTGCAAATATGTGAATTAAATAAGTTATGGCAATTCCAAAGAAAATGAAGATGCTTTTTTGAGAGATGTGGACATGGCTAGTTGTTTATTTGACTTGAGTGAAGAAAACGAGGGAGGAGGAGGAGGTAGATACACATACATACAAAATTGGCAGCTCAAGTGTACTCAAATTGTTCTATAATGTAGATTTTGTCCTGATTATTATGTGGTAAAGTGAAAAATAATCACGTTACATAATTTCTTTTTCTGAGAGTGTGCTTATCTCTACTGTTAGCATCCCACATTTGGCTTATGTGTACTATAATATTACTAACTATTTTCTGCATTATCATAATATTTTGCTTGTAATATAAATGAGGTTAAATTATGTGTATTTTGGTGCTTGATAGTAATTGGTAGGAGTATGGTAGTTTCTTTCCTTTTCAATCTATAAATCTACTAATATGAGAAATTTGGTTTCCGTGTTTGTCCTTGATGGAGGGTCCCCCCAATGAGACAGTATCATGTCCCACATAAGTAATCACACCGTTTATGCCTTTCAGAACCAAACTTAAAGCAGCAACACATTGCGGGTCCTGACATCATTCACACCTGTTATGATGTTAAAAGGTTCACTCTTGTTATCACATTACACGTGTGTCCAATGTCTTTATACTATTTTTATTTTCTTCTCTTAGTTTTGCACAAACTCCATATACTCTCATGTTTCAACCTTGCCCTTTTTTTTATCAGCCAATTCAATTTAATGACTTGCATTACAAGCTACCGTTTTGGTTTGTACATTTCCCATTTAACTTTATGGGAAGGAATTGCCTTGCCTTTATCAAAAGGTTTTAAGTTCTTTTTATGTTTTAGAAACAATTATGCAGGAGTAGTATATAGTTTTAACTTTGTTTTGGTGTGTTGGACCAGTTCAATTGCAAAAGATGAAAAGATGAACAATGAGGATGACATAGGTTTTTCATTTTAACTCATCCCTTTTTCCATCAGCATAAAGTGAATATTGGATCTACTTCCTTATTGTGAGGGAAAAAAAGAAGAGTGGAAGTAAAAATAAATTATATAATGATATACTGTGGGAATTTCAGATTTTAAACTTTATTCTAGTGATTCATATATTCACTTATCTGTTTCTTTTCTGAGGGTCCAAAGATATAAAAGCATAGAGATCTTTACTTGGTTCCCTATTGATGAACCGAAAAAGACAATATTGTGTCCTTTTTCTTATTGGGATGGACCCACAAATTAATGGAATGAGCAAAAATCACATACTCCCCATTACCAAATTGTGAATGTTGAAAGATAAAGACTAAGACTCAAAGGTCACCACACATTAATCCAAAGAAAATAAAAGTTCACTATACCTAAAATCAACAATGACTTCTAGCACCTACTTGACCCCACCATTCCAACAGCTCCTAAAAGTATATTTTATGATTATTACTTTAATATTCTTATTTAGTTGGGCAGCACAAGCATTGTAAGATTTATCCTTTGATCAGTGATAGCAGCAAATAGTCAAACTACTTAGAATTTCCTTTCACATTTTGAAAACTCCTAAAAATCTTGATATTGCCATTTTTTTTTTAATATTTGTTCTGGATTGGACCAAGACTTTCGCCACACCAACTTAGTTTAGAACATAAAGGCCAAAACAACATAAGGCTCGGCAACAGCGCGCTAGCCTCAAATTCTGAGAGAATTGTAACATCTATGTGACATTTAACAACGCCAAAGCACGACAATGAAGAAGTGCGGTCTCATAACCGCCGCCTTTCAATGCTCCAACAACTACAACGTCCCTTTATTATAGATGTTTGTAAGTACACTTCTCCACCAACTTCAATTTTGACGATTTACTGTTTGACATTAATCGGTAACTCTAATCACTCCAAATTAATACTGATGTTGCTAATATTAGGATTACAGTTACTTTGACCAATTGAGATAATTAATGTAGAAGAATATTCAACCTATAGTCGGTTGGTTTGAACAATATAATGAGTTGAATAATAAGAGATAAGGATTTAAGCGATTGAATGACATTTTTGTTTGGATGAAGAGAGGGGAAAGAGAGGAGCCATGAAAGTATATATTGTTTATTCTATTTTTGTTTGGTTCACATTAGGTTTTGAATGAAATATATTATAATGTTTGTTTTACAATTATTTTATAAGGATTTTCTTTTGTCAAGATATTTTAAGGATTTTTAATGAAGAAAAAGGGTATTAATTTGCATTTTATGTCACAATATAGTAGTACTATATAAGACATAAAATTTGTATACTCATGTTCTTTTCCCTCAAATTCCCCAAACATTTGTATATACACATATAACCACAAACCAAGATTGCATGCAGTAGTAGTTTCCCACAATTTTACACTATTGTCAATCACAACCATTAGATTTAGATTAAACACTGTTATTAATTACAACTGTTGATTCAATTCGGACGGTTTACAGCTGTAATTGCGTAACACAACATGAAATCCTTTTCCCATAACCATATACTTCAATAATGCTAACAATACACTATTTTTCAGCACATACTATTCCTTTGATTAAAAAAATCAATTAGATCTATTAAATTATGCAAGCTTTAGATAAATTTAGTTGTAAACTTGGTATACAAGTTTGATTTTTAATAAAGAAAAATGTGCATTGATCTATGTGGTTAATACCTCACGCACGGCATTATATAAAGTAGTGAGGCCTAATGGGTGTAGTAGGCCCATGCACTATAAACTTCAAGGTAAACCGTAAATCCACGTAGCACAGCCATTGTAATTTGTTTCCATTATTAAGCACTTGTGTTGTGTAGCTTCAAAAATTATTTATTAAATTAATTAATAATAAATAAATAAAATAATGGACTAAAGATTTGCCAGCAATGTTTGAAAAGGAAAAGATCTGAAAGTGAGATTAACTCATATATGTATATGATAAATAAGTAATTGTTTTTTTATTAGTATTACTTAAGAAAGTGGAACAAGCAGGCTTCTTTAGTATGACTATGTAGGGAAATTTAAAAAAGTGTCACAATAACTAATCATGTGGGTTGGACTTTTTATATTCATTGTATAACAAATTGAGGAAAAAGAAAAGGGAATGGGTAGAAAATGGTGGTGGGGTTCCTCCCTTAAATAAATCAATTAATAGTTGGGTCCATATTGGCCTTTAATAACAGTGACTGTAACTAAGAAGTGAGAACAATATCTAGCCACCTCTCGTTAAGATTTCATGTAATAGTGGCATTATTAGTGTTGGTAAGTGTTTTGAATTCAATTCAATAATATCTAAATTTGTGGTTGACCACTAGGAGAGAGAGAGTAAATAATAAGATCAGATATTACATTCAAGCAATTAAAATAAATAATTATAGTTTAAGAAAAGTTAATGAAAATTTGGATTCATAGTTTTCTAATCTTGTGGTAGAGTTTGAAATTGATCGACTGAATTTTAAGATTTAGATGAAGTTGAGTATCGAATTTACGACTTCTAACACACTATCTAAACCTCTCATTGCTAAATTAGATTGTTGATATAAAACAGAATGATATTTGCGACTTTGCTTTCTCTTTTTTAGGTAGTCATTTTTACTCATACCTTGAGAGAAGCCGACAAAGTTTGGTGCTACTAATATCGATTCCTCTAATATGTGGATTTCTTCTCTCTTAAAGTAGATTGGTCGGCTAAATATATCCTTTATTACTTTCTTCAGCATAATTACTTTGATAGTTGCTCCGCTCAAAATAATAATATTTTAAAATTCTAAAAATACCATAAAAATTTTATAAAAAATGATTTTTTTTTATAAAGAAAACAAACTTGCTGTAAATTATTTTTCCTTTTTGTAATTTGTTTTCAAGTGATGAATGTACACTAAAGAAAATGTAGTACACTCAAAGTTGGGCAAAAAATCAAAGAAGAAGAGTCAATACAGAAGAAGACTATTACTATTTACTCAGTCACCAATGGCAGGGAGCCCTTATGTTTGTGAAGAACTCTTGGTTAATTAATTTCAACTATGGACAATCTGAATGATTTTGTGCAATTAAGGCCAAAAATAAAAGAGAAAATAACATTGCAAAGAGACAGAGAGGGAGAAGAACACAACACAACACGGTTGAGAAAAAACAAACATTAATACTAATATTACTTACTATTCTAAGATGAAAGGCGTGACAGTATGAATGAAACTATTGTGGTTTCTGTAACAAAATCGTACTAAGAAACTTGTCTGGTTGGAAACAGAAAATGAATCAACTGTTTGAAATCCGAATGAACTATAAGAGTATATAAAAACGTGTAACAATGCAAAAATGGTTGGTTGGTTAGGTTACTCTCTCATTTAGCAACAAAAAAGAAGCCATTAAATAAATATGATAGAGAAGAGAGATAAGGTGAAGCAGTACTCTATATCTGCAGTACTGTGCAGCAGAAGAAGTAGCAGCAAATTTGGTGGTGTTCACTGCATCATCATCACCACTACAATGAGTCAATGACAGACAGAGGAAAAAAAAAGAAAGCAGAGTTGTTTGTTTCTGATTATTACTTCCTTCCAAGCTCGCAGCTACTGGATTACATCACAATTGAGACTCATTCATACATTTTCATTTTAATGAAACATATCTCTCCCCCTCTCTCTCTCTCTTCTATTTATATTTATATATATGGGAGGGAGGAATGGGACAAAAGAAAAGAAATTTTCTATCTTTAAAATAATAAGTCTCTAACACTTGTAAGATTATGATTATCGTTACTTATAAATATATATTCAGACTATTTTGTAATCAATATAGTATAATTGGATTTAGTACATAGATATAAATAGTGGGTGGTCCGATCAGAAACATAATAGCAGATGGTATGACGGATCGTGAAAGAGACTTCGATACTATCTTAGAATTAAACTCAACTCTACAAAATTGACTTAGGCTCTGTTTGGGAAGACAAATAAGCTAGATTATAGCTTATAAGTTATAAGCTCTGTTTGGTAACAATTTTTAAAAAAGAGCTTATAGCTTATTTTACTAGCTTATAGCTTATTTGCCAAACACTATTTCAAGTAGCTTATGAGCTTATAGCTTATTATATTTTCTTCCAATTTTACCCTTATCATCTTACTTGAAAAAAATTAAATATTAATTAACATATCTTTTTTATGTCATTTCATACTTAATTATAAGCTAGTTCAAACGTTAATTTTACAAAACACTACAAATTCAATCAACTAGCTTATTCGCAATAAACGAAAAGCTAGCTTATAAGTTATCTGTTATAAGCTAGCTTATCAACTATCCGCTATTTTTTACCAAACAGAGCCTTATAAGGTGAGAATTATCCTCACTTATAAACATATATTCAGGTCATCTTGCAACTAATATTTTAGCAATTAAAATAGTAAGTCTCAAACCATAGTTAATAAAAACCTTCAAATAGTTTTGGTGAGAATTGTATTTTTTTATTACTTATCATTATTTTAATTTTTAACCATTTAATTAATTACATCTCAAAGAATGCTTGAAATGAATTAACCAAATGATTTTTTTTCAAACAAATTAGCCTAAATCTAAATGGATTATAAGTGTCAATTTTTTAAGTCTGTATTGGCTTTGCATCATATTTTCATAAAATAAATTAAATGTTAGGAAGCAAAGTAATTTAACTTGCAAATAACATCAACTAAATCTAAATTAAGACTATTACAATTTCAAATTAATACACACAGAATTATTATGATCTTAAGTCAAAGAAAAGACTTTTTATCATCTATTTTATTGATTTCAAAACTTAAATTCGAAAATTGTCTTTGCTTGCTATTCAATATTTATAAAGTCTAAATAGATAGGAGCTCTTTTTTTTCTAATACATTGTATCACAATCTATTCCATAATATTTATGACTTCGCTTCTGCTGGTCACACATTTCACCTTATTTTGTGAAACAAAATATAAAACGGATACAATGTTTGGTGAGCTACATGGGCCACTAATATTTTGTAGTAATACTTTCATTTCATCCTATGAATGCATCTTAGGGACACCCTATAGAAATGGATGTAAATTGACTAGTTGCAAACTGTATAGCCTTGACCCCACTCAGCTAATTATCAGGCTAATTAGCTAATAACCCCATGTATTAAAATTCATAGTACACATTACTACCTATTTGCCTTTAATTAAGAAACATTAATCTACATAGGTCCTATTGAAAGACAGTAGATCTTGGATCTTGCCACTAATAACTCCACTTATTCTTAATTATGTTAACTAGTGCAATAGTGTTGCACGTGGGAACTGAACACCCACAACCCTCTTAGCTACAAATATGTACTAGTAAAAACCATCTTTTCAATTACATAATCAATTCCAACCAAACCAAATCACTAAACAAAAAGCATAATTAGTGGTGCCACATGCTTTATTTTAATAACAGGAGTAGTTGTGGTTTTATTAATGGAAGGCCTTAATAAGTTGTTACTTAAATAATTGGCCATCGTTTTTAATTGAATACAGTCATATGATCAAGAAGTACACGTAAATATTTCAAGTGACTAAGATAATAATATTTTTATTTTGTCAATAAAATATAGTATAATATATTTTCTGGTTCTAGTTAAATCCACCAGCTTATTTTTAAAATACAATAAGGACTCCAGCATTGCATATAAAAACAAAGTGTAGGACACTTATTGACGTTAATTAATTTACATTATCTAACTATTATGGCATACACTCTTAGTATATAAATAAAGTATCATATTAGTATATAAATAAAATATTATAACTATATATACTCCGAATAAACTAATATCTGAATCACATGGACAAAGTTTATTTTATAAGACATGGACAAAGTTTGGTATGCTTGGCTGACTTGGACTATATGCATCCAATTATTTAATTGTGGAGATCAATAATTATATTATAAATAGAAATGTATATAAATTATACCTATTAGAGTATTAGGGAGTTGGGTTGCAGTGTTATGACTGTTATATTAAAATGACACTTTATTATATTGTTTTTTGGTGAAGTGTTATACAAAAAAACTTGACCATAAAAAAAAAGTATATACAAAAAATATTTTTTAGGTAAAGTGGACCCTATGTAACTTCAGTTATTTAAGGGTGGAGCTCATAAAAATGGGATGACTTAGGACTTCATAACCCCTTCACCATATACATTATTAATCTTTGTTATGAACCAACAAATATCCCAAAATTCAGGAAAGTTGAAAAGTTTATGTATGATATATGCATAAGAAATTTTGTGAGCTGTCTAACATTTACTATTCAGAGAAGAATTTTTTGAAGTAAAAGATGTGCAGTGTAAACTAATCTCTCAAACTTAATCTATTAGGTAAATATTATGTTAGGCCTTGCATACTTTGTAGATCATACCCTCCTTCATGAGTGAAATACCAAAACCCTAAATATAAAAAAGTTACACTTGTGCATTATCTAAGACTAAAAAAAGTGAATCCAAGAACACCTGAATGAGATGGTAAGGGTATCTCTCAACTTGATTAGAGATCTTGGATTCAAATCCGACCCTAAAATGTAACAATGTTAAATCTCGAGAGTTTTACCACTCACTGTAAGCATACCTGACTCAAGGGATTAATATTTGTACTTCATAGTTGCGGACAAATATATTTGGTACAAGAAAAAGAAAGAAAAAAAAGTAAAAATGGCTCATGATTCTTTCAAATTTTGCTAGAAAAATACTAAATTAAAAATTATTTTATTAAATGCAACGATTACTTAAAAACTATAATTTTCAATAAAATCTTGCCATCTTTAATCTTGACCATAACATTTGCAATAAGTAGCTAATATATGTGGTTAAAATCTGAAAATCATCCCAAACAATGGTTACCAAAAATGAATGTCAGAAACTTAAGTTACCTATTGTGTTTGTATATTGATGCCTATAGAAGCTCTTATGAGACCTCTGATTCTACTTCAATGAGTAACCACTTTGACAGAGGTACCTTGAGGAATATCTATAATAATTCAAACAATACCTATAAATATTTCTGCTTGCAAGAGCAGCTAAAAAAGAGAGCAATACAAGCAGAATATGAGAGCCTTTTATTGGCATGTGCCTAATCTGTTGGTGTAGAAATGTTTGATGCAGCTAGTTCTATCTCCTGTTGTTTCTTCAAATAACTTTGAGCAGTTGAATTCACTATCTTCACAAAGAAATTTAAAAGCATAAGCCACACCACAGTGTTCCAGATTGAAGCAATTGAGAAATCCCATTTGGTTCCCTGAAGATGATAGATGAAGTAACTTTAAGAAAACAATTGCAAAGATTATAATGACTTTGAAGGTTTTAAACAATATATGAGCAATTCAACATTGATAAACATGTTACATTGTAGTCGATGGTTAGTTACCTTGATATTTGGGGAAACTGAATGGGGTGCTTTTATATACTTATCTTTAACTGCGTGGAGATTTGCGATAACTCTAGGCAAAATAGAAGCAAAACCAGGTATATGACCAAGAACCCAGATAAGTTCATTCTCTATCCAGTTTAGAAGCTGATTATTGCAAACTGAGATGATAAATACCGTCTGCACAAAGAATAACATTATAGGTTTAATCTAAAGGATATTTCCTATATCAATTATAAACGTGCTTAGTTGAATACGTGCTTATATAAACCTGTATGTGAGTTTTAATAAGAGCCTTTCCAATGAAAGTTGCAAGAAAGAATTTCCAAAATGGAATGCCAAATTGTCCACACATGATACCAGCAAGGTCGAACAGAGGATTTGGCACCTGAAATAGTGAAATGTGAATTCAGTTAATGACAATTTCAACGTTCATGAAGCATATACAATAAATGTTGTGGTTAAAGGCTATTTTAGTAAATTTAAGTAGAGATGTGCCTTGAACAAAGGAATCGCCACTTTCTCAATCTCAAATTTTATATTGACACAGTAGAAAAATGATCATATTATTATTAAAGAACAACATTACTAACCGAAGCAAGTGCCAAAATGGTAAGAAAATTTAAATGATGACAATGTGATAGGAACCAGCGCTTGATGCGATTTAAGTAGGTTCCGATGATTCCTTCATTTTCAGTATCCAACTCTTCCATTGCATCCAATTTGCTCCCAGACAAGCGTGCTGCACAAGTTACTTGATTAGAATCATGTATGAACCAGTTCCTATAATAATTAACCAAATTATTCAAAAATAAATCAACTAATCATCCTGGTAAACCGGACGAAATAGACCTCAAAAAGATCAAGAAGTAGGACAATAAACTTCAGTGTAGACTATTAAAAAAAATGGCTTGTTGTAATGCCCAAAATAGACTCAAGAGAAAATAGAATAGGTCCAAGTACTATGATGAGTCATGCTTTCTAGGAGGATCTAGATATCTAGATCCAATTTGATGTCTCATGATTAGTTTGTTAGGATGCCAATGCTATAAATAAAAGCATTGATGAATGTAATGATCATCAAACAAATGAATAAAGAAGTTAGAATTACCTCCATTAATGAACAACTAAAATTGGTGCTTTCATAGATGAAAGCACCAATTTAATGAGCAACCTTTTTAGTTGTTCATTAATGGAGAGATATTCTAAAAGAGACTAAAAACTACACCAAGTTAATAAAACTAACTTTTTCATTCATTTTGTTTGGTTGTGCATTACATTCATCAATGCCTTTATTTATAGCATTGGCATCCTAACAAACTAATCATGAGTCATCAAATTGGATTGATTTAGATCCTTCTGGAAAGCATGACTCATCATAGTACTTGGGCCTATTTTATTCTCTTGAGCCTATATAGGGTCATTACAAACGTCTAAAGTGATGAGTGCAGTTCAGAGGATAGAGTGCAGATTTTTAATAGTTGATATAAAAATTAACGATTGAGATTATAACACTTTCATACTTCCTTCGTCCCTAATTTTAAGACCCTTTTACAAAAAAAGCTTGTCCATAAATATAAGAACCTCTACAAATTTCTAGATGCATTTATTACTCTTTTTACAAACATACCCCTTATTAATACTATCAATTTTCCTTGGAATATGAAAAGTCAACAATAAATACATTTATACACAAAGGGTAATTTAGTAATAGTCACACTTTTAAGACAGATTTATTACTCCAACAACTTCTCAATATCCGAGATTTTTGTCAAAGGTTCCTACGGAGGGAGTAGTGTGTGATGCATGTGAGTGTACTTAATTAGGACCTCAATCATTGATCTTTCAATCAATGACTATAACCCTACTCTAAAGTGCAGCCCTTGTTTTAGAAGAACCAAAAATCCTTTATCAAAAGGGAAGTAAAACAACAATAACCAACCAAGCCTTATCCCACTAAGAGGGGTCTGCTACATGGATCAAATTACACCATAATGTTCTATCATATAGCATATTCCGATCCAACTTATTAATCTCTAGATTTTTCTTAATAGTCTCTCTTATGTTCTATTAAAAGGGAAGTATCGGAAACCAAAAATAACTACATAAAATTTGACCATGATACAACTTGCAGCCAAACATTTTCATTGCCAAAGAAGCTGAACAAGAACATATTCGGTTGAAATAGAGTTATATGCCACATATAATCAGAGCACACAGGAAGGCAGGAAGCAAATAGAGATAGATTTCAAA
Source organism: Trifolium repens (assembly GCA_030408175.1). NCBI lineage: Eukaryota > Viridiplantae > Streptophyta > Magnoliopsida > Fabales > Fabaceae > Trifolium > Trifolium repens. The sequence goes on along the minus strand of CP125837.1, from coordinate 60,994,102 downwards.
TGCAGGATGAATCACATGGCTTATATGCATACTAAAAGAGATATATCACTGTAAATGTGTGGTGTCAGTTTGGATTTGGAACCACGGTGGGTGGTGGACTGGTGGTTAAGCGTTAGTTTTGAAGCTCCAAATTATAGCATTCAGCAAAACTAACTTGTGCTTAATATGACTGTGTATGCAGTAAATTTCAAATATTAGGATGCAATTATATATTATTCCATCTAGTTATTCACATATTGGATCATTAACTGGATCATTTTCTGATAGAGCTAAAATACCTAACAAATTCATTATTTGCATATCAAAGTCTCTCAGGACTAGTGGTTCGATTCTAAACAACATGATGCATTACTTTCAGATGACATAAATTAAGTAAAATCACACAGGCTTCAAAAAATAAGATGAAAATTTGAAGTTTACATTAAATATTTACTTTGATCAGGCAGATATTAGAAGCTTGGGTTGAGCTTTGGTAAAATGTCAATAGTGTGGTTAATAATCTACAACACAGAAACAAATTTGTTTGCCTAAAACGCTAGAGACCTTTTCTTTTTCTGTTTTTCCGAACAGAACATTCAACAAAATGACTTAAATTTAGATGAATTTGTGTCATGCAATATGCTCATTATACCTGCCCTGGAGATAAAGTAAGGAGGAAGCTCCCCAATAGCTGTTCCCATACCCCATAAAACAGCCTCCAACTGAACTTGAATCAAAATGATGCTGAGTGGAATCTGTGAACCATATTCTGACTGAAACAACGGTGGCCCGAATTGCGAGCAGTCCTTATCAAGCCAAGAAGGACCTCTATCTAACTGCATTGTATCATATGGAGCACTTTTCAAATCAACTCGGCCACACTGCATGGCTTTTATCGTAAAGAATGCTATGTGTGGACCCAAGTATAGAACAAAAGTATGCAAACCAGACCCTAAACCAAAGCAAACGACAAAGGAAAAAATTACTAAAAAGAACATGAGAAAAGAAAAAAGGAGGTAAGATCACAAAAACTAACTCACTCAGCTATATAATAAATATGTTGGAAGTATCATAAATATGGTTATTGCTCATTAGTATGAAAGCTATGTACCGTAAGCAAGTTCTTTCTGTAAATTCAAATGATATAAGCAACCTAAAGACCAATTGTATTATTAAGTACAAACAAACAACGATGTAGTGAAATTACACACACAACTAAGAACGGGAACTCTAAGTCATCTCCATGCAGCCCTATTTTTACTTACCAAGACCGATTGAAGATGCAATCCCAAGGGTTATCCACCATAGTCCAAAGCGTAAATATTTAAGTAGCTCCTCAAAATGCTGCAGAAAGAACACACATTTTTAGTGTAACATGAGTACTATATACTAATCAAAACAAACAAAAGCACTACCGGAAACCAATATATGAAGCTGGTAACTCAAAAGAATGATCATAGGCATGTTTCAAATTTCCACAGTGAATTTCAAATTTGATGTTTGCGTATCTAGGCCACACTTCACATTTTTAAGGGTACTTGTCTATAATATAGCCAAAAGGACCCGAAAGTAAATGGTTTCCCATGGAACTCTTTGTGATTCAGAACCATCGATACTGATAGATCATACCTTTTCATGAGGACCATCGACAGTAACAAGCATTATGCCAAGGGCCCCTACCACAAAACTGAGAAGCATAAGCCATCCACCTTTGGCCAACAGATATAATGCTGTTTTCTTCAAGTATTGAATAATAGCTAATGTGAAGAATTTTAGTGTTTTGAAGGGTTGTGTGGTTAGTGTCAAATTTTCTAGCTCCAATTGGTGCTTTTCGATAAGCCCTGCAAAACAGAGAACTTCTTATCAGCATATGGGATGCAATAAAAGCTTAATGTAAGTTTTCCCAATCATTAGTTAGAAGAGAAAATTTGCCCCTTTTCCCATTTTTCAAAGGTGAAAGGCTTTAAGAACCTCACTTTTAATTTCAACATTTCCTACCAACAATTTTGCAGATGCTTTAATGACTAATTTTGCAATCACCAACAAGATAAGCTATAAAGAACGAAAACCTAACCAAGGCTATAAGGCGATAACATATCTACTAAAATTATGCAGTCTGCCAAAAACTTCCAAGAAAGACACCCCCTCATCCCTACCCAGACACCTCAACTTTTTGTGAGAAAACATATTAACAATTTTGATAACCAACCTAACGGCTAACGGTAAAATTCATTCATAATAGAGGTGATTATGGTAGAGGCTCTAGCAATAGTGGATCTTCATATAGGTTAGGGTGCTGCCACATAAACCATTTACTTCGCTTTGTATAAATCCTATCATCAATAGAAGCCTAACTCCAGTCTTGGTTAGAACTCTAAATTCAGATTAACTCCATGTTTCTTATTCTTCAAATGGTCAAGTACGAATAGTACACACTGGCGAATATGGATGCCACTTCACATGAAAAACCCTCCCTGGTCTCAAACCCGAGAAAGAAGAGATTAAGCTGTCACATACGACTCTCAATTCTCAAGTGTCAGACTCTTCTGGTTCAACACAGCAAGTTGTCAACTCATTTCAAGATCAACAACCCTTCTACATTACAAATTCTAATCACACATACTTGCCCCAACAGCACCCTTCAAAAGAATAATTTCCTACTCCCAAACAAAGTGATGATTTCCAATAAATGTGGAAAACCCTATTCTACCAACATCACCTTTCAATTAAGAAAAAAATGAAAACATAATTTCACAAATCCTAAAAATCAAGTCCAGATAACATCAAAATTCACCCTTCAACAGACAACAACTCAAACCAACCAAAATACAAACATTGTATGAACATTGAACATCATGTGACAAAAAAATATAAAATCTAAATCTAAATGAAAATAGGATTGATAATAAGATAATAAAGCAATGAACTGAAATAAATGAAATGAAACAAAATAACATACCTGAGCTAGAAACATTAGTAGTTTCAGATGAAGAAGCAATTTCTCCAGAACCCATTGTTGTTAAAGCACTAAAAAACGAATCTTTAGTATTGGGTAAGCAATATATTGGGTTTTTGTGTCTCTAATTTATCTGGGTTGTTGTTGCATCTACCATGTTAGGAATTCTGCTACAACACAAGTTAGTCAAAAAAATGGAGATGAATAATAGTTTATATCTTTTTCACCTCAAAAAAAAAATTATAATAAAAAATAATTAGTATTTTAAAAAATGGATTGAGTTGAATTTGTAGATCAAGGAAAGACAAATCGTAGAATTTGTTAAGCCTACACTATGTATCAATCTCCGACCAGTATGTAACAGAGATCCTCCGTTCCAACGACAGAACCGAAATACTTAGGTTATTAAAAAACGAATTACGTTATACTACTAAACTTTATTTTATATCAATGAACAATTTTTAAAATATCGATAAATAAATAGATGGATATTGATGTGGTATTAGTATTAGTCAAAAATTAATATTCTTTTTTATTTATACTAAAGAAAAATTACATTAGTCCATAAATTCTAACTCGACTAATGAAATGTTAAAATTATTAAACCGAACACTATAATCAAAGTTTAAACTCTAATATTTCGTCACTTTGCATGTGAGTTTTCAATATTTGTCATTTCAACTATTTATAAAAATAATACTAAAATTTTTAACTAAAAAAAGCAGTCAAATTCTATCCAAAATAAAAATATCAGTCAAAAAAGAATTTCAACTAAGGAAATGTACATAAACTAGTATGGAAATGCATGCTAAACATGGTTAGAAATTCAATTTTTTTTTATAAATTTAACAAATACTTCTTCTAAAATTAATGGATATTTTAGATGCGTGAAATTAAGAGTTCAAATCAACACCAAGCACAAATTAGCTTCTACTAATAAAAAATGTAATAATTTAGGACTTTAATGTATAAATATGTTGTTATTGCCTTACTATACTAATTATTTTATTTTGTTTATCATAAAAAAAATTATCGATAATAAAAAATATATTATTTGTTGCAAAAATATGATGATTTTTTTTTTAAAGTTCTATCAAAATATCTAGAGGGATTTGTTCTTTTAAAGAAAGAGGATAATGTGTTTATGATGTAAAAAAATCAAATCAAACTCGTGTAAAAAGTAGAACAGATCATAATCTTATGTCTCACTTATTAATTATTTTTTGTAAAAATTTCAATTAAAATATACAAAGAGATTTCTTCCACCGAAATAGAACAATCTTTTATGGTGTGAAGAATCAAATCAAACTCATATAAAAATATATCATACCTAAACCATTGCATAGCAAAAAAAATAAAAAAATTAAGGGATTAAAAATTTGGCGTAATCGTTATAAAAATAAAGGGTAAATGGAATATTGATGATTTTCGTAATCAATTCCAATTTATTTTTACAATTTAACTTTAAAATGTCATTCATTTGAATATGTTTGGTGATTGATCTTTTTCGACTTTTATGGTTAAATTTTGTACTCAATAATTTCTTCAAATATATTATGTGTGCGTTTTCTTATGATCTTTTTTTTGTTTTTGTTTTTGGGTTTCACAGATAAAAGTTGAGAAAGTTACTCGATGGTATGAAGCAAATATGTGGAGTACCTCCTAAAAAGTTTAGGACTATATGTTCGGATATTGACAAGTTAGACAAATTATCATTTAAACATATTTTCTCTGGCCTTATTTATAAGCAAAAGTCAACAAAATTGTTTGGCCTTAAATAAAACCAAAAGACATCAAATTCAAGTCTATTTAATACTATTATACCAAAAATACCCTTACTTTAAAGGTGGATTCTAGGGTGAGAGTTCTATCAAATCTCTCACCAGTGAGGTATTAAAAAAATATCATTAGATTTAATAGATGGTTCATATTTTATAAAAATAATAGGGTTAATAGGTCTTTACCCCCCTGCTAAGTGGACGTGTTTTGCGTTACCCCCCTGCTAAAAATTTCTTGAAGATTGCCCCCTTGCAAAGTTTTTTTTGTTGGTTTCCCCCCTTTACCTCTCTTGGATGCAATAAATTTTAACTTTTTAAATCGGTTGAACAAAATAACCGATTTAAAAAACATAACTTTTTAAATCGGTTGAACAAAATAACCGATGTAAAAAGTGCACTCAAGGAGGGAAACCAACAAAAAAAACTTTGCAAGGGGGCAATCTTCAAGAAATTTTTAGCAGGGGGGTAACGCAAAACACGCTCATTTAGCAGGGGGGTAAAGACCTATTAACCCAAAATAATAATAGGAATATATACATATTTTCACATAGAATTTTATGGACACATATTCTCTAACTTCCTGGCTGGAAAGGCACCTAACTTTCAAACTTTTTGGTCCGTGCGATTGATCTGAGCTTACTCATGAAGCCACGTGTCCTGGTATTTACTTGTGGTTTTTGCTTCTGATCCTGACTTTTTAAAGCAAAACACAAAATCAGATCAGGAAAAAAGAATCAAGAAAAACTCTCCGATGGCCGCTGAGCATATGGAAGGAGCGGCCATGGTGGCTTGGCCGGCCGGAAAAAGAATAGATCTGGTCGGAAAAAACACAAGGACAAATCTGATGAAGGAGAGAAATTCAGAGAAAGAGGAGCCTCGGCGCCGCCTCTGCGAGTTGCTGTACATCGCCACGAACATCATACGGTGGTGACGAAACCGATTTGAGCGGTGGAGTCGTAGATCTCGGCGGCGGGAGACACGGTGGCCAAACCGCTACTGCTGTAACCTCCATGGCCGTTCACGTTGTTGGCAAGTTCACTTTTGTGAAAATCCAGTTTATGGTCAACAAAGCACAAAAGTTAAAACAGCAGGCCACATGGCTCGAGTCAAGCATGAGATTTATCAAATGGCCCAAAATTTTCCAAAGTTACGGTGACGTTCCCGCGCAAATGTCAGACAATAGTAGTCCGAATTTTATCCTCCTTTCTTGCACTTTTAACATTGTTTTTTTGGTTCTTCTATTTTCGACAAATTTTTTTCTATTTTCATTACATTATAACCTTCCTCCTTTCTTCCATTTTTCTTGATTGGAGGAACAAAACATTAATGGCCGCCCCACCCATTATTGTAAAACACATAGCAATAGTATTCCAAGAAAGGTATTTTAAAAGCATAACAATTAGTAAACTTGGTTAGTTGGCAGATATGAATGAATTAGCATTTAATGCGATTTTCCTTCCAAAGTTAAACATGGAATTAGGGTTAAGGAGTTTTATTAGTAGTAGCTTCTTATTTGTACTTAACTAGACTCTGACCCGTGCGTTGCACGGATTTGATTGTGTGATAGATATACGATTTAAATTTCTCTAATTAAAATTGCAAATTAAAAAAACAAAATAAAATTTAAACATAAATATATTGAAATTTAAAATAGGCAGTACAAATGGAACTAAACAATATTAATATCATTACAAAATAACTATTAAAATTACATAGAAGAGATCTATTCTAAGATTAATATCATTAAAATTTAATGACAATTCTTGATAGTGTATATATCAGTCTTTCTTGCAGCTATAGTGAAAAAAATGCTAGATAATAATCCTCGTCAATGTAGCTACATAATCAACAAAAGTCCCTGCAAAATCAAAATAACCACAATACACTTTTTGACAATTTCATTGCACAATACGGTGACACTTCCTTGTATTGTATGGCTATGGCATGTAACAAAAATCTGGACATCATTGCAACAAACTTTGAAGATCAAAGAAAACAACATTAGTACACTCATGATATAAATGTGAACAAAATATATTAGAATTATTTAAATCCAAAAGTATTGTTAATTATCATAATTTTGCCTTAAGTGGCATGTTGGGCCATACAACATGTAAATCAAACTTGTTCACTTGAAACATGTAGAACACATAGGACGACTAATTAGTAAATTTGAACCTATAGAAGTTATACCACCCAAAACTTACAGAACTTATATAAAAACAGAGCTCAATGAGTTAACAAAAATCGTGCAAGTCTGTGCTCATAATTATATTAGAACTTATAAGATGATTAATTAGTAGATTTGAACCTATATAGAAGTTATATTTAAATACCCTAAACATATAAAGCATTGCTAATTAATGTTAGAGACAATTCATTGGTTTTGATTCTTAAAAAAACACATCCGTTTATTATTTTAATCAAGGTTCTTACTTAATACTGTAGATGTTGGAACATGATGTGAAGATTGGAGGAAAAACTTGGTATGTGAAATAAACACAAATGTGAACCTATGTGTGGTTGTGTGAATTTGAAAAAGTTTCTAAGTCCCACATAGGAGAGATCACCAAGAGTGATAGTGTTTATAAGTAGGAAAGTGACCTTATGGTTTGGGCCCCAAGGGGTACCCAGTTTTGTGCGACGGAGGAGCCCATACACAATGCTGAATATCGCGCGCGTCGCCGCCGTCCGGCTCGGGCCGGGCTTGGGCTTGGTGATATATTAATTTTTTAGAAGCGAAAAAATATTTATTAATTAATTATTTTTTGCTATCGAATGGGTATGATTTTCGCACATTACCAAGTCCTGAACGGGTATATACCCGTTACTGCTCCAACTCAGTCAATAACTGAGTGCCTAAAAATCTGGCCACGTTCTTGTGTACTGGCTGATTCAAAGGCTCCACTGATTCCTCCTCATCAGTTATTTTCTTTCGTCTATAAATAGAGTTCATTCATCAGAATTTTTCTTCACGAAAATAAACTCTCTGTTCAATTCATTCTTCTTCTCTCACCGAAAAATTTCTTCAGTAAATTTTATTTTTTTTTGTTCCTTTTGTTTCAGAACAGTGGTTGCTGCCACTTTGAATTGATATTTGTATATCAATATCGAACTGGTTTATTAAACCAGAGAAAGGTGTCTTTCTGTCCGTTTTCTTCTGTGCAGTTGAAAACGGTATATTTGCTTTGGTTGTTTTATCCTGGGGACTTCACGGTTTTTGTTGAACTACACTGCACAATTTCGAGTAGTTCCGTGAAACGTCTTAAAGAGAGCGTATTGATCCGCGACTCGGCCAATAATTTGTTCGTTGCTCTTTTTGAAAACCGATTTTATTTAATTCGAAAAACTCAGTTTTTAACAATTTTAAGACGATTCTGAAATTATCATGGCAACCGAAGAAATTATTGGTAATTCTGCTGTTGGTGCTACCGAGAAACCGTTCAAATTTGAAGGTAATCATTTTAAACGTTGGCAACAGAAAATGTTTTTCTTCCTTACTTTGAAAAAGTGTGCCTACGTTTTAAATGATCCTATTCCTTTGGTTCCTACTGATGCTTCGGCTTCAGCCTCTGGTACAAAGGAACAAACGGCAACCAACAACGGTGAGAAATCTGTTACTGCTGAACCAGACAAGGACAAAGGTTCAGATTCTGCAGAACAGATTAAAGCCAAAGCGCTGCAAATTGAAAAAGAAAGACAATTATGGCTCCATAATGATTATGTATGCAAAAACTATATCATTAATGGACTTGAGGATGATCTGTATGATTATTACAGAACATACAATACTGCAAGTGATGTGTGGGAGGCTCTGAAAAAGAAATACGACACTGAAGAGGCTGGAGTGAAAAAGTATGCTGTGAGCAGGTATCTGAAGTATCAGATGGTGGATGAAAGGTCAGTGGAGGTGCAGTCTCATGAACTCCAAAAGATTGCTCATGAGATAATAACAGAAGGTATGCCTCTAGACGAACAATTTCAGATTGCTGTAATTATTGACAAGCTGCCCCCCGGTTGGAAAGATTTCAAAAATCAGCTTCGTCATAAAACAAAAGAGTTTTCAATTGAGAGTCTGATTACCCGCCTTCGAATTGAAGAAGAGGCACGGAAACAGGATATGAAAGAAGAGGAGAAAATTATGGTTGTCTCCAACAACAAAAAGAAATTCGGTGCGGCTCTGAAGCCTACGGGCAAACCATTAAAGAATCAGAACCGCAATCCTAATCAGAACCGAATTAAGAATGGGAATCCTTCTCAAAGGTCCCATATTGCCAAGCAAAATCAGCAGCCTCCACCTCCTAGAAATGACGCTGTTGAACCATTCTACTGCTTTAACTGCTGTAAAACAGGTCATATGGCTAAAAAGTGCAAAAATAATAAGAGGCCAAAACCTGCTCACCTTAATGCTCAGGTGAATATGAATGTGGCTGATGAGCCATATACTGCTATGATCACCGAAATTAATATGGTCGGTGGTACTGATGGGTGGTGGATAGATACTGGTGCTACTCGCCATGTCTGTTATGATCGTGCTATGTTTAAAACATACACGAATGCTGAAAATAAGAAGGTGCAGATGGGTAACGCACAAACTTCTGATGTTGCTGGTGTTGGAGAAGTTGAGCTGAATTTCACCTCCGGAAAGACTCTGATTCTGAAAGAAGTCTTACATGTTCCTGAGATGAAAAAGAATCTTGTTTCTGGTTTTCTATTAAATAAGGCTGGGTTTAGTCAGACTATTGGGGCAGACTTGTATACCATCACTAAGAATGATACTTTTATTGGGAAAGGCTATGCCAGTGATGGCATGTTTAAATTGAATGTTGATCTGAATTTGAATTTGAATAAAATTTCTACTTCTGTTTACTCTTTGTGTGATTTTAATCTTTGGCATTCTAGACTTTGTCATGTTAATATGCGCTCTAATCATAATTTAAGTAACTTAGGTTTAATTCCTAAATTAAATATTAATGATGTAGAAAAATGTGAACTTTGTAGTCAAGCAAAAATAACAAAGAGCAAACATAAATCTGTAATAAGGGAATCTGAACCAATGGACCTTATACATTCTGATATTTGTGAACTAGATGGAACATTGACTAGGAATAACAAACGTTACTTTATCACTTTTATTGATGATTGTTCTGACTACACATTTGTTTATTTAATGAAGAATAAAAGTGATGCATTTGATATGTTTAAAGTGTTTGTTAATGAAGTTGAAAATCAGTTTAGTAGAAAAATCAAGAGATTTCGTAGTGATAGGGGAACAGAATATAATTCTAGTTTATTTAATGAATTTTATAAACAACACGGAATTATACATGAAACGACTGCGCCATATTCCCCTGAAATGAATGGTAAAGCAGAAAGAAAGAATAGAACTCTTACTGAACTAGTTGTTGCTATTATGTTGACCTCTGGCGCCGCTACTCATTGGTGGGGGGAAATTATATTGACTGTTTGCTTTGTTCTGAATAGAGTTCCCAAATCTAAAAGAGATATCTCTGCTTATGAGATATTAAAGAAAAGACAACCAAACCTGTCTTATTTGAGAACTTGGGGATGTCTAGCATATGTCCGTAAACCGGACCCCAAGCGAGTTAAACTTGCTAGTAGAGCCTATGAATTAGTATTCATCGGTTATGCAACAAACAGTAAGGCATATAGATTTTACGATCTAAATGCTAAAGTGATCATAGAATCTAATGATGCAGATTTCTATGAAAATAAATTTCCTTTTAAATCAAGAAATAGTGGGGGCGCTATACAGAGTCAGATTCCTGAATCGAGTCACATTCCTGTGATACAAAATGAGAATAGCAATGACGAAGTACAAATTGAGCTTCGAAGAAGTAAACGAGCAAGAGTTGCTAAAGACTATGGTCCAGATTATTCGGCCTACATAGTAGATGAAGATCCAGCAAATCTTCAAGAAGCCTTGTCTTCGATGGATGCAGATCTATGGCAAGAAGCTATTAACGATGAGATGGATTCTTTAGAATCCAATAAAACATGGCACTTGGTAGACTTGCCTCCTGGCTGCAAACCGATTGGTTGTAAATGGATTTTGAAAAAGAAATTGAAACCTGACGGCACTGTTGATAAATACAAGGCTCGCCTTGTAGCCAAAGGTTTTAGACAAAGAGAAAATATAGATTTCTTCGACACTTTTTCTCCCGTCACTAGAATAACATCCATTCGAGTACTTATTTCAATAGCTGCTATTTTTAACTTGGTTGTACACCAAATGGATGTTAAAACCGCTTTCTTAAATGGTGACTTAGAAGAAGAAATTTATATGGAACAACCTGAAGGATTTGTAGTACATGGACAAGAAACAAAGGTTTGTAAGTTAGAAAAATCTTTGTATGGCCTTAAACAAGCTCCGAGGCAGTGGCATGAAAAGTTTGATAACTTAATGGTATCGAATGAGTTCAAACTCAACGAGAGTGACAAATGTATTTATTACAAGACTAATGGTAACATTTGCACTATAATATGTCTCTATGTAGATGACATGTTAATATTTGGGTCAAACCTTTCTGCTGTAAATACCGTGAAATCATTGTTGTGCAATAACTTTGATATGAAAGACCTTGGAGAAGCGAGTGTGATTCTCGGAATCAAAATCACTCGGTCTGAAAAAGGAATTTCCTTAGATCAATCTCACTATGTGGAAAAGATCTTAAAGAAATATGATTACTTTGACCGTAAAGAAGCGAACACCCCGTGTGACGCTAGTGTAAAACTCTTTAAGAACACTGGTGAAAGTATTAGACAGTCATAGTATGCGAGCATCATTGGCAGTCTTAGATATGTCACTGATTGCACTCGACCCGACATTGCATATGTCGTGGGACAGTTGTGCCGGTTTACAAGTAGACCTGGTAATGAGCACTGGCAGGCTATAAATAGAGTCATGGGATATCTTAAAAAGACCATGAATCTCGGACTACATTATCAGAGATTTCCTGCCGTACTTGAAGGATACAGTGACGCTGATTGGAACACCTTGTCAGATGATTCCAAAGCAACTAGTGGCTTTATATTTAGTATAGCCGGAGGAGCTGTATCATGGAAGTCAAAGAAACAGACTATTTTGGCTCAGTCCACCATGGAGTCTGAAATGATAGCACTAGCAACAGCTAGTGAAGAAGCAAGCTGGTTAAGATGCTTGCTATCTGAGATTCCCTTGTGGGAAAAACCAATGCCAGCTGTGTTGATCCACTGCGATAGTACCGCGGCTATCGCTAAAATTGAGAACCGTTACTATAACGGAAAAAGACGTCAAATTAGAAGGAAGCACAGTACCGTGAGAGATTTGCTCACTAAAGGTGCTGTTAGAGTGGATCATGTACGCACTAATGATAACTTAGCCGATCCTTTGACGAAAGGATTAGCTAGAGAGAAAGTCTACAATACATCTGTTAAGATGGGACTAATGCCTACGAATTACTTATGATGGTAACCTAACCTAAAAGACTGGAGATCCCAAGAATTAGGTTCCAATGGGTAAACAACAAGTCGTGAGTAATAGGACATGAACATGCAAAGATAAGAGGCATGAATCCTGATCTGAGAGAGGATGAGTTAATGAAACTCTTAATGAGATCTATACTCTTTATGAGTGGAGTATTTCAGGAGTACTCTTGATAGACTCACCTATATGAATGTGGAGCTGAGGCCGGTTCCTATGGAGTTTTGAGGCGAACTCCTAGATCGTTCATGAAACTGGGATACACGTGCAGGGCCATTAAAGCACGGGCTTTAGAATACACCTTAAGAGAGGTTGTGTGCTGGTTTGAGAAAAATCTGAGATAGAGTTCCAAGACTTAAAGTCACTCTTGTTGAATCAGGCTCTTACTGGCTATGTAGAGGTTCCAAGACGTAGTTCACCTTTGCTTATGCACAATCTTACAGAAACGTTTTAACGTTATCTCTGAAACAACTTTTTTAAATTCAAGTGGGGGATTGTTGGAACATGATGTGAAGATTGGAGGAAAAACTTGGTATGTGAAATAAACACAAATGTGAACCTATGTGTGGTTGTGTGAATTTGAAAAAGTTTCTAAGTCCCACATAGGAGAGATCACCAAGAGTGATAGTGTTTATAAGTAGGAAAGTGACCTTATGGTTTGGGCCCCAAGGGGTACCCAGTTTTGTGCGACGGTGGAGCCCATACACAATGCTGAATATCACACGCGCGCGCCGCCGCCGTCCGGCCGGCTCGGATCGGGCCGGGCTTGGGCTTGGTGATATATTAATTTTTTAGAAGCGAAAAAATATTTATTAATTAATTATTTTTTGCTATCGGATGTGTATGATTTTCGCACATTTTTTAAATGTTACAAGACCAAGTCCTGAGTTACTGCTCCAACTCAGTCAATAACTGAGTGCCTAAAAATCTGGCCACGTTCTTGTGTACTGGCTGATTCAAAGGCTCCACTGATTCCTCCTCATCAGTTATTTTCTTTCGTCTATAAATAGAGTTCATTCATCAGAATTTTTCTTCACGAAAATAAACTCTCTGTTCAATTCATTCTTCTTCTCTCACCGAAAAATTTCTTCAGTAATTTTTTTTTTTTTTGTTCCTTTTGTTTAAGAACAGTGGTTGCTGCCACTTTGAATTGATATTTGTATATCAATATCGAACTGGTTTATTAAACCAGAGAAAGGTGTCTTTCTGTCCGTTTTCTTCTGTGCAGTTGAAAACGGTATATTTGCTTTGGCTGTTTTATCCTGGGGACTTCACGGTTTTTGTTGAACTACACTGCACAATTTCGAGTAGTTCCGTGAAACGTCTTAAAGAGAGCGTATTGATCCGCGACTCGGCCAATAATTTGTTCGTTGCTGTTTTTGAAAACCGTTTTTATTTAATTCGAAAAACTCAGTTTTTAACAATAGATAAATAAGCACAATATGTTGCTAATGTTACAAAACATCTAATGAACTCTAAACATATGTAATCCACTTTGTTGAGTACTAAGTTTTGATAAGATAGCTGCAGACATATAATTAGATTTGTACTACTAACTGCTACACCTATCTAAAGAAGATGAATGTCATACAGTGAAAGTAGTTTATTTATTTTTTAAACTCAGCATAGATTGAAAAATCATAATACTAACAATTAGCAAATTCATTTTTATTGGTTTTTAGACTTTGCTCGAAAACACTTCAATGGAGTGATCATTCTTTCACATACTTATACATCATGCCAAATTATAATAATATTTCATTTTAGGAGTTCCTGCTATTACACACTATATAGCTGTTATATATAAAAGAAGTGTAGCTATATTTTGGACGGGGTTTAAGTATTATAGGATATGTAATTAAATAACCAAAACAAAATGTCCAAATAAAAGAATTGCTAGTTCTATAAAGAATACATGCAGCATCATGTATTTTAATAATAGTTGCACATTATATTCTTACATACTCTATAATTTTGAGGCAAAAGAAGTTACTGATATAATTATCAAGCAAGATGTGCAAAAGAGTACAACATTACAATCAATTCTAATCAAAGATAAATACATTTGCATATCAATCGCAGATCTGCATAATAAAAAACCAGTTGCCACACGCACCATGCAGTCTAAGTATAAAGGCCAAGGTATAAAAAACTAAGCAGCTAGCTGCCCAAGATAACACAAACTTCACATCATTGAATTTTCTCATTATTTAGGAAGACATGATCAATCTTCTGATAAAAACTATCGCCAAACTTACAAATTATTGTTGGGATCAAATTTGTATTCTTACATTGCTGGGATCAAATTTCATGTGATAGATCATCAGATTCAATAGGCTTTCCAGTAAGTGTTGTATTGTTCTCGTTAATCTTCAAATCCACTGTCATATATATATGAGAAATGAGTAAGAAACTTATAAGTGAATTCAACAAAGAGACATCAACAAATATTTGAGTTAAAAGCTAACAAAATCAAACCTTTGACATCAAGCATGCACATATTTCTAACACTTGGAATAGGAAAGAAGAGTAATTTGAGACAAATCGATTAGTTAAAAGAGAAGTTTCTCATAAAACAAAATGGTGAAGCAAGGCTAACAGAGTCAGATGCATTGGAAACATTGATCTCACCTTCGGCGGTTCTGGTTCAGGCGGCACAACCACATGTCCTTCGAAATCCGGCGCATCTGGTGATAGCTTGGTAAAAATTGCTACCCTGTACAACAGGAGTCCGGGTATCCTCCATTTATGAAGCTATCCATTTACCCAATTCTATCCACCGATGAATGACATGTGGCACTTAACAATTTTGATGGATGGGATTAAAAATCTCAACTAAGGAAAGCAACAGGGAAACATTTGCAAACAAACATCAACCCTCGTGTCTGTCACTTGTTTTGCCCTCTTGCTGTCGTCGTCCTCTCCAACCCATCGCCGCTAAGAACAACAACCTGACGCCATCGTTTTTACCCTTGTTCAACGCTATTATTGATTTTTAAAACTGCATTTTTTTGGTCTTCTGTCTCCCCAGTTCTGTTTCTATTTTTTTCTCTATTCAAACTATGTTCCTCTCAGTTCTTCTTCCTGATTCTTTTTATTTCTTTGGGTTGTTTGTGATCTATGATTATGAAAGGTGGTTTTGATGATTGAAGATGGTTGTTTGAATATGGTGGTTATGGGGGTTAAGATTGAGGTTTGGTGATGGCTGAGAAGATGATGCAGAACAGTTGTGTTGTTGTATTTTTCTCTTTGCAATTCTTCCTCCTCTCCTCTTGTTCTGATTTTTGCTTGGACTTATACCCAAACAAAAATTAGGATTAGAGCAAGAAATATGACAAAATAAAACTGTGAATGCTAATTGTTGTTTGTTCTAATGTTTGAATAGAATTTGAGATCTGAATTGTACAAAAAAAAATTGAGATCTGAAATATGGAGTTCTATTTTTTATTTTGCAAAAAAAAAAAATTATGAGAGGAAGAGGGGTGATGCAAGGACAGACGGTCAAACAGTTATGGGAAACGCTGGGTTGAAGATGAACGGCGGCACCAACAGCGAAACCCGGCGCTAGTTTTGTTCTCTAAGTTTTGACAGTATCAGCCATGGCTTGAAAACTCTTCCATTGAAAACAACGATGGCCGCTACCTGCATGACGACGCTGATACTTTCACGACTGTGGTGAATTGTTTTCGGCGTCACATCGGTGACCGGAAGAATTCGGGGTGATTGAAGTGAGAGAATGAATTGAGCGAGTGAGATAGAAAAATCATGTGTTGCAAAGACTATTATAATATTGTAAGAAAAAGTTTGTTCTCAGCCATTAGATATATTTTTTCCACATGGCACTCATCCATATAATTAATGGGCTAAATGGAGGTATCATCAAATTGAGGGAACCTGAACTCGTACAACAGAACGTTCAGAAAGAAAAATATGAGAGGAGAAAGAGTGGAGAGATAAAAAATCAGAGAGAGACGATGGAGAGAAGAAAATTTTAAAGAGAGAGAATATTAGATCAGAGAGACACGATGGAGAAAAACTTAGAGATAAAAGAGAGTGACCAACATTTTAGGAAAAATAAAACAAATAAATGCTATTAGTTAGGAAGTGTATACACATGAATGCTGTTTAGTGGCTCTATGTGATAATTTATTTATTTTTCAAGAAACAAACAAACAAACTTGTTTAATTTTGCTTGGCTCTATAGAGTGAATTTAATGAGGACATTTTTTTTAGAAGGATATGTCGTGCAACTGTTTCCAAGGCAGGTTTTTTTAAAAATAAACAGTTGGCAAATCTTAATTAATGGGCAGAAAATTAGGTGAGAGTTAAGGAAGTAATTAAGAGTGATTTAGGAGGGAAAAATTAGGATTTAGGAGCCTTTAAGGAAGTAATTAAGAGTGATTTAGGAGGGAAAAATTAGGGTTTAGGAGCCTGCAAAACATAAGTCATTTGGAGGGAAATTAATTAGAGATTAAAGGTTGCTGATTAGGGTTTAGAAGAGGAATCACAACTTACCATTTATAATAATTAAGATTAAGATATAATAAAGATAAAGATTTTAATATATTCGAGGAAAGTCTGATTTATCTACTTGTGCAACATTTTTAATTAGAGATTATCAATGCTCTTTCTTGGGAGCTTTTGCTAACAAAATTAGTGTATCTCTCTGTTTGATGGATCGGTAGAGGCTACTATATGAAAAATAATTATAATTATTGTTGCTCGGTATGTTATCCATTACCCAAACATTTAATGTCATATTGTTTTTTTTATATTTAATAATAATTATTATTTTAAAAACAATGAAGGAGCTTGAATGATCAAATTAACTACAAGAAATTTGTTTATTACCTACGACTTTTCTCCAAAACTAAATCTTCTCATTATATATTCTAGAAACTTCCAACTAACCGAGTCATATGCTTTCTCAAAATCAACATTGAATATGAGACATTTTTTCCTCGCCCTCTTTGCCAAGTCCACCACCTCATTCACCATAAGAATCCCATCAACAAGAAGTCGGCCCTTGATGAATGCCAATTGATTGTTTGAGATAAGTTTTCCAATGATTTGGCTTAGCCTAATTGCCAACCCTTTTGCAAGAATTTTGTAAACATTCCATTCCATAATTGTGTGCTGATTCAAAACCTTTGGAATAAAGTAATAAAATAAGACAACAATCCTTTGGATAACTTACCATGTGAGTGGAATTCTACAAACAAATGCTTCACATCTTCCTTTACAATTTCCCATGACCTTAAAAATTCGGCGTTAAACTCATCGGGGCCGGGACTTTTGTTTCCATCCGACATCAGTATAACTCTTCCAGCCTTCCAACCTCCTTGAAAGAAAGAATAGGAAATTTAATCCTTTCTAACGTCGGTCTATTCCACTCCACCTCCTTGAAATGTTCGGCAAATATGTAATTATTTCACCTTTTATCTCTGATGGATTTTCTAGCCATCCATCCCATTTTTCAAAGCCACAATGGAATTGTCTATTCTTTACACGAGCATGTAAGAATTTTGTGTTGGCATCACCTAACTTTTCACTAGACCCGCTATTTTTGTCTCCGCCTCCCCATAGACCTTCTTATTCAAACCCTTAAGAGCCTCCTTGAGAGCCTTAAGTTTGTCTTTGAACACTATTCCCATCCATCTTGTCTTTGTCCCTTCCTCCTAATTTTCTTTAACCACCCTTTTAAACTTCTTGTTTTTTACCTCCCCCACACCTCGCTCCAATTTTCTTTGTCCCTTACCTCACCCCACACCTCGCTCCAATTATTAGAGATCAAAATTATATTAAGTTTACTCATACAACCTCCATTTGGTTGGACCCAATAGAACTTCCTCCCCAATAGAGGTAGATCCTCCATCTCCAAATTCTCAATTAGAAGATTGAATAATAGTTGGTCCTCCTTCAATAGCTTTGACATAGCTTTCTTTTGTCTTTCCACAACCCTTCTCCACTTATCACCACATAGGACCAAATTAAAATCATCAATAATGCACCAATGATCAGCCACATGACACCACCTAGCCACTAGCAGCTCCACCCACATTTGTTTTTCACCTCTAAATTATATGGTGCATACACATTAAGAATAATACATTTATATTTTCGTTCACCCCACTCTAGCACCCAAAAAACCTTGGCCTTGAAAGGAATGCACCAACTTCCCCTTCTCTTCGTCCCTTAAAATTAGCAGTCCCCCACTTCGACCAAGAACTGAATTACACACCCAACCAACATTGTCACTCCCCCATAAACCTCTACATATATATTTGTATCACACTTTTCCAACTTTATTTCTTGCAATGCTAAAACCTCCACTCTTTCTTTATTAACTAATTCTTTGACCCTTCTCCTTTTAACCCTCCCTCCTCTACCCCATTCTTCAAAAAATTATGCACTCTCTCTCTTCTAAGTCTACCATTCTGTCTAGGGTCCCTAATTTTTCCTTATTACTATTGATACCAAGATTCACACCAATATAAAATAATCTCTATGCTTCAATTCTATCTTTCCTTCTATTATCATCTGCTTCACTGTTATATTCTTATTCATTTAGCACAACTTGAATTTTTGACACCAAAATCATCCTCGTCGCCCCTGTTGAGGGTGCACTATCCTCCACTGAGTCGGAGCCTTCACAATTTTGTATAATATCTTCTTGTGAATCAACTTCCCTCCTGATACATGGCTTACTCTTCTTTTTCCTCCCCTTAAGGTATTGAATGCACAATTTTCATGATAAAACTTCCTTATTAGTATACTTAAGTGTCCGGAGCACTACTTAATATTTTCCTAAAAAATAATAAACAAATTAAGAGAGAGTGAAATAAAGAGAGAGATAGAGAGAAATGAGAGAGATGTAGAAAATTGAGAAGTAGAGATCCAAATCTAGAGAAAAAGACATTACATTAACACATTTTTGGTTTTTTAGAAAAATATAAAGGAATATTATAGTATGTGTGTAACTTTTGTGTAAGAAATATGTGTAACAATAGTAATATTTTTTATTGTTGTTAAGAATATAGATCAATTAAAGTTAGTTGATATATCACCAAGTTAGTTAGGAGGTTAAAAAGTTAGTTAGGGAGTTAGTTACTCCAAGTAACTCTATAAATAAGACACTCCATTGTACATTTGATTTATTCTTTTATCAATCTATATATATTCATTCAATATGAATTCTTATGAGTATCTTCCTCATGAACACTAATACACTTTCTATCTCTTTTATGAATATGATATTCATCCCTATAATTTCATGATTTCTAATAATCGTAATATCCAATTATCCACTATCACAAAGAGAATCTTCATCGTACTAACATTTGATAATTATTTGTCGACAAGATTTGGTCACTGGAGGTAAGGGTGACCCATTAATGGTACTCCGATATGATATATTATCATCAGCTTTTATTTATTTATTTATTTTATAATGTTCATCATCAGCTTTTATATTTTACACAATACTGAAATAGGTACGACATATCAAATGGCCTTTCTATATCATACTGCATATTTGACATTTTCATAGGTTTATATTTGACATATTATGAGTACATAATTTTGGAGTTAAAACATCGTGTTGTGCCTAAATTAGTATATTTGGGGTTTTCTTTTACATTAGATTAGAAAATCACATTTGATTAATTGTAAACTCAAATACCATTGCATATCTAAATAGTAAATCCCATATATATTCTAACCGTAAAAACTTTATCAGTCATGGTCAAAGACAAACAAATTAACCAATAGTTTGAGACTCGGACGATACAATCTTAATCTCTACCCTATTAAAAAGACTTTAAAGCAAAAATGGTAGATAGTAAAGTATATGCAAACTTTAAATAGACTAAAATAAAAAAGATACAAGATTGGAGGGACATAAAGTCTGAGTAAAGAAGAAACAAAAACAAGAAAAAGAAAACAACTCAAATGGTTTTTCAAGCTAACCCAAAAGGGTAAAAAAAAAAAGGTGAACATACGCATATGCCCACACATGAACTTGAAACCAAATTGCAAAAAATAGTGATGCACGGACGAACACGAGAAAGAACTAGGAACAAGTCCATACAAACTCAAACCTTCGCGAATGACACTAAGATCAACTATCAACATGATACCATGTTAAATAGGCTTATATCTCATTCTCAAAAGCCATCTCAAAGGATGGACGAGCTCAAACACATGTATACATTTAACATGCGGAAAACTTGAGCAATATGAAACTCCAAACAATCTTCAATAAACAAAACCACAAATTCACAACTCATTGTGATAGAGAACATCAGCTAAGAGGCCATTTATGGTCAAAACATTCCGAGTCCAATTACTGCATGGTGGAGGCAATCAAAACAATCTTTATCCTATTATTAATCAAACCCATTTTATCTAAATTTTTTATATATTTCTCTCTTTTGATAAATAACGAAAGATTACAAAAATTATTACACGAAGAAAATCCAATATTCACAAAATCATAAATGACAAAATATCAATTTTACTTTATTTGTATTTTATCTTACACGTCTTTTGACATCTCCCTTTTACACACAGGATACCCCTTCATTGAGGTGAGCATGTGATGATTGTTGGCCAATAGCTTCTACAAAGTATATCGACTAGTCTCCAGTCTCCACCATGTGAATCACAAGGAAAATATTATAAAAATAATCCCACGTGTATCACACAGTCAAGCATTCACTACTACAAAATTGGTTTTTCGGACAGAATTTTCGGACGGATTAAGATCCGTGTGAAAGCATTTGTACATTTCAGACAGATTTGGGACGGTTTAAAAACACAAATATTTTCGTCCCAAATTCGTCCCTAAATTGTCTAAAATATTTTACCATTGTTCGATTATGACGGTTTCCCACAGATTTCGGACGGAATCGGTTATAAAATTGAATTTGACTGAAATTCATCTGAAACATTTAGACGGATTTGGGACCAAAAATTGAAACCTTTTCATGTGGCTATACAAAACGTGGCTTTTTCTTTTCACTCTCCCTTTTTCATCTGGCGCTCATTATTTTTCACTATCCCTCCTTTATTTTCATTTTCTTTCTCTCACACATTCAAAATGAGAATGGAAGCTCTTTATTTTTCTCTCCCTCCAACAAACAAGAGCTATAGGGTTTTGTTTTCTCAATCCAATCGTTCTTCTCTTCGGAGGTAGGGACATACTTTCAGAAACATATCGTTCCTCTCTTCAACTGGATTAGTGTTACCGCAACTAGGGTTCAGTTTGTTAAAGGTATTGTAAGAACCCCCAAATTTCTATTCCTCTAATCTGAATATTTCAAGTTCAAAATGTATTGTAAAAACCCCTAAATCTCAATTCTTTTGTTTTGAAAAAGCTCATATTTTTAGGTTTTGATTTTTCTCTCTTTTGTAGGATTTTCCAACGATTGAAGAAGATTCAGGTAAATAAATTGTTGATTTTAGATTGAGTATTTTTGTATGGTGTTTTAGTTTTCATGATTTGCATTTTGCTTCTTCTGTTAGTTTTTTTAAGGGTTAGATACATGTATTTTTATTTCTTTGTAGAGTTAAATGATGACAATTATTTTAGACACCCTTTAAAGGTTGTCTGTTTCATTTTTGTTGTTGATGTGGTTCATCAAAGAGCCAGCTTTTTCTTTCTCTTTGGGTGATTTGTTTTGTCTCAGCAGCTGCTTCTTTTGGTGCTTTGTTGGTCCTAACTTCAAGTGGTTTTTTTTTTCTTTCATCAATGTCTTTGGTTTGAGGCTCGTTGTATCTATTTTTTCAACTGCTGTTTTGAGTTCTTTTAGCTATTATTTTTTTGCTTTTTGTTGTTGTCAAATAGTCTTTTAGAGGGAGGGTGGTGTTAACAGGGTATGGTTTGTATTGTGTGTAGTTCTTGGTTCTTGCTTGGTTTGTGTTCTGGCTTAGTTTTGTATGAGTACAATGAGGATAATGTCTCCCAAGGGGTTCATTGTTTCTTTAATTTGATGTGTTGTTTTTTAAGTATGAGAGTACGGTACCTTAGTCTCACATTCTCTGATGTATTTTCTTTTTGAACCTTAACTTTAAATATGACATGATGTTTTCAAATTCTGCTTATATTTATATAACTATAGGACTTGCATTGGTATTAATGTATTATTAGTTAAAACTATAGTGATGTTTGAGTTACTTGTTGACTTCATTCTTATGCTGGTATTAATGTATTATTTGTTTGAGTTTTAGATGCTGCTTTTGTTTTTGTGCTTCTTCGGCGTATTGATTTTTTGTTGTTGGTTACAGTTTCTGTTTTTGCATTTTTAGGTTTCCTATAAGGTCTGTGCGTTTTGTTTTGTTGTTGCTCGTTTCTAGTTTCTTGGCAGCTTAGGTGAAGCACTTGTGTGATTAATTGTTGGGTTTGTTTGATATATGTATCTTTTCACCTTATATTTGTTCTCTAGTGATAGTAAGAATGAGTTTAGATAAGTAGTTATCATGTAATACTTTTATTAATCAGGTAATATCATACTTAAGCACTCAATTTGTTTGTTTTAATCGAATATAGTTATATTTTATACATGAAACACTTAATACTTATTGTGTCTTTGATATAGAACACTTGATACTTTAGTTATATTTTGGTTTTCTCTATCTTTTATAACTTACTTGTGTCAATTGCATAATTTATTGTCATTTTTGAGGGACATTGAGGAGTACGTTTCTTTATATTTTCTCTATACAATTTCACTGATTGCTCCCAATCTTAATCTAAAGTCTCTGGACTCCATACCAAGTACTTTTCTTCACTCTTCACTTCAACGACACCTACAAAACCCACCGAATAAGAACGCAAGTGACTCGAAAACATTTCCCGCAATAAGGAAATGATGACCGCACTCAACGTCCAATCTAAAGCCTCTGATCGAACTCCATACCAAGTACTTTTCTTCACTCTTTCTATCTTGTTTACTTCATCTTTAAGCTCCAAATAATTCATTATTTTTGGTAATTTGAACCCTAATTTTTTTTTGTTAATATGTAACATTAACAATTTGCAATCAGCAGGGTTACCAAATCATAAACTTCATTCTAATTTTGTTCGGTCACTTCTAGTACTGATTTCGGTTCATTTGACAATGCATTTGGTTTTTTCCCTCTTTTCATTTCGGTTCATTTGACAATGCATTTGCTGCAGTAAGTTTTTTATCACAACTCTTAATTTAGATGTCACTTGTGAGTTGATACATATTGATATGTTCAAATATTTGCAATGATATTTTACTATGTTGAACCTTAATTAATATTATGTGATTTGATGAATTTGATCTAGGTCCATAAGTCTATAATTGACTCTAGTATTATTGTTATTATTGTTTTGTTTTGACATTATTGTTGAGCCCTTTTATGACTCTAGTTGATGTATGGTATCTTAGAATGTTGAAAGTATCACTTATATGTGACACTCATGTTGGTTTTTTATATTTTGTGCAAGAACATTGAGCAGATACATGAATCTAGTTTGTATCTATATTGTATTAGAGAAGATGGCTGTTTGATTACTCTTACATGAGTTATTAGTTATTTTATATGGGAAGAGTTATGATGCATAAGGATTTTTCATATGCATGGTGCATAAACAAATCTCCACCATTTATATTCTAAAATGACATTGGCATGATTAAGTACATCTAATAGTTTTGGAGTACAAATGGTTGAGATTTGTTTATGCACCATGCATAAGGAAAATCCTTGTGCATAATAACTTTTCCCATTTTATATAACTCGAGTTTGTGTGGGTTCTTTATGGCAATGATGGATTTCATATATTTCAAAACTTTTTGACTTTGCTATGTAAATCTACTTTGCTAGTTATTTTTGCAGGTCTTTGACGGTGTGAAAAACATATCATGAAGGTGGTAGTCTTGACTATCTATGGCTGTTTGTTTCTCTCGGTTTCGCTTTGTGTAATTGTTCTGGTTGTCCTATTTCAAGTTTGAATTCATCGCGTATCTTCAGTTTCATCCCAAACTCCTTGTTCAGTAGTGGCGAAGCTGCAGTTACCCTTCATGCGCATTTCCGTTTGCGTTCGTGACAAGGGCTGAGATCCCGAGGTGGTCGTGCTTGAATGCTCACTCTTGACCAGGTTGTGTTTTTATTCTAGATGTGGTTTCTTTTGGCTGAGTTTAGGTGTTTCAAAGTTAAGGGATGGATGATGGAACCTCTTTTAGCCCTTGTCTGATTGAGTTTTGTATGTTGTTATATTTGTTGTAAGGGGATAGCTTCCAAGTTTTATATATTGTTTGGATACAAGGGATGGTTATTTTGTATCATGGAAAAAACTGTGCTATACTGACTTTGTTGTATTGACTCGACATTTTTTGTGCCTCTTTCTTAGTATATTGCCCTTCTTTTATTGTTGCAAAATAAAACAATTTCATTGTATAAAAAAATGTATTATTGTAAGATATAAGCTTTTCTTAATCAAAAGTGTCTCAAGTCAGAAAAATTTGTATAAAACATCTAAAAAAAATATCAATTTATGGAACAAATCTGATTATTAATTTCGTGGGAAATCTGTCTAAAATAAGCTAATACAATTTGTCTATAAATTGTAGGAAAATTTATTTCATTCCGTCCAAAATTCGTTGGAAAATAAGTTCGCATATAGGACAAGCTTGATTTCAGAGTTTGTACGAAAACTATCTGAAATCCGTCTGAAATGTATTTGGGACGGAATTTGGGACGACACCTTCAATCTGCGACGAGCCTTTTTTAGACGCTACTTGTCTGTCGCAATTCCGTCCGAAATAATTGTTCCGTCTGAATTTTGTGGGAAATTTGTCCAAATTCCATCTCTAAATCGTTTGAAATTGTGTCCGAAAAAGCCATTTTTTTAGTAGTGATTATTGGCTTATTGCCAAAAGCCACAAATATCAACGACATCAAGATGTTTTGAAATGCAAATTAATGTTTTCGAGATATTATGTTTTGTTAACAAATGTCTTAAAAATTCGAATATACAACTTTTAAAAATATAATATACCTAAACAAGAAGAATTAGTGAGAGTTATACATTTTACTTCTTTTTTTTTCTTTCTAGAGAATTGGTGACTTTATATTAAATCCCATCATAATTTATGGTGTGCATATTGGTTTTTTTTTTTATTAGGTAGTGTAGATAGATAAGTGGGATGACTGAGATTCAAACTCCGATTTTATACATATATAATGCAATGTGCCAATTGAGCTAAACTCACATAACATGTTTGATTTTAATTATAAAGTAGTTAGAATTGATTTTAAAAATGTATCCGATTTTTTAAATACATGTTGCCCTTTTACATTCAAATTTATTGTTCAATTCAATTTTATATAAATGTATCCGATCGAATTTCAATTTGGATAAGATATTTAGATGATAATTAAATGGCAAATGTTAAAGATTGCACCCCTTGCACTAGTTAATTAAGAAACTAAAAGTGGTAAAATTGTTTTGGAACTTGTGTAGTCAACTTTTTTGAAGTGTAAGTTATATTTTTTTCAATATAAAATTTTGTGTAGTCAACTACTTTTGAGTTATTTAACTAGTGCACGCTATTAAATAATTGTTTTATGTAAAAGAATGTTAACCGGTCATTGTTAGATACTACTCCCAGTTGTACTTGCATTTTACGTATATTCTCTCGTTTTCGTTGCATTTATTCTCTCGGATTCATTGCATTTAATTTTGATGGGTCAATAATAAATAATGGTCTACCTGCTTTTGCTTGAGGTGTTAACTCCTCCTATATATAGTATAAAAAATGGGAAATGTTAAAATGTTACTTTAAAATACATGTTAAAAAAACAAATATAATATAATATTCACTCCGTTTCTTTTTATAAGAGCTAGTTTGACAAAAAATTTGTCTATTTTTATAAGATTCTTTTACAATTATCAATGGCATTAATTATTCTTTTTCCAAACTTACCCTTATTTACTTTGCATAGTTTTTTTAATAGCATTAAATTCACCTTTGTTTGATATAAAACACTACAATTAATGGTAAGGGTAAACATGTAAAATCAATATAATTTTTCAATCAATTTAATACTAAAACTCACTTTCTTAATACTCGTGTTTTGTCAAACCAACTCTTATAAATAAAGACAGAGGGAGTAATTTTTTGAAACTTATGTATTCAGTTTTTTAAATATTATTTTTTATTTTATTAAATAAAAAATTTCTATATTTAAATACTTTAACATATACCTTTTATAAAAATGGTAGCATTTACCACAAAAAATTATGTCATTTTAAAATAACAATAATTATTAATTACTTTTTTCACTGTACCTATATTTATTAATTACACCTGACTATAATAGTTTAGATGAATGTATTAATTTTCAATTACTTTTAGCTATTTTAAAATATTTTAGTAAATAGTACGTACAATGCATTTGATCATTAAAATCAATCAAACTAATTCTTTTTATAAAATTGTGCACAATTTATAAAGGGTAACACCTACTTTTACCCCTTTATAATGTGAGGATATTTATCCATCAACCAATAAGAACAATTTATATAAATAGATTTGTATGTGGTCCTCACAACTAACATGTAACAAGCTTATGGAGATCATATACAAATATACTTATGTGGCTTGTTTTTATTAGTCGATGAGTAAATATATTCAAATTATAAAAGATTAGATAAAAATAAACTTTTAAAAAGACATTTTATGAGAAGGAGTAGGGATAGTAATAGATAAGAGAAGAGAGTTTTATTGTTGCTCATAGTCATTCTTCTTTAATTTACATTACATCCTTCCTCAATGTTTGGAAGATGAATGTATGATGAATTTTCAATTGCTTTTAGCTAAAAGGGCATTTTTTTTTACTAAAGGGCAACACGTTTATTTATTTTAATTAATATAGTAGTATTAATTAAAACTATATTTTTTTTATTGAAAGCTAAGCATTAAAAATAATTTTGTTAACATAAAAATTCCAAATAAAATTTTGCAATATGCAATCCAACCCACGATGACACCGTTGAGATGTGATGTGTCCATACTGGAATCAGATTCTTTAATTGTACATTGATAAAGAGATCATCCACTATCCTTAGTCTAAAAGAAAATATCAAATTAAGATATTAAATTTAAGTATTTAATAAACTCTCTCTTTATGACAAATTGTTCGGTGGAATTGGAATTCAAATTTTAATAAAAAGAATTTTTTATTATATTTTATTTATTTTATCGTCGAACTCTGAATTATTGGACCTTATTTTTTTACAACCAAAAAGTACAAAAAAAGAAAGAAGAAAAAAGTGACCATTCACCGGGTCCCAACTCCTAAGCTTTCTATGTTTTTTCCTCCTTTCCATTCCATCATTCTTTTTTGGTTTTTTGTTTTTTCTTTCTTTCTCAAATTAACTACCAATCAGAAGACGCCAGATGTATCTATAATTATTATTATAATAATAATAACACTTCTTTAGCATTCATATGCAAATAGGACTTGATCTTTACATTACATGCAATTGCATTATGCATAGATAGACAAAGAGGTTACAAGTACATAAGGTTAGTACAAATACATATTTTTACATCAAATACTTTTTACATACATATCTGAATCTTAATGCATAGATTTTCTTCAAATTTTTTTAAAGAATCTAATTACTTCCTATATGTAGTGATACATTCAGTTGTATTGAAATTGAAAGTGTTTTGGTGTTGGTACATATCAAGAAAGAATCATGGAGATGAATTACCAAAAAGGGGTTAAAGGAAAAGTGGTTTTAATGAAGAAGAGCTTGTTGGATTTTCATGACATCAAAGCTAATGTTTTTGATCGAATTCATGAGTTTTTTGGGAAGGGTGTCTCAATTCAGCTCATAAGTGCTACTTCTCCTGATCCAGGTTTTCTCATTCTCCTAACTTAATTAAGTTAAGGGTAACACTAATAAGTGCCCTTAGACAAGTTTTGTGTTGAAGGAAGGAACTCAAAGAAGAAAATTTTATGTTAAAGAAAATTTTAAGATATTATTATCATATTTGATTTGATTTCATAACATGTGTTATAATGACACCCGTTAACATTTTTGATAAGGTAATAGTACTATAAAGTACTATTATATGCTCAATTGACACAATAATTTATAGAGCAATTTTTAGTTGAGAAAATACATTTAGGCGCACACACATAAAAGTGAAAAAATAAATATTAAATAATTTAGTTATATTATCTAATATTAATTAATTTTTTAATTTTTTAAAATTATGTATATGTGACTAATAACTTTTATTTGGAGTTGTGACAAATATTCCTCTGATTTAAATTTGTTGGTCATACATAAGAACGATGAAGAAGAAGCAAAGAATATGAAATCAATGAAATAGGACATGTGGACTAACTGCTATGATATTCCTCTTTTTTAAAATGAATCTTCTTCCGCTAGATCTCTTCCTATTTGCAAGTTGGAATTATAATAGTGATTGTATCCTACCTCCAATTCAATGTTTATTATAAGAAAAAAATTTACTTTTTAAATTTATAAAATGTTTAATTTATTCGACCTATATTATAGACTAGATATATCAAACAACCTATAAATTTAAAAAGTATTTTTTTTTAATAAATATCGGAAAAATCAGTAATAAACAAGTAACTACTACATAGAAAAAGGAGAATTTGCGACACATGGAAATCAATATAAACATTAATTTTTTGAAATTTGTACATTTTAACTTGTTAAGCATACATTTTTTACGGTATTATTCATTACATTTTAACACGACCTTTAAGGTATAGGTTAACATGACTCTTAGGAAAAATAATAGAAAAAACATAAATAATTTTTTTTTTTTTTTGTTTTGTTTGGCTTCATAATTTTTTGGTCATACGGATTTTTTGATATTATAAAGTCTAGTAAAAAATTGTTCTAAATTTGTACCAAAAAAGAATTTATTTTAGATAGAATAGTTCAAATTGTCAGTTAAATAGTTATAGTAATATATAATAATTTCACATAAGTAAAAGATAAATGGATAACGAGCCGCGCTTAACTATTGGTTTAGCAAAGGCAATATTAATAATTAAAGTTTTGAGTGTGTTATTATAATAGCAAAGGGACTGCAAGGGAAACATGGAAAAGTGGCATATTTAGAGAGGTGGATGTCAAGTATATCATCATTGACAAAAGCAACAGATACAGAGTTCTCAGTTACATTTGATTGGGATCATGAGAAAATGGGAGTTCCAGGAGCATTCATAATAAGAAATAATCACCATAGCCAATTTTACCTCAAGAGAGTTACCATATATGACATTCCAGGACATGATTCTATTACTTTTGTTTGCAACTCTTGGGTTTACCCTGCTCATCGTTACACAAAGGATCGTGTTTTCTTTTCAAACAAGGTAATTAATTCTTTTCTTTCAAATGGAATAAAGTTATAGTTTTTTTTATTTTATTATTATACCATGTCATATTTATTTATTGTTTTTTTTATCCATAATCTTCACTTTGCCAAAGTAAAGGCTGTTTTAACAGCTAAGTTTGAGGGTTTTTTTTTTCACTTTTTGAGGAGTGTTATTTATGGGTAATAAAGTGATAACTGAGATCTTGAAAGGAACAAATTCCAATAATCCAAGACAACACCACTAGGCCAACACAACACCACTAGGAGCAAACTTAAAGAAAACTATTACGGAGTAGTATAAAACAATTAAATAATAGAATAAAATGTAACACAGCTGACAAATATGGATATTGTTGAGACGAATTAAAATTTCAAAATTGTGTACGTGAAATTTAGTTGATACTGTTACTTTTGTATGAAAATGCTAATATATACTTTAATGAGCATATATTAAAAAAATAAATATAAAAATATTTTTTTCTTAAAATTTGTGGATTCAACTTTTTAAACATTAAAATTTTATATTATTAAATACAAATTTTTTATATTTAAGTATTTTGACAAGTCCCCCACCCTTTTAGAGTGTATGTTTTGAGTGAAATTTGTTATATGTAATTTTTGGGAATGAGGCTCTTTAGTTATTGTTTTTATGTTTGGTTAATAATTGAGGTTGCTTGTCGTCTTTGTTGGCCATTTTAGTGTGTGAAGTATGTGTATTGTTTTGTTCATATTGCTAAAACTATTTCATAGTGATAAAATGACCTTTGTATTGGTTTTTATCCCTTGTTTTTGAGTATTTCGTATACTTGGCTATATATATATTGACTTTGGATATTATATGTTTTTAAATTTCTTATATATATATGTAGTAGTTTTTATCAATTTTTTTTTTACATTTTATATATACTAAATTATAATTTTTGAATTTAGCCCCTCTTACGTTTGATTCCTGGCTTCGCCCCTGTTTGTAGTCCTGAGGAAGTTTGTGAAATGTCTATTGAATTTAAATTCCATTTTAGAGTTTTGGACCACGCCTCCTATGTTGTTTGGACGAAAACTTGTATAAGTACAAATGCAAACTATTCAAGTTTGGACATACATATAAAATTTAAATGAAATTAAAAATTAAAAGAATTGAGTTTATTAATTAATGTAACTAAATTATTTATGATTTAATTTTTATAATATATGTGTGGACGCCCACTATATACTAGATTTAGAGTTGTGTTGAAGGTAGAGTTGCTCTATGATTTTATAAAAAAAGAAAACATAAAAGAATTGCTCTGTGGTTCAACTCTAATAAATATTAAATAAATACAGAGTTACTCCTTTTGAAAAGAAATAACTCAAAATAAATAAATAAATAAGCTCAACATAAATAAATAAATACACTGATCTATTGGTTGGTTGTACTTGTTTATCTATTCCACTTTTATAATTTTTATTGGAACTAACTCTTTAGAGTTCAAATAAATGCTGCATGGATTTTTTTTATATAAAAAATAAATGATATTCATTCGTTTGAATTGATAAAATATATTGATGTATATAAATTGAAAATCATTAAAAACTAAAAAGATGAATCTACGAATAAACGCACAAGATTCATATATCTTTGTAAAATTAAGCTAAAATATTTATAATTTAATATCTGATAATGAGATAAGGTAAAATTAAATTAAATAAAAAAAATGTTAACATATCATTGTTTATTTTTGTTTATAGATGAAGGGAAAATATCATGTGTAAATATTTTATGAAGAAAAACCTAGAGATATTAAATATAAACAAAACAAAATAAAATTCCATATAAAGTTCTATTAGATTCTTATCATAGGTTTTTACTAAAGGAAAACGCTAAATAGTGCAACTGGTGGACTAGTTAAACACATAAATATGGAAATTATGTCTTAAAACTCGTACATTCAATACATTGAAAGTATAAAAAGTTGTCTTTATTAATGTTAACTTTATATTTTATTTTTGGTATGCTTAACAAGGGTGCACTATTTAGCATGACCCTTTACTGAATAATGTTTAAATGGTCTCGGTAACAAATAACTAATACAAATAAAATTTCATTTGATTTCTTGTTCAAAAAAAATATTTCATTTGATTTATTCCATTCCATGTTTTGATATGAATAAGTGTAAAATAATGTCACATTACAAAATGAAATACTTAAGAAATAGGAAACATTTTGGTTTGTATTATAAATGAAAATTTTTCATTTTAAAGAACTTGGTTTTGTGATTCAGGCTTATCTTCCATGTGAAACACCGGAGCCATTGCGTAAGTTCAGAGAAGAAGAACTTGCAACCCTCCGCGGTAAAGGGGCCGGGAAACTTAACGAATGGGACAGAGTCTATGACTATGCATGCTACAATGATTTGGGAACACCAGACAATGGTCCACATTATGCGCGCCCTGTAGTTGGAGGATCACAAAAGTTTCCTTATCCTCGTAGAGGAAGAACAAGTCGCCCGCATACCAGAACAGGTTAGCAACACAAGCATTAGAGATTGGACAAGTAGTATTAACAATCTGCACTTAATCATAAAGAAAAAAAATTGATTGTGATATTAAATTTATTTATATTTGATATTACTTGGACAATAAGTAATGTATCTTTTAAATATTTTTTATAACTTTGTATGATTGATTGTGTAATTGTTGCAGATACTAAAACTGAGTCAAGATTGCATCTTTTGAATCTAAATGTTTATGTTCCGAGAGATGAACAGTTTGGTCATGTGAAGTTTTCAGATTTTCTAGCTTATTCACTCAAATCAGTTGCTCAAGTTGTGCTTCCAGAGCTTAGATCTCTCTGTGACAAAACTATAAACGAGTTCGACACTTTTCAAGACGTACTTGATATTTATGAGGGAAGTTTTAAGCTCCCAAGTGGACCTTTGCAGAGTACAATTAGAGACCTTATTCCTTATGAGATTTTTAGGGAACTTGTTAGGAATGATGGTGAGAGATTCCTCAGATTCCCAGTGCCTGATGTTATCAAAGGTATACCAATTTATCCTTGGATGGAACCATTGATATGATGATTTTTGCTACATTAATATTGGATGTAATTGTAGCTAGTAAGACTGCATGGAGGACTGACGAAGAGTTCGGAAGAGAAATGATTGCTGGGGTTAACCCTGTTATCATTCGCCGTCTCCAGGTACCACTACATATATATTACTCTCTCCGAACTTAAATATAAGCAAAAAAAAAACATGTTTTAACATTTCTTTTACATGTAGGAATTTCCTCCTGCTAGCAAACTGGACCCAAGTGTCTATGGAGACCACACTAGTTCCATCCAAGCAAAGCACATAGAAAATAGTTTAGATGGATTCACAATCGACGAGGTACTAATAGTAATCATAATTCACTTGTTCATTGACTATACTTTTATGAAATGAAGCCAAATCCATGTTGAATGCTATAATCTAACAGTAACCAAGCTTCTTTATGTTGCAGGCTCTTCAAAGGGATAAACTATATATATTAGATCATCATGACACTTTGATGCCATACATAAGTAGGATAAACTCTACAAACACAAAGACTTATGCAACTAGAACAGTCCTATTTTTAAAAGATGATGGCTCATTGAAGCCACTCGCTATTGAATTAAGCTTACCTCATCCACAAGGGGAACAACATGGAGCTGTGAGTAAAGTTTTCACTCCATCACAAGAAGGAGTAGCTGCTACAGTGTGGCAGTTGGCAAAAGCATATGCTGCTGTGAATGATTCAGGATACCATCAACTAGTTAGCCATTGGTATGTCGTTTATAGAATTCGCAAGCTCGATAATAACAAAGTGTTTCAAATTTTGATAATTAAATAAAGAGTAAGCTATGATTCTTCTGCAGGTTATATACTCATGCAGTGATTGAACCATTTATAATAGCTACAAACAGACACTTGAGTATTATTCATCCAATTCATAAGCTCTTGAAGCCACACTTTAAGGATACAATGCATATAAATGCCTTAGCTAGGCATACGCTTATCAATGCTGGTGGCGTACTAGAGAAAACCGTTTTTCCTGGTAAATTCGCCTTGGAAATGTCGGCAGTTGTATATAAAAATTGGGTATTTACCGAGCAGGCGTTACCTGCTGATCTACTGAAGAGGTAAGTTCAAAATCAGAAATACTTGTATTGATTATAGTTAAATTTATTAAAATAAAATTGTAATTCAATTTCATTGAAATTTTCAGAGGGGTAGCCGTTCCGGATTCAAATAGCCCTCATGGACTCAAACTTCTGATAGAAGACTACCCTTTTGCTGTTGATGGGTTGGAAATATGGGATGCAATTGAAACTTGGGTGAGTGAATATTGTAATTTCTACTACACATCTGATGACATGATTGAGAATGATTATGAACTCCAACGCTGGTGGAAAGATGTCCGAAATGAGGGTCACGGTGACTTAAAAGATAGGTCATGGTGGCCACAGATGAAGACTAAAATCGAGCTCATTCAGTCATGCACTATTATCATTTGGGTGGCTTCTGCCTTTCATGCAGCTGTGAACTTTGGACAATACCCTTATGCAGGTTACCTACCTAATCGTCCAACAGTTAGTCGCAGGTTCATGCCTGAACCAGGAACTCCGGAATATGAAGAGCTCGGGTCAGATCCTGAATTAGCATTCTTAAAAACAATCACAGCTCAGTTCCAAACTCTTCTTGGTGTGTCTTTGATAGAAGTTCTTTCTAGGCATTCAACTGAAGAGGTTTATCTTGGACAGACAGTAGACCCTGACTGGACTTCAGATGCTGAGGCATTGGCGGCATTCGAGAGATTTTCACAAAAGCTGTTGGAAATTGAGAACAATATCATGAAAAGAAACAAGGATCCAAGTTTGAAGAACAGAAATGGGCCAGTGAATTTGCCTTATACACTTCTCTTTCCCAACACCTCTGATTATTTTAGGGAGGGTGGACTCACTGGAAAGGGAATTCCCAATAGTATATCCATCTGAAACCATTCTATTGTTATTTATGTATCAAACCAAGGGTTTGAGGTGTCTGAATAAACTATGTAGCACCGACACTTTAAGACTGAAGGCGTGTCTAGTGTTCGACCTGACATTGACACGTGTGGTTACATCCAATTATTTCATTTTCTCAAATTATTACTGTTGTTAACGTGTCAGTGTCGTGTCCGTGTGTGTGTCAGTGCTTCATCATAGGGAATAAATTATTTGCGTATGTCTACAATGATTGCTATTCTTGTATTTTTATATTGTTATTCCAAGACAAGACTAGAGTGTGTGACTGAAATGTATAATATCAATTGTTTTTTAAATTATCATATGCTGATGCTGCTTTAATTAGTTCAAGCTCATTCATAATACCATTAGAACTGGTTCTGGTTGCAACTATGGAAATATACATTTCAGCAAAGGAATGAAACTACTATTTGTCTTGCCTATTACAAGACTTTATTTTTTTTAATCAACTAGGCTATTACAAGACGTAAGCAAATTAACTTCAAATTGAAGAATGTAAGTATCTCATATACAATGCCAAAGAATAGGTCAATTGTACTGTCTATTTTATAGGTTGGTTAGACAATTGTTTTCCTCATTGTTTTTAAGGACAATAGATTTTTGAAAATCCTTTAGAACATCAATTATTGAGTATCAAATCAAAATCACACACTCTAATTGGTCCAAGTCATTATATTAATTATCCACATCCACATCTTGACATCCACAACACTCATCTAAATTAACTACTCCTTTACAAGCTTTTCTTTTTGGTTTCTTATTGAATACTGATCTTAATTACTCAAATTGTTTGTTTTTAGTGGTGGCAGCATGTTTTGTTGGAGTGTTAGCAGCTTGTGTGTATCAGAATTACCTTGTAATAACTTTGCGTTTTTGTCCGGTTTTCGAGCACGTAATTGTGAGTTCTTTGCAACTCTTCATAGAAGATGGGTAGAGTTTTCTCACTATGATGTTGGGCTGGATGCGTAAATGAATATGAATAAAACACCGTATCATATGTATCCACCCACCGTCTCATATTTCACACAAAATTGATCTTTTTTTTTCTTAACAAAAGTGGTTGTATCTCTCATTGAATTATTGTTATTTATGTTTGAATACAAAATTCAACTATTTCATTTTTTATTTTTTCAAATTATTACGGTTGTTAACGTGTCAGTATGTATGTTGGTGCTTCGTAACGAATAAATTATTTACTTCAGCTGCCATTTCTGTTTCACTCACTAAGAAGATAGAAAATTACATGAATACCCTTGTACATGTATCGTGTATATAGAGACACATCCAGCATGTCACATTAATACGTTACTTTCTCTTTGGCACATTGTCATAATCCATAACTATTTTCTAAAGAAGGATGCGAATGTGCTGGACAGTTTGTCTTTATCCACTTTGGGAGTATAGTTGAGTTGTATTTTGATCAATATTCTTTGTGCTTATTGATCCATTGTGGTTCATTTAATACCAAGCAAAATTAACACTAAGTTTTTTTTAGTTTATTTATTTGTAATATTTTAATTCTTTATATATGTATTTTCATTTAGGTCCTTTATATTTTAAAATGTGCACACTTTAGTCATTTTTTTTTATTTTTTTTTTTAAAAATAAGAAAAATACTAAATAGTGCATCGGTACACTAATTAAGCATATAAATAAAGAAATTTTGTCTTGAAATTCGTATATTTAATATAAAAAGTTATGTTTATCAAAATTAACTTTATGTTTTTATTTTCTTTTTGGTATGCTTAATAAATGCACCAAATACACTGTTTAGTATGACCCAATAAATAATGTTGGGTAGGAAAATTGCTGAAATGACATGGCCAAATAAGATTATAAATAATAATTTATTTGTTAACAGTTTGTTTTTTTATTAAAATAACAACTTCCAAAATTAATTAAATTGTATGTTCTTCACTTCTTTAAATTTTTGGGTTTCAAACAACCAAAAATGCATCACCTCCTTTATAAACTCGAACCGAGAAATTTTATCCCCTTTCTTTATGAAAAATAAGGTGATAGCTAGTCTTATTAAAAATTTATTCATCTAGTAACAAACCTCAACTCTTTCTTCTCCTCTCTCTATTTTGATAGATCTAACAATGATAAACAAAAACAAATCATACACTAACAACTTTGTTGCAATATAACAACAATTTCATTCCTTTACATGGTGGTGGTTAATTACTAAAACCGAATGTAACCATAAAAGTAAAGAAAAGTAGAAGAAAAGAATGTGGTTTTACTTTTCACATGAAAGAAAGAACATATATATACACACAAGAGAAATGTGATTATATGTTCATGAATCATGACACAAAAACTAAAAGGTATCTTCACCATTATAGATACAAGAAAAGAAAAGGTCGAGAGGAGAAAAACTGCATAAAAGAATCAAAGTACGTATTAAAGAAACTCTGCATTATGGATTCAGATATGTTTTATTATATTACTCTTTTATAGAAATTCATGATTTAATGAGAATCATAATATCAAGATCCTTAAATCAAATTTTACTAACATTTTGGTTTATTTTCACAAAATAGAATACCAGATCTAATAGAGAGAGGATGTTACATGGAAGATCTCGTCAATATTTATAGTTGTTATAGAACATTATAGTGTATGAGTAATGTACATTGTCATGGACATTTGGTGAAAGAATATCATGCAGGTTGACGAGTGTTGAAATGAACAAAATTGAGGTGGCAAAAGAGAAAGAATAGTAGAAGTTAAGGTGTGGAATTGTGGTTGTAGGTGATGAAAGAAATTAAGGTGCATGGGCGACACGTGCGACACCTTTTGTGGTGGTCCAGTCCAGTGTATATATTTTGGATTTGGATGCGGCGATTATGATAAGTGAAGCACTGAAGTTGGAGTTTGGAATTGAATTGGATGAATATGGACATTATTCTTATGGAAATGGTGCATGCTTTCACATTTGTTTTTGTCTCTAGTTCCACTTAGCATGTTATCATCTTTATCCCATCTATTAATTTATTACTATTGTCTATTGACATTACATTGCTAATATTTTTGCATCATAGTAGTTTTTAACTAATTTACAGATTAACTTGATTTGATACTATCGCTTCTTATGTTACTCTCCCTATGCTAAATTATATGTTATTTTAAAAAAAAAAATTATACTAAACTAAGTCACTTTACATTATCAATGAAGTATTTAATGTTATTTTTCTTATTATACTCTTAACTATTTATTACTTTGATTTGCAAAACAATAAATACATGATAAAACAGTACATAACAGAACAATGCAGAACATGACAAGACAAAATTGCATCAGTGAGAGATAGAAAGATAATATATTTTATATTTGAAAATAAAATGGATATTTTCGTATTTTTTATAGTTGTACTATATATAGACAAAAAGTTGTCACATGGTTTAGTGAGAGACAAAGTTTCTTGTTTTTGTCATGTCTCTTACTGCCTATTTTGGTCAGTACCATAACCAGTTTATGAATCAAACAAGGTACAACAAAAGTTGTCCAGTATAGTCTCCCTATTTTTTAGCAGATCAAACGCACCATTTATCTTTTCCATATGTACCATTAATAAAAGATAATTTTGTAAACTAACTCACAATTTCTCTTTTTCATACAACATTAATTACATTTTTTTTAATTTGTATAATATAGTCAAAACAACTTATATTGTGGTACAGAAGGAGTAACATAATAATCATTTCATCAAGTCAAAATACATATGGACCCTGACTCATATGATTTGTTAACGTTCTATGAGAGTTACTATCTATACGTGTGTTGATTTGGTCAAAATTAATGAAGGGATGGATTTTTGCAAAAAATGCTTAGAGAGCTAAAATTATAAATTTATGAAAGTTAAAAAAGTTAAAAATACAATTTTGCCTTTTTCTTTTCATAACCGCAATATAGAACGAAGTTACACAAGTAAATACAAATTTATATGGTTTGAATTCTAGATAGTTTAATTGAAACAAAAAATGTGTGAAGTAGTACTAAGGGTGTTTAACTGTTTATTTCTTTTTATAAGCAAAATTATATTAAAAAAGAGTATACAGTGTATTCAATTCCTTATAATTAGGGTTGGGAATAGGCTAGACCGAGTGTAACACCCAAACCCATAATTATATAAAATATGCTTTTATAAAATATTACTCGAGAGTACGCAACGGAGATAAAACTTGATTAATAAAAGACTTGGTTCGAGTATTACATCGTACACATAAAGGTTTACCAACAACTTAGTTAGTAAAACAATTATTGTACAAAAATGAGTTTGTAAGAAAAATACATCTTTAAATACATTGGAAATAAAAATAAGACTCTAAATAATACATTATAGAAATAATCCCATCCCCGTGTCACATCAGAGCGGAGCTTCACTGACAACTCGATCACAAACATAACCTGAAGATCTGGAACCCAAATCCAGCACATACACAAAACAGAGGGTTAGATAATATAACCATAAAAGAAACTAAGTACAAGCACACACTTAATACTTAGGACATAGCATGGTCATGTCTAATAACTCATTTCATAAACAAATATCAATCTCATATCATTCATATTTCATAATCATAAAATATAATGCATCATAATAATATCACCTTCTCAATTAATTATCAAGTATACACATCATCATCAATTATCAATCAATTATTACACATCTCATAATACGCTCAATCATAAGTATCACATTATCCATTCATTCACAATTATAATGAAAAACAATGACAATTACCAAATACCAATTAGAGTGCACAATTACCCTAATGCAAACTAATGTCACAAATCTCATGTCATGTCACCCTAGACATAACTAAATGCATGTGGTACCCGCATCAAATTAGGATAAACATATATCCATCGCATCAAGTCAGTTTTAAGTCATGGGGGACTTCGCATCAAGTCAGTTTTAAGTCATGGGGGACTTCGCATCAAGTCAGTTTTAAGTCATGGGGGACTTCGCATCAAGTTGACTCATGAATGCATGAATGTACACATACCATATAATGATGATACACTAAACATCTACTCATGAATAATAGGCCGCTCAACCCTATTACTCCTTCTCAATTCGCATCAAATTCACATCATCATATCATCATTAAGGTATACATTCAAGCAAGATACAACAACACACTCATCTTCATAAAATATGAACATCATAATTCATCATCATTAATGAACTTCTAATCATCACACATCATTAGCTAATTATCTATCATCATCATTAACATAATCTCATCTCAACATACTCATAAATCATAGTTAATAAGCATGTACGATAACACTTAACATTTAAGTTAATCATAAGTTATCATTCTCAATTCCAATCAAACATACACATATAAGCATATTATCATCATGACAACTCAAGATTCAATCAATCCCAAATCTATAACATGTTATAAGACCAAATCTAATCATGTTATACACTCATAATCATCATGCAACATCAAGAAATTTCTCAAAATCAGGTCATGGTCGCTGGGCGACTACCTGCGAAGAAACAGGCTAGAAAAGGCAGACAGTTCATCGCTCAGAGCGAAGCCTGGCGACGTCTGGTCGCTGGCGGTCGCTACTGGTCGCTGGGCGACCACATGAAATTCTGGGTTCGCGAAGAACACATGAATCCTCGCTTGGAGCGACGGATTGGTGGCTTAGCGACCAAACCCAGATTTTCATGCTCTGCTCTCGGGTTCACATAAAAATCACATAAAAGTCACGAATTTCATGTTATAAACTTGTAAAGCTATCACATTTAAGCACACATATCATATATAGACTTAAAAGTACAAGTTCTAACATCATCAAACATCATTTCATGATAAAAGTAATGATTTTCCAAAGTTTCACTAAAAACCCATTTTCAAACATCAACAACATAAATCATTCAATTAACACGAATTTGTTCATGGGAATTCGAAATAGAAACATATAGCAACATGTTAACATCATACAATAACATATAAAGCTATAAACACATTCCCTTGATTCCCATTTCCCACCCAAAAGAGATGAGAGGGTTTGGGTGTGGAGAATAGACATCTCCCCCCTCTTTGATCATCTCCAAGTTATATTATCTAAGCCTCTTACCTTAATAAAGTTGGAATCTCTACTCCACCACTTGATTTCCTTTAATCTACCATGGCTTATTCTTTATTTGATCTTCTCCTTCATCTCTTTCTCTTCTCTAAACCTCCTTCTCTTCTTTCTTTCTAAACCCCTTTCTCTCTTCTTTTCTTTCTTATCTCTCTACCTCTCTACCTCTCAAAATTTATGATAATAA
Organism: Trifolium repens; assembly: GCA_030408175.1. Classification (NCBI taxonomy): domain Eukaryota; kingdom Viridiplantae; phylum Streptophyta; class Magnoliopsida; order Fabales; family Fabaceae; genus Trifolium; species Trifolium repens. Next base: position 60,953,176 of record CP125837.1, on the reverse strand, counting down.
AATCACACCACTACTCTTCACAAAACCCTCCTATATATAACCCCAACTTAGGTTATATGAAATCCCTCAAATACCTTTAATTTCACTACTAATTCCACTCATAATCCCAGCTTTACTATTACCACAAATTCTTATACTATTTACACCATTGCCACTACTTTATCTCCAAGACACTCTATCCTTTTTAAGATAATAACCAAAGTGTCACTCTTATCTCTACACAATCCACTAACTCACTAGATTACCATATTACCCTTAATTCTATCACACACTCTTATTCATCCTAATTAAGCCCAATACTCATAAAAGTCCATCATCAACAAACATAAATGCAACAATTAATTAATACATATAAAACATATCAATTAACATATACAATTAATTAAATAACATCAATTAATCAAATATAATAAAATATAAGATTTGGGGTGTTACAACTCTACCCCCCTTAAAGAATTTTCGTCCTCGAAAATTTCACGCAAAAGTTACAACTAACAAGTTCAAGATTCATAGATCCATCAATAATAATCAACGGTTATAACCATACCAAATGAATGTAATATACATCACCAATTACATACAATGGACAAGACCTAATCATGGCACTACCTCATATTGCTACAAATTATATACACATAATAATATGGTATTTCAATCAACAAGGTAACATGCATCACATTCCAAGTTATGACTTCAACATAATTCAAAACTAAGATTAACTCCACAAAATACAAACTTACATGTCATTGATGCGTACATGATAAAGTCATACAAAATTACGAAACTAGCATAACCCTAAACATATCATGGATTACCATATAACTCAATCTCACAAAATCATTTATAATCATCACATATATACATTCATCGCAAAATTTCAAGTTCACAAAACACGGTCAATACACATTCTATAAAAATCATTCTTCTCATCTCTTAGCAAACTCTAGACTGTTGGAACAAAGTGGGTCTGACATGAACCTCTAATGTTTTAAGTGGTTTTGATGATAACAAAGTATTAAAATTGCAATTGGTATTACTAATGATTATTCTAGTGTGCAGAATTACAAGTTAAAATTCATGCAGAAGCACTATGAATAGTAGCAGAGAAGCCAGTCAAGACAAGCTCTGAAAGTGTACCACTGTTCATCAGAAGCTTAATTTTTGCGTGCTGAAGATAGCACCTCTGAAGACCAAAAGCTAGGCTCTGATGATGTTCAGAAGCTGAAGATCTTAAGAAGCTATGACAAGAACATCAGAAGCAAAAGGAATTTACGTCACTCAAGAGCTGACCTACACAGAACCAATGATTGAAGAACAATCCACTTCAAGGCTCTGTCACATCCACAAGAAGGAATATTCGTTGGTACAACGTTAACCTTATCCATAAGTGGAGCGCATTTGAGGATAGTACTATCGTACTATTATTACTCAAAATGGATGAGTGATAAATTGAATAGCTAGGTAGTGGAATTGGAATTCCTTACCAAAGAAGGCAATATACAGCTATCAATTGTACGAGTAAATTCCAGCTGGCACCTCTCTCTCTGCAACGGTCATCATCTTCCTCCAAGTATAAATAGAAGACTCAAATGGAAGAAATGACCACTGTTCCTACTACTGTTCTATTACTGCGTTCAAAGACTAAGAAGCATTCTGACATCATATTTTAAATCTGTCATTCTAAGTCTTAGAACAAATTGAGTTGTATTTTGTAAACACCTCTGATAGTATATCAAGTGTTCCTTAAACATTCATTCTTATTCTTAAGTTTGTTTGAGAAGTCTCTTGTTAAGTTTAACTTGAGCATTTGAGAAGTCTCTTGTTTAGTGAAACTTGAGCACCTGAGAAGTCTCTTGCAAGTGTGCTTGAGCAATTTGTAATCTTTAGTAGATTATAGTGAAAATCTCTTGTTAGTAACAAGGGGACTGGAGTACTCTCGATTTGTGAGGGGAACCAGGATAAATTCTGTGTCTTTCTTTCTCTCTCTCTGCACCCTCTCATTAATTTGTGTTTTTATCCGCTGCATACTTAGTCGCTATTAGGCAAAAAGTTTTATTTTTTTAAAACACAATTCAACCCCCCCTTCTTGTGTTTTTCCACCTTCAATTGGTATCAGAGCCTGGTTGTTGCCTAACTCTCACCTATCAGTGAAACAGTTAAGATTCAGGGAGGAAAAACATGTCTGCTGAGAAGAATCTCAATGAAGTTCCATTTGACTATGATTCTAATTCTAAAGACAGAAGGTCTTCTGACAAAATTCCCTTTTTCAATGGAACTGAGACTGGTTATCCATTCTGGAAAACCAAGATGTACAGTCACATCATGGCGATTGATTGTGATCTGTGGGATTTGGTAGAAGATGGAGTGAACTTTGAAAATATGGACTTAGAAGGCGTTGTTAGCTCTAAAGACAGGAAGGCTTTTACACCCACTCAAAAGCTGGAATATAAGAAGCACCACAGTGTTAAAGGGATGATGACAAATGCCATCTCTCATGATGAGTACTTGAAAATTGGAGATAAGAGAACGGCTAAGTCTATCTGGGATTCTCTTAAATCCAAGTATGAAGGAAATAAACAAGTTAAGGAGGCTAAGGCCAACTTGTTAGTACATCAGTATGAATTATTTAAAATGAAGGACGGAGAGGACATTGAGACAATGTTCTCTAGGTTTCAAATTCTTGTTTCTGGACTTCAAGTTTTAGATAAGAGCTATACTGAGGCTGATCATGTAAGGAAAGTACTCAGAAGCTTGCCGCCAAAGTGGAGACCAAAAGTGACAGCGTTTCAGGAATCTAAGGATTTAGATACTGTGTCTCTTGAAAGCTTGGTTAGTTCTCTAAAGAGTCATGAGATGGAACTTATGACTGATGAATCAGCTAAGAAGCTAAAAGGGATAGCCCTGAGCACCAAGAGTTCCTCTAAGGCTCTGAAGGCGAAGGTTATAGTATCTGATGAAGAAGCTTCTGAAGAAGGTCACGAGATGGACTCTGATGAAGAAGAAGAAATGGTTCTGATGGCTGCAAGAGTATCGCAATGGGCTAAAAGAAGCAAGAAGTATGCTGGTAAGTTTGGAGGTTCTTCCAAGAAGGTTAGTGCATCTAAGGATAAAAAGGAAGAACAAAACAAATGCTTTAAGTGCAACAAACCAGGACACTTCATTGCTGACTGCCCAGAGAACCTGAGTAAAACATCCAAGAGAACCTCTAACAAAGAAAGATACAAAAGTAAGCTCAAGAAGGGGTTCCTTGCCACTTGGGATGATTTGGATCAGGAATCAGATTCTGATGGGGAAGAAGAAGCAAACCTAGCCTTGATGGCAACCGCTTCTGACCAAGAGAACTCTGAGCACGAAGATGACTCAGATTCAGAAGATGAAGATGAGGTACTTGCTAAACTTTCTCGTTCTGAATTAATAGATTCCTTAAAAGATGCCTTAAAACTTTTAACCAAAAAGGCAGGTGAGTGTAAGGTCCTTAAAAAGGCCTATAACAACCTGACCGAAAAGGCAAATGAAATAATTGAACAAAATGAGTCTCTAAAATCAAGAAATGAATTTATGGAAACTCATTATGTTCTTGATGATAAGGTTCCTCCAGAACATGAATTTGCTCTTCAGGAATTCCTTATAAATGGAATGAAAAGAAGTAAAATAGCCTCTTTGATTTATCATGTAAGTAGAAATAGAGGAGAAGGTCTTGGATTCTCTCGTTTTAAAGATAATCCATTATCTTCAAAGTCCTCTAATATAGATAAATCAAAACCTAAGGTTGTCTTTGTAAAAAGTCAATCAGAAGTTCTTAATGAGTCAGCTTCTAATAGAACATCAAAGCCAGAGGCTCAAAAGTCAAAGACTCTGAAGGATAAAACCTCAGAACCTAAGATTGTTAAGCCTCAAGCTAATGTTAAAACTAAAGAAGCTCTGACACATTCAAGAACAAAGCTCAAGAGCTATACCAAACCCAAAAACTTTTCAACAAGGGTGGTTAACTCTAGAAGCTCTGATAGGTCCTTCAAACAAAGACCACCTAGACCTGTAAAGACTAACACAAAAGGACCCATAAAGATATGGGTACCAAAATCTCAAATAATATTTGCTTCAGGTTTGCACACTAAGAAGGCCAAAGCAGCAATGCTGGTACCTGGACAGTGGCTGCTCACGACATATGACGGGAGAAAGGCATATGTTCCAAACCCTGACTCTGAAAGAGGGAGGTACTGTGGGGTTTGGAGGAAACCAAAAAGGGAAGATCATTGGTACAGGTATAGTTGGTAACTCTTCTCTTTCAATTAAAAATGTCTGGTTGGTTGATGGCCTCAAACATAATCTGCTTAGCATTAGTCAATTTTGTGATAGCGGATTTATTGTTAAATTTGATAAAGAAGCATGTACAGTAATCAATGATTCTGACAAGTCCATATTGTTTAAAGGATTAAGAAGAGGTAATGTTTATAAGGTGAATCTGTCAGAACTCACTGAGCAGAAGATAGTTTGCCTTCTATCTCTGAATGATGAAAAGTGGGTCTGGCACCAACGCTTAGGTCATGCTAACTGGAGATTAATCTCTAAGCTTAGCAAACTAAAGTTGGTTAAAGGCCTGCCAAATCTTAAATATCATTCAGATGCTCTGTGTGGTCCTTGTCAGATTGGCAAAATTTCAAAAACTTCTTTTAAACCTAAAAACATTGTCTCTACCTCAAGACCCTTAGAACTACTTCACATTGATTTGTTTGGTCCAGTAAGTACTGCCTCAATCAATGGGAAAAAATATGGATTAGTCATTGTTGATGATTACAGTAGATGGACTTGGGTAAAGTTTCTAAGAGTGAAAGATGATGCATATGATGTGTTCAGCATCTTCTGTACTCAAGTGCAAAATGAGAAAGGTCTCAAAATCTTAAAGGTTAGAAGTGATCATGGTGGTGAATTTGAAAATGAACCATTTGCAACTTTTTGTGAAGATCATGGCATTGTTCATGAGTTCTCTGCTCCTAGAACACCACAACAAAATGGTGTTGTAGAGAGAAAGAACAGGTCTTTACAAGAAATGGCAAGAACCATGATGCATGAGACAAAACTTGCTAAGCACTTCTGGGCAGAAGCTGTAAACACAGCTTGTTACATTCAAAATAGGATCTACATAAGACCTCTATTGAATCTAACAACATATGAACTCTTCAAAGGAAGAAAGCCCAACATCTCTTACTTTCATCAGTTTGGATGTACATGTTACATTCTAAACAACAAGGCCTACAAAAGAAAATTTGATGCCAAAGCTTGTAAGGGAATCTTTATAGGTTACTCTGAACGCTCAAAGGCATACAGAGTGTATAATTCTGAAACTAACACAGTGGAAGAATCTATACATGTTAGATTTGATGATAAAGAGCCTGACTGTAAAATGTCAGAGCAAGATAATAGTTATGCAGGTGTTCCATACCAATACATCGGTTCAGAACCTGAAAAAGCATCAGAAGCTGTTGAAGCTTCAGAAGCTGTATTGGAAGAAGATGCTGAAGAAGCATCTCAATTAGAAGCATCACAAGAACATGATGATACTTCAGAAGAAGACACTCAACCAAGTGCTGATGTTGATGAAGCTCCAAGAAGGAAGTTCAAATATAGATCATCACATCCAGAAGACTTAATTCTTGGAAACAAAGAAAGTCCAAGAAAGACAAGATCAGACTATCAACAACTTGATTCTCTTCTGGGACTAATCTCAATGATAGAACCAAAGAATGTTGATGAAGCACTTACGGACGATGGATGGATTGTAGCTATGCAGGATGAGCTCAATCAGTTTCAAAGAAATGATGTATGGGACTTAGTGCCAAGACCAGCACATAAGAACATCATTGGAACTAAGTGGGTATTTAGAAACAAGATGAATGAACAAGGTGAAGTGGTAAGAAATAAAGCTAGACTGGTAGCACAAGGCTACAGTCAGCAAGAAGGTATAGACTTCACTGAAACATTTGCTCCAGTAGCAAGACTGGAAGCAATCAGGTTACTTCTTTCATATGCTGTTAACAATGGAATCACATTGTACCAAATGGATGTTAAGAGCGCCTTTCTTAATGGTGTTATTTCTGAAGAAGTCTATGTCAAACAACCCCCAGGTTTTGAGGATTTGAAAAATCCTAATTATGTTTATAAACTTAAGAAATCACTCTATGGTCTCAAACAAGCTCCAAGAGCTTGGTATGAAAGATTGAGTAATTTCCTTTTAGAAAATGGTTTTCAAAAAGGTCAAATTGACAATACATTATTCAGAAAGACATCTAAGAAAGATATCTTAATCATTCAAATTTATGTAGATGATATAATTTTTGGTTCAACTAATGCTTCTCTTTGCAAGAATTTCTCTAAGCTTATGCAGGATGAATTTGAAATGAGTATGATGGGTGAATTGAAGTTCTTCCTTGGAATCCAAATTAATCAAGGAAAAGATGGCACTTACATTCATCAAAGCAAGTATACAAAAGAGCTTCTGAAGAAGTTCAACCTTGATGACTGCAAGATAATGTCTACACCCATGCATCCTACCAGCAGCTTAAGCAAAGAAGAGATAGGAAGCAAAGTAGATCAGAAGCTGTATCGAGGTATGATTGGTTCTTTACTCTACCTTACAGCATCTAGACCTGATATTCTATATAGTGTATGCTTGTGTGCAAGATTCCAGTCAGATCCTAGAGAACCTCACTTAACTGCTGTTAAGAGGATCTTTAGATATCTGAAAGGAACTACTAATCTAGGACTTCTTTATAAAAAATCCCTAGATAGTAAGCTAGTTGGATTCTGTGATGCTGACTATGCTGGTGATAAGATTGAGAGGAAATCCACTAGTGGAAATTGCCAATTCATTGGTGAGAATCTCATATCTTGGGCCAGTAAGAGACAAACAACTATTGCTTTGTCTACAGCAGAAGCAGAATACATCTCAGCTGCTAAATGCTGCACACAGCTTCTCTGGATGAAGTATCAGTTGGAAGATTATAACATAGCTGAAAGGAGTATTCCACTATATTGTGACAATACTGCTGCTATTCATTTGTCTAAGAACCCTATTCTACACTCAAGAGCTAAACATATTGAAATAAAACATCACTTTATAAGGGATCATGTTCAGAAAGGTACAATAGATATTCAATTCATTGATACTGAACATCAATGGGCTGACATATTTACTAAACCTTTAGCTATTGAAAGATTTGATTTTATCAAAAAGAATTTGAACATGCACTATATCTCTGAAGAAAATTAGCTCTGAGAAGTAGAATAAAATTAGCATCTGAAGCTCTATCAGAACCTCTTATAATTTAGAGTATCCCTTGGGAAGCTCTGAATAATTTAGGCTCTGAAGAGTAACAGGTTCTGATGAGGTGTCAGATACAAATGAGTGAGGCTCTGAACCTTTTAGAAATGAAACGTTCAGTACGTGTAAGTGTACAACAGTTGTCTATACACGCGTCAGCTATGTTTAAACTTTTTCAACACGTGTCTAGATCCTGACGGGCAGAGAACAGTTAATGATGATTATGGCAGTTAAGTATATTATTTAATTTTTAAAACTGCTCGCGCTCCCTCCCAATGTTTACTTTCTCTGTGTATGTGTGCTAGTTACTATTTATAAGTCACTTCACTCACTTGCACAACTTTTTACACGAAATCACTACCTACACAACCCTAGGCTTTACAGAAAATTCCCAATATTCATCTTCTCAATTTTTCTGAAACAATGGCTGCTCGTTCATCAAACGAAATCGTTCAAGAACCCTTTAACCCTACGTTACCACCCATCATCGACCTTAATTCAAAAGATAACCTAGTCTACGAACATCATCAAACTGACGCTGGACCAGATGCTTATGATTTCTTCACTGAGAAGTTCGTGGATTTTGAAAGTTTGAAAGCGAATGGGATTGACATTCAATACTTGTTCTACAATCAACAATGGCAAAATTACTTTGAGATGCTCAATGGCTTCGTATACTACGACATAGTGAAGTATTTCTGGCAGAAGGCTAAAGTGTACGATAGAGCAAGTGCTGATAAAGAATACAAGGATATGGTTGAGAAGAACAAGGAATTACGAGGGAAAACAAGAAAGGAACTTGGTCTTAAACCTTATAGAGAAAGGGAAATTAGGTCAAATATTTTGGGAATCAATGTTGTGATAACTCAGGCACACATTGCTAAGATTCTTGGTTTAGACAACAAAGGAGAAGATATAGAAGTGTATGATAAGAGAAGCAAGCATTTGGATTCAATTCATCAAGACCTCTTTAAATCTGGTTGCACACAAAAGGATTTTGGAAAAGTAATGCACATGAAGAACACATTTGAATTTGCTTTCAGAATGTGTTTGTCCACTATCTTCACCAGAAAAGGTGGATTGGATACCATCTCCATTCCACACAAACATCTCATCTGGTTCTTATACAAGAGGGTAAAGGTTAATTTGGCTAAGATTCTTTTTGATCACATGTGCCTTACCATCAATGAGGGTAGAACCAAAATACCATCAGTCATTCATCACCCTAGGTTAATCTCAGAACTGATAAGGCAAACCAAACTCACAGACATTGTGAGTGCCAAAGAAAAACTTAGAGTTTTCCAAACTGCTAAGTATGATGCATCAGTTCTGGTCAACATGAAGAGAAAAACCAAGGAAGAAATCATTCAAGTGAAAACACCTCTACAGCAAGTGTACGAAAAGTACTTCTGGTGTGATGGGTTTCCCACCATATCAGAACATGATAATGATGAGGTCATCAAGAACTTTCTTGAATCAGTAAGAAGAGAAACTGGGGTCAGTGTGCCCAGGAAAATGGTTGTAAGTGTTCCTAATTGGGATATCTTCAAGGGACCAAGAGATATTACAAGGAGCAGAAGAAAGCCAAGAACTACTGAGCAAGAAATGATTGATGAAGGCTCTGATGATCAAGGACATGCTAGTGCTGATGAGATTGAGGAAGGTGCTGAAAGTATGATGACTGAAGCTGTTCAGAAGGAGAAACAGACAAAGAAAAGGCATGATAGGCCTTCAGCTTCTGAGGAAGATCAGAACCCTGCTAAACCTGCAAAGAGATTAAAGACCAGAGCTTCTAAACCAAAAGGTAAGATCTCTGAATCTAATACTTCTAGCATTCCTGTAGCTCAGGTTATTGGTTCTGAACCTCAACCCTCTATTGCTAAACCATCTATTTCTCAACCTCCATTATCTACTAATCAACCTCAAACCATAGACTTCACTGTACCTATTAGTGTAGTCTTACCTGATCATAAAGCTATATCATCATCATCTTCATCAGATACCAGCACTGCCTCGGATGAGTTAATTGCTACACTCATCAGAGAATCCAACCCAAAACAAAAGAAAACTCTTACACCAAAGAGAACCTCTTTCAAGAAAACCACAAAGAAAATCACCATAAAGCCCATTCATCTTTCTTCTGATGAAGAACCTACTATTAATGTAGACACCACCATTCTTCATCAATCCACAAATCAAGGTTCTGTCATAGAACATCTTGAACAACACATGTGTGGTGTTGCATTTACCAACTCAAATCCAAATTCACCACATCAATTTCCATCCATGAATCTCACAAATGATTCACCCGTCCATAAAACACAAAACACACAGGTCATTCACACACCCCCTCCCTCACTTGATCACATCTCACGAGTAAATCCACCTACATTCACCCCTGTTCAGAATGAGCCAATTGCTCATTCTGAAGAACAACAAAAAACACCTCACTCATCACCAATCAATGTCATGACTGAACAACAACATCAATCACCACAACCTGTCCCTGACCCACTCAACAGACCTCTAGTTTTAGAAGAGGTTCTTGAGCTTTACCAACACCTAACTAAAGCTGAACATCAAATATTCAAGGATTCCATCAATCTTGATGATGATATCATACCTCCAAATCTCAGCAGAATCAAAATTATTGAACTCACAAGAAAGAAACCTGAACCAACCATTCCCTTTGACTCATCCTTACCCTTTTTCAGTTCTGACTCTGAACCAAATCTTGAGCTGCTTAATAATGCTATAGGTATTAGACTTAAGAGGTTCAAACAAAGAGAGGAAGAAGCTCTTATCTTTCCCTCTGATTTGGATGCTGATGTCAGGAAATTAGAGTACTTATTTGGTGAATCTTTAAGGATTCTCAGTACTCATCTGAAGGATAAGATTAAGGGTAGAGGAGCAAACACTGTACGGGAACTATTTGAGATTGCTGAGAGGACATGTGCTCCAAGGCTCACATTCTTCAACCATGAAGAAGAATGTCAGAGGTTAGCCTTTTTAGCTGCTGTTGATGAAAGTATGAGAAGATCTTTGGATGAAGAGCAGGCTAGGATAGCTGCTGAAATGGAACGTCAGAGGCTTGCTGAACAAGAAGCCTTAAACTTATTGGTTGATAGAGCTGTTCACATTGCTGTCATTGAGACTAATAAGATTCTTGAGAATCAAGGAGCTACAGAAGATACTGTTATGAATGATCAGAACCTTAGTAAACCAGATTCTGATAAAGGAAAAACTCCCATTGTTGCTTCATCTCCTCCAAGATCTCCACCAGTACTTGTCCAAGGCTCTTCTTCATCTGCTATACCCTCTGTTATGCAAGAAGCTCTGGATGTAATCAAGCATGACTTAAGAGAGGAACTAAGAAATGAAATGGATGAATTCAGGGCCGATATAAGAGAAGACATGAACAGATCTGGTGAAGCTACTAACAAGAAGATAGATGCAATGATGGAACTTCTTCTAAAGCTTACTCAACAGCAATCCAAACCTTAACCCTTATGTTTGAGCACTTATTTGTTTTTTAGTTCTTGTGTAATTTTTTGGATAATTTTTTCTTTAATTCATATCTATATTATTCATATTTGTGTGTTTGTCATTTGCTTATATGTTTGTTTTATATTTGTTTTTCAAAATTTAACCTTTCTATATACCATGATATTGTCTGGTACTCTTGAGAATCCTGACTCTAGTGAAAGATGCTGAAGAGCATCTTAGTTTTTAAACTAATAAGCCTAGGATTTCCAAAACCTAAGAGTCCCTCTCATCAGTACTCCTGTTTACTCATGAAATAGCTTCTTAGTATTAAAGCCTGTTTAACAACGGGGCACCAATACCGAATGAGGCGTGTCTGGTAACTGGTTTTCTGACAATAGGAATAAGGTATATATATATAAGAAACTTGCTCAAAACAAAGGGAATTAATAGCATAAACTTCTTTATTAATATTATTGAAGAATTTCTATTACATAGAATGATAAGACTCTACTTAGAGCTAGGCTTAACTTCAGAAGACTCTGCATCTAGCTTCTTATGTTTCTCCTTAATGTAAGCAAGCAAGTTGACAGTGGCCTTTTGCACTAGCTCTTCAGTGTCCTTCTGAACAGCAGCCTCGTACTCTTCATATGGAGTGTCATCATTGTATGTCCATAAAAATTCTTCCAGATCAGAGCCCAATTCCTCCTCCTCTGACTCTGTCAAAATCAGTTCTTGCTTGTTCCTTTCGTAGCGAAGCTTGTTTTCTTCGCAGCGCCAGGGCTCTGCTCCCTTCTTGCTCTCTTCTTTTGAGCCTGAAGCATCCTTGGTAACCTGCCTTTCCATTGTATGTTTTTCTTTTGATGTTACTTGATTACTCTGGATGAGTAAAATGAGAGGAATCATCCCTTTTTATAGTGTCATCAAGCTCTCTTGTCAGGACGGTTTTCAACACAATTCATTAAATGAATTTAGTTGTCATCACTTTTTGACTTGACTGCCTTGTTATGACGCATTTTGACTGCTTGGTTTTCTGTGTCTTTTTGACTGATGCCAAAAGGGGGAGTAAGAGTAGCGTTAAAATTAATGTTGATTCATTCATATACTGCTCAATCTGAAACTGTAATGTTAAAAGCATTATGAATCAATATTTATCTCTTATAATTCTTTCTCATTCTGAACGATTATTGAAAGGGGAGAAAATTTAAGAACCTAAAATAAAATTCATAGACAATGTCAGAAGAGCTTGCAAACCGCTTCTGAGCATTATCAAACTCTAAGAAGCAAAGCTTGCAAAACTATGCTTCTGAGAGTTAAATATGAAAATTTATTTTAAGTTAATAAATCAACTCTTAAACTGTTTTAATTAATTATGGATAAAACTTAGGGGGAGCTTACAAACCTACCCTTATGGATTATCAGACTCAGGGGGAGATTGCAAACCTTTGAAACCTGAAGTCATCATAATTAAATTAAATCAACAACAATTGAATTTTAATGCTTTGGTTTGTCATCATCAAAAAGGGGGAGATTGTTGGAACAAAGTGGGTCTGACATGAACCTCTAATGTTTTAAGTGGTTTTGATGATAACAAAGTATTAAAATTGCAATTGGTATTACTAATGATTATTCTAGTGTGCAGAATTACAAGTTAAAATTCATGCAGAAGCACTATGAATAGTAGCAGAGAAGCCAGTCAAGACAAGCTCTGAAAGTGTACCACTGTTCATCAGAAGCTTAATTTTTGCGTGCTGAAGATAGCACCTCTGAAGACCAAAAGCTAGGCTCTGATGATGTTCAGAAGCTGAAGATCTTAAGAAGCTATGACAAGAACATCAGAAGCAAAAGGAATTTACGTCACTCAAGAGCTGACCTATACAGAACCAATGATTGAAGAACAATCCACTTCAAGGCTCTGTCACATCCACAGGAAGGAATATTCGTTGGTACAACGTTAACCTTATCCATAAGTGGAGCGCATTTGAGGATAGTACTATCGTACTATTATTACTCAAAATGGATGAGTGATAAATTGAATAGCTAGGTAGTGGAATTGGAATTCCTTACCAAAGAAGGCAATATACAGCTATCAATTGTACGAGTAAATTCCAGCTGGCACCTCTCTCTCTGCAACGGTCATCATCTTCCTCCAAGTATAAATAGAAGACTCAAATGGAAGAAATGACCACTGTTCCTACTACTGTTCTATTACTGCGTTCAAAGACTAAGAAGCATTCTGACATCATATTTTAAATCTGTCATTCTAAGTCTTAGAACAAATTGAGTTGTATTTTGTAAACACCTCTGATAGTATATCAAGTGTTCCTTAAACATTCATTCTTATTCTTAAGTTTGTTTGAGAAGTCTCTTGTTAAGTTTAACTTGAGCATTTGAGAAGTCTCTTGTTTAGTGAAACTTGAGCACCTGAGAAGTCTCTTGCAAGTGTGCTTGAGCAATTTGTAATCTTTAGTAGATTATAGTGAAAATCTCTTGTTAGTAACAAGGGGACTGGAGTACTCTCGATTTGTGAGGGGAACCAGGATAAATTCTGTGTCTTTCTTTCTCTCTCTCTGCACCCTCTCATTAATTTGTGTTTTTATCCGCTGCATACTTAGTCGCTATTAGGCAAAAAGTTTTATTTTTTTAAAACACAATTCAACCCCCCCTTCTTGTGTTTTTCCACCTTCATAGACACTACCAAAGTTTGACAAGATTAGTATCATCCAATCAACACAATCATGTCTATCCATTAACAAGAGATCAAGGACGGCCAGTTCCTTAATTTGTTAATAAATGGACAACAATCATGATGGTGGTTCAAACCATCCTCACCAAGCTACGATAGTGCTTTCTTAAGCATGAAACACATAAGCATTTATGAGTAGGAAACCATAATATTGAAGTAGCATAACTGAATAAATATACAAAACATTTACTAATGAGCATACAAAAGCATATCACACCATCTCGCATAAACATTTAATTAGCATACATTGCCTTTACACTTAAAAGTCAAGAATCAACTTAAAACAAGAAAGATAGATATTCCATAACAATAAATCTTAAGAATTCAACCATTCTTACCAAACAAGGACATTCTCACTAAAACATCGCATTTAAATCATGTAATGACTAATAAGAGAAACAATTATGGAGACATAGATCATTCACACATAGATTCATACATTTCAAAACTAATCAAAAGATGAAATCACAATTTGACAAATCCGCAAAGTCATGAAAACATGTTTATGAAAATAGCACATTTGAAATATTCATTCACAATGCACAATTCATATAGTTACTCACACAGGAATCATGGTAAAGGATATTCGAATAATCTACAATTAATCTATCATGGTATATTCATCTAAAGTCTCGATAATTCAAAAATAACACATTACCAACATATGCATAAACTACACAAGAACACACAAATAAATACCTACATGAAATTTCTCATTCTTAAATCATCAATCTAAGAGTTTGGTCATGGTAAAGAACAAACATTTCATAACATCGAATTCTAAGTAACTCAAAGATTCACATTCATATACATAAATCATGCAACGAAACAATTAACTTAGCTTAACATGGTAATTAACATAGTAGAATGAACTAGTAAAAACATACACAATGCATTTACCAAATCTATCTTAGGCAAATTAGCATAGTCATATAACTTACAAATAATGAAAAGAACAAATCAACTCATTCTCATGGTTATAATCTAGTGCATGTTACAACTAACATATCCTAGAATCCATATAACTTTATTACCGATTCTTAATCTATAACTTTCACAAAAATTGGTTTAACATACTCAAAAGAAAATAATTTAGATTCCAACAAGAGTCACATAATCAAGCAACTAGAACAAAATATCATTTATCACCAATCAACAAGGATACAATCACATCATGTACTAATTAGGCATATGAAGTTATAAGCTAACATAGAAGAATAGTAATAATCATGAATTAACTCCCAAACATGAAGTAAAATTATAGATGCTATAATTATTGCCAAATTAGAACACAAATTCCAAGAATCAATTAAAACAACATACTGACGAGGAACTAACAATAAAATTCATGAAATCAACCTCACACATAATCAATAAGTTATTCGAATACATAGAATTCACCAATACATGTTCAACTTAATAGATCACCATCTTTTCATGAATATTCACCAATAATCGAAAAGTCAAAACATTCAAATAATTTCACGGATACATACATACATACAAACATACATACATATATACATACATACATACATAACATCATTTAATTAATTCCATCATACTACACAAGCAATCATCATAAATAAATTATTACAACCTTCATTTACGACACATGCATAAACAATCATACTTAATTACATATGACATAGATTTTCATCAACAAGGAATCTATACTAATATGCGAACATAATCATTTTAAATAAAGCAATAACAAGAAGACATTATCTTGAAATAAAAACAACAATCATATTATCAAGTTTCAAGAATAAACACAAATGATGACAATAATAATATTCACTCACTCTATCGAATGTAAACACCAACAACAACAACAAATATCATCATTAAGTCACATTTCAAAACAACAATGATGAATGCATATTCATTATCAATTATGCGCAATTATATCATGTTATAATCACTCATTTATCATGAAATCGTAAATAAATAAAATCATGTCAAAACTACACAAAGATTATAACTTTAAGCTCATACAACTATTATAATCATAAAAAGTAACATTCATCATGAATCAACATCAAATAATACATGCTCATTACTTGAATCGATAACTTACAACTAAGATAATTATCAATCTCATCAAATACTCACCAAAGAATGAATAACATAATTCAATTCATATTACTCATAGTTCATGAATAAACAATCACCAAGTATATTCATAAAATAAACACATCACAATTTATCAACATTTATGAAACAATAGATTCATAAGTCAACACCAATTAAAACACAAGTTTTAAGGATCAAGTAAAACACATGCCAATAAGCAATAAAAACAAGTCTCAATAAACTCATCATACATCCGCAAAATGATTAATAGTGACTAATGTGCAAGTGTAACTATAAAATTACATCACAAGAGGACACAACTGATACACAAACACAACTGACTCTATGCTCACTTAGCCTGATTGCACAGACTTGCTCTGATTGACACACGACTCACACATAGCTCACTATGTCCGAGGACAACCAGGCTCTGATACCAAATTGTAACACCCAAACCCATAATTATATAAAATATGCTTTTATAAAATATTACTCGAGAGTACGCAACGGAGATAAAACTTGATTAATAAAAGACTTGGTTCGAGTATTACATCGTACACATAAAGGTTTACCAACAACTTAGTTAGTAAAACAATTATTGTACAAAAATGAGTTTGTAAGAAAAATACATCTTTAAATACATTGGAAATAAAAATAAGACTCTAAATAATACATTATAGAAATAATCCCATCCCCGTGTCACATCAGAGCGGAGCTTCACTGACAACTCGATCACAAACATAACCTGAAGATCTGGAACCCAAATCCAGCACATACACAAAACAGAGGGTTAGATAATATAACCATAAAAGAAACTAAGTACAAGCACACACTTAATACTTAGGACATAGCATGGTCATGTCTAATAACTCATTTCATAAACAAATATCAATCTCATATCATTCATATTTCATAATCATAAAATATAATGCATCATAATAATATCACCTTCTTAATTAATTATCAAGTATACACATCATCATCAATTATCAATCAATTATTACACATCTCATAATACGCTCAATCATAAGTATCACATTATCCATTCATTCACAATTATAATGAAAAACAATGACAATTACCAAATACCAATTAGAGTGCACAATTACCCTAATGCAAACTAATGTCACAAATCTCATGTCATGTCACCCTAGACATAACTAAATGCATGTGGTACCCGCATCAAATTAGGATAAACATATATCCATCGCATCAAGTCAGTTTTAAGTCATGGGGGACTTCGCATCAAGTCAGTTTTAAGTCATGGGGGACTTCGCATCAAGTCAGTTTTAAGTCATGGGGGACTTCGCATCAAGTTGACTCATGAATGCATGAATGTACACATACCATATAATGATGATACACTAAACATCTACTCATGAATAATAGGCCGCTCAACCCTATTACTCCTTCTCAATTCGCATCAAATTCACATCATCATATCATCATTAAGGTATACATTCAAGCAAGATACAACAACACACTCATCTTCATAAAATATGAACATCATAATTCATCATCATTAATGAACTTCTAATCATCACACATCATTAGCTAATTATCTATCATCATCATTAACATAATCTCATCTCAACATACTCATAAATCATAGTTAATAAGCATGTACGATAACACTTAACATTTAAGTTAATCATAAGTTATCATTCTCAATTCCAATCAAACATACACATATAAGCATATTATCATCATGACAACTCAAGATTCAATCAATCCCAAATCTATAACATGTTATAAGACCAAATCTAATCATGTTATACACTCATAATCATCATGCAACATCAAGAAATTTCTCAAAATCAGGTCATGGTCGCTGGGCGACTACCTGCGAAGAAACAGGCTAGAAAAGGCAGACAGTTCATCGCTCAGAGCGAAGCCTGGCGACGTCTGGTCGCTGGCGGTCGCTACTGGTCGCTGGGCGACCACATGAAATTCTGGGTTCGCGAAGAACACATGAATCCTCGCTTGGAGCGACGGATTGGTGGCTTAGCGACCAAACCCAGATTTTCATGCTCTGCTCTCGGGTTCACATAAAAATCACATAAAAGTCACGAATTTCATGTTATAAACTTGTAAAGCTATCACATTTAAGCACACATATCATATATAGACTTAAAAGTACAAGTTCTAACATCATCAAACATCATTTCATGATAAAAGTAATGATTTTCCAAAGTTTCACTAAAAACCCATTTTCAAACATCAACAACATAAATCATTCAATTAACACGAATTTGTTCATGGGAATTCGAAATAGAAACATATAGCAACATGTTAACATCATACAATAACATATAAAGCTATAAACACATTCCCTTGATTCTCATTTCCCACCCAAAAGAGATGAGAGGGTTTGGGTGTGGAGAATAGACATCTCCCCCCTCTTTGATCATCTCCAAGTTATATTATCTAAGCCTCTTACCTTAATAAAGTTGGAATCTCTACTCCACCACTTGATTTCCTTTAATCTACCATGGCTTATTCTTTATTTGATCTTCTCCTTCATCTCTTTCTCTTCTCTAAACCTCCTTCTCTTCTTTCTTTCTAAACCCCTTTCTCTCTTCTTTTCTTTCTTATCTCTCTACCTCTCTACCTCTCAAAATTTATGATAATAAAATCACACCACTACTCTTCACAAAACCCTCCTATATATAACCCTAACTTAGGTTATATGAAATCCCTCAAATACCCTTAATTTCACTACTAATTCCACTCATAATCCCAACTTTACTATTACCACAAATTCTTATACTATTTACACCATTGCCACTACTTTATCTCCAAGACACTCTATCCTTTTTAAGATAATAACCAAAGTGCCACTCTTATCTCTACACAATCCACTAACTCACTAGATTACCATATTACCCTTAATTCTACCACACACTCTTATTCATCCTAATTAAGCCCAATACTCATAAAAGTCCATCATCAACAAACATAAATGCAACAATTAATTAATACATATAAAACATATCAATTAACATATACAATTAATTAAATAACATCAATTAATCAAATATAATAAAATATAAGATTTGGGGTGTTACACTGAGCTAGGCTTTGCCAAGCCTGAGCCTGGCCTGCTAAAAAATTGAAGGCCTAAGCCTGGCCTGTGGCCTGTCATAGGCTTATTTTTTAGGCCTGGGCCTGGCCTTTTGAAAGCCTGGTATGGCCTATTAGCCTGTTTAAAAGCCTATTTCATATAAATATATTTAAATAAATAATTATATTTATTTTTAAATATACTAATGAACTAATAAATCAATGATATTAAACTTCCTTTTGATATTTAACATGATATTTTAGAAAATTTGACTATATATGACATGATATTTCAATTTTAGTTTATAATAAAACATTTATATATGTGAAAAGTTAATGTAGATCAATAAACTTAAACTACTGAAAAAATTTAAT
This sequence comes from Trifolium repens, assembly GCA_030408175.1. Lineage (NCBI taxonomy): Eukaryota > Viridiplantae > Streptophyta > Magnoliopsida > Fabales > Fabaceae > Trifolium > Trifolium repens. The sequence goes on along the minus strand of CP125837.1, from coordinate 60,934,115 downwards.
AGATTTATAATTTAATCAATGTACAAGTTTTAATATATAATAATAATAAATATAAAAATATTATTCATATTTATTTAAATAGGTCGGCCTAGTAGGCCTAAAAAGCTTTTTTCATAGCCTGAAGCCTGGCCTTTTTAGCTAAATAGGCTTATAGCAAAGTCTTGGCCTGCTCTATTTAAATAAATAGACCGGCCTGACCTGAGCCTATGTAGGCTAGGCCATAGGCCCCTGTAGGCCGGTCTGGCCTATTCCCAACCCTACTTATAATACAAAACAAATAATTATATTCTTTGAAGCCATATAAGAGGATTAACACAAATCAGAAAAAGGGAAGAAGGTTTTACGACCCTCTAAACCAAAACTAAGAAAATTATTTAATGTCATCAAACAATTGGGAGGCATGTAACTCTCCATTGAAAACCACGTTATTTCTGAACTTCCAAATTCACAAAGTATAGTAGTGGCCAATCATACCAGATGTCTAACATGTTTACTTTCTTTTATTAGGGGCGCAATCTGTCGCCATGGGTAGCCTTGGCTACCATTTTTATTAATCTATTACTCTAATAACATAGATTTAGGAACTCCAAATCAATTTTTTGTGTGAAAATTATGTAGAAATATTATAAAAGAAAACAAATTATCCACTTGATAAATAAATTATTCTTCATGTTTTAATATTTCCACTCTTTACAGTAACTATATAAAAAACTTCGTCAATAAACAAAATTAACAAAATGATATTTTATATTTTTCTTTATATGTGGCCCTTTCGTAAAATTTCGGCTAATTTCACCGCTACCTTTTTTTATTTAACCAAAGTACCAAAATATAAAAAGTGCTTTCATAAGAGTGTTTAACCGTTTATATTTTAAACCGATTCAAATCAAAATCGTAAGCCAATTTAAAAATATTAAAAATTGCGTAAAATTGATCTTTTCTCAAATATATTTTTTTAAAAATTGGCTCAGATCATATTCAATTTCAAATTCCCTTTTAAAAATTGAACAAAGTCAAATTTATAAATTTAATAATTTTTAGAATGAGATATTGAGTAATAATTTAATAATTTTTAAAAAGTGGCTCAGATCATATTCAATTTTTAGTAGCAATCTGCAGGATGACAGTGTTGAAATGAACAAAATTGATGTGGCAAAAAGAAAGAACAGTAGAAATTAAGGAGTGGAGTTGTGGTTGTAGGTGATGAAGAAGTTAAGGTGCATGAGCGACACGACACCTTTTGTGGTGGTCCAGTGTATATATATATTTTTTTTTCATAATAAAGGGGCAAAGCCCAAAAAAAAGATTACAAGGTTATAACACGGGGAGTAGAGACTCCCATAATATCATCTAAACACAAACGTTCTAAATTTGCCAGAGGTGTGTCAAAATAAGAGAAACCTTGTATAGAACATCCCAATGAAGCTATAACATCGGTAACCTTGTTTGCTTCGCGGTAAACATGAGAAATTCGAACATTCCAATCCATATTCATCAGCGAAACGTTCTAAATTTGCCGGAGGTGTGTCAAAATAAGAGAAGCCTTGTATAGAACATCCCAATGAAGCTATAGCATCGGCAACCGGTGTATATATTTTGGATGCGGCGATCTTGATAAGTGAAATACTACTGAAGTTGTTGTAGTTTGTGAAGTTTTGTTTGAAATTGAATTTGATGAATTTGGACATTCTTTTGGAAATGGTGCATGCTTTCACATTTGTTTTTGTCTCTGGTTCCATTTCGTCTTAGGGATGCAATGGATAATGGATAGCGTATAGGGTATTATAGTCCACCTTTATATCGGCAGTTTGAAAAAATATCTATACATATTTTCACACTCATGTGGGAGAAATACTTTTATAGGTACAAATACAAATAACACTAGTTAAGCACACTCACAACAAATAAAAAAAAATAAAACAAAAATGGTTAAAGTAATATATAATGATGTTAAAGTTCATTTTTCTTTTGACGTATCTGTATTATATTATAAATAAACATTTTTTATTGAATATATGTAATAGTATAATAATGTTGTATTTTTTAAAATTGACTTACATAAATTATTATATAATAATATAATTAAAATAAATAAATATAGGGTCATGCTAAACAGTACCCCCGGGGGCACTTGTTAAGCATACCAAAAGAGGAAATAAAAGAGAGATTTAATATTGGAAAAGTAACTTTTTATATTTTCAAAGTGTTGAATGTACGTATTTTGAGATAAATTTTCTATTTTAATATGCTTAATCATTGCCCCGGGGGCACTATTTAACATTTTTCATAAATATATACTATGTGGGTATGAGGCGGGGTGGGTATTAAGGTACCAGCGGGTATCCACTCCTATACTCGGTCAATTTTGTGAGTAATTACCCACACTCATGCCCGTACATAAAATGTAGATTTTTAGCCTACACATTATGGATATTTGTTGTGGATACCCGCTGGGTATGGGTCAAATTGCCATCCCTATCCTCCATCCCAAAACAATTGATTCATAGGGAGGATTTATTATCTTCTAGTAATGAGATTAAATCATCATTATTCGGCTATATTTATTATTCCATTTCCCGATATAAAAAAAGTTTTTTTAGATTTATAAAATATTTTATGTAAAGACTGTTTTTTTTTTGTCTAGTAAACTAGTGGCTTGATATTCCACTTAAAGGTGAATAATAATGTTATATTTTTAAATGTTGATGCAAAATCGATGTAAAGACTGTAAAGGTAAATACTTTCCAGTAAAAAAATGCACAAAATTGATGCAAAATCGTCACATCGGGTAACCAATTATACGTCATCTAGAATCTTTCTTTATTAGCAAGGTTGCGACCGATGACTTTATATAAATAAATGGATAAATCAGATGGATATTATATTAGCCATGTAACTCGGATTCTCTAAAGTTGAAAATAAAATTGAAGAAATAATGTGTATTATAGACCATTGGATTATAGATATAAAACAATATTTAAATTTAAAAAAAATTGAGAAAAGTTAATTGATGGTTATGATATGAAAATTGAGGGAAATTAAGGAAAAACAAATTTAGAGGATCCATTCTCCATGTAACTCCACCCAAAACATAAAATATATTTTCCACGCTATTATTAAAAATTAAAAATAACAAAATTCCAAGCTATCATATGGTGCATTTGATGTGGAAAGATTTTCAAATATTCAGGTACATCATAATTATTCGGACAAGATTATTGAATATTCAGTTTAGGTTTTTATATTATTGTTAGCCACGAACACCGATACGGACATCGGACACGACATAGATATTGACACGGTGACACTGATAAAAATTTGGAAAAATGATATAATTAAATGTAATCATAAGTGTTGTGTCGATCTCAGACACTGACATGGACACGTGTCGGACACGGACACGCCTAATCCGAGAAGTGTTAGTGCTTCATAGATTGTTAGTCTCATTCACTCAATTATTAATTTTTTTCTTGTCATAATTGACTGGTATTAGTTGGGTAAAAGAATGATGTATGTTCAAAACCGAGAGAATCGTGATTGCGAATAACCCAAATATTTTTTGTAACTATTTTAGAATGGGCCTAATGGTCCGTTTGGTTGGAAAGATAGTAAGTGGGAGGAAAGTAAATTGTGGAAATTGATGAATGAATTTAGACTAATTTTTAGTCTAAATTCATTCATCGATTTCCACAATTTACTTTCCTTAATCTAAATTCATTGATCGATTTTCGCAATTTTCTTTCCTCCCACTTTCTTTCCTTCAAAACAAACGGACTATAAATCTAACTCGGCATTGACTTGGTCCAATCGGAATGATACTTAACAGCTGACATCATAATTATTAATATTTACTATCAATTATTATTTTTTCAACAATTATACTGACAACCATTAATGTCAAGACGTGAGATTCATTTTTTATATTAATGGTCTTGGCTCCGTGCTAAAAATCGTATATATCCTTCTCATATAGAATGATTATGTATTCTATATTTTACTCTCTAAATTTTCCTTTGAGCGCTGCCGATATAACCCCTCTTTCACCACAACCGTATTGAAAATGTATTCCATCTGTCACAACAATTCTAATCAGGTAAGATCATTAACAAACAAGTTCCTTCTACAGCTATATATGATACACAATTTTTTCAACTACTACACCCTGTTCTTATTATTTTTGCAAATACACCCTGGTCATATTAATTTGGCCATTTTAGTATATTATTATTTACACATAACATGAATATGATCTGGACCTTCTTCTTTTGATAGGAAATATATATAAATCTAGAGCATACTTGTGTGTTCACAACCACAACTCTAATTTACTTTAAGATATTATTTGTATCCACATTGGAATGTTTATAAACAAACTACACATAAACCCACACAAATAAAATAAAATTGATTTGCGTTTGTGACATGCACATAAAAAAATATACATCATATTTAATTAGTTATTTCAATAAAGATAAAAGGGAAATATACATCATAACTTAAAAACTACACATAAATTATCCATAGAATAACTCAGATAATTTTGATTTGGAAGTTCACTACAAATTTGAAAGTCCATTCCAAATACACATGAAGTTGGTTACATACTTTGATATGATATCTACCATACAATTTATTTATTTATTTATTTCTGATGGACACTTCTTAATTAACTCATTAACATTATTCACATGGTCATTAACACTAAAAAGTTGGTTCCCCACATTATTTGTACAACATCCATCAAGGTCAGTTTTCAAGCTCCGACAGCAGTATATGCGCTTAGCAAAGCATCCAATTCGCTATTCGTACGCGAAATCTTTCTCTCATCATCGTCCATTCTGTTCCCCCATATTCCAGGAATCACTTTTGCAAGGGTAACACTATTCACACACTCCACTACATAATCTCCAACATTATTTTTCACCGTCTGATCCCCAACCTAAAAACACACACACACACACGATTAATTAACTTCATAACCACAATTAATAAATAAACATCATTTTTATTATTATTATTAATTTAACTTTGGTTTGTAAAATTACCAAAACTGTGTGGAGACCCATTTCTTTACCAGCAACAACATTTTTAACATTGTCATCCAAAAACAACTGCAATACATACATAACATTAAAAATTTATACAATTTCATATTTAAATAAATAAAACTACTCATATTAATTAATTGACTTACTGTACGACGAGGATCCACGTTGGCAGCGTGGATCGCAATTCTGAAAGCATCCAAAGAAGGTTTGAGGAGCACAGGGAATTCATCGGGTCGAGTTGAATTTGGTAGATTCGGGTTCAAAGTCTCGAAACATATGATTTGTTCGAAACAGTCTTTTATTCCTAATCGATCCAACGCCTTCAGCGCATGAATCCTGTCCGAATTCGTAAAAATCTAAAAAAGAAAAAGAAGAAAGAAATAATTCCAGAATTAGAAATAGATAATAAAAATAGTAATATATAGTTAATTGAATTAATATTAGAAAATGAACATACAATTTTCCTTTGTTTGATGGAACGTAAGAGGCTTCGTAACTGAAGGTCTGGTTTGATTAATTCGTAAGGTAGTCTTCCGTGCACGAAACTGATTATAATAAAAAGAACGAAAAGTTAATCAGGATTAGACTAATTTTTGGAGTAAAAAACAGAGTAATTAGCTTAATTAAGCTTGAATTAATAATTAGACGGTGTTTGTGTTTCTGTTAGTTACCTGTGGTATTCTTCTGCGGTGATGTCGTAGCCTAGTGCCTGCAATTAAGTAATTAAGTAGAAATTAGATTGAGAATTTGAGATTATTAATAATTTGAATTAATTAGTATGTAAATTGGAAGAATGATTGATTGAAGTGAGATATGAATACTGACTCGCAAACCGGCGAGAGTGCTGCCGTGGGATTTAAAGAGTTCAACTCGAAGCGTGGTGGCTTTGGTCTGTGAGAAACCGCATTTCTCCATGAGAAAGAGATCAATGTTTTTCTTCAAATAAGTTCCAAGTCCGATGCTGGATGGGTACAAGGTATCATCCAAATCTGCTTGATCAATAGATTATTAATTAGATGAACAATTAAATTCTTATTATATATGTAATAGTTGCTTAATTAGTTACAATGATTAATTGTTTTTTTATAATGATAGATTATATAAGTTTTTGATCTTAATCAGACGGTCCTGATTCCATGATGATCATAATTAGGAAAATTTTGAAGGAATAGGGGAAAAGTAAGTAGGAAAGGAGTTACTAACCAAAGATGATGCAGTCGAAGGGAGAAGATTTGGTACGAAAAGCCATGATTTGATGAAAATAAATAAAGATAGATGAAATGAGAGGAAATGCAAGAGAAGAAAGTAAGAATGGAAGGGAATATATAGGGAAGGAAATGGATAAATAGAGGAAAGAAAGGTAACGTGTAGAATAAGGATTGGATAGATACGGGAAGTTCCAACAATGGGTGAGTCAGCGTTTCACATTTTGTTGTTGTAAGCCGAGTAGATGTGGGCTCTACGTGATGGCCGCGTTTGCTAACTACCGTGCCCGCGGGAATTTTAATGAATGGACGATTATACCCTCTCTAGTAATTATTATAAATCATGAATAGGAGGATATTATAGACCAGACACAGGTCAATTAACGATAGACAAACAATTTACTCTCACAATAATCTTTTTAAACGTGTTCTTTTTTATAATCACATTTTTTATATGAAACTAGAGATAAACCCGTGCAACTATAGAATTAAATATTTTTTAATTTTAATAAAAATATTTTTATAAATAAAAAATAATAATTGTGATAAGTATAATCATATTGTTAAATGATATAGACTATTTTTTTTATACAAATGATATAGACTATTTTAAAATATGATTATATTTAATATTAGTATATAGTTTTTTATTGATTTATATCCTAATTTTGTTTATATTTTAATGTTATAAACCTAGTTTTCTTTATACGAGTTGCAATTGTACAGTCACATGTCACTTTTCTTTTTATATTGAATATATTTTGTTCCACTCCTTGTTGATCTTGAATTGGTGTCACTTTTACAAGTCTTGCATGTATATTGTTCTTTAACTAATAAATATAGTACTAGTGCATATGCTACAGGTGTGTGTCCATATGTATGCCAAAATGTTGCGTATTATGTTTCTTTCATGTGTTGGTTGATTGGCTTGTTTGAGATGATACCTTGTGTGCCTTATATACTGTAGTATAAGATATAGAATTCAAAACTTTGATTAAACAGCTAAGTGGTTCCTAGGCATTCAAGTGCTAGGTATTGGGTTAAGGAATCAATTGAAGGTGATCATTAGACTTATATAAGAATTTTGAGTACTGCCGGATTTTATTCATAATTATGTAGAAAAATGTGTTAACAATAAAAGATAGTAAGAAATACTCCCTCCATCCTGATTTATAAGCAATTATTCTCTTTTTCACACATATTAAGGAGTCTTGATTTCATGTGAAAAATAAATTATATGGACAAAAGTAACCTTAGTTAAATGTATGAGAATTGAAAAGGTAGCCCAATCACGTTTGCCCATTTCCACTATCTGCAAGTTTTACTATCTCCAATGTTTCATCTTACAGTATCAGCACGTCTTTATATATTCTTTCTAATTAGTAATTGGCCAATTTAATGTTAGTTGAATTTGAAAGAAAGGGTATTTTTGGAATAATGACATTAAATATAGTTGAATTTGGTAACTTTTGCTTATATTTAAGGATAAATTTTTGTGTTGACTTTTGCTTATAAATAAGGCCGGAGGGAGTATGTGTTAACTAAAACAAATTTTTTTAGTATATCACAAGGTCAAAACAATAAACAAGCTTTAATTGTTAAAGCTAAATATTAATGTATTCCCATGTCAGTTCTCATCCTTTTCCTATTTTTGTGTAAAAATGTATTCCCATTTTTACTACTGTCAAGGATTTGGAAGGGGAGAAAGAATTCTACATTGACGCAAAATGGCAAGAAAGATAAGAGAAATGGAAAGTAAGGCAAGGCAAGGCAAGGAAAGAGAGGTCACTTCTAGTTATTCTACTAAACAAGGAGGATGGTAAAGAAGACCATGGTCGAGAAGATGACTACTCGTAACTCGTAAGTGATCACTTGTGAAGGTTAGTTATCTACTGGTATCTCATTATCTCACTTTTTCTAATGTTATGAAGATTATTATCTCCTTTAAAATGAACTAAAATGTTGTTATTAGTATGGAAAAAGGATTAGTCTCCTATATATATTTGACAAAAGTGAAGTTAGTTATCTATTGATAAATTCATGTGCTTGCCAGCACCCTTTAAATCATATTTAATAACTGTTTTTTTTTTCCGAAAATTCTTCTACTTTAAGTATGTTCGTATATTCAGTATTACCTTATTATCAGATATTTTAGAGGTTTCTGGAAAGAATGGATAGATGCAGAACCAAGGGCATAGTGACTATGACAGAGTGTAGGTTGGAAGTTTGAAGCCTGATCTTAAAAATTGTCAAATGAAGTAAGTCTTTTAACTTTGTTCTACACTTCTATATAATGATCACCATTGTTCTCCAATGTTCGTTCCATGTGAGGGTTGTGATTATGGTGAAAGAGAATTTGTATACATCAATTGTCCAGAAGTCTTGATGTGAAGCTTTTTCTTCTAGTGTATTTTGGGCTCTTTTTTTATAGACTATTGATTAAAAATTAACTATTGAATGCCTCAACTTTTGTGCAGGTAAGTGTAGTCATAGTACCAGGAATGTATATCATGGAGCATGTGGATTAGAAGCTTCTAGTATGATACATGATGTAAAGCCTTGATGAACCGAAACTTTAATTTATTTTCTGTAGGAGATTTATTTGTAATATTGACTTTGAAGAAAAAAGCATTAGTTAAAGCCTTGTTTAATACCATGCTAAGTTAGTCTAAGTAAAAATTTAATGTAATAGCCGATACTTAAAAGTTTTAATTTATTTTCTGTAGGAGATTTATTTTCCATATAATCTTTGATTAAGCATATCTTTATAAGCATATAATTTACTAATGTATTTTGTTATATTTATGTTTGTGTGTGTGTCTATATATATTACATGGGCTACAAAATTTTTTTTAAAAAAAAATTGAAATTAGCAACCGAATTAACGACCGATTTGTTTTAAAATTAAATAAAGTGGTCACTAAATCAGTTGCTAATAGCGTCGATAATGCGTCGAACAATCTGTCTCTAACCTGTTCTTTCAATTCAGTCTCTTAATTGGTTGCTGATATTGGTCGCTAATTCGGTCTCAAAATTCAGTTGCTAATCGGTCGCTACAAAATCGGTTGCTAATTTGGTCACTACAAATCAGCGACCAAGGTTTTTGCTACTGATTTTAATTGGTTGCTAAATCGGTCGCTAATTGAATTAGCAACCGATTTTGATGAAAATCGGTTGCTAAACACATGTTTTCTAGTAGTGTTGATTTATTATTTTTTTGGAGAAGCTATTCATTGTAGTTGTTACGAAACCTTTCGTGTTCCAATTTGCAACTCATGAAATAAAAATTTAGAGCAATTATTATTCATAAAAGATAAAAAGATTAAATATATATTTTGATAATTTAGGAGATACAAAAGCTCAATTAGCTTACATTACATGTATCCATAATTTTTTTTGTCTTAATCACTTTGTTTCTCAAGTTTCTCCCCTTGTTGTCTAACTCACTTCCTTTTTTCTTTGTGACTTTTGTGAGTATCTATGTTTATAGGTCTGAGAACCACATGTATGAATTAAAACGTCCGAACAATCCACTCAAAATTGACTTGGTTGCTATTTCTTATTAGAATGGAAAGAATTAACATTATACTTTGATGTTGTTGCTTGAGATGCATGAAGAGTTAATTGCTACTTTTTATAACAAGATAAGAAACTTGTGATTTTTTATAAACATATAAAAGCAATGAATTGAATCAAAAGAATCCAAAACTCTAATATTCTAGAAAACCTAAGAAAGAAAATAAGAAAAAAAGAATAACCTTATATAGATTCTGAAATTCAATGTAGAGTTGAAATATTTGGCTAATTCATATAATTGAGTAGCTTGAGTATCTATCAAGTCACATAAATCGTTGATGAATAGTCAAGACATATGTGAGAAGGAAGAAAGACAAACAAAAATAACAATACAACTACCACTCAAAAGTTGCTTGGAAAAGTAGTATATATATGGAGCAAAAAGAAAGACTCAAAAGAAAAACTTAAACATTACATACTACCTTTTTATTCTTCTCTAGCAGGATTGAAACAATATATTTTCAATTATAAAACACACCAAACCAATCAAACCTGAAATATGAACACCCAACATGTGTGATTCCTCTTGCCAAAGGCACACTATATATAATGAAATTGAAGGTTATTTTTTATGTGAAAATGAATATAGAGTCTGTTTAATTTAAATGCTATGATTCATGGCATTTCCATCTACCATAACAGCCTAATAAATAATATATGTTATACTTTTTTTTTCTTTATGCATTATTACGTTAACTTGATGATGATAATACCATTTGACATTTTTTTTTTGATATGTTTGGAATTTCTAGAGTTGTAGAGATTAAACTTATATAACTTTGTTACTATATATTATTATTATTACCATCATCACTATTATTTACATTTATTTACTTATACTTAATTTAAGAAGTTGCATGCAATTGTTTTAGAGGTGCCACATCATCACAATGCTTGCATATGAGGTTGCATATGAGCTAATGTAGAGCTTCTTTTTATAAGTAAAAGATAGAATATTAATTTTTGTTTAATTATGACTAACTTTTATCAAAAAAATTGGTTGGACATTAGTGAGTTTTTCTCTTTTAATTGAATTATTTGCATACCCAGAAATCAAAGATGTGTTAATTTTTTAATGAGTTTTGATAAACGGTTTAACTCAGTTAATATGAACTATCACATTATTATATATGTAGGACAATAGGAGTAAAGCACTTCATTTAATCATTTTTAGAGTAAAAACATTAACTTCTTAATGACTTAATTAAGATGTTTGAATTTCTTTCTACTAGAACCTATCACATGATGGTCCAAACATCCTAAAAAGACCTAAGATGAGAGATGGAGGGAGTATCTCATCTTCATTTATCAAGTTTTTATATTTTTTCATCTTTAAAATTATTTTCAACATTATAAGTGTTTCTACATAAATCATTTTGCTTTTTAAAATTGAAAATATTTTATGTAACTGTTAGAAATAATATAAAACCATTGATGTGGTCAATCCTAATAGCTTAAGCTTTTGGGATAATTGGTTATTTGACATGGTATCAGAGCCTCTATGACTAAGTGGTCTAGAGTTCAATCATCGCTCCCCTCACTTTCTAATTAAAAAGTGGAATTTAAGCATATGGTAGGTGGGCCTATGCATTATCCACGCTTCAAGCCAAATGGGCTCTTGCGTGAAGGGGCATGTTAGAAATAATATAAAACCATTGATGTGGCCAATCCTAATAGCTTAAGCTTTTGGGATAATTGGTTATTTGACAATTTAAAAAAACAAGAAAAACATAGTTTTTTATTTTTTGATAAATAAATGCTAGTAAGTGTACCAAAAAAAATGCTAGTAATTAATTATTGGCTAAATTGTACAATAGGTCCCTTAACTTATTTATTGATTTTATATTGGTCCCTTAACTGATTAACGTTACAAATTGGTCCCTTAACTTTAATTTTGTTTGTCATATTGGTCCTTTTTGTTAGTTTTTATGAAAAAAAAATATTAATTTTGCTTTCTATTATTCATTATATGAACACATAAATGATTTATTTAGGAGTAATGTTGTTAGTGAATATGATTATGATTTCAAACATCTATCTTAGACAGAAGATAAATACACTATCAATTTGTTAAAAAGGACCAATATGGCAAACATAATTAAAATTAGGGATCAATTTGTGACATTAATAAGTTAATGGACCAATTTGTAACTTTAGTTAGTTAAGCGACCAATATGAAATCAATAAATAAGTTAAGGGACCAATTGTGCAATTTAGCCATAATTATTTGATTAATATTTTGTTGGAACAAAGTGGGTCTGACATGAACCTCTAAGATTTTAAGTGGTTTTGATGATAACAAAGTATTAAAATTGCAATTGGTATTACTAATGATTATTCTAGTGTGCAGAATTAAAAGTTAAAATTCATTCAGAAGCACTATGAATAACAAGAGAGAAGCCAAGCTATGAAGCTCTGAAAGTGTATAGCTGTTCATCAGAAGCTTAATTTTTGCGTGCTGAAGATAATGCTTCTGAGGACCAAAGCTAAACTCTGAAGAGTTCAGAAGCTGAAGACCTTAAGAAGCTACGACAACAACATCTGAAGCAAAAGGAATTTACGTCACTCAAGAACTGACAGAACCAGAACCAATGTTTGAAGAACAATCTACTTCAAGGCTCTGTCACATGCACAGGAAGGAATATTCGTTGGTACAACGTTAATCTTATCCATAAGTGGAGCGCATTTGAGGATCGTACTATCGTACTATTATTACTCAAAATAGATGAGTGATAATTTGAATTGCAAGGTAGTGGAATTGGATTTCTTTGCTAAAGAAGACAATCTACAGCTAGCAATTGTACGAGCAAATTCCAGCTGGCACCTTATCTCTCTACAACGGTCATCATCTTCCTTCAAGTATAAATAGAAGACTCAAATGGAAGAAATGGCTAATGTTGTTCATAACTGTTCTACTATTCCATTACTGCGTTTAAGACTCTGAAGCATTCTGACGTTAGTGTTCCATCTGTCATTCAAGTCTTAAAGCAATTTGCGTTGTATTTTGTAAACACCTCTGATAGTATATCAAGTGTTCCTTAACATTCATTCTTATTCTTAAGTTTGTTTGAGAAGTCTCTTGTTAAGTGTAACTTGAGCATTTGAGAAGTCTCTTGTTTAGTGAAACTTGAGCACCTGAGAAGTCTCTTGCAAGTGTGCTTGAGCAATTTGTAATCTTAAGTAGATTATAGTGAAAATCTCTTGTTAGTAACAAGGGGACTGAAGTACTCTCGATTTGTGAGAGGAACCAGGATAAATTTTGTGTCTTTCTCTCTCTCTCTCTCTCTCTCTCTCAGCAAACCCCTTTTTATTTTGTGTTTATATCCGCTGCAAACTTAGTTTTATTTGGTAAAAAGTTTTATTTTTAAAACACAATTCAACCCCCCCCTTCTTGTGTTTTTCCACCTTCAATTGGTATCAAGAGCTAGGTCTGTTGCCTAACTCACCTTACAGTGAAACAGTAAAGATTCAGGAGGAAAAACATGTCTGCTGAGAAGAATCTCACTGAAGTTCCTTTTGACTATGACTCAAACTCCCGACAAAGAAGATCATCTGATAAAGTTCCTTTCTTCAATGGAACTGAGACTAGCTACCCTTTTTGGAAAACAAATATGTACAGCTATATCATGAGTATTGATTGTGATTTATGGGACATGGTAGAGGATGGAGTTAACTTTGAAAACATGGACTTAGAAGGTGTTGTCAGTTCTCATAACAGGAAAGCTTTTACACCTACTCAAAAGCTAGAGTACAAGAAGCATCACTCTGTAAAAGGAATGATGACTAATGCTATCTCACATGATGAGTACCTTAAAATTGGAGATAAAAGAACTGCAAAATCTATTTGAGACTCCTTAAAATCCAAGTATGAGGGCAACAAACAAGTTAAGGAGGCAAAGGCTAACTTGTTGGTGCATCAGTATGAGTTGTTTAAGATGAAGGACGGAGAGGACATTGAAACTATGTTTTCACGGTTTCAAATTCTAGTATCTGGACTTTAAGTATTAGACAAGAGTTATACTGAAGCTGATCATGTGAGAAAGGTACTCAGAAGCCTACCACCAAAATGGAGACCCAAGGTGACTGCTTTTCAAGAGTCTAAGGATTTGGATACAGTATCTCTTGAAAGCTTGATTAGTTCATTAAAGAGTCATGAGATGGAACTAATGACTGATGAATCAACCAAGAAGATGAAAGGGATAGCCTTAAGCTCTAAAAGTTCATCAAAGGCTCTGAAAGCTAAAATTGTAGAATCTGAAGATGAGGCTTCTGAAGAAGGTCAAGAAGTTGGGTCTGATGATGAAGAAGAGATGGTGCTGATGGCTGCTAAGGTTTCACAATGGGCAAAACGAAGCAAGAAATATGCAGGCAAATTTGGAGGATCTTCCAAGAGACTTAGTACTGCTAAAGACAAGAAGGAAGATCAAAACAAGTGTTTCAAATGCAACAAGCCTGGTCATTTCATTGCTGATTGTCCAGAAAACAAAAGTAGATCATCAAAGCAAAGCTCTAGCAAAGAAAGATATAAGAGTAAAGTCAAGAAGAGCTTTCTGGCAACATGGGAAGATCTTGACAAAGACTCAGACTCAGATGGTGATGAAGAAGCAAATCTAGCACTGATGGCAACTACCTCTGACAGAGAAGACTCTGAAGCGGGTTCAGACTCTGAAGATGAGGAAGAGGTAATTGCTAAACTATCTAGAACTGAATTAGTAGATTCTCTTAAAGATGCCTTAAAAATGCTCACTAAAAAGGCAGGTGAATGTAAGGTCCTGAAAAAGGCTTACAATAACCTAACTGAGAAAATGAACATAATAGTTGAAGAAAATGAGTCTCTAAGTAGTAGAAACTCATTTATGGAAACTCATTATGTTTATGATGATAAGGTTCCTCCAGAGCATGAATTTGCTCTGCAAGAATTTCTTATCAATGGCATGAAGAGAAGTAAGATAGCTTCCTTAATATACCATGTTAGTAGAAACAGAGGTGAAGGTCTTGGATTTTCACGTTTTAAAGATAATCCATTATTTTCTAAACCCTCTAAAAGTGATAATTCAAAACCTAAGGTTGTATTTGTTAAAAGCCAATCAGAAGCAATAATTATACCAGAACCTGAAAAAATAATTGTGTCAGAGGCCAAGAAGCCTCAGACTCTGAAATCTTCAGAGCCTAAGGTCTCCAAACCTCAGACCAATGTCAAAATAAATAAAACTCTGGTATATTCTAAAGCTAAGCACAAGAGTTATACAAAGCCTAAAAGTTTTTCAAAATGCTTCAATAACTCTAGAGCTCCTGATAGGCCTTATAAACAAAAACAATCTAAGGTAATGAGGACTAACTCTAAAGGACCCATAAAGGTATGGGTACCAAAGTCTGAGATTGTTTTTGCAGCAGATCTGCACTCAAAGAAGGCCAGAGCAGCATTCTTGGTACCTGGACAGTGGCTGCTCGCGTCATATGACAGGAGACAAGCATATGTTCCAAACCCTGACTCTGAAAGAGGGAGGAACTGTGGGATTTGGAGGAAACCAAAAAGGGAAGATCACTGGTACTGGTACAGTTGGTAATTCTTCTCTCTCTATTAAAGATGTTTGGTTAGTTGATGGCCTCAAATATAATCTACTAAGCATTAGCCAATTTTGTGATAGTGGATTTGTTGTTAAGTTTAATAAAGATGCATGTACTGTAATCAGAGAGTCTGTAGTGTTCAGAGGCTTAAGGAAAGACAATGTTTATAAAATCAATTTGTCAGAACTCTCAGAGCAAAAGATAGTTTGTCTTCTATCTTTGAATGATGAGAAATGGGTCTGGCACTGTAACGCCCCAAATCTTATATTTTATTATATTTGATTAATTGATGTTATTTAATTAATTATATATGTTAATTGATATGTTTTATATGTATTAATTAATTGTTGCATTTATATTGGTTGATGATGGGCTTTTATGAGTAATTGGGCCTAATTAGGAAGAATAAGAGTTTATGGTAGGATTAAGGGTAATATGGTAATCTAGTGAGTTAGTGGATTGTGTAGAGATAATAGTGGCACTTTTGTTATTATCTTAAAAAGGATAGAGTGTCTTGGGGATAAAGTAGTGACAATGGTGTAAATAATACAAGAATTTGTGGTAATAGTAAAGTGGGGAATTATGAGTGGAATTAGTAGTGGAATTAAGGGTAGTATGGGGATTTGACTATAACCTAGAAGAGAGATATATATAAAGGAGGGATTTTTATGATATGTAGTGTTCTTGTTATTTATCATAAAAATGAGAAAAAGAGAAGTTAAGAGAAAGAGAGAGTTGAGAGAGTAGAGAAAGAGAAAGAGATGAAGGAGAAGATCAAATAAAGAATAAGCCATGGTAGATTAAAGGAAATCAAGTGGTGGAGTAGAGATTCCAACTTTATTAAGGTATGAGGTTAGATAATATAATTAGAGTGAGCATAGAGAGGGGAGAATGTCTATTTCTCCATTCCCAAACTCTCTACACTCTTTTCTTTTGGGTGGGTGTTTTCATTGAATAAAAATGATACATTTGCATGATTTAATGATTATTGAGCTTATTACAATATGAAATTATGAATCTTGGGGTTTGAAATGGGAATGTGTAGATGTTTGTAAGGAATTTATGTGTTGATATGAGTTCTTGAAATGTTGTGCAAAATCTATGGATTCTCATCTCTTGATGTTTGATCATGTTTTAGAATCTACTTTCATGTTGCAATTGATCATAAACACTTTAAGTTGTAACCTTTAATCTTTGAAAACAAGAAAAAATGATATTTTTATGGGTTGTGGTATGAAACCCGCGAAAAGGGATGAATTTCTGGGCACGTTCGCGCACGCGAGGACCCTGTTCCGCGCACGCGAAATTGGCAGAAGCTCACCTCTTTTCAGTCGCGTTCTTCGCGCACGCGACCTGAGTCTTCGCGCACGCGAGACATTTTTAGCGCACGCGAGACATGACTTCGCCTGCGCGAAAGTCAACATTGTTCAACATATATATTTTGACTTTCCTCTCCTTTTGATCTTGGCTTGTAACATGTCTTTATTATGGTCTTTTGATTATAGAATGGCATGATAGCTTATATATGAATGTCTTATTGAAAATAACATGATTGGATACTTGAGTTAGTATTGAATCATGAATTAGTGATTGTGATCGAATATGTATGCTTGATTACTTGTGAGATTTATTGAATATGATTTAATCAACGGGTTGTATATCTTCAATTAAGTTATTGAGATATGTTTGTATGTGATATCCTTATGGGATGAGATGATTAAATTATATGATTGGTAATCTAGCATACATGCATCATTTGGTATGATGAGCAGATACTTTAGAGGGGATCCTAAAGTATGGCAGATATCTTAGTAGCTGCGGTTGACTAAGATATATTTGGAATAAGTTTTCCAATAACTATGAGGTACCACATGCACTTAGTAATATTACTAGGATGCATTGCATGAATGTGACATTAGATTGCATTAGGAGATGAAGGTGAATAATTATATGGTAATTGTCATTATTGTGCATCCTTGATCTTTTGTGATTAAATGTGATACTTGGCATTGACTGTTAATCTTTAACAATCGATTATGTGTATTATGAGATGTGTAATAATGATTGATAATTGATGATGATGTATATGTATTTGTCAATTGATTTGAGAATGAAATATTATTATGATGCATTGTATTTTATGATTATAGAATATGAATGATATGAGATTGATATCTGTTTATGGACTAAGTTGTTAGACATGAGCATATCATGTCCTAAGTATTAAGTGTGTCCTTGTACTTAGTTTCTTTTTATGGTTATATTATCTAACCCTCTGTTTTGTGTATGTGCTGGATTTGGGATCCAGATCCTCAGGTTACGTTTGTGTTCCAGTCGTTGGTGAAGCTCCGCTCTGATCAGGACACGGGGATGGGATCATTTCTATAATGTGTATTTAGAGTCTTGTTTCTTATTTCTAATGTATATAAAGATGTATTTTCCTAGAAATTATCTTGTACAATAATTGTTTTACTAATTAAGTTATTAGTAAGCTTTTATGTGTACGATGTAATACTCGAACCAAACCTTTTATAAATCAAATTTTATTTCCGTTGCATATTCTCGAGTAATATTTTATAAAGGTATATTTATATAATTATGGGTTTGGGTGTTACAATTTGGTATCAGAGCTCCGGTTATCTTCGGACCGTATGAGCTATGTGTCGATCAGAGCAGGTCTATACATTCAGACTAAGTGGGCATAGAGTCACTCGTGTGTTTATGCGATTGTTATATCTTTTGTGATTTAATTGTTGTAGTGTAGTTACACTTGCACCTTAATCACTATTAAACTATTTTGCAAAAGTATGACTAGTTTCATAAATTTTGTTGACATGTTGTTTTACTTAATTCTTGAGACTCGTGTTTTAATTAGTGTTGACTTATGAATCTATTGTTTCATAAACGTTGATAAGTTGTGATGTGTTTATTTTATGGATATACTTTGTGATTGTTTATTCATGAACTATGAATGATATGAATTAAATTATGTTATCTATTCTTTTGATGAGTACTTGATGAGATTGAATACTATCTTTGTTGTAAGTTATCTAGTCAAGTAATGAGTATTTGTTCTTTGATCTTGATTCATGGTGAATGTTATGCTTTATGATTATAATGGTTGTATGTGCTTAAAGTTTAACTTTGTGTAGTTTTGACTTGCTTGTATTTGTTTATGAATTCCATGATAAGTGAGTGATAATAACATGATATAATTGTGCGTAATTGATAATGAATATGCATTCATCATTGTTGTTTTGATTTCAAGATAATGACTTACATGATAATGTCTTCTTGTTATTGATCTATTTAAAATGATTATGTTCGCATATTAGTATAGATTCATTTGTTGATGAAAATCTGTGATTATATGAAATTAAGTATAATTGTGTATGCATGTGTCGTAGATAAATGTTGTAATAATTTATTTACGATGATTGCTTGTGTAGTATGATTGAATTAATTAAATGATGATATGTATGTATGCATTCGTGGAATTAATTGAGAATTTATATGCATGAATGAAATAGTGGAATTACTTGAATACTTTAACATGACTATGATTGATGAATATTCATGAAATCTTTGTGATATAGGAAGATAAGAATGTATTGATGAATTCTATGTATTCCAATAACTTTTTGATAATGTGTGATATTAATTTCATGAATTTCATTGCTAGTTCCTCGTTAATATATTGTCTTCTTGATTCTTGAAAACTTGTGTTTTGATTGGCAATGACTTTAGCATTTATAATACTCGCTTCATGTTTGATTGCTAATGTAATGATGAATTAAGTTCTAGTTTGTTAATGTTTGAATTGTTATGAGCAAAATATGATGATTATATAATTTCACATGTTTTGATGTTGATTCATGATTATTATTATGCCTCTATGTTAATTATAACCATGTATGCTAAGGTCACGAATCTTGTATTTTGATCAACCATAATTAGAGATTTTGTGAATTGTGTGATTCTAACATGATTCAATTATATTTGTTGATTGATGTTGGATGATATTTTGCTTTAGTTGCTCAAATATGAGACTTGTTGTTTCCTTGTATTTTAGCATGAGTAAAATAAATGCCAAGATAGTAATGGTTCGATTATTAGCACTAGTATAGGATAATGAAATTCATTTTATGCAACATAGATTCAATATGACCTAGATATGATAATTGAATTGATAGTTTAATGTTATTATTTGTAATAGAGTTTATGTGTATTATTATGCATGCCCTTATGTGTGATTTGTGTGACGTTCTATATGGCATGATAATTTTAGAACTAGTGTATTAATTTCCAAATGATATGAATCTTGTTGAAGTCGAATTATTTTCTTTGAGTGAATGAAACTAGTTTTTCATGAAAATGGAAAGAGTAGAATATTAATGAATTCTAGGATATGTTGACGTATGTTTTGCCTTATATGATTAAGCTAGATATTTCCCTTGCATGAATATACTTACGTGAGTATGATTTGTTGAGTTTTGGAATTTGTTGCTATGGAATATTTACCCTTCTTGTTTTGAGGTGATCTTAACTTTCAAAGATTTAGAGAAGATGTGTATGTTCCTTAAATGCTTTCATGATCTTGTGTAAATGATTGAGTGTCGTGTTAAGTTAATTATTTATCTTGTATGATATGCTTATGTGAAATGTTGTATCATGTTCTTATGCAATGTAGAATAGACATATTTGTGCATTTGATTTGTCTTACAAATATTTATTGTTAATCATTGTTGGAGTATTTTGAAATTATTTAAGTGATAAATATGTTTAGCATGACTTGTGTTAGATAGATAATAATATGCACTATATTCGTAAATTGTTGCAATGTCCTTTAAGGAGTTGATAATTGTATCATTTCTTCTTTTAAGAGATTTTGAGAATGAATGAATTCAATATGATGCGAAATTTGATGATCTTATTTGATTAGATTGATTACCATGCTAAGTTAATTGTTTCCTTACATGATTTATTTATATGAATGTGAATTCTTGAGTTACTTAGAATTCGATGTTATGAAATGTTTGTTCTTTTACCATGACCAAACTCTTAGATTGATGATTTAAGAATGAGAGATTTCATGTAGGTATTTGTTTGTGTATCCTTGTGTAGATTATGCATATGTTGACAATGTGTTATTTTTGAATTATTGAGATATTAGATGAATATACCATGATAGATTTATTGTAGATTATTTGAATATCATTTACCATGATTCCTATGTGAGTAACTATATGAATTGTGCATTGTGAATGAATCTTTCAAATGTGCTATTTTCATAAACATGTTTTCATGGCTTTACGGATTTGTCAAATCGTGAATTCCTCTTTTGATGAATTTTAAAATATATGAATCTATGTGCGAATGATCTATGTTTCCATAATTGTTTCTCTTATTAGTCATTACATGATTTTAAATTTGATGTTTTGGTGGAAGTGTTCTTGTTTGGTAAGAATGGTTGAATTCGTAAGAGTTATTGTTGTGGAATATCTATCTTCTTGTTTTAAGTTGATTATTGATTTTTAAGTTTAGAGGCAATGTATGCTAATTAAATGTTTATGCTAGACGATGTGATATGCTTTTGTATGCTTATGTGTTTCGTGCTTAAGGAAACACTATCGTAGCTTGGTAAGGATGGTTTGAACCACCATCATGATTGTTGTCCATTTATTAACAAATTAAGGAACTGGCCGTCCTTGATCTATTGTTAATGGATAGACATGATTGTGTTGATTGGATGATACTAATCTTGTCAAACTTTGGTAGCGCCTAGAGTTTGCCTAGAATGATTTTTATAGAATGTATTGACCGTGTTTTGCGAACTTGAAATTTTGCGATGAATATGTATATGTGATAATTATAGATGATTTTGTGAGATTGAGTTATTTGGTAATCCATGTTTAGGGTATGCTAGTTTCGTAATTTTGCATGACTTTATTATGTACGCATCAATGACATGTGAATTTGTATTTTGTGGAGTTAATCTTAGTTTTGAATTATGTTGAAGTCATAACTTGGAATGTGATGCATGTTGATTGAAATACCATATCATTATGTGTATATAATTTGTAACAATATGAGGTAGTGCCATGATTAGGTCTTGTCCATTTTGGTATTGTATGTAATTGGTGATGTATATTACATTTATTTGGTATGATTATAACCGTTAATTATTATTGATTGATCTTTGATTTTTGAACTCGGAAGTTGTAACTTTTAAGTGAAATTTTCGAGGGCGAAAATTCTTTAAGGGGGGTAGAGTTGTAACGCCCCAAATCTTATATTTTATTATATTTGATTAATTGATGTTATTTAATTAATTATATATGTTAATTGATATGTTTTATATGTATTAATTAATTGTTGCATTTATATTGGTTGATGATGGGCTTTTATGAGTAATTGGGCCTAATTAGGAAGAATAAGAGTTTATGGTAGGATTAAGGGTAATATGGTAATCTAGTGAGTTAGTGGATTGTGTAGAGATAATAGTGGCACTTTTGTTATTATCTTAAAAAGGATAGAGTGTCTTGGGGATAAAGTAGTGACAATGGTGTAAATAATACAAGAATTTGTGGTAATAGTAAAGTGGGGAATTATGAGTGGAATTAGTAGTGGAATTAAGGGTAGTATGGGGATTTGACTATAACCTAGAAGAGAGATATATATAAAGGAGGGATTTTTATGATATGTAGTGTTCTTGTTATTTATCATAAAAATGAGAAAAAGAGAAGTTAAGAGAAAGAGAGAGTTGAGAGAGTAGAGAAAGAGAAAGAGATGAAGGAGAAGATCAAATAAAGAATAAGCCATGGTAGATTAAAGGAAATCAAGTGGTGGAGTAGAGATTCCAACTTTATTAAGGTATGAGGTTAGATAATATAATTAGAGTGAGCATAGAGAGGGGAGAATGTCTATTTCTCCATTCCCAAACTCTCTACACTCTTTTCTTTTGGGTGGGTGTTTTCATTGAATAAAAATGATACATTTGCATGATTTAATGATTATTGAGCTTATTACAATATGAAATTATGAATCTTGGGGTTTGAAATGGGAATGTGTAGATGTTTGTAAGGAATTTATGTGTTGATATGAGTTCTTGAAATGTTGTGCAAAATCTATGGATTCTCATCTCTTGATGTTTGATCATGTTTTAGAATCTACTTTCATGTTGCAATTGATCATAAACACTTTAAGTTGTAACCTTTAATCTTTGAAAACAAGAAAAAATGATATTTTTATGGGTTGTGGTATGAAACCCGCGAAAAGGGATGAATTTCTGGGCACGTTCGCGCACGCGAGGACCCTGTTCCGCGCACGCGA
This sequence comes from Trifolium repens, assembly GCA_030408175.1. Classification (NCBI taxonomy): domain Eukaryota; kingdom Viridiplantae; phylum Streptophyta; class Magnoliopsida; order Fabales; family Fabaceae; genus Trifolium; species Trifolium repens. The sequence continues at coordinate 60,911,386 of CP125837.1, read as the reverse complement.
AATTGGCAGAAGCTCACCTCTTTTCAGTCGCGTTCTTCGCGCACGCGACCTGAGTCTTCGCGCACGCGAGACATTTTTAGCGCACGCGAGACATGACTTCGCCTGCGCGAAAGTCAACATTGTTCAACATATATATTTTGACTTTCCTCTCCTTTTGATCTTGGCTTGTAACATGTCTTTATTATGGTCTTTTGATTATAGAATGGCATGATAGCTTATATATGAATGTCTTATTGAAAATAACATGATTGGATACTTGAGTTAGTATTGAATCATGAATTAGTGATTGTGATCGAATATGTATGCTTGATTACTTGTGAGATTTATTGAATATGATTTAATCAACGGGTTGTATATCTTCAATTAAGTTATTGAGATATGTTTGTATGTGATATCCTTATGGGATGAGATGATTAAATTATATGATTGGTAATCTAGCATACATGCATCATTTGGTATGATGAGCAGATACTTTAGAGGGGATCCTAAAGTATGGCAGATATCTTAGTAGCTGCGGTTGACTAAGATATATTTGGAATAAGTTTTCCAATAACTATGAGGTACCACATGCACTTAGTAATATTACTAGGATGCATTGCATGAATGTGACATTAGATTGCATTAGGAGATGAAGGTGAATAATTATATGGTAATTGTCATTATTGTGCATCCTTGATCTTTTGTGATTAAATGTGATACTTGGCATTGACTGTTAATCTTTAACAATCGATTATGTGTATTATGAGATGTGTAATAATGATTGATAATTGATGATGATGTATATGTATTTGTCAATTGATTTGAGAATGAAATATTATTATGATGCATTGTATTTTATGATTATAGAATATGAATGATATGAGATTGATATCTGTTTATGGACTAAGTTGTTAGACATGAGCATATCATGTCCTAAGTATTAAGTGTGTCCTTGTACTTAGTTTCTTTTTATGGTTATATTATCTAACCCTCTGTTTTGTGTATGTGCTGGATTTGGGATCCAGATCCTCAGGTTACGTTTGTGTTCCAGTCGTTGGTGAAGCTCCGCTCTGATCAGGACACGGGGATGGGATCATTTCTATAATGTGTATTTAGAGTCTTGTTTCTTATTTCTAATGTATATAAAGATGTATTTTCCTAGAAATTATCTTGTACAATAATTGTTTTACTAATTAAGTTATTAGTAAGCTTTTATGTGTACGATGTAATACTCGAACCAAACCTTTTATAAATCAAATTTTATTTCCGTTGCATATTCTCGAGTAATATTTTATAAAGGTATATTTATATAATTATGGGTTTGGGTGTTACAGGCACCAACGCTTAGGTCATGCTAACTGGAGATTAATCTCTAAGCTTAGCAAACTAAGCTTGGTTAAAGGACTACCCAATCTTAACTATCATTCAGATGCTCTGTGTGGTCCTTGTCAGATTGGAAAGATTTCAAAAACCTCTTTTAAACCTAAAAACATTGTCTCTACCTCAAGACCTCTTGAATTACTTCACATTGATTTGTTTGGTCCTGTAAGTACAGCCTCAATCAATGGAAAGAAATATGGACTTGTTATTGTTGATGATTACAGTAGATGGACTTGGGTCAAATTTCTTAGAATGAAAGATGATGCATATGATGTGTTTACCATCTTCTGCACACAAGTACAAAGTGAGAAGAGTCTCAAGATCTTAAAGATCAGAAGTGATCATGGGGGTGAGTTTGAAAACGAACCCTTTGAAAGTTATTGTGAAGACCATGGAATTGTCCATGAGTTCTCAGCTCCTAGAACACCACAACAAAATGGTGTTGTAGAGAGAAAGAACAGGTCTTTACAAGAGATGACAAGAACCATGATGCATGAGACTAAACTTGCTAAGTACTTTTGGGCAGAAGCTGTGAACACAGCTTGTTATATTCAAAATAGGATCTATATCAGACCTATATTGAATAAAACAACATATGAACTCTTTAAAGGAAGAAAGCCCAACATCTCTTATTTTCATCAGTTTGGATGTACCTGTTACATTCTGAACAATAAGGCCTACAAAAGAAAATTTGATGCCAAAGCTTGTAAGGGAATCTTTATAGGTTACTCTGAACGCTCAAAGGCATACAGAGTGTATAATTCTGAAACTAACACAGTGGAAGAATCTATACATGTTAGATTTGATGACAAAGAGCCTGACGGTAAAATGTCAGAGCAAGACAATAGCTATGCAGGTGTTCCATATACATATAATAATCCAGAACCTGAGAAAGCATCAGATGCAAATGAATCTTCAGAAGCTGTATTGGAAGAAGTCTCTGAAGAAGCATCCCCAATAGAAGCATCTGAAGAACATGATGATATCTCAGAAGATGATACCCAAACAAGTACTGAAACTAATGAAGCTCCAAAGAGAAAATTCAAATACAGATCATCACATCCAGAAGATCTTATTCTTGGAAACAAAGAGAGTCCAAGAAAAACAAGATCGGATTATCAACAACATGATTCACTTCTAGGACTCATATCTATGATAGAACCTAAGAATGTTGATGAAGCTCTTTCTGATGATGGATGGATTGTAGCAATGCAAGATGAGCTCAATCAGTTTCAAAGAAATGATGTGTGGGATTTGGTACCAAGACCAACACACAAGAACATCATTGGAACCAAGTGGGTATTTAGGAACAAACTAAATGAACAAAGTGAAGTGGTAAGAAACAAAACTAGACTAGTAGCACAAGGCTACAGTCAGTAAGAAGGCATTGACTTCACTGAAACATTTGCTCCAGTGGCAAGACTGGAAGCAATCAGGTTATTATTATCATATGCAGTCAATAATGGAATAACCTTATACCAAATGGATGTTAAGAGTGCCTTTCTAAATGGTGTCATTTCTGAAGAAGTATATGTTAAACAACCTCCAGGTTTTGAGGATTTGAAAAACCCTGATTATGTTTATAAACTTAAGAAGTCACTCTATGGTCTCAAACAAGCTCCAAGAGCTTGGTATGAAAGACTGAGTAATTTCCTTTTAGAAAATGGTTTTCAAAAAGGTCAGATTGACAATACATTATTCAGAAAGACAACTAAGAAAGACATCTTAATTATTCAAATATATGTGGATGATATAATATTTGGTTCTACTAATGCTTCCTTGTGCAAGAATTTTTCAAAGCTGATGCAGGATGAATTTGAAATAAGCATGATGGGTGAACTAAAGTTTTTCCTTGGAATTCAAATCAATCAAGGAAAAGATGACACTTACATTCATCAAAGCAAGTATACAAAAGAGCTTCTGAAGAAGTTTAATCTTGAAGACTGTAAGATAATGTCAACTCCCATGCATCCTACAAGCAGCTTAAGCAAGGAAGAAATTGGAAGCAAAGTAGATCAGAAGCTGTATAGAGGTATGATTGGTTCTTTGCTCTATCTAACAGCTTCTAGACCTGATATTTTATATAGTGTATGCTTGTGTGCAAGATTTCAGTCAGATCCTAGAGAACCTCACTTAACTGCAGTTAAGAGGATCTTTAGATATCTGAAAGGAACTACTAATCTAGGACTTCTTTATAAAAAATCCCTAGATAGTAAGCTAGTTGGATTCTGTGATGCTGACTATGCTGGAGACAAGATAGAGAGAAAATCCACTAGTGGGAATTGCCAATTTATTGGTGAAAATCTCATATCTTGGGCCAGCAAGAGACAGACAACTATTGCTTTGTCTACAGCAGAAGCAGAATACATCTCAGCTGCTAAATGTTGCACACAGCTTCTCTGGATGAAATATCAGTTAGAGGACTATAACATAGCTGAAAGTAGTATTCCACTATATTGTGATAATACTGCTGCTATTCATTTATCTAAGAACCCAATTTTGCATTCAAGAGCTAAGCATATTGAAATTAAGCATCATTTTATAAGAGATCATGTTCAAAAAGGGACAATAAATATTCAATTCATTGATATTGATCATCAATGGGCTGATATATTTACTAAGCCTTTAGCTATTGAAAGATTTGACTTTATTAAAACGAATCTGAACATGCATTTTATCTCTGAAGAAAACTAGCTCTAAAATGAAAAATAGAATTAGGATCTGAAGCTCTTTCAGAGCCTACATTAATTCAGAGTCTTTTTCTAGAAGTTCTGAATAAAATGGATCTGAAGGATAACAGGTTCTGATGAGGTGACAGATATTAATGAGTTTTGACTCTGAACTAGACGGAAATGAAACGTTTAGTACTAGTTAGTGTACAACAGTTGTCTGTACACGCGTCAGCTTGATTAAGCCTCTCCTGCACGTGTCTAGATCCTGATGGGTAGAGAACAGTTAATGATGAAAATGCAGTTATGCAATTTAAAATTAATTTTAAACTGTTCGCGCTCCCTCCTTTGTGCCTATTTTCTGAGTGTTTATTATATTTGATATAAATTGTCACTTCACTCACAAAGCACAACTTTTTCACATAATCACTTCCTACACAAACCCTAAACCTCATATTTTCCCAAATCTCCCTGCTTCTTAATCTTTTGCTATCATGGCAGCTCGTCCTTCAAACGAAATTGTTCAACGTCCGTTCAACCCTGTTCCACCACCGGTTATTGATCTTTCGTCTCAAGCAAGACTCGTCTTCATAGATAATGTAACCGACGCTGGTCCGGAATCTTTTGAGTTCGTTACGGAAAAGTTTGTGGATTTTGAGAGTTTCAAAGTAAACGGGATTGACATTCAAAGTTTATTCTACGATCAACAATGGAAGAATTACTTTGAGATGCTAAACGGGTTTGTCTACTATGATATTGTCAAATACTTCTGGCAAAAAGCAACCATCTTTGACAAGTTCTGTGCTGATGAAGAGGTTAGAAAGATGGTTGAGAAGGATAGTTCCTTGAAAGGAAAAACAAGGAGTCAACTGGGTTTAAGACCCTATAAAGGAAAAGAGATTAGATCAAACATTATGGGAATCAATGTTCTTATTACTCAAGAACATATTGCCAAAATTTTGGGTCTGGACAATGAAGGAGAAAACGTGGATGAATATGGTGAGAAGAGTAAACATATTGAATCCATTAAGAAGGATTTATTTCTTCCTGGTAGTGCCAACAATGATTTTGGCAAAGCAAAACTCATGAGGCAAAACTTCAGCTTTGCTTTCAAAGTGTTTCTGGCCTCCATCATCACTAGAGAAGGAGGATATGATACTATTTCTCTACCTCACAGACACTTCATCTGGTTTATGTACAAGAAGGTAAAGATAAATCTGGCAAAGCTTCTGTTTGATCACCTATGCTTTACTATATCCAAGAGCAGAACCAAATCACCTTCCATTATCCATCATCCAAGGTTGATTTCAGAAATCATTCGTCAAACAAAGCTTATTCAGATTGTCAGTACCAAGGAGAAACTTAGAGTTTTTAATACTGCTAAGTATGATGCAAGTGTTCTGGTAAATATGAAGCTGAAACAAAAGAGGAGCTGAAGACAGCCAAGAGCCCTCTAGAGCAAGTTTATGAAAAGTACTTCTGGTGTGATGGTTTTCCAACCATATCAGAATTTGATAATGATGATGTTATCAAGAACTTCTTGGAGTTGGTTAGACTAGATTCTGGAGTAAGAGTGCCCAGGAGTATGGTAGTTGGTGTACCAAACTGGGACATTTTCAAAGGACCAAAGCAGATCACCAAGTCTAAGAGAAAACCTCAACCAATTGAACAAGAAATTGTTGAGGAAAGCTCCAAAGAACAATCTGGAGATAAGAATGATGCTGCTGAGGTTACTGATCAAGCAGAAAGTGGTGCTGAAAGATTGGCCACTGAAGTTATTGAAGAAGTGACTGAAGAGCAAGTGGCTAAGATGGCTCAGAGAAAAGCTGTTCAGAAGGAGAGAAGATCAAAGAAAAGGAATGAGAGGCCTGAATTTGCAGAAGAGGATCAACCTGTCAGAGCCCCAAAAAGGAAAAAGACAGTTGTTTCCAAACAGAAAGCTGCTGACTCTTCCAAAGGTAAAAATTCTAAGCCTAATACTGATAGCGTTTCTAGTGCTCAACCTCCTACTCAATCACCTCCTATAGACTATACACAGCCTGTACGTATGATTCCACCATCTCCACAACCCTCCTCACCCTCATCTGAATGGACTTCTTCTGATGCAAGCACTGATTCTTCAGAGCTTATTGAAAAACTAGATAAACTTCAGAAGGAACAATCTAAGAAAAAGATCCCTGCCAAAAGAACCCTCAAGAAACCCAAACACAACTCACTAGAAGAGGAAAATATCTTTATTGACACCTCTATTCTTGACCAACCCAACAACACAACCAGAAAATCATCTACAATTCTTGAACACCTCTCCACTCACCTATCTGGTGATGCCTTTACCTACTCCAACACAAACTCACCTGATCAATTTCACTTCGTAAATACATCTTCTGATTTACCTATTGATACAACAATTCAAACAGCTTAGGATGAAGTTATGAATCATTCTGAACATACCATTGCTGAACCATCCACACCACAACCTGAACCTTTCACACCTGAACCATCACCTGAACCACAAACACCACAATCTGAACCCATCTATGGTCCATCTTACAAACCCTTAACCATAGATGAACTTAGTCTACCTTCTGACTTCGCCCTACCCATTCTGGAGGATCTGCTAAAAGCAGAAATTAATGTTGATGATGATTTAATAACAACCCTCAAAGACCCCTTTGATGAAATCAGAAAAATCAAAATCATCCCTCTTAAAAGAAAAAGACCTGAACCCACCATTCCCTTCAACAAAAACCAACCCTTCTTCAATCACAACTCTGAACCAAACCTTGAGCTGCTAGATAATGCTATTAGTATTAGTCTGAAGAAATTTAAGAGCATGGAAGAAGAAGTACTGATATTTCCCTCAGATGTTGATGCTAAGATCAGGGAATTGGAACAGAAATTCAGTCAGTCTCTAAGGCTCTTAGGAGGTTATGTGAAAAGGAAGATTGAAGGAAGAGGAATGGAAGTTTTGTCTCAAATAATGAGTGCTGCTGATCGCTCTCATGCTCTGAGACTTACATCTTTCAACCATGAAGAAGAATGTCAGAGATTAGCATTTTTAGCTACTGTAAATGAAAGTATAAGAAGATCTCTTGATGCTGAGCAGGCTAGAATAGCTGCTGAAATGGAACGTCAGAGGCTCGCTGAACAAGAAGCCTTCAAGTTGTTGGTTGATAGAGCTGTTCGCATTGCAGTCGTGGAAACTGAGAAGATTAATGAGAATCAAGCAGCTGCAGAGGATGTTGTTATGCAAGATCAGAACCTTAGTGAACCAGACTCTGATAAGGGTAAAGCTCCCATTGTTACTTCAACTCCTCCTAGATCTCCATCAGTACTCATCCAAGGTTCTTCTTCATCTGCTATACCTTCTGTTATGCAAGAAGCTCTAGATGTGATCAAGAATGACTTAAGAGAGGAACTAAGAAATGAAATGGATGAGTTCAGGGCCGATATAAGAGAAGACATGAACAGATCTGGTGAAGCTACTAACAAGAAGATCGATGCTATGATGGAGCTTCTGCTGAAGCTTACTCAACAACAACAATCCAAACCTTAACCCTTAAGTTTGAGCACTTAGTTGTATTCTTGTTTATGTAATTTGTTTGGATAATATCTTTTTGTTTAATTAAGCTTCTTATTATCCTTATTTATGTGCTTGTGCTGGTGTGTTTATTTTATTTTGTTTTTCAAAAAATCAAAATCATATACTCTGATAATGTCTGATACTCTTGTGGATTCTGAACCTAGTGTAAGGTGTTGGAGAACATCTTGTTTTTAAACTTATATAGGATTTTGAAAACCTAAGGTTCCCCCACATCAGTATTCCTGTTTACTCATGAAATAGCTTCTTAGTATTATAGCCTGTTTATAAGCCGGGCAACAATACCGTATGAGGCGTGTCTGGTAACTGGTTTTCTGACGTTTGAAAAGAGTATATAAAAGAAACACGCTCAAAAGAAAGAAATTTATAGCAGGAACTCTTTATTAAATTTATTGAAGAAATTTTTTATTACATAAGATAATGAGATCCTACTTAGAATCAACGTCAGCAGCCTCTGGCTTATTCTTCTTATGCTTCTCATCAACATAAGAAAGTAGGTCACGCAGGGCTTGCTGAGCTTCAGCTTGATACTCTTCGTATGGCCTGTCATCATCATATGTCCATAAGAATTCTTCCAGGTCAGAGCCTATTTCTTCAAGCTCTGACTCTGTCAGAACCAATTCTCGCTTGTTTCTTTCATAGAGATGTCTGTTTTCTTCGCAGCGCCAGGGCTCTGCTTCCTTCTTGATCACCTTCTTAGATCCTGAAGCATCCTTCGTAGCTTGCTTTTCCATTGTGTGTTTCTTACGATGCTCTTTGATTATTCTGTATGAATAAAATGAGAAGAATCATCTCTTTTTATAGTGCTCTCAAGCTTTCTTGTCTACCTGGGAATCAACACCATTCATTTAATGAATATAGTTGTAACCATTTTTTTTGACTTAAATGTCTTGTTTTCTGAGCTTTTTGACTGATGACAAAAGGGGGAGTAAGAACAGCGTTAAAATTGATGATAATTGATTTCTTTTACTGCTAAAGAACTGAAACTGTTATACTCATATCAATTTCTATCCCTTCTGAACTATCGTTATGTGTTTTATTCTGAACCATTATTGAAAGGGGAGAAAATTTAAGGACCTAAAATTGATTTCCATAGATAATATAAGAGAAGCTTGCAAACCTCCTCTGAACATTATCTGACTCTAAGAAGCAAAGCTTACAAAACTATGCTTCTGAGAGTCAAATATGAAAATCTAATTTAAGTTGATAAATTAACTCTTAAACTGTTTTAGTTTATTATGGATAAGATTTAGGGGGAGCTTACAAACCTAACCCTATGGATTATCAGACTCAGGGGGAGATTGCAAACCTTTGAAACCTGAAGTCAACATAATTAAATTAAATCAACAACAATTGAATTTTAATGCTTTAGTTTGTCATCATCAAAAAGGGGGAGATTGTTGGAACAAAGTGGGTCTGACATGAACCTCTAAGATTTTAAGTGGTTTTGATGATAACAAAGTATTAAAATTGCAATTGGTATTACTAATGATTATTCTAGTGTGCAGAATTAAAAGTTAAAATTCATTCAGAAGCACTATGAATAACAAGAGAGAAGCCAAGCTATGAAGCTCTGAAAGTGTATAGCTGTTCATCAGAAGCTTAATTTTTGCGTGCTGAAGATAATGCTTCTGAGGACCAAAGCTAAACTCTGAAGAGTTCAGAAGCTGAAGACCTTAAGAAGCTACGACAACAGCATCTGAAGCAAAAGGAATTTACGTCACTCAAGAACTGACAGAACCAGAACCAATGTTTGAAGAACAATCTACTTCAAGGCTCTGTCACATGCACAAGAAGGAATATTCGTTGGTACAACGTTAATCTTATCCATAAGTGGAGCGCATTTGAGGATCGTACTATCGTACTATTATTACTCAAAATGGATGAGTGATAATTTGAATTGCAAGGTAGTGGAATTGGATTTCTTTGCTAAAGAAGGCAATCTACAGCTAGCAATTGTACGAGCAAATTCCAGCTGGCACCTTATCTCTCTACAACGGTCATCATCTTCCTTCAAGTATAAATAGAAGACTCAAATGGAAGAAATGGCTAATGTTGTTCATAACTGTTCTACTATTCCATTACTGCGTTTAAGACTCTGAAGCATTCTGACGTTAGTGTTCCATCTGTCATTCAAGTCTTAAAGCAATTTGCGTTGTATTTTGTAAACACCTCTGATAGTATATCAAGTGTTCCTTAACATTCATTCTTATTCTTAAGTTTGTTTGAGAAGTCTCTTGTTAAGTGTAACTTGAGCATTTGAGAAGTCTCTTGTTTAGTGAAACTTGAGCACCTGAGAAGTCTCTTGCAAGTGTGCTTGAGCAATTTGTAATCTTAAGTAGATTATAGTGAAAATCTCTTGTTAGTAACAAGGGGACTGAAGTACTCTCGATTTGTGAGAGGAACCAGGATAAATTTTGTGTCTTTCTCTCTCTCTCTCTCTCTCTCTCTCAGCAAACCCCTTTTTATTTTGTGTTTATATCCGCTGCAAACTTAGTTTTATTTGGTAAAAAGTTTTATTTTTAAAACACAATTTAACCCCCCCTTCTTGTGTTTTTCCACCTTCATATTTTTCCTTTGTCAAATTTTTTCAACCAAGAAATATAAAAAAGAAAAAATCTACAAGAACTCATAATTCGGTTGTAGATAAGTAAAACTTGATAAAAAAATTATTTTTAAGCATAAATTGAACTCAAGTTTTTTTAAATAATTTATTTTTAGTTTTTTTTTATAAAATATTTGAGTTGAATCACTTGAATGATTGATCTTTCGGCTCTTACTAGTTCCCTTTAAAAAAATAAAAATAATACTAGTTCCATTCAGATGGATAGTTAAAGAGTACAATGCATATAAAAAGAGGGCAAATTGGGAAATTTGATTCCTAGAAAACAAAATAAGCTTTGTGTTACAACTCAGATAGATATGCATGTTTAACTATCATTTAGAACCTTCTTAATGATAAGGAATAATTTATTTAGTTTAGACAATTATTTTAAAACAGGCCATTTATTCATTTTAAAGTCTCAATCATTTCAAGCAAAATAATTATATGAGAAACAAATACAGCTCAACTATATTAATTATGTTCGTATCAAACTCGAGACAAATAATTAATTTTTTATTGAATTCAAATCAGACGAATTTAAGTTGATTTGACTCAACTTATTTCTAACTCTAATGATAACATAATTTAAGAGTACTCTACCAAAAAAAAAACATAATTTAAGAGTAAATAGCCAAATGCCTTCTGAAATTACAAATATCATCAAATTCTCTTTTGAAATTTTTGAAATAACAAATAACCCTCTAAATTCTCTTTTGTTTTCCCCTCCTTTGTATCTATTTCTCTTTTTATCTTAAGTATCTAGAGATTGGCCTCTATGGCTTTCCTCTTTGCTTTTTAAAAAATCATTCTTATGGGATTTTGCATTTTTTTAACAGCAAACAATATACAATATATTAATAAATAAATAAATAAACGGAATGAGACAAAGTAACAACATTACACAATCCACCCGAGTCGGATAAGTACATATAATACTAAACCAATTCAAATACAATTATAGCAACCTCCTGAACACCTAACAAGAAAAGAAAGAAAGAAAAAAAAACACACAAGGTTCCCTGTATCCCAAAAATACAATTTTTTTAAGCAAATAAAATATGGAGAGATCCTAACTCCATATTATAAGTCCACACTATAGCTATACAATTTTGTGTTCTGCCTATTCTCATTCCATTTCTTTTTCATTAAGATATTTTCATGTCACGAGTTGATAAACAAAGCCCCGTATGAAAAAGGACCACCACACATTCTTTCAATATGATTAATAATTGATTAAAATTAATGGCATGTGGGAAGTGTGACTTGGAATACAACTATCCCCTTTCCACTAATAATTCTTTGGTCATACAAAGATTTTGACATATCTTTAAAATAAAAAATTGTATATAATATATTTTATTTAAATAATTATAGGATATTTAAGCAAAAAAATAAAATAATACTCCATATGATATGCATTTTCTTTGTGTTTGTCTAAAATATGTATTTAAATTAGGAGAAGCTAACATCTTTATGTTCACATAAAAATTGTTCATTTTCTACTATACTTCACAACGAGAAAGAAATGACTCAAATTATCAAACACCTTCATAACCCAAACATTTAAACAGTCTCGGTTGTATTAAAAAATATTTAGATGAGATTAATAAAATACATTCCAGCTTAATAAAATGTTTTAAGTTTCAATTTAATCTTAAAAATACAATAATATTAAATATTTTGAAAAAGAGTTGTATAATTTTACTTGACACGAGTAATTAATTAGTCTCTACACCATGCACAAATAATATCAGTTTCAAAAAATATATCGACTCTAATATTTAAAGTTTCAGTAGATAAGATTTTAGGGTAAGAACAACCACTGGATTCTTGTTTGTGTTACAGTAACAATTGGAGTTTAATCAAGACAATCATTATTTAAATATAGTTTTTCATCATCTCTTGGAGATTAAGGGCATATAATTAATAATTCTTCAAGATAGGATCAAAATGCTCACGAGTAATGGGCAACCTATCTTTCTTTTTTGGGGAACCTATCTTGTTCTTATCTATACAGCAAAGAAGACAGCACATTCCAATATTCAAACTAATCTGTACTATTGATCAAATGTACATTTCCCATTTTCTTTTTATTTAAAATTTTGAGATGTTCTTGTTACAATTCATTTGAACAATTTTAAATTAAGATAGACTTGGTGACATGCAATTTAGGTTTGATTTGGGAATTATGAAGGGAAAAAGGGAGACCTTATTTGGAGGAAAGTGAAGGAAGAAAAAAAAGAAAAAAAATATAATTTACTTCTATTTTTTTGGTAGATAATATATAATTTACTTTATTTGGAATGATGATATTCTCTTTGATTTGATAAAGATTAAAGGAACTGAATGTATTTGGAAATTTATTCGAAATTTACCAAAGTATTCACTCAATTAATTTTTCAGACTCAAAGGGGTGGTGCGTGAGGCAACTACAATTTAAATCTCACATTTATATTTATATATTTTTTTTAACAGCAAAAGTATTGTATATATTGGATGGGTAAAACAATACAAATAGTACTTCATCCACATTTTAGGATTTAGTATAAGGGGTACTAGACCCAAACCACAAAAAGATTATCTACAACATTTTTGACTTTCAGCAACTGCAGAAAACCGTGGCCAAAGGTACAAAAACCGTTGCCCAAGCCTTTAAGCGACGGTTTTCTAGGCGTGGGATATACGGCCGTTGCCTTTTCGAATAGGCAACGGCTTTTTACTTTTTTGCAACTCATTCTTGAAACCGTTGCTTTACATATGAAAAGGCAACGGTTTTTGCACATGTTTAAGGCAACGGTTTTCCACATGCAACAGAATATAGCCGTTGCTATAACAAGTAGAGGCAACGGTTTTGGTGTAGCAACAGACACGTAACCGTTGCCTAAAATCTTTGTAAAGGCAACGGTTTACATTAAGCAACAGTATAAATTTGTTGCCTATAAAGTCAAATGCGCTAAATAAAATGATTTTATCGATTAATTCCCTGTTATATATGTATATTAATTATCATACAGTTTTGCCTTTATTTGTTTATATGTTGATACAATTGTAGTTGTCATTATGATCTATGCAACATTCACAATAAAATTATAGTAAACACAATAATTTCATAATAAATTGTTCAATAGGTATTTTCAAAGTTCTAACAAGTATTTTTCAAAATACATCCAAACGATATAAACTACAAGTTAACTTTTCAAAATAGATCCAAGTGATATAAACTACAAGTTAACTTTTCAAATAAGATCAAAGCAATATAAACTAGAGGTTAATTATATGTAATTACAAAAAGCACAACATGATTCTAATCTTGAATCAATGTTGGTTGTAACAGCCCGGCGACCAGCCACACAGATGCTGAAGCCCCGCTGCTCGTTACCAGCTTAATCACTACCCCCCTTGTAGTGTTTTTGCCTCCCGTGGGATTCGAACCTAGTACCTTGGGGATAAGTACTAGTCCATGCAATCACCACTACCAATTGAGCTAGTAGCTCAATTGGTAGTGGTGATTGCATGGACTAGTACTTATCCCCAAGGTACTAGGTTCGAATCCCACGGGAGGCAAAAACACTACAAGGGGGGTAGTGATTAAGCTGGTAACGAGCAGCGGGGCTTCAGCATCTGTGTGGCTGGTCGCCGGGCTGTTACATTAAAAGGCGCCTTTTAATGTAACAGCCCGGCGACCAGCCACACAGATGCTGAAGCCCCGCTGCTCGTTACCAGCTTAATCACTACCCCCCTTGTAGTGTTTTTGCCTCCCGTGGGATTCGAACCTAGTACCTTGGGGATAAGTACTAGTCCATGCAATCACCACTACCAATTGAGCTACTAGCTCAATTGGTAGTGGTGATTGCATGGACTAGTACTTATCCCCAAGGTACTAGGTTCGAATCCCACGGGAGGCAAAAACACTACAAGGGGGGTAGTGATTAAGCTGGTAACGAGCAGCGGGGCTTCAGCATCTGTGTGGCTGGTCGCCGGGCTGTTACATTAAAAGAAAGCCACGGCCAAGAGAGAAAGAAGAGAGTCTTTGATAAATTTTCTTCCTTTTCCAAGTCAACAAAACATAAACCTCCTTACTATTACTCTTGGTCCATGGTGGCCATTGGATCAAATAGTGTAAAAAGCTTTCTAGACTAATCCCTAGCCCTTGGATCAAAAGCAAGTCTATCCTCACAAGATAATTCCCATAACCTCATACAACGAAACGCACGCTCAGTCCTCGCGCATCGCGACGGACGAAACTCGCAAAAATAGAAAACCTACAGAAAGAACGTCTGTCGTTTTTCCATTCCAAAACTTATCGCCGAATCTTTTTCCGCGACTGTAATTTTCTTCCATACCTTAGAAAATTAATCTCAGGACATATCCTAACTCGCGCAGATATATAAAACTTCCATCCGAAACCTCACTCAAAACAGACGCAATAAGATTTTACAACGACGGGTAAAATCCTACTCGTTTTTCCAAAAACAAGAATAATCCAAAACTCGTTATTCTAAGACCACAGAAATCTCCTCATACTTAAAAGAGGACTACGACCCAAAAGTCTGTGCCTTTCCAGCGCACGAGCACAAAACAGGCTCCGTTTCAGCAAAAATCTCATTAATGTGACGATCTTCACAAAACCGCCTCACCAAAAACCCTAAAACTCGCAGCCGACACTAGAGTTCCTTAGAAAACTGTACAGTGAAATCTTGGGTCTTACATTACTACCCTCCAAAAAGAAGTTTCGTCCTCGAAACTAAAGGTAAGAGTAACAACTCAACTAATTATTACCCTCTCCAACACAACAAAATCCCTCAGGATTAGGTGCAGCCACACAGATGCTAACACCGGGTGAAGTCACACAGATACTATAATGTAAGACCCAAGATTTCACTGTACAGTTTTCTAAGGAACTCTAGTGTCGGCTGCGAGTTTTAGGGTTTTTGGTGAGGCGGTTTTGTGAAGATCGTCACATTAATGAGATTTTTGCTGAAACGGAGCCTGTTTTGTGCTCGTGCGCTGGAAAGGCACAGACTTTTGGGTCGTAGTCCTCTTTTAAGTATGAGGAGATTTCTGTGGTCTTAGAATAACGAGTTTTGGATTATTCTTGTTTTTGGAAAAACGAGTAGGATTTTACCCGTCGTTGTAAAATCTTATTGCGTCTGTTTTGAGGGAGGTTTCGGATGGAAGTTTTATATATCTGCGCGAGTTAGGATATGTCCTGAGATTAATTTTCTAAGGTATGGAAGAAAATTACAGTCGCGGAAAAAGATTCGGCGATAAGTTTTGGAATGGAAAAACGACAGACGTTCTTTCTGTAGGTTTTCTATTTTTGCGAGTTTCGTCCGTCGCGATGCGCGAGGACTGAGCGTGCGTTTCGTTGTATGAGGTTATGGGAATTATCTTGTGAGGATAGACTTGCTTTTGATCCAAGGGCTAGGGATTAGTCTAGAAAGCTTTTTACACTATTTGATCCAATGGCCACCATGGACCAAGAGTAATAGTAAGGAGGTTTATGTTTTGTTGACTTGGAAAAGGAAGAAAATTTATCAAAGACTCTCTTCTTTCTCTCTTGGCCGTGGCTTTCTTTTCCTTTCCCTTCCTTGAGCAAAATTTCAATTCTTCACCATTTTCCTTGGATTTCAAGCTTGGAAGCTCTAAGGGAAATTGTAGAGAAGCTTTTTCTAAGGTAACTTGATCCATTCCTTTCTCTTTACTAGCCAAGCTCATGTAGTTTAGTGAGATTTTATGATTATGTTCTTGGGAGAAATTTCATAAGAATTGGTTGTGAATGGTTTTTGTTCCATGAAAGTTGTTCATGAGGGTTTAGTAAGCATGTGTAGGCTTTGTTAGTTCAATTTTCCATGAGTTGGTGGAAATCTCATGAGAAAAGTTAGGGTTTTGAGTTGTTTATGTATTGATCAACTACATGAGGTTATGTTGTAAGGTTTTGAAAAGAAAAGTTGTCTTTGAACCTTTGAGCAAAAGGGAAATGCGTTGTATGGTTTTGTTTTGGAAAATCCGATGAAAAATATTTTGAGGTTTATGAAAATATTTCCTAAGTGTTTTGGGTTGTGTTTTGGGGCCAAAATGGTTTAAAACTATTGTGACATGTGGTGTCGCTTTGTACTTTGAAAACATGTTTGAAAATGATTACCGGACAGTTAAGGCCCGTAACAAAAACTTGTGCTTGGGTTTGGTTTTGATTTTGGAAATGAAAATCAAATAACTTGCACTCGAAGCAACCAACATGCTTTCGGAAATGTGTTGCTTGCTTATGAAAATGGTTTGCTTTTATGCCTTGAAAAGATATTGGGAACTAATAGAATCAAACTAGGCTTGGGGTGGAAAAAGGTGGTGTGAGTTGCTGTCTTGTGCTGTCATGACAGGTGCAACTCGCTGGGCGAGTGGTTACTCGCCAGGGCGAGTGTCACAGGTCCTGACAACACGCCAGGGCGAGCTCCAGAGCGAGTAAGACCAGTACTCTCTGCCTTCACTCGCCACCAACTCGCCAGGGCGAGCTCTGGGAGTTGAGATTTTTGATTCTGATTTCTAAACTTGGTTTTTAGCTTTCTAATCCCCTTTTATTAATTTGTGGAAGTGGTTGGGATTGGAAACGAGTTTTTCGGGTACTCGGAAAGTACGTAGCTTGTAACGCAAGAAAACGGCCATTTTGCATTTCAAATTATTTAAGACTTTGGCCTATTGTTTTGGGTCCTAAAAATAGTACATATAACTCATGAGTGTTGATCAATACGATAGATTTTGGTATGTTATCCGAAAGAGGGATTTTCCTTAGAAACCTTTAGGTTTTTGGGGTATTGGTGTAGTTTCAATACTTTTGGTTTGAGAACAAAGTATTGATTGTTGCGCTGCTTGTTTTAGGAAGCGCGTTGTGTTGTTTGAGCGTGTGTTGTTGACGGAAGCTTGCCGAGGTAAGGGCATCACTTTATTTCTGTCTTTTCACTGAGTTATAACATGTTTGTTGGTTATTTTCGGTGATGCGTGTTTGTGTGTTTGGCATGTATGTGTTATGTATTCTCGTGATGAGAAAGTGTTTACAATACGTGCGTTGTTTTACATATGATTGGAGATGTATGTATGAACATGTGGGTAAATACATATGATTGGAAATGTATGTATGTTTGTTGTGGTTTGTTACATATGATTGGATATGTATGTATGTTGTTGGGATGGTTTACATATGCTAGGGAGGTATGTATTTGTTGCATTAGTATACATGGGGAATCGTACGCTCATGCATTGTTAGTGCGTAGTTGCGGGAGTGGACTACGAAGTGTAGTTGCGGGAGTGGACTACGAGGTGTGGTTGCAGGAGTGGACCCACCTGATTCTTATAGGGTTTTATTGAGTTCAACACATGGTTGCGGGAGTGGACCATGGGGTGTGATTGCGGGAGTGGATCCACCTAAATCTTGTGTGATTTAGTTGAGTTCGATACATGGTTGCGGGAGTGGACCATGGGGTGTGATTGCGGGAGTGGATCCACCTTAACCTTTGTGACCTTGTTGAGTTCGATACATGGTTGCGGGAGTGGACCATGGGGTGTGATTGCGGGAGTGGATCCACCTTAACCTTTGTGACCTTGTTGAGTTTGATACATGGTTGCGGGAGTGGACCATGGGGTGTGATTGCGGGAGTGGATCCACCCTAACCTTGTGATTTCATTGGTGATTTAGTAGGGGTTGGACCTACAGTTCTGGAGCTCATGCATTGTGGTAGCTAGGGTTAGTACCACGCATTGTAGAGGTTGCATTATAGGCTATGTGTGCATTGCTTATATGAACCCGTTGGTGGGAATTGCTTTGTTGGTTAAGAGATTTCTCTTGTGTTTTGTGGAATTATTGTTATGTGTACAATCTTTCGCACCGGTTATATATATATATACTTTTATTTTGTGGTGACCCTTTCTTTCATTTGCGGGCTCATCCCACCCAGGTGATGGGTTAGGTCGTGGTGACGACAGTGGCAGTTCTAGGCTATAGTAAGCACATGGTGAAGCTTAGTATAGTTAGACTATGCGCCGGTGTGTTTTGTGCACCGTGCTTTTTGGTTAGCATAGGGTTTCTAACTTGTTTGTTGTAAGTATTTGATTACTTAGACTTGGATTGTAATTATTCAGGAATACACTTTGCTTGTCGAAGCACCTTTTAGTAATGAGTTCTTTGTATATTTGAATGCCGGCTCATTGAAAAATATTCTATGCGCACTCTGAGTGTTAGTTAAAAAAAAAAAAGGAAAAAAATTAATAGTGCCGTTTTGGCCTTTGAAAAACGGGCTGTTACAATTGGTATCAGAGCACGGCTTTAAATCTTCAAAGGGAAAGTGTATACTTGAGTCGTTAGTCCAGAGTCGGTTAGAACATAACTAGAGTCGTGTTTGTTCTAGTGTATGTTTGGTGTCGGGTCTTGAGTTAGTAATCCGTTGAGTGAGTTTTCTGTTGAGATTCAGAATTGTTTGATTAAGGATCTAATCAAAAGGATTGGTATGTACAGGGAATCATGCCGCCAAGAAGGGCGAATCCAGTTCCTGTAGTACCAGAGGTTGATGTGAATCAGATGGCTTATGCCATGCATACCATGGCAGCTGCTGTGACTGCGCAAACTCATGCTAGGGCGCAGAGGGATGCAGAGAAGCGTGAGAGGGAGATTATAGCTGCTGCATCTCGGGTTCTTACGAGTTTCAATCAGCAGACTCCTCCAAAGTTTAATGGGGAGGGAGGTTCGGAAACTGCTGACTTGTGGCTCCAATCTGTGGAGAGAATATTCGGGGCAATTCATTGTCCAGAAAGAGAGAAGGTGGTGTTAGCTACCTATCAGTTGCAGGGTAGTTCTGAATATTGGTGGGGGAACACCAGGCTCCTTATAGGAAATGTTGATGAGGAGGTTAATTGGGAGAACTTCAAGAGGAGGTTCTTAGCTAAGTACTTTCCCGAGACTGCGAGGGAAAGGTACGGAGAGGAGTTCCTGCAGCTGCGGCAGGGGGGCATTAAAGTGGAAGCCTATGCCAAAAAGTTTGAGTCACTATCCCGTTACTTCCGTTTCTTTAGGGATGGGATAGATGAGGCCTATATGTGTCGTCGCTTCCAGGATGGTTTGAGGTATGAACTGCAAGACGCAGTGGTGCCGTTGGGCATTCGTCAGTTTCAAGTCTTCGTAGAGAAGTGCCAAGAGGTGGAGGATATGAGGAAGAAGCGGGAGAACCGCCAGGGTGATTTTAGTGTTGGAGGACCTAGTAATTCAAGTGGTCAGAATCCGAGTTCGGGTCAAAATAAGAGGAAGCAAGGGGATATGTCTGGTAACCGTTCCCAAAATAATAGAGGATCAGGTCACTCTGAGAATCAAGAGACTCAGGGGAGTCGGGGTGGAGGGAAGCAAGGTTGCTTCAGATGTGGGCAAGCGGGACATTATGCAAACGAATGTCCGAGTCCGGGGAATATTTGTTTCAACTGTCGGAAACCGGGTCATTTTGCTAGGGATTGCAAAGCCCCAAAGGCCGGGACGTCGGCAGATGTGGCACAAGGAGTTCGACCCGCTGCTAGAGGAGGTGCTTACTGTATGGGCACTGGAGTGAACGGTCAGACCGGTAATGCCAGGCATGAGGATTACTAGTTGCAGGTAACACTTTACTGCATTGATTATTGTTTGAGGGCAACCCACTCTTGTATGTTTGGATGTATGCTGTTTGTTTGGGTCTTGGTTATAAGTCGTGTTGTTTGGAATTGACTAGTTTTGCTAACCTTAGTGGTGCACAGAGAGTGCTGTGTTTCTTTTTGGAGGGTAGCTAGTCACTACTTCGCGTGAACCTAGTGGTTTAGGCTACGTCGCGGAGGCAAAAGAGTGGATTTTGGAAAATTTTTGTGTGAACCTTTGGAATTTTGAGGGGTGAACTCGTTGAGAGTTGCGGTTGGTGCACGGTTGCGCCAGTGTGTTGGTGAGAGTATCTGTGTGACTTCACCCGGTGTTAGCATCTGTGTGGCTGCACCTAATCCTGAGGGATTTTGTTGTGTTGGAGAGGGTAATAATTAGTTGAGTTGTTACTCTTACCTTTAGTTTCGAGGACGAAACTTCTTTTTGGAGGGTAGTAATGTAAGACCCAAGATTTCACTGTACAGTTTTCTAAGGAACTCTAGTGTCGGCTGCGAGTTTTAGGGTTTTTGGTGAGGCGGTTTTGTGAAGATCGTCACATTAATGAGATTTTTGCTGAAACGGAGCCTGTTTTGTGCTCGTGCGCTGGAAAGGCACAGACTTTTGGGTCGTAGTCCTCTTTTAAGTATGAGGAGATTTCTGTGGTCTTAGAATAACGAGTTTTGGATTATTCTTGTTTTTGGAAAAACGAGTAGGATTTTACCCGTCGTTGTAAAATCTTATTGCGTCTGTTTTGAGTGAGGTTTCGGATGGAAGTTTTATATATCTGCGCGAGTTAGGATATGTCCTGAGATTAATTTTCTAAGGTATGGAAGAAAATTACAGTCGCGGAAAAAGATTCGGCGATAAGTTTTGGAATGGAAAAACGACAGACGTTCTTTCTGTAGGTTTTCTATTTTTGCGAGTTTCGTCCGTCGCGATGCGCGAGGACTGAGCGTGCGTTTCGTTGTATGAGGTTATGGGAATTATCTTGTGAGGATAGACTTGCTTTTGATCCAAGGGCTAGGGATTAGTCTAGAAAGCTTTTTACACTATTTGATCCAATGGCCACCATGGACCAAGAGTAATAGTAAGGAGGTTTATGTTTTGTTGACTTGGAAAAGGAAGAAAATTTATCAAAGACTCTCTTCTTTCTCTCTTGGCCGTGGCTTTCTTTTCCTTTCCCTTCCTTGAGCAAAATTTCAATTCTTCACCATTTTCCTTGGATTTCAAGCTTGGAAGCTCTAAGGGAAATTGTAGAGAAGCTTTTTCTAAGGTAACTTGATCCATTCCTTTCTCTTTACTAGCCAAGCTCATGTAGTTTAGTGAGATTTTATGATTATGTTCTTGGGAGAAATTTCATAAGAATTGGTTGTGAATGGTTTTTGTTCCATGAAAGTTGTTCATGAGGGTTTAGTAAGCATGTGTAGGCTTTGTTAGTTCAATTTTCCATGAGTTGGTGGAAATCTCATGAGAAAAGTTAGGGTTTTGAGTTGTTTATGTATTGATCAACTACATGAGGTTATGTTGTAAGGTTTTGAAAAGAAAAGTTGTCTTTGAACCTTTGAGCAAAAGGGAAATGCGTTGTATGGTTTTGTTTTGGAAAATCCGATGAAAAATATTTTGAGGTTTATGAAAATATTTCCTAAGTGTTTTGGGTTGTGTTTTGGGGCCAAAATGGTTTAAAACTATTGTGACATGTGGTGTCGCTTTGTACTTTGAAAACATGTTTGAAAATGATTACCGGACGGTTAAGGCCCGTAACAAAAACTTGTGCTTGGGTTTGGTTTTGATTTTGGAAATGAAAATCAAATAACTTGCACTCGAAGCAACCAACATGCTTTCGGAAATGTGTTGCTTGCTTATGAAAATGGTTTGCTTTTATGCCTTGAAAAGATATTGGGAACTAATAGAATCAAACTAGGCTTGGGGTGGAAAAAGGTGGTGTGAGTTGCTGTCTTGTGCTGTCATGACAGGTGCAACTCGCTGGGCGAGTGGTTACTCGCCAGGGCGAGTGTCACAGGTCCTGACAACACGCCAGGGCGAGCTCCAGAGCGAGTAAGACCAGTACTCTCTGCCTTCACTCGCCACCAACTCGCCAGGGCGAGCTCTGGGAGTTGAGATTTTTTATTCTGATTTCTAAACTTGGTTTTTAGCTTTCTAATCCCCTTTTATTAATTTGTGGAAGTGGTTGGGATTGGAAACGAGTTTTTCGGGTACTCGGAAAGTACGTAGCTTGTAACGCAAGAAAACGGCCATTTTGCATTTCAAATTATTTAAGACTTTGGCCTATTGTTTTGGGTCCTAAAAATAGTACATATAACTCATGAGTGTTGATCAATACGATAGATTTTGGTATGTTATCCGAAAGAGGGATTTTCCTTAGAAACCTTTAGGTTTTTGGGGTATTGGTGTAGTTTCAATACTTTTGGTTTGAGAACAAAGTATTGATTGTTGCGCTGCTTGTTTTAGGAAGCGCGTTGTGTTGTTTGAGCGTGTGTTGTTGACGGAAGCTTGCCGAGGTAAGGGCATCACTTTATTTCTGTCTTTTCACTGAGTTATAACATGTTTGTTGGTTATTTTCGGTGATGCGTGTTTGTGTGTTTGGCATGTATGTGTTATGTATTCTCGTGATGAGAAAGTGTTTACAATACGTGCGTTGTTTTACATATGATTGGAGATGTATGTATGAACATGTGGGTAAATACATATGATTGGAAATGTATGTATGTTTGTTGTGGTTTGTTACATATGATTGGATATGTATGTATGTTGTTGGGATGGTTTACATATGCTAGGGAGGTATGTATTTGTTGCATTAGTATACATGGGGAATCGTACGCTCATGCATTGTTAGTGCGTAGTTGCGGGAGTGGACTACGAAGTGTAGTTGCGGGAGTGGACTACGAGGTGTGGTTGCAGGAGTGGACCCACCTGATTCTTATAGGGTTTTATTGAGTTCAACACATGGTTGCGGGAGTGGACCATGGGGTGTGATTGCGGGAGTGGATCCACCTAAATCTTGTGTGATTTAGTTGAGTTCGATACATGGTTGCGGGAGTGGACCATGGGGTGTGATTGCGGGAGTGGATCCACCTTAACCTTTGTGACCTTGTTGAGTTCGATACATGGTTGCGGGAGTGGACCATGGGGTGTGATTGCGGGAGTGGATCCACCTTAACCTTTGTGACCTTGTTGAGTTTGATACATGGTTGCGGGAGTGGACCATGGGGTGTGATTGCGGGAGTGGATCCACCCTAACCTTGTGATTTCATTGGTGATTTAGTAGGGGTTGGACCTACAGTTCTGGAGCTCATGCATTGTGGTAGCTAGGGTTAGTACCACGCATTGTAGAGGTTGCATTATAGGCTATGTGTGCATTGCTTATATGAACCCGTTGGTGGGAATTGCTTTGTTGGTTAAGAGATTTCTCTTGTGTTTTGTGGAATTATTGTTATGTGTACAATCTTTCGCACCGGTTATATATATATATACTTTTATTTTGTGGTGACCCTTTCTTTCATTTGCGGGCTCATCCCACCCAGGTGATGGGTTAGGTCGTGGTGACGACAGTGGCAGTTCTAGGCTATAGTAAGCACATGGTGAAGCTTAGTATAGTTAGACTATGCGCCGGTGTGTTTTGTGCACCGTGCTTTTTGGTTAGCATAGGGTTTCTAACTTGTTTGTTGTAAGTATTTGATTACTTAGACTTGGATTGTAATTATTCAGGAATACACTTTGCTTGTCGAAGCACCTTTTAGTAATGAGTTCTTTGTATATTTGAATGCCGGCTCATTGAAAAATATTCTATGCGCACTCTGAGTGTTAGTTAAAAAAAAAAAAGGAAAAAAATTAATAGTGCCGTTTTGGCCTTTGAAAAACGGGCTGTTACATTGGTCATCATAATATTCATCATTTTCAGGATCATCAAAATCATCTTCTTGAAGATCATCATCATCTTGAACATCTTCTTGGTCATCATCATCTTGATCATCTTGAAGATCATCATCATCATCTTGATCACCGTAAAGATCATCATCTTGATTATGATCATTTTCATTTCTAACCTAAAAGTATGAAAAAAAAATACAAAGACGATCACAAAACTAAAGTTCACAAACAATGTCATAGGATTCTTGTAAAGTTCACAAACAATGTTGACTAGTGCAATAAAGTTATACCTTTAGATGAGCAGGAGCATAGGTCGATGAACGTGGTGTTGGACTATTATCATCACCAAGTAAAGCATTACTAATCATATTATCTACATCTTCTTCACTTAAATGTGGATTTTGTTGAATGTACACGCTTTTTAAAAGTACTTCCATTGCTCCCATCTTCTGTGACATGGCAGCAATTTTACCATCATATTGTTTTTGCACTAAAGCAATTTCTTCTTTTTTCCTTAATGATGATGGTGTAGCAGTTCTTCCATGACAACGAATTCTACCGGACCTTTCTTTCCCAAACAGTGAGTGAAATGTTTCTTTTGCAGCTTCAGCTGATTTTTCAATTGACTCTTGAAGTTTATCCTAATTATAAAAAACTAAGTATAAAAATACAATAAACAGCTATGTATGTAATCCAAATGAGTATTAGAATTTTATAACTTACTATTGCAACTTGTGTTTCTCCATCGACCTCTTTTCCTTTCCGACTTTTTTTGCGAGTTTCAACAAACACCTCAGCTTGGGAGACTTCTCCACCCTTCTTTTCCCGCTACATTAGTAATCATAGATTGAGAAAACAAATACTAGTTAAACCAAATTGTTTCTAGTTTTTGTATGATATGAATAAAAGGAAGCTGCACATGATATAATCAATCAAACCAAACAGTTTCTACTTATCGAAACAATGATATAATCTAAACCAAACAGAAAATTAAACCAAACAGTTTCTAAACCAAACTAGTTAAACCAAATTGGTTTTTCAATCTGTCCTTCATACTTGCATACTTCAAAAAATGGTCTTTCTTGATATCATATTTATAGCGTCTCCAAGCCACATTTAAGCAATGAAACACAGCTTTTTTTCCTTCATCGGGAATAATGTAATACCTCTACAAAAAAATAATACTTGCTATTAAACGTTGATAAATATTTGATTATTGAAATAAGAAAAAAATATTTACTTCTCATACATTAACATATCTCCATATACGCTCTCTACGGTCCAAATGATCCTTTTTCCTTTCCTCTTCTAGCAACAGTTTGAAGTTTGTATATATCAAAGGACAAAAATCTGAATTCCTTGCTATAGTGCCTAGGAAATTGCTCAGACCTACAACAGTTTTAGCATCGGGCCCAATAATCTCACCATCGTCATCTATAGTAACTTCTTCACGCTTATTGGGAGGCCTTGCATATGTTTTTAAACAACGTGTTGGTCCTCGTGTTCTTTTCTTAGTTGTCTCTGAAAGTGATTAACAAAATAAGATTAACAAACAAATACACACACACAAAAAATAAAATTAATAAAATATATGATTAACAAAATAAATTAACATCACCATTTGTTTCAGCAGCTTCCTCACAATCCACATTCTCTTGTTCTTCCACAATAGTGTCTCCTTCATCTTCAATCAACTTTTCAATCTCTTTTTCAGCATCTTTTCCATTTTCTTTAAGAAAATCATCAATTAACATTGATGGACACAAATGGGTTCTTTTTGACTTCTTTCTAGCACTTTCATGTCTTGCCATTGACTCATCTTCAACGACTATCCTTTTCATAGGTTTCTCTTTTGTCCCCGACTCATTGTTAGACACTACTCTTTTCCTAAGTTGCTCCTTTGACTCCGAACTACCATTTCCAACAGATTTTTTTTCGCAACTTGTTGTATTTCTATTGATTCAACTTCAATCATTTTCTTTTTCATGGGCTGCTTCTTTGGATGATCTTGAATATGTGTAGGTAACGGTCGTCTACCTTGAGCCAAACTCTGGTCTTTTAGATTTTGGATTTTAGAAACCTTAGCTTCAGTCCTTTTAGAAACCAAAGATTGACTTTTTGAATTTTGAAACCAAAGATTCAGGGCTGCTTCTTTCCACACTCCTTTCAGCAATACCATTAGGTTGATGAGTCCTACTTGCATTGTCAGAAATTATTTTCTCTGGCATAGGCTCCATGTTTGGCTCCTTAGTTGAATTCAAATTTGCTTTCGCGGTTGTTGCAAACATAGATAACTTTAATGGTTTACTAGTTGGTGGCTGATTTTGCTTGTTACTAGGAGCTTCAACTTTAGTTGTAGATGCATTCTTTTGTCGAAGGTTGGCCATTCCTTCCTCATGCTTGATTTGGTAACGCTTGGCCAGTTTAGCGCTTGACCTGACCTGTGGAAGATCAAAACTGGAAGCACCCCTTTGACTCTTGACATGACATTTCATATTTTCCTTGTTGCTTGCTTCCTTTTTCATTTGTTCTGAAATTATTTAAACACCAAAAGAAAATTAGAGAAACAGATTAGGAAATCATATGGCTACAACCAAACACATAATGCACTAACCAAACACATAATGCACTAACTAACAATCAAAAGGAAGCGTAAACACATAATAAAAATCATAGACATATACTAGCACTACCACAATTAATCCATAAAAATCTCCTACAATCTAATAAAATAAATTAGAGTCACAAAACTGAAGGATGTGCAGATGCATCACCAAGATTATGCATCACAAATAGATTATGTATCAGAATCACACAACAGATTATGCATAACAAATAAAATAAATCAAACATTGAAGGATGTATAGTTAGATTTCTTGTCAAGTAGAAATTGTTTGAACATTAAGACTTCGTTTACAATCCAATCAAGTAGAAATTTCATGTAGCAGATCTTCTTGTTGTTTCTCAAGTATTGTGATTCCGTCTTATCATTGCAACACGCACATGCCTTTTTTCCCTTGGTGCTCCAACCTGATAGCATAACGTACCCGGGATAGTCACTAATAGTCCATAGGAGTGCAGCACGAATTTTAAATGTTTGATTTTTTGATGCATCATATGCATCTACACCTAATTCCCATAACTCCTTTAACTCCTCAATCAATGGTTGAAGATACACATCAATGTTGTTCCCCGGTGATTGTGGTCCAGGAATCAACAATGACAACATTGTATATTCAGATTTCATGGACAACCAAGGTGGATAGTTGTACACCACCATCATAACAGGCCATGTACTGTGTGATATGCTCATGGTTCTGAATGGATTGAAACCGTCACTCGATAAGCCAAGTCTTACGTTACGAGACTCAGAAGCAAAGTCGGGATGAAGTTTGTCAAAGTCCTTCCATGCTTGGCCATCAGCGGGATGCCTCAATTTTCCATCCTTTGAGCGTTCCTCTTCATGCCACCTCATTTCCTTAGATGTCTTTGAACACATAAATAGCCTTTGAAGTCGAGGAATCAATGGAAAATGTCTCAAAACCTTTGCAGGGACTTTATGATCATATTTTTCTTGCTCAGACGATTCACTCTGTACTTGAGTGAACTCCTTCCATCGCGAAGCTTTACAAATACTGCAAGAGCTATCATTCTCACGATCTTTCCAATATAACATGCAATCATTTGGACATGCGTGTATTTTTTTTGTAATCAAGACCCAAATCACTAATCATCGCCTTTGTTTTGTTAAAAGATTCAGGAATGTTTAAATTTGGAATGGCTTCCTTCAATAATTCTAAGAGGGAAGTGAATGATGCATTGCTCCACCCATGAAGACATTTCAACAAGTAAAGTCGAATTATGAATGATAAAGTAGAGAAGCCTTCACATCCTGGGTATAGTTCTTGTTTTGCCTCATTAATCAAATTGTAAAACTTTTTAGCCTCCTCATTAGGACCCTTACTGCTCTCATCTTCTTCTACCACATCTCTGAAAATGTCATACAATAAGCCACCAATGTCATCATGCGAGTCTTCTTGATCTTTTGTGTCCTTGTCGACATCCATAGGCAAGGGCATATCCTCTCCATGGTTTACCCAAACATCATATCCTTCAACAAAACCAGCAGCTATTAAATGATTACGCACCACATGTCTTCTTGCCCATTTACCATTTGCACAGTGAGCACAAGGACACGAAATTTCACGCCCTTGAGGACTTCCTTTGGTATACCTAAAATCTAGAAAAGACTTAACACCTTTCCTATATCTCTTCCAATGTCTTGGGAGTTTAGTCCACTCTTTGTCCATACCTTTAATTATTCTAATGCATAAAAAATTATAATTATAATATACTATATGATATGTATAAATACATAGTACCTTCTAACATACTATAAGAGGGTATATCTATCTATAAATACAAAGGTTTTGAATTTACTCATTAGCATTGGTTAGTTTTAAGGTTTTGAATTTACTCATTAACATTGGCTAGTTCTGAATTTACTAATGACAAAAAAAAAACAAAAGCAGGATATAGGCCATACATCGCCACGTAAACACAAAAACAACAAAGACAAGGCTGAAGCGCAAAACTAAAAATAATAATTACTAGTTACCAGTTAAGGAAGAAAACAATTGTATTGCTAAAAATTTAATTACCAGTTAGGAGAAGCCGTCCAGATGAAAACTGCTTGAGAAACACTGTCCCGTGAGTACTGCTAGCCTGAAAACAAAAATAGGAACCATATAAAAGTTGCAAAAACACTATGTAGTGGAAATTAATCAGCAAAGTGTATTTGGGTGAAACAAAACAAAAAGCTAGAGCTTGAAGGGTTGCAGAGATTATGTAGAAATCGATACGTAGTGAAGTATCGGACAAACAAAAAAGAGCGGAAATTTGATTCACCAAATACAACTCACTTAATCCTTAAATTAACTTATAAAAAAATTAAATCATGATTCTATATGATTCTAGACTAAAATAGATTTAGAGTAAGTTTCCATTAGTATTCTATGAATATGGTATCAAAAAGGTTCCGCAAAAATCATGTGCTCGAAAGATGGATAGAAAATACACCAAGTTCAAAATAAAATAACTCCAAAAGCCAAGAGACTACACTAGAAATATACACCTAAGCAACACCAGACAAACACTAGAAAATAAAAACACCATTAGGGAAGCACTAACTAATGCACAACAACACACAAACACACTATTGTCTTTAAGATTGAGATCCACTTATTGCATGAACAACACTACTCTTATTTCATAAATAACACTAGACGTGAACCACTCTAATAATCCATCAGTAAAGGTGACTTGTTGCTTCTATTTTGAGACTATTCTTTAGTATCAATTTGCAATAATTTATAGGCATGTGGTGTGGTCGTCTTTAACATCCAGACCATGTGGCAAGGAATATTAAGTAAATATAGCATAACAGGGACAATTTAAGCCACTTGTATTTTAGCCCATTGTAAATATACCATAATCTATTCTTTGAAGCGAAGCTAAAGGAGCAATATCTTACTCATATCAGTCAACTTACACATTGAACAATATACCTCACAATTAGTACTAGAATATCTCATATCATTATTTGCAATTATTATTTTCTATTTCCTATATGTATATTGAACAGTATATTTACATGTATTATATATCAGTGAATATTATCACAATCTATTTCTCTATAAAAACAAAAACAAAAAACGCATAAATTTGTTGAAGACTTGAAGGCATATGTGTGAAATATTTAAGAGCCACAACAATGAGAATGAAAATGCTTTAGAAAACCCCAGATACAGAGAATAACAATAATGAAGTTTTTCATGTTTTCCTCTACCAAGAGAACCCTAACAAAGAAAATGATTGTACTATTCACTTGACAGAAACAAAATATTACAAACCTGAGCT
Source organism: Trifolium repens (assembly GCA_030408175.1). NCBI lineage: Eukaryota > Viridiplantae > Streptophyta > Magnoliopsida > Fabales > Fabaceae > Trifolium > Trifolium repens. The sequence goes on along the minus strand of CP125837.1, from coordinate 60,881,708 downwards.
TCAATCACAACCAGCGGAGAGCTTCTATCACAACCAGCTGAGAGTTTCAATCTTCGTTTTGACTACAACCCCGAGTAAATCGATGAAAGGGGTTAGGGTTAGTTCACACGATGGAGAAAGAAGGTGAAGGAATCGCTGAAAGGGGTTAAGATTAGGGTTTGTGGTTTCGGTTGACGGAATCGATGGAAGGGGTATGATGGAAGAAGACAAAGAAATTGATATGGAAGAAGCTTAGTTCACACGAAGGAGAAAGAAGCTTAGTTGGGATTTTGTCTCCATTGCTTCTGAAGAAGTGGATTTTGTCTGCGTTTTTGTGTGAGAGAGAAGTGTGCGTGTTTTTGTTTGAGTTTTGTCTGAAAGAAAAACAAGTGTGGTTTTTATTTTTTTTGTCTAATAAAAAAAGACTGAATCTCTAGACAAATAAAAAAGAGGGAATTTGAGAAAAAAAAGAGAGGGAGATTGAATTGAGTTTAGCGCCCAATTGAATTTGGGGGAATTGGAATGTGTGACTTTAGTCAACAGTTTTGTAAGTTTATCAGCAACGGTTTTACAAGTGTGGCCTAACATAGTAAAAAACCGTCGCCAAAGTGGGTTCAGTCTACGGTTTATACGCATTGCCTATGGAATATGTAAGGGCAACGATTTACTTTCTTCAACACGTATAAAACCGTGGACTAAAATAAATAGGCAACGGTTTTTACCACACCAGGGAATAAAGTATAGAAACTTGGCAACATGTATAAAAGCGTTGTCTTTGACCCCTTTTAGCAACCGTTTTTCAGCCGTTGCCTATAAGTTCGTTGCCTAAAGCCAAAAATGCTGTAGTGTTAGCGAAAAAGGAAAAGATCAAGTCGGGACTTAGAGTGACAATAGGCCCTATCTAAATATACAATCCATTGGATTAATGCTCCATTCATAATAAATACATACCCCACCCTTTTTTTCCCCACCAACCACTTCCAAGAAGTCCTTTTGATTATGTCGAAACATTCTTCAAGTATCGGAACATTTGATGAGAATATGAATTCATTCCTTGCTCTCCAAATTGTCCACATCATTGCATGCCACACCGTTAGCAAACCTTTAAGCCCCTTCCAGCGACCCGCCGCCAAACAAAGCATTCCCATTGATACTAGTGGATCCGAGTGTACCAACGAGCTAACTCCAAGCCACTTATATATTTTATACCACAATCCATTAGCAAAGGGGCACATTCGAAATAAATGAATGACTCTCCGATTCTATAATCAATGGACACCACAAGCACTCCATTTGTTGGGTTTCATGAAAAATTCCACGTTTGAAGAGATTGCCTCTTGTTGGTAATCGGCCAAGAAGTAATTGCCAAGTGAAGACTATCACTTTGGAAGGTGCATAGCTTTTCCAAAGGTGTTCCAAGAGTGATAGTTTTTCCAAAGTAATCAGTGGAGGTGAGATCGAGTTCGATAGGTACCTATACATTGAATTAACCGTGAACATACCTCCGGTGGAATGAGGACATTTCCACTCGTCAGGGACGGCTCTACTCTATGTTCATTGTGGGCACTTGACCCCACTCCTCTAATACTTTTCTAACCAATAATAAAATATTTAGATGTATATGTCCCCAATTTATATTGTGTTGTGCTTGTGCCCCCACACATCCCAACGAGGGAGTCAAAACTTAAACAAACTATATATTGTTGCTGTATGTGTTAAAAAAGCGATGCCTTGAATTGTAACATTTTCAAATTTTTCAGAGTTTTCTTATTTAAAAAAAGGGGAAATGAAAATGTGGTGCTTTAAATGAGAAATGTGGTGCTTTTATTTTAGAGTTAAATATGTTTTTCGTCTCTATAAATATAACAAGTTTTGATTTTAGTCCCTAAAAATAAAAAGGAGACTTTTTCATTCCTAGAAAAAATTTCTATTATATTTTTAGTCCTATTAGACAAAATATTAAATTGTTTTTGACATTTTTTGAACATAATATAAACTTATATAAGTTTAACATTATAGATAGACATAACATAGACACAAATTTGAACCTAAAAAGATCATATACGTGACATTAAAATGAAGATAAATTGGTCATTAGGGACTAAAACTAAAACAAACAAAAAAGTTATGGGGATAAAAACATCTCATTTTTAATTTTAGGGACTAAAATAAAAATTCGCTATATTTGTAGGGACGAAAAACATATTTAACCCTTTAATTTACTATGTCCCCACAGGTGAAAATTTATGGATCCGTCCCTGCCACTCGTCATCCATTCTTGATAGATGGACTTGATTCAACAAATTTTCCAAATCAACAACTAATTCTTCTTCCCACGCAAAAAGGTTTCGCCTCCATTTGGAGGTGGGATTCAACAAATTTGGAGGTGGGACTCACATTTATATACTTTTTTGAACAAGCATCATATTTTATTTGTAATTTCGATGAATGTTATTAATTTATTTTTAGTCTTCAATGACAAAATTTTGATATATTTTTGACATTTTTTCAACATAATATGAAATTAGAAGGGTTAAGGTGGAAGCATTTGTATCTCTAGTAACCTTAACATCAACTATGTTCATGATCATACTAGTTAGTTATAGATACCGATCGGAGAAGAGCTTCAAGTAGGCCCTATAGACAATATCCGGGGGTTCAATCAAGTTCATATATATATAAGCCTTATTGAAAACTCCAGTTCAAATTTTATTTCATATGTATTCTATATTCTATTTCTATTAATGCGCTCAAGCATACAAAGAAAATTGCAAACAAGAAAATCCCTTTTTATGTTATTAGTAAATAATTTATTGCTTGTTTAGTAAAGTCACATTTTTCATTTTGATAGGAGTAATTGCTTGGAATACTCTTTATCTTTCATTTGAAACTAATGAATGTCGAAGAAGCGACTGCGGTGCTTTCATCATGATTGAACCATTTTGATGGCTTAACTTAGCAAGTGAACAAAATTTTGTTAAGTAATATAAAAGATGTCGAATCCACATGGATTGTGATTATTTTACGACAAAGCAATTGAACTTAAGTGAAAATGTAAAACAAGAGGGGTTTTCATCGCAACTTGTTTTGACAATAGTAAAGTAAAAAGTTTTGAATCAATAATAAAGAAAAACGTTTGGGTTTGCTTAGAACCCCTTGTATTTCACTATGGATATGGATGTTAGTGTCTATATGAAGTACAGACACTCCTCGGATTAGACGTGTACCGATGTCGGACATGTATTCGTGTCGGACACTGACACGAAACCGATACTTATACTTATGTATTCGTGTCTGTGTCATATCTGGTGTCTGTGTCCATGTTTCATAGGCGTCTAATATTCTTATGATGATCAATTCAATTACTACAAAGATTTAACTAAGTTGTTATACCCAATGTCTTGGTAATTGTTAACACCAAAATTATAAAGTTGATGATATTCATTTCGATTTGGTGTTATAATTGGAAAAGAATGAAAAACTTATTTTTACTAGCCATTTGAGTATTTCGACTAAGATTTGTCGAAATTAGTCATTTAAGTGGAATTCGACTAGACTATTTTGTTGTCGAAGGCTTCATCTTCAGCAAGAAGTGACATATGATTCGAAGACGTCATTCAAAGAGTCGAATATGGACACAGTGCATCGATCAAGCAAATAACTTCTACAAGGAAGTTATTGGAAGTTATTTTAGAATAAGTATTCAATAAGACACTTGTCAAAATATTGTACGTAGGAAGTTATTTTCTTTTCTCTATAAATAGTTGTAACTTCTATGTACAAAAGGTTGGATCCTATTTTCTAGAAACTCTACAATGCCCACGCCACGTGTGCAAACGGGTTGAAGAGTGCATAGAGATGGATTCCTTCCACCATTTACATTCCATGCAATTTAATTTTGCTTTGTTCTTACTTTATTTTCTTTTTTCTTTTGCAATTATGCATTTCTTTTCATCTTCTTTAATTTTCTTTCTTTTCAATACTCAATTGAGTATTTTTTCTATGGACTAAACTTATGTACAGTGCTTTAGACACAGTTCTTACTATGCTAGATACATGGAGGTGGTTATTATTATTAAGAAAATGGTTTTCTTTTATTTTTTTTAAATAAAAAATATAAGTAACTAACTTTTTGTGAGAGGTACAGTAAAAACAACATCTAAAGAAAAGTATATAAGTTTTGTCCTTTTTCTATTATGTTGTCATGAGACAACTTGTTATTAAAAAGTGTTGGATGCGATTCTAACACTAAAAAGAACAATAATTTTGTTCTTAAAGACGCATGAAATACATCGTAAATCCCGAGACTTGAACGAACCATTAAAAAAGGATTTACTAATTGATCCTGCCAGTAATTTTCAAACTAGCGTTTGTTTACCAAAAATCAGTGTAAACAGTAATATAACTCACTATTTTAAACATAATCCCCTAACATCTTAGACCAACTAGATAGTCAAAATATGCAAAAATAGAGTGTTAAACCATATGTCACAACCTAATTCCCTATGTCTAATTCCCTTTTGGCTTAATTAGTATGTAGATCCCTTAAAGACTTTTTTAGTTTTACTTTGGTCCCTTTAGGAAAATAAGTTCCACTTTGGTCCCTTATAGATATCTCCGACAGTCAATATGGTCCTTTTTGTCAATTTTTTATCAGAAACCGTTAACTTCTGTACATGTGGCAAAATATGTTGTTTCGTGGCACCTGTACAGAAATTAACGGTTTTTGAAAAAAATGGACGAAAATAACCAAATTCACCGATGAAGATATCAATAAGGACCAAAGTGGAACTTATTTTCTTTAAGGGACCAAAATGAAACCAAAAAAGTCTTTAAGGGACCTACAGACTAATTAAGCCTTTCCCTTTTCCTTTTTCTTTCCTGCGCACCAGCATGTTGTTCTTCATTAACCAAGTGAACTAGTACCCTTGGTCAAATTGGAATGGATCCGGGTCAACACACAACTTAAAGCCCACGTGCCTTTTTCTATGACATCCATTGCTTTGTTTTTTCTATTAGCACCCACTCTCTTCTTGGTTTGGGCCGACTCAAAACATTAAGTCAATATTTTCTTCTTTTCATTGGGCCAGCTTGGTCAAAGTCTTTCTCTTTTTACTATTCACATCACATTCAACCATTAAGTTGAACCAAGAAAATAAAAATTACACAAAATATCATGTTAATAGAGAAAAATATCTAATTAGCTCAATAAAAAAAATTACAATTTATTTAAAATGACTATAAATTAAACACTAAACTATTAAAATTAGATTTAAACTAAATTAAAAATACTCTAAAAATAGCGACTGATGAGAATCTCATCACATTTCCATCACAAGTGGTGGACCAATTCGGCCCGGTCTAATCGGGAAGAGATCTACATAGAGACTTTTGTTATCTGGGAATCTCTTTCTATGTTAGCTAATAGAGGTGGACTTTCCTATAATAAAAGAAAATAATATTATGTGAAGTTGCGTACACTACACTACACTACACCTATGAAATTATACTTGTCTTGAACCTCTGCAGGCTGCACATATGAACCTAATTAATGGGCTAATTGATTTGAATTTCAAAATATATTGAACCTAATTAAGTGTCTTGTATCTAATTAGTCAGACTTGAAAAATGTGAAAGTAATAGTTGCTTGATTGAATTTCATTTAAATTAAATCTGAAAAACTAAAAGCAAAATGACTATTAAGACTATCAAATTAGAGACTTGATTAAGTTAATTGAGGATATTTAAGGAAATTTAAGAGTAATTAACTTTATTATAGTAATAGTAGATTGATAAAAGAAAATAATATTATGCGAAGTTGCGTACACTACACTACACCTATGAAATTATACTTGCTGTGAACTTCTGCTGGCTGCACCTATGAACCTAATTAATGGGCTAATTGATTTGAATTTCAAAATATATTAAATCTAATTAAGTGCCTTGTATCTAATTAGTTAGACTTTTTTTGACACGATCTAATTAGTTAGACTTGAAAAATGTGAAAGTAAGTAGTTGCTTGACTGAATTTCGTTTAAATTAAATCTGAAAAACTAAAAGCAAAATGACTATTAAGACTATCAAATTAAAGACTTGGTTAAGTTAATTGAGGGTATTTAAGGAAATTTAAAAGTAATTAACTTTATTATTGCAGTAGTAGAGTAGATGACTATTAAGCGACTTGGATCATCAGCCCCAACAAATCCTGCTGCCATCTTGCTGCAAAAGTTAGACCGTTGGATATTATAAAATGAAGTTTTACGCGATTTTTATCCACGCACATGATTATTGTTTTTTGGTTTCAACTCTCTGGTTCCTAGGGGAAGGGGGCCCTAGTAGTCTAGAAGTGGTTTCAGTCTCCTTCCAAATGCAGTTGTGGGGAAGCACATCATTATTTTTTGTTCAAAGGATATTGGCTTTTATTATATTATATTATTCAATAATTCAATTTGGTTGTGGCCACACTCACATACTCACGTGTATTTACTGTATTTTTTTTACAGAAAATTAATACTATTCAATAATGTTTTTTGTGTGTAAAATACTATTAAATTGGATTTTTTAAGGTGTTCTAATTGGTTTGAGCCATCAGATTTTTGATTTCTGATTGAAGATTGAGATTGTTATGTTTTATAAAATTATATTTTAAACTTGAACTGTCCGATTTCAAATCAATGATTGTGATTAATTACAGCGACACCACTACATATTTATAAAAGATTTAAATTGAGAATCAAAATATATACACGTACATCTAAGTTGAGTAAGTTATTACATTAAAAAAAAATTAAAACAAGATAGGAGTACAATCATATTTGACTTTTATTTATCTATCTACTGTCAAAAAAACTAAAAATATTGTATTCAAAATGTAATGTCTTTAATCCATCATTGATCAACATTGTTCTTTCGACACATCTTTAACCCTTTTAGATTGTCTAAGGAGAGTAGCAGCAAATAAAATAATAATTTTGTTTGGAAAATTTGCCAGACACCGATTCAAAAAGTGTCGGAGTAAAGAAAAAAATTATTATTTTTGGACACTTGCTTGAGCTATCCGACACATGTCGTACGAGTGTCGGACATCGACACGTGTCGGATACCACAACACGCCAAATCATAGAGGTGTCTGTGTTTCATAGTGCGTTACAACATAACAAATGTTTCTAAAACCTTTTTTCTTCGTAATTAAGGTATATTTCTTGCGCAACTATAAAGATTAATCTATTAATATATCTGAAATTTATCAAACGGATTGTCCTCTTCTAACAAATATTTTTAACAATGAGATTGATAACTCATAATAGGCTAGGCTTACCTCAATATAGATTTGGTTGGTTCATAGTAGTAGTAGATAGATATCATGGTTGGTTCTGCTCCTGTGTGTATTTGGGGGGACTTAGCTCATAATAGGCTAGGCTTACCTCAATATAGATTTGGTTAAATTTGTTAGAGGGTTTGGTTCCCCCCTCTTTGTATTTCACTTTTTCTCTAGGGTCCGTTTAGGCTGGACCTAAACATGTATTGGTCCAACTTGGACTCATTAACTTCAACCATTGATTAAAGAAGATATACAGATTTTATGATAGTCCTTCCACACATAATCACTCTCTCCTCTTCCAATCAGTCTCCACTCTCCACCGTTTGCAATTTCAACTCAACCATTTCTCACCCAACCTCCTCCTTCACTCCTCCACCGTCCGTCTTATTCCCAACTTTTTTTTATCTCATCTGGATTCTGGAAAAATAGTAGTAATCTTGAATTTCTAATTAAGACCAATTTTTTTTTTCGAACTTTGATTCTTTTCAAGATCCTGCTTTCTCTTTTGCATGTTTTTCTATTCAAATTGATATCATTACATTTTAAAAAAAATTATGGTTTCTGTCTCAGGAAGGCTGAAGAGATATCCATCACAGAGAAGGGGGTTTTCTTCTTTGTTCTTTGTATATATATTTTGATTTAGATTTTTGTTTATATAAATAACATTGATGAGAATGAGAGATAAATTTGTGATGGGTTATGCACAAAATCAAAGAACCTTCCTTCAATTTATGGGATTTGTAAAGATGTTTATTTGAGATTTCAAAGCACGACTTTATCACCATGGGTTCAAGAAAGGGGACTTACATTTCTGGGTGAAAAGAAAGAGAAAGGAGGTGTTGCATGAATTTTTTATTTTATTTTAATTAATAAATAAATTAAAATGTATGCAGATGATTTTTGGGAGAGATAATATATAGAGAGTGCATAGTACTATTGTGTGAAGTAGATTAATCTAAAGGTAAAATAATTATGGTCCATCTTAGACCAATTTTATCATGGGTCCATTTTATGATGTAAAAAAAAAAATATCATGGTTGGTTCATAGTGGACTATTGACTTCAACAACAGTGATGAAGTTGATACCGTTCTTCCTCTTCTTTCTCTACATGCTCTTTTGCAGCTCCATAGAATGCAACAATAATCATATTCCTCACCCACTTGATCCTCTAACCCCTTCAGAATTCAACCTTGTCCGAACCATAATCCTCACATCATACAAAACCAACAACCTCACTTTTCACTACATAGGATTACACGAACCAGACAAACATCTCATCCAATCATGGCTATCCTCAAAAACCAAAACTCTTCAACCACCACCTCGTCAAGCCTTCATAATAGCCAGGTTCCAAAAACAATCCCACGAAATCATCATAGATTTTTCATCTCATTCCATAATCTCAACAAAAATCTACAAAGGACAAGGATACCCTATGCTTACCTTTGGTGAACAAACTATTGCATCACAGTTACCATTCAGTTACAAACCGTTTAAAGATTCATTGAAGAAAAGAGGACTTAACATATCTAATGTTTTATGTGCAACTTTTACAACAGGTTGGTTTGGAAAAGAAATTACCAAAAGGACAGTGAAAGTTAAGTGTTATTACAATAATGATTCTGCTAATTTGTATGTGAGACCTTTGGAGGGTTTTGCAGCGGTTGTTGATCTTGATGAAATGAAAATTATTAGCTATTCTGATAGATATGTGATTCCTGTGCCTAAAGCTGAAGGAACAGAGTATAGAGCTTCAAAGATGAAACCACCGTTTGGTCCAAAGCTTAAAGGGATAAGTGTTAGTCAACATGATGGACCTGGTTTTACCATACAAGGTCACTCCGTAAGGTAGTAACAAACACTCTCATTAAATTAATTTTAACTTCACTTTATTTTTACAATGTTTTTAATCATAAGTAATACCATATACTTATGGCCTTTAGAGATGGTTTTCAATTTCGTCTTGGTGATGGAAACTCTTCTTTCTGGTTTACTAACTGGTCAGGCATGGGTAACCTTGCGACTAAGGTTCTATACATCGATATCCATGATTTACAATTGACCGTGAAGGATGTTTATGTTGATGGTAGTTGGAATTTTAACTTACTTTACACGACCATTCCTGAAGTGGTCCTTAATAGTTTGAAGTTGCTCCCCATTTGCTTGAATCCCCTCGTGACTGATTGCTACACCTGGAAAGGGAACCTCAATGGTCTCTACACAGCCCAGGATGGGTACTTTTGGCTTAACCGGAGCGCATTTGTTAACAATTCTATGGAAGTTTCTTGGGATTGGTTGTGGCACATCCCGGCTCCGGAAAAGATAAAGTTTTTTCTTTGGACTGCCCTCCATAATGCTCTTCCCACTAAATCTATGCTTTCTCATCGAGGGATGTTCAACAATACCTCCTGCCCTAGGTGTAATACTGCTGAAGAAACAATTCTGCACTGTTTGAGAGATTGTCCGTTTGTTAAGAGCTTTTGGAACTCTACTGGATTCACAGACCAAGCATTTTTTCAGGAAGTCAACTTATACGCCTGGTTACGACATGGTATAGATGGACCAACTATTTTTTCCTTTTTGGCAGCTGTTTGGTGGATTTGGAGAGCGAGGAATTCTTTGTGCATGGATAATGAGGTGACTTCCTATTTTACTCTCAGGATGCGCACTGGGAATTTTGCTCTTTTGCTTAAAAATTGCTTCGCTCAGCACTACGAGAATCCAACCACTAGAATGGTGCGGTGGAATGCTCAGGGTGGCACTGGTATGATTCTGAATGTTGATGGGAGTAGCATCGGTAATCCTGGAGTCTCTGGATTTGGCGGGTTGATTCGTAATTCAGATGGTGCGTGGGTGCACGGTTTTTCTGGAAATATAGGCTTTTCGAATATCCTTCACGCGGAGCTACTAGCTATTTTCCATGGTTTAGTTTTGGCTTGGGGGTTGGAAATCAAAGAGCTTTGGTGTTATACTGACTCTAAGACCGCTATCAAGTTGATTACTGATTCTGTTAATGATTGGCACCACTATGCAGCAATCATTCACAACATAAAGGATCTCCTTGCGAGAGACTGGAGAGTTAAAGTTGTTCATACCCTTCGTGAGGGTAATGCTTGTGCAGATTATTTAGCTAAGCTTGGTGCTCAAAACCTTATGCCTTATGCCCCCTTATCTATTCCGCCTGCTGGAATGAGTCTTCTCCTCTTAGCTGATGCTAGTGGAACCTTATTTTCTAGATAGTTTTTTCTTTTGATTTTTCTTTATTTTCTCTCCTTGTACCAAAAAAAAAAAATACTATTAGATAACTATATAATAAAAAAAAATCCCCTTTTCTCTGTACTCTCTCTAAAGCTTTGCCGCTCACTGTTTCCCTTCAAAATCCAAACCTTCCTGCTCCGATGTAGGCACGGTGGCGGTGGTGCGACGAGGCCTCTCCTCCGCGCCACCCTTTCATTCCTTTGGGGTTGTTCTATTTTCCCCTTTATGTTCTCTGCTCCAGCGACCTTCTATTCAGGCGACCTTCTGTCGGTTCCGGCGTCGTGTTCGGGGTGGCGTTTGAGTGGTGTTGGTATCGGTTTGTTGCTTTTGGACTGTGGAAGATGGTTCTGGTTGTGGGTTTATGATCGGGTTCTTGCCGTAGTCCAGATCTGTAATGGAGTTTTGTGGGTTCCGAGTCCGGCCGTTTCTGGGTCTTTCCCGGAGTGATGTTCTGTTTCTATGCTCAGAGATCGATGATGTCGTTTTTTTCTGCTTGGTGTTCTGTTTCATGATGGGTTTGGGATCTTTGCCGGAATTCTGCCGGCGTCTGCGTCGGTGGTTTGTTTCCCCCCGGCTGTTTCGGTTTGGCGTCGGTAGGTTGTCTCTGTTTCTGAGTGATTTGGTGTCACCTCCATGGTGATGAGATTCGATGGTGTAGTGGTGGTGATTGGAGGCGCTGAGGTGGTGTTATGGTCTATGTTGGAGGTGAGGTGGTGGGAAAGAGGTGGTGGAGTTTGCATCTGACATGTTGAGATCTTACGCCGTCAGTATGCAAGTATGCGGTTGATATCGTGCGCGTTTAGTCTTTTTGGATATTTGACTCTCTGACCATTTACAAATCTGCTGAGATTTGCAGGATTTTTTTTGAGTCGCTGAGGGTTTCCAAATCTGTTGAGATTTGCAGGTTTCTGATATCTGGTTGACTTCTACCGCATCAGTGTTGACTGTTAGTTTTCTACCGGCGTCCACCAACTTTCGACTTAAGAAGCTGCTTTTGGATTCTGATGTGCCGAGTAATTTTGATTCGAGTTCGGAAGTTAGTGTCTACTGACGTTTCTGTGGGTTGGGTTGGTGGTCATTGGTGTATTTCATTTAATGTACTGTAAGGGGTGAATTGGGGTGTTGTTTGGTGTATTGGTTAAAGTGTTTTCATCACTTTGCCTTTCGATGTATGTTTTCAACAATTCCTTATACTTTTTGTTTAGGAATTGTTCATTAATAAAATTTAGCCGATTCAAATAAAATAAAAAAAATATAACTATATAATGATTGATGTTTGGAAATATTATCACATTCCAACAAATTGCATGTCAATGTCATAGACAATTATCTACTTACATATGTAATAGTGGGCCATTTGTTTTGTCTTGCATGCTAGCTACATTATTTTGGGTGCCTTTGATAAGTTAAAAAGTAAGAGACTTGACATAATTTTTGTTGTACCGTGTAGTATAATATAAAAATTGGTTATAGGACGGGCCAAAATAGGTTGTAAAAAGACATGAAAAATCAAAAAAATTTATTATAGGACAATTTTTTATCCATAGTACAATTATAAAAAATACAAAAATATCTATTTTATTTTCAAATATAAAAAATATTATCTCTATATCTATTTCCAATGCAATTTTGTTATGTCATGTACTATCTTATTTTGTCCTGCACTGATTTTTTTTTTCTTTTTTGTCCTGCACTATTATATACAATATTTAATGTTTTGTAAATCAAGTGGATCTTGTTTGTTGTAGAAATTTTACTTAAAATGATTAAAAAAAAGGAGTCAATATACACTTTCTCCATTTCAAAATATAAACCGTTAAACTCAATGAAATATGTGTAATATTAAAATAGAATAGAATGGAATGATCTGAATACAATTGTTGAAGAGTTTAAATAGACTATGCTATACCTAATGGGCCTAACTAATAGGCTAAGTAAACTTGGATAAATTCAATAATAATAATTATACAATATTTACAACACTCCCCCTCAAGCTGATGAATGTATATCAATCATTCGAAGCTTGCAAGTAAGTTGGCTGAATTGTTCTATTGGTAATCCCGTCTTCACTACTTTTGTCAGTAAAAGCCGGTTGATTATCATAACATAACTTCATAGGATCTTCATATTGTGGTGAAAGTTGTTTAGAAGAGACCAAATTAGAAGTAGGACGTCTATATATGGAGGGACATGATCTCTTTTTTCTTCCCAAAGCAAGAGGTACATCATTCAAGTTAGTATCACAAGTATCAGAAATATGAGAATTATCATTAGGATTGTCATTTTCAGTACTTACCACTGGTTCAGACGATTGAGTTTGCTGTTGGAGGGGGACGAGTTTACTTCTTCTCTGATACTCCTGAATTGGTGCTGAAGGTGTTGATTCCTCTAAAACAGAAGTGGGTGCATGGACATGTGTTCTAGGAAGGCTAGGACCTAGGACTAGAAACTCGGACTCAGACTCTAAGTCATTTACGTTCTCCCCCTGAGACCGAGGACGAGTAAAATACGACACATTCTCATGAAAAGTGACATCTTTGAAGACAAAAATTTTTCGACTGGGAGGATGATAACATTTGTACCCTCTTTTGTTAGGTGCATAACCTAGAAAGATACACCTGATTGCACGAGGATCCAACTTGTTGCGATATTGTTTATGAACATGAACAAAAGCAACACAACCAAACACACGAGTCTTAAGATTCTGTAATATAGAAGCAGAAGGAAAATGTAAGAGCATAGATTTAATAGGACTAGTATTACCAAAAACACGAGATATGACTCGATTAATGAGATAAACAGCAGTAAGAACTGCCTCTCCCCAATATGAATTGGGAACAGACATTTGAAACATAAGGCATCTAGCAACTTCAAGTAAATGACGGTTTTTCCTTTCTGCGACTCCATTTTGTTGAGGGGTGTCGACACATGTGAATTCATGGATAATGCCATGTTTACTGGTGAAGGCAGAAAAAGTATGATTGACATATTCTTTACCATTGTCTGAACGAAGTCTTTTTATACCTTTTCCAAATTGTGTTTTGATCATATTATAAAATTGAATAAATAGTTGTGGTACTTCAGATTTAGTGTTCATCAAAAAAACCCAAGTTAATCGAGTGCAATCATCAATAAAAGAAACAAACCATTTTGCACCAGAAACATTAGAGGTAGGGGCAGGTCCCCAAACATCAGAGTGAATAATATTAAATGGTTCAACACTTTTATTAAAACTAGGAGGGAAAGAGACACGATGATGTTTTGCTAACTCGCAAACATCATATTTAAATGACTCAACAAAATGTCGTAAAAACAACTCAGGATACATAGACTTAATTAAAGAAAATGGGGGATGACCAAGACGCTTGTGTTGAAGCCAAATTTGTGAGGCAGAAGAGTAAGATTCAGACCGAAGAGAGGATGACAATACCCTTGGACCATCTGGCTCATCATAGAAGTAGTATAACCCTTCCTTTTCTTTAGCAATTCCAATCGTCTGTCCCGAGGTCAAGTCTTGAAAAACACAATGAGAAGCAAAAAAAGTTACTTTACAATTTGGATCACGGGTAAGCTGATGGATGGAAATTAAATTGTTGGAAAGTGTAGGAACATGAAGCACAGATTGCAACTGGAATGAAGGTTGTAGGTCAATATTTCCAATGCCAACAACACGAGCATGAGAGCCATCAGCAACAGTGATATAAGGAATACTCGAAGGTGATGTATATGAGGATAGTAAAGTCGAATCAAATGTCATATGATAAGTAGCCCCAGAGTCAAGAATCCAAGCATTTTTAGGGATAACATCACAAACATTAAAGGATCGGGAGTACATATTCTTACCCGTAATTGCTAAAGACCCAGATCCAGAAGGCTTTACTAATGGAGGCAAGAAGAGACTGTAGACGTTCCACATCATTCTGGCTAAAAGAGGACGAGTTAGTTCCTCCCGTTGCAACATGTGCCTAATTCTGCTGCAGATTCCGAGGGCCTCCTCCTCGGCTAAGAACCTGTTCTTTTCCATGTAGTTTGAAACAATCTTTCTTTCTATGCCAAGGCTTGTTGCAGTGCTCACAATAGAATATGGATGGAAATTGTTGTGGTCCTTTGCTGCGAACCTGTTCTTTTCCATGCAGTGCTCGGGTACGAATATGGATGTAGTTTGACACATCAGGAGAATGCTCGCTAAGCATAGCATGACGACGTGTTTCTTCACTGCGAACGGTGTAAAAAACTTCAGTAAGAGTGGGAAGTTTTTCCTTTCCCAAAATCTGTACCCGAATGGGGTCAAACTCCACATTTAGACCTGCCAAGAAATCAAATATTCTATCTCTCTCAATTACAGCATTTAGAATGACAGTGTCTTGACTGCACTCCATCTTCAAATTTTGATATTGATCAAGTTCAATCCAAAGAGAATTGAGAACCCCAAAATATTCGGTGACCGGAAGATTTCCTTGCTTGGTGTTGAAAATTTTCCTCTTTAAGTCATAACAAGCAGACATGTCTTGTTTCATGGAATAACTGCAACTGAGGTAATTCCAAATTGCTCGTGCCGTAGAGAGAAACATGCAATTTCTACTAATTTCAGGAGATATGGAGTTCCAAAGCCACGTAATAATAACAAAATCATCTTTATCCCAAGAAGAGAAATTAGAAGCAGCGACCAGAGGAGGATCACCATCAAGATGGTCAATCATGTCACAACCTTTCAGTGTCTGACGAATTAATTGAGATCATTGAAAATAATTGTTTTCGCCATTAAGCCAATAGTCTTTTTGAATGATGAAATCCTTAGCATTTAAAGGAGGTGGTATAACCGGAGGTGGAGGTGGGGGTGGAGGGGATGGAGGATCGTTTGTTGCCATTGAATCAAAATAACCTGAGTAACGAAGTAAGGTTAACTATCGAGAGGTAACAAAAAATACCCAAATTTTGAGTATTTCAGAAAATTGTTTTGAACACACCAACGGAAAGAGGAGGTCGAGACGAAAAAACTGACACCGGATTTGTCAGGAACGGAGGTGCAGAAGGCGGCGCGTGGGCCATACGCGCCAGGGACGGTGGCGCGACTGGGCGTCACGCGCCCGGTAAAGAAGTGGCGCGCGGGCAGGTTGTTTGCGGTGGTTTGGACGGTGTTGGACTCGGGATTGAGAGACGGTTATGATGGTATTTTTGGAAAGAAACAAAAATTGAAAGAGAAAAAAAAAATTGCATCTATGACGGTTAGGGTTTATGCGGAAGCGTATCCCAAAAATCGGGAGCTCATGATACCATGTTAAACTCAATGAAATATGTGTAATATTAAAATAGAATAGAATGGAATGATATGAATACAATTGTTGAAGAGTTTAAATAGACTATGCTATACCTAATGGGCCTAACTAATATGCTAAATAAACTTCGATAAATTCAATAATAATAATTATACAATATTTACAACATAGACAAAAATGAATCATAAAAATTTGATATATTTAGTTCAAAATTTAGACTAAATAATATATCCAATTTTAGTGACCAATTTTTGTTTATATTTTAGAATACACGGAATACAGTCATTTGTCAAAAAAATAAAAATATCTCATAAGCATTAGAGCTAATGTATCTTTAATAATTGATAGTGACCACTGACCATTAATTTCTTGGATCAGTTGGGCCAATTGGGTCTTCCATGTGGGATTCGACATTCATTCTGGCCCAATAATTTCCCTAGCATCAATTTATGATCTGGAAAAGCAAAAATATCGTGAGGTACTATACAAAGGATTCATATCAGAAGTTTTTGTGCCATACCAAGACCCAAGTGAGGAATGGTATTACACAACTTACTTTGATTGTGGTGAATATGGTTTTGGACAATCTATGTCTTCATTACAACCTTTAACAGATTGTCCTGCCAATGCTGTGTTCTTAGATGCATACTATTCTGGTTCAGATGGTGTTCCTGTTAAGATAGCTAATGCATTTTGCATTTTTGAGAAGTATGCTGGTGATATCACGTGGCGTCACACTGAAATTGCTATTCCAAATGAAGTGGTATTTTTATTTTTAACTTTTACTTAAGCACACGCAGATACCGGATATGACACGAACGGACATTGACAGATCGACACCTATAATAATTTGAGAAAATGAGACAATTCAATGTAATTATAAGTGTCGGTGTCGTGTCGCTCTTCGACACCAGGACACGCATGTGCTCCACATAATTTTATATTTGAATTATTGATTCATTGTGTTTTTGAGTTGATATATAAATATTGATTGTGTTTGTGGCAGATAACTGAGGTCAGGTCAGATGTAAGCCTAGTAGTGAGAGCTGTTTCAACTGTGGGAAACTATGATTATGTCATTGATTGGGAGTTTAAGCCAAGTGGTAGCATCAAACTTGGGGTATGGATTTATATACCAAATGTTTTATGACATATCCATGACTGAAATTTGGATCATTCATTTCTTTACTCAAACATAGAGTGAATAGACATTTTCATTTTTGAAATTCTAACCATCGACCAAATTGATTATGATCTTTTTAAATTAGCAATTTAGTCGTTGAAATTGTAATACGTTGAAAAAAAATTACAGGGGGGTAACGCAAAACTCGCATACTTTGCAGGGTGGTAAAAGCCTATTAACCCTTTTAAAAACAAAATTGCTAATTCGTGAAAGTCAGATATGAATTTGATCGATGATTATGATTTTCACTTCTCTAACTTGCAATAGCAAATTTTGGAGACATATATGTGTCTTATTTTTTATGTAAATTATTAGTCAAAATCTTAACTTTTCCTATACAATTATAACTTACCTTAATTTTATAATTTTCTATGGTCACATGAAGCTAACTACACTGCATGCTATATATTAAAATAGGTTGGACTTACTGGTGTATTAGGGATTAAGGCAGGGACATATACCAACACAGATCAAATCAAAGAAGACATTTATGGAACATTACTGGCTGACAACACCATTGGTGTCTACCATGACCATTTCTTTACCTATTATCTTGACCTTGACATTGATGGTGAAGCCAACTCATTTGTCAAGACAAATTTAGAGACTGTAAAAGTTAAAGATCACAAAACACCAAGAAAAAGTTATTGGACTATTGTAAAAGAAACAGCTAAAACAGAAGCTGATGCAAGAGTCAACATTGGTTTTAAGCCTTCTGAGTTAGTAGTAGTGAATCCTAATAAGAAAACAAAACAAGGAAATACAATTGGTTACCGTTTGCTTCCAGGTCCAATTTTGCATCCACTTTTGGTAAATGATGATTATCCACAGATTAGAGGTGCTTTTACAAATTATAATGTGTGGGTTACACCTTATAATAAAAGTGAAAAATGGGTTGGAGGATTATATGTTGATCGTAGTAGAGGTGATGATACTTTAGCTGTTTGGAGTCTCAGGTAAATCAGTTACACAAAAGTTTAATATGGAAAATTGCACTCACATTTTTATTTTATTTTTTGGCTTTCACCACCGGTTTAATCTGGTTCGAGGGTTAGTTCTGGCATCAAGTAGTTCCAGAGCTTGCAAATTGCACTCACATTTTTAGTCATATATATCTTCTATATTTTAAGCAAACAATCATGACTCTTAAATGTTTTGGTGTGTCTTGAATTGGATGTGTGTAGGGATAGGGAGATTGAGAACAAGGACATAGTATTATGGCATACAATGGGATTTCATCATGTTCCTTCTCAAGAAGATTTTCCAATTATGCCAACATTGAGTGGTGGATTTGAGCTGAGACCAACAAATTTCTTTGAGAGAAATCCGGTCATTAAAACAAAATCACCAAAGCCTATTCATTGGCCTAATTGCACTTCTCAACATTAACTGTGTTATCATTTGATTGTAAAAGTTATTCAAAAATCATAAGGTTTTGCACTTTCTCAATGGTATCTAAAAATAATAGTATACAAATATGTATCTTTTGAACTATTGTGACAACGTTTCACATATTTAAGGATCAAAATGGTTGTTTACTCAGGGAAGTCTTAGCTTACAGCTAAAACATCTTTTGGTGATTTATAGCTACATCTATAAGATTAGATATTAGTCTTATATATAACACAAAAACTAAGGACTATAATTGATTACCAAGTTTGTCCATCAAACAATGGTGGAACACCAACTTCTATATCTCCTTCTAACATCTGTAAAACATTGGTAATAGATGGCCTAATAGTTGGATTAGGACACAGACACCACAGTCCAACCATAGTCATTCTCTTAAACCTATTGAAATCATTAAAAACATCAACATCATCATGGCTAACAATGTCTCTTAGTCTCCCTTCTTTTGTCCAATATAGAATCCAATCTATAAGTATCATGTCATCTCCACCTTCTGTTCCATCTTCAATCTGATGTAACTCAATGTGCCTTCTGCAAAATAAGATTTCTAGCAACATGAAACCAAAACTATAGATATCCACTTTTGCAGTGATAGGTGCATTTTTAAGCCATTCTGGTGCCAAATATCCCATTGTCCCTCTAACATTTGTGCTTGTTCTAGTTCTGTCTTTCATTAGTAGTTTCGCCATACCAAAATCTGCAATTTTTGCTTTATAATTTCAGTCGAGAAAAACATTCTGCGGCTTTATGTTGCAGTGGATAATCTGAGGGTCACACTCTTCATGCAGATACATCAAGCCTCTAGCAATTTCAAGAACAATTTTAGCTCTATGATACCAACTTGGTTTATCTTTATCACCCTCCTCAAAAATTAAACTTGATAATGTCCCATTTTTTATCATTTCATAAACCAGAAGGCGATGATTCTCCTCGTTACAAAAACCTAACAACCTCACAAGATTCTTGTGATGTGTCATACCAATTACTTGAACTTCATTAACAAACTCCTTTTCGCCTTTTTCCTCTACATTTTCAAGTTTTTTCACAGCAACCTCAACCTGTTCACCCTCCAAGTTCAAAACACCGCTATAAACCGTACCAAAACCACCACGGCCGAGTTCGTTTCTGAATCCATTCGTCGCTTCTCGCAACTCTTGGAACGAAAACGCCTTTAAGTTGATGTCCACAGGCTTTGGCTTTGGCGGCGTCTCTTTCTTCAGGATATAACAAAATGTTGGATGATAATAGATAGCAATAGTTGCAAACACAACAGCAAGTAAGGAACATATTGACACCGCTACGATCAAAATGAATTTGCATTTGCAGCACAGAAATCGACGGCGACACTTGGATAACAACCTTTGAATTTGCATTTTGTTATCAAAATTATGTATTAATATGTGTTCATACATTTTTATTTGTTGTGGGCAGTGTATTATTGAACGTTTATGTTTCATATAAATCATCGTATAAACATTTGGGAACCTAGATAAAAAATACAACCATTTGACAGTGAAATATCATCACCTTTTTTTTGTATCATATACTTTGATCATATTTGTATTTTGCAACAACATGTTCATATTTGATAATGTTAAACGAACATAAATAATTAAATTTTACAAATTGAATAATGAATTTTTATTAGTTTGGTTAATTAGCTGTTGAACACATATATGCTTGCAATAAAGCTGTACTTTATTCTCAAAGCAATGGATTGCTTTCGAAAAAGTTAGCTGGTCTCAGTTCAAATCCACCCTGAACTGTTGGCATTACTGGAAAATCTTCTTGATAAGGAACATGATGGATCCCAATTGTGTGCCATACCACTATGTCTGTATTCTCAATCCCTCTGTTCCTGCGTATCCAATTCAAAGATTTTTTATTATTAAATTAATTTTCATTATAATATAATACAATTTTTTATTAAGACATTTTTCCGCGAGGTTGTTCAAAAGTAAGGTAAACAAATTGACTTATGGATTTTCTATAGTTATACGGTGCAACAATTTGAAAAATAATGAACAGACAATTGTTGCACCGTGTAACGTCAATAGAAAATCTTAGTGCGAAGAAAGTTACCTCTGGCTCCAAATGGCTAAGCCGTCGTCTCCACGGCTCCTATCAGCATAGAACCCACCAGCCCATCTCTCTGACTTATTATAAGGAGTAACCCACACTTGATACTTTGTATAAGAAGCTCTTCTTTGCGGATAATCATCATCAGACAATAAAGAAGTTATCGGCTGACCACTAATCAGCCGATAACCCACTTGATTTCCTAACCTTGTCATTTTATTAGGGTTAACTATTAACAGCTCAGCTGGCTCCAAGCCGAGCCTAATTCTAGCCTCGGCTTCGCTCTTAGCGGCTTCTTTAACAACAGTCCAATAACTCTTCCTTGGTGTTTCAAACCCATTTGCTTTAACCTTTTGAATATTTGCATTGATGAAAGAGTTTGCATTATCATCAATGTCAAGGTCAAGATAATATGTTACAAGGTGATCATGATAATTGGCTATGGTGTTTTCTGTCACCAATGTTCCAAATACTCTTTCTTTAATTTGATTTTTATGTGTATATGGTACTGCTTTCATTTCTAATACACCAGTTAGAGCCACCTATGCAAAAGACAATAATAAACTAATTAGGTGAAGTGCATTTTTGTTTGACTTTAAATTAAATGTATGTATATATTCTTAAATTTATCATTTGCTATTGTTGAAAGGAATGTTTATATTCTTTTGTAATTTAATAATAAATTAAGTAAATATCAATTCAACAACATACTAGTCATAAGAATCAAATCAAATTATTAATAAAAATTCTAATGTAAAATAGTTTTTTGGACCAAATACATCAATTATTCAATAAACCTGAAAAATGAACTTTTGCTTGTATATAAGACCAGAGAGTATAGCAGAAGAATCTTACCCCAACTTTTATGCTGCCACTTTTAAGGAATTCCCAATCAAGAACATAATCATAGTTACCCACAGCAGCAATCATTCTTACCACTAAAGTAATATCAGCCTCTCCATCTCTTATCTGCAGAAAAAATACATCAAACATGTGTTTAGTTCTACACTGACAAAATTTAACTTATGTTTATTAATTTTTGTTTTGAAAGTTCGTTGAATTTAAAGTGATTTATGTGTAATTGATTTTGAGATTGGGATCCGAACATAAAAGTTTATGGTCAAATCGTGTTCGACTAGCCTAAACGTAATTTTAAAGACACAAGCGTAAAATCAAACATAGACTAATTTTGAAATAGCTTCGACCAAAAAACCGAAAACAAAATCTTGAATAACACATTAGAATGTGAGACCTTACCAATTTTGTAGGATTATTGATTTCCATGTGTCTCCAAGCAACATTACCAGAATGTCTCTCAAAAATGCAAATAGCCCTTGGTACTTGTTGCACCTCTCCATTAGGACCAGCCATAAACCCATCCATATAAACTGCATTGCTTGGACAATCAACCTTGGGTTGCAAGCTATCAGCTGAACGTCCAAAACCAAATTCTCCAACATCCATAAAAGTCCTAAAATACCATTCATTTGTAGGATCCATGTAAGGAACAAATGTCTCAGATACATGACCCCTATACATCACTCTCCTAAATTTTTGTTTTTTATCATCAAATATAGAAGCAGTTGATATAATCATTCCAGCTCTAGCATTAAACCCAACATGAAAAGCCCAATTGGCCCATTTCACTTCATGGTCTTTTATGGTAAATCCAATATTTGATATATTACATGTAGCAAATATTTTAGTATTTTTACTTGAAGATTGAAAATTTGTACCTTCAGCTTTAGGCATAGGTACCCTATATCTATCATTATACATAGTAATCTTCATTAAATCAACATCAATTAGCAATGTGATTCCTTCAATAGGCCTTGCCCAAATATTTACTGATTCACCCCTATAGAAGCATGAAACTTTAAGGGCTCTCCTTGTGATTTTTTCTCCATACCAACCAATTGTGAATGGTACACAAGAAACTTGAGACAAATTCAAGGCTCTTTTGGTAATTGACTCTTTGAATTTTGAATATTTAAGAGGCAATTTGCTAGCTTGAAAAAGCTCATTAAATGTAAAAGGAGGGTATCCATGACCTTTATAGATTTTATCTGAGACAATTGAACCTTTTGTTATGTCAACAACAAGCTCATGTGTTTCATCTTTGACTCTAACAACTACTTTGGCTTGTCTAGGAATATAATTGGCTTTTGTTTTGTAGTTGAAGACAACCACTTTAGGACATTGTTTTTGTTTGGTTCTTCAACATCAAAAAAATGATAGGTAATATTAGGAATAGCACCAAGATATGATTGTTGAATTATGTGTCTTGTTTTGTTGATTTCTGTAGGTGAGAGAGGGTCTAAAGGGTGAGGCAAACTATTGATGAAGTTGATTTGAAGAAAAATTGCTAGAATTATAAATTGTGCAATCATGATGGGTGTAGCTTTATCAAACATTGATGATTTGATCATTTTTTGAATATTATTGTTGAGATATATGTTATGGCCTCCATGTTCTATTTATATAGTCCTAAATTTTGTATCACATGAAAATTAAGCTGAATTTTTTATTTTTTATTTTTTTATAAACAAATGTTATAGTTGTTAGTACTTTGTAAAATGGGAGGGAGAAATGTTAGTAATCAAGGATACCTCCTTTTAAACTCCTTCAATGTCCCAACTTTTTACCACTGGACTACACTTTCTGGGACGCTGAATTTTATTTTTTTCAAGAACGACCGAATATGTTTAAAGGCTTAAGTTAACACATTTTGAGCCAGTTTGGATTCGGCTTATATTTTAGCTTATGAAAATAGCTTATGTAAATAAATAAATTTTTATGTTAATTTATAAATTTTCACTAACAAAAATTATATTTTTATAAGATATTTTTTCATAAACTACCTGAAAAGGTTTATAACAATGCATAAAAACTTATTTATTTGCATAAGTTGTTTCGCATAAGCTCGAAAATAAATCAATTCAAACGGACATTTTATAATGAAGTATTTTAAAATAAAAATAAATAAATAATATATGGATTATAAAAAAAATTAAGTTTTGCTCGGTGTAAGGTTCAAACCTAAGTAATAAGAACAAATATGAATTTCTCATCTTGATGAGAATTGATTTTGACAGAATTGATTTTGTAAAATTGATTCTGGCCAAAATTGATTTTAAGTTAAAGTGGTTTATGTTTGGATATATTCTTGTAAAAGTGAGTTGAACAAAAATTTTGAGTGTAAAAATCAATTCTAGAATCAGAAGCTACGATTTCTAACTTCAAGGAGAATCAATTCTGGAGGCAGAATCAATTCTACTTTTGAGAAACCAAACAAGCCAGAATCAATTCTACACGTCCAGAATCAATTCTGGCTGCTCCAGAAGTGAAACCAAACCTAAGTAATTTGTTATATGCAGTAAATATAATCGGTTTTACTTTATTCATGAGTAATGAACGTACGTCATAATTGTATTGTTTCTTAAAATCTGTCCTATATACATTATACATAATACATTGTGATCATTGAGGCTTTGTAGCCAAAGGATCAGTTTGGAATACATTGTGATTGTGATGAGGTGATCAAATAATTTTTTTAAGGTAAACTTTAAAGTTAACTGTTAAAAAAAAATATGTTTAGCTACGTCAAAGTAAACCAATATGCTTAGTCTTTCACAAAAAAATAAATGTTCGGTCGTAAATGGTTATAATAACAAATAACAAATTAGTGAAGGGAATAATACAGTCTGTATATATGTTTTTCCTTACGTTCACAACAAGAATCATGATTAATTTGATTGCTTAACTTCTACAGTGAAACAATAGGATCATTAGCGTGCTAATCATCTAATTATCTTTGACGACATACTGTCATTCTTCATTAGCCAGCGAACACGTGATATTAGTGTTTTACTGTTTTTACTTTCAAGAATGATCACAAGTAGCCTTCAATAAAATTTCACGCATACCATTTACTTGAAAAAAAATAAAATATTAATTAAAAATATTTTTTTATTTCATTTCATATTTATAACATAGTTCAGTTGCTAATTTTATCAAAAACTACAAATTCAATCAATTAGCTTATTCGCTAGAAACTAAAAGCCAACTTATAAATTATTTGCTATAAGATTATTAGTTATCCACTATTTTTTACCAATCAGAGCTTTTAATGCTCAAATTAACAAAAATGTGAAGTAGAAGGTTTTAGAGAGAGAATAGATACATGAGCCCTTTGCATAAAATGGATATATAGGCCCCCAACACGAAGCCACAATCATCAATGTGAGGGTGAATGTGACGACATTGATATTGATAACTGTCAGAATAAAGGTCCTCGATATGATTGACATTAAGGGCCTCGCGTGCCCCTTGAAATTATCAAAATACCCCTTATGTTACTTAACTTGTCAACTGAGTTCGCTACTTAACTAGCTGACACCCTCTATACATGAAATTTTTAAGATTTTACATATTGTTCTCTACTTAAGTAGAGAACTTCGTTAGCTAATTAACTAACTAACACCTCATATATATGTTTTTTTTAGGATTTTACATATCCACCTTCTAGAAGATCATGAAACCTTTTTTTTACTAAGACAATTTTGTATTCTAAAATTATTTACGTTTGTTAGATATTGATGTTCCTCAAGATTTCTAAATTGATGTGAAGACACACATTGTAACAATATTTGAAGGAACATTAATATCAGACATTTAAAATCCTGAAAAATTTATCTAAATGGGGTGTTAGTTGGATAAGTAGCCAATGCGGGGTAAAATTCTGAAAATATCATATATAAGAAGTGTCAGCTAATTAAGTAGCGAATATGTAAAATCTTGAAAAATTTATGTATAAACCTAACTTTTTTTTAAAATTTTTATAATTACGCTTAGCCTAACTTAAACTGTACTCAACTATACTCATACTATTTTTTTAATATATAATTTTAAAACTTTTAGAAGCATAATTATTTTAAAAATGTTAGGCATATCAACGAAAAAGCTTCAATCTAAAGTAAATACAATATTTTTTTGGAATAGTCAAAAGATATAATATATCAAAACGCAGACATAGAATCCGCACAAGATGTGCACAACAATATAAGAGTCAAAAGATTACAACAAAGAAACAAAACTAAGAACATACATGGAGGCAAAACAACTCATCCAAACAAATCAACAAAGACTGAAATTCTAAGTAACCAAGACAACTCAGAGATAAGCAATCAAAGATTTAAATTATAAACAAAACCATGCATTTTCATTTTAAGTCATTACCAAATCTGAATCTTAATATTATCAGCAATCGACTTAGCTTCTATTTTCTTATTACCAAAAAGATAATTTTTTTGTATTACCAAAAAATATCTATTTCGGGCTTCCCAAATTGACCGATTAATAACTAACTAAATAACTTGAATGCTATCAATTTTTTTATTGTAAACACCGAATGAATTTAATAGTAGGGATGGTAAAGCTGGTAGTCCGTCCCGTTTAGGTCTGACCTGCCTAAAACTCATACAAAAATAGGGTAGGGTGGACCAACTTAGATACCTGAGCTGAAAAGTCAAGCTCTCCCAGTTTACTAATGAGTTGACGGATCGGCCCGCCAAACAATTTTTTTATTTTTTATTTATTTTCTATTTATAGATTTACTATATAATTTAGTAATTTTTTTATATAGTAAATAATTATTAGTAGTTAATTTAGTTTTTTTTTTTGGTACAAAGTTAATTTAGTTTTAATTCGCTACATATCGCAATATCGATGTCATTCTTTAAAAGAAAGAAGTCTCAATCAAATAAAGCACCAATAAAAACTCAACAACATTAGAAAAGTCTCAAATTAAAGTCAATCACCTAAATAAGTGGCAAAATAAAAATAAATTGGATTGGGAATGGAAACAATGCAAAAAACTTGGATTGGGAATGAAAACAATACAAGTAAAGTTTAGTTTAACCCTTTCTTTTTTTGGGTATAAAAATATTTAAAAAAATTGGATTAAACACATCCGTAAAGGTTAACCCTTTCCTGATTTCTCCGTTTTTCATCTCAAGTCCTAGAAAAAATGTAAAAATAAAATAAAAACTAAAATATATGTGGGCCAACTCGGCTCGCCCCATTTTTAAAGCGGATTAAGCTGGGCGGGCCAACTTAAGGCACTGAGCCAAAAACCTAGGCTCGGCCCATAAAAAATGGAGGTTAAATGGTCCGGCATGGCCCTTTTTGCCAGCCCTAATTAATAGGCGCCCAAAATGGACTGGAAAATTATACAAGGGGGTATCCTCAACTCATATAGCATCTAGATTAGAAACTGCATGATGGGCCAACAAATGGGTTGCCTTATTGCCAACTACGGGTTACTCACGCGTCCTATATGTTTCCCATTTTACTTTTTTGCTACTTAAATAGCGGACAATGATATTTTGGTAAAATTGTTAGATGCGCGAGAAAAAATATAAGATGGCAAAAATATTTGTCCATGTCTAAATGTACAAACTTTGTACATCTTCGTATATCTCTGTATAGTCGTAAGTCCTAACAATGCTACCTATATACTTGTGAAATTCTGAATTCCCCCACTCAAAAACCCTCATTACATCATTACAATCGGATTTGAACACTACTTGTATGAAGCAGCACACATGGGCGAATTCGACAGCTTTTAGAAGCAAATTTTGATTTAGTCTATAATATAAAAAAGGGTCTTGCTAACCAACATATCGTGGCACTTTTTAAGCATTCTATTTAAAGATATTATTATTCTAAAAAGTGAAACATTTCAATTTTTAAGGCATTGACTTCACACATTTTCTTAAAAACTTTAGAAAAACTAACTATTTAAAATGCTTAAATAGTGTCCCGGGTGTTAGAAGTAATTTATATTTTGAGGGTATTTTAGTATTTTGTTGTGTTGTCTTTATGACCTAGTTTTTTCTGTATAAATAGACTAGTAGTTGATGTCATTAAAATCATCTTTATTCTCCTTTTGTAGCCGTCATTTCAGAAAGCATTAATAATATTCTCTTTTCTATTCATTTATCACCTTTGTACACCAACAATTGGTATCTAGAGCTCCGGTTCGAATCCACGGGAAACACGAGTGAAACGTGAGGCGTTGTGTGATTGATTTCGTTTCTTGAATTCGAGTTGAATCTTGAACGAAGTTGTAACAGAATCACATTTTCTGATTCTGCGGGATTGGGAAACACGAGTGTTTAGTGAGATTTGAGTGAACGTACAAAGGTTGAAGATGAACGGAAACGGTGGTATGAGTACCAAGCTTCCAGTGTTTGATGGCAAAAACTGGAATCGTTGGATGAAACAAATGCTTGTTCTGTTCGGTGCTCAAGATGTGCTTGAACTTGTCATTGAAGGCTACGTTCCAGTAGCAGCAGATGCAACAGATGCACAAAAGCTCGCACAGAAGGATACGAAGAAGAAAGATCAGAGGGCGCTGTTCTACATCCATCAGTGTGTGGATGAAAACGTGTTTGAGAAAATTGCTGATTCAGCAACGGCGAAGGCTGCGTGGGACACACTGGTCAGATGCTATGGTGGTGATGCATCAGTGAAGAAGGTGAAGCTTCAGTCCTTACGAAAGCAGTATGAGAATCTCAACATGAAGAACAACGAGAAGGTCCCTGAGTATATCTCCAGAGTGATTGTTATCACCAATGAGATGAAAGCTTGTGGAGAAATACTTTCAGAACAAGTAATCATTGAGAAGGTATTGAGATCCCTTACCCCTCAGTTTGTTTACATTGTGGTAGCTATAGAACATTCTAAGGATCTGAGTTCCATGAGAATTGAAGAGCTACAAAGCAGTCTAGAAGCACAAGAGTTGCGTCTGACTGAGAGAAATTCTGAAAGAGAAGTAGAGCAGTAGGCTCTGAAAGCAGCCTCTGGAAGGAAGCATCAGAAGCAGTCTTGGTCAGAAGCCAAGAGAAGATCTGATGGAGTTCAGAAGCTAGAAACTTCAACCTCTGATAAGCAGAAGTATCAGAAGGGAAAGGAGAGATTTGACAAGAAGAAAATCCAGTGTTACTGTTGTCAGAAGTTTGGCCATTTGGCTGCTGATTGCCGGTCAAACAAGGAAAGAAAATCAGAAGAAGCAAATATAGCCAGAAGCTCTGATGACTCTGATGGTGAATCTGTGTTACTAATGGCTTCTGAAACTGATAATATGAATTCATCAGAGTGGTGGTATATGGACACAGGGTGTTCAAATCATCTTACTGGAAACAAGAAGTGGTTGGTTGACTTTGACTCTGGGAAGAGTACAAAGATCAGATGTGCTGATGATAAATACCTTAATGCTGAAGGTATGGGAAATGTCAGAGTTATTCTGAACAATGGAAAAGCAGCATTGATTCAGAATGTATGGTATGTACCTGGCATGAAAAGCAATCTGATGAGTGTGGGGCAACTGATTGAGAAAGGTTTTTCAGTTACCATGAAGGACAATCTTCTGAAGCTGTATGATCGTAATCAGAAGCTGACTATGGAGTCAGAACAGGGAAGGAACAGGACATTCAAGGTGAATGTCAGAACTGCAGACTCTGAATGCCTTAGTGCAACAAGTGTTGAGAAGGATAGTGAGCTGTGGCACAGAAGATTTGGTCATCTGAACTTCAGAAGCCTGGAGCATCTGAAATCAAAGAATCTGGTACATGGAATTCCTACAATCAAGAAACCTGAGAAGTCATGCAAGGTGTGCATGGAAGGGAAGCAACCAAGACTGTCATTTACATCAGAAGTAGCTCCAAGAGCAAAACATGCCTTGGGAGTAGTACATTCTGATGTGTGTGGTCCATTTCCAGTAGCATCAATTGGAGGGAATAAATACTTTGTGTCATTTGCAGATGAATTCACTAGAATGACATGGGTATCCCTGATAAAGTTCAAACATGAGGTGTTTGCTGAATTCAAGAAATTCAGAGTGAAGGTTCAAAATCAGAGTGGCCAGACTCTGAAGATTCTTAGAACAGATGGTGGTGGTGAGTATAACTCCAATGAGTTCAAAACTTTCTGTGAGGAGAATGGAATTGAGCATGAGGTTACTGCTCCTTATACTCCTCAACACAATGGTCTTGCTGAAAGAAGAAATCGCACTTTGCTTGATATGGTGAGAAGCATGCTGAAAGAGAAGAAGCTTCCTCATAATTTATGGGGTGAAGCTGTTGCAACTGCATGTTATGTGCTCAACAGATGTCCAACGAAGAAGCTGAAGGAAATAATTCCTATTCAGAAGTGGATTGGAGATAAGCAAAGTGTTAGTCATCTGAAGGTATTTGGTTCTGTCTGTTACAAACATGTCCCAGAAGCCAGAAGACAGAAACTTGATGATAGAAGCAAAGTAATGTTATTGGTGGGGTACCACAGTACAGGTGCGTACAAACTCTATTGTCCAGAGACTAATAGAATTGAATTCAGCAGAGATGTCATTGTGAAGGAATTAGAAACTTGGGATTGGAGCAAAACTCAATCCAATTCTGATGTGAGAATTCTTGAAGGAGACTCCGAAGGAGATTCAGATTCTGAAGGAGATTCAGACTCTGAAGGAGACTCTAAATCTGAAGGAGACTCTGAAGGTGGTCCTGAAGGTGACTCTGAAGGTCAAGGCTCTGAAGGAGCCTCTGAACACACTTCAGAATCACAAGCCTCTGAAGGTGAAACTTCTGAAGAAAGAACTTCTGAAGATAGCACTTCTGGAATCCCAACTTCTGAAGGAAATTCTGTGGAACAAGATCAGAGACCACAGAGAATCAGAAGCATCCCAAGAAGATTTGCAGAGTTTGATATGCTGCAAGACACTGAAGTAGACTCTGAGGGAGAAGTTATTCAGTGTGCAATGTTAGTAGACTCTGAACCCGTGAGTACAGAAGAGGCTCTTAAGCTGCAAGTCTGGTTGCAGGCCATGAAAGAAGAACTTGATGCTATAAAGAGAAACAAGACTTGGAAGCTGTCAAAACTTCCAAAAGGCAAGAAAGCCATCAGTGTCAGATGGGTTTTCAAGCAGAAGCTAAAGCTAGATGGATCAATTGGCAAACACAAAGCGAGGTTAGTAGCAAGAGGATTTCTGCAGAAACCTGGGCTAGATTATTCTGAAGTGTTTGCACCTGTAGCAAGACATGAAACAATTAGACTGGTAATCGCAATAACTGCTAACAGGAATTGGCCTCTGATGCATTTAGATGTGAAATCTGCATTTCTGAATGGTCCATTACAAGAAGAGGTATATGTGTCACAACCTCCTGGTTTTGAGAAAAAGAATCAGGAAGGGATGGTGTATAGATTACATAAAGCCTTGTATGGATTGAAACAAGCACCCCGAGCCTGGAATATGAAGATTGATTCATTTTTCAAAAAGCATGGGTTTCAGAAATGTGAGTTGGAATATGGTGTTTATGTTCAGCACACTTCAGAAGGCAATATGATTCTGGTATGTTTGTATGTTGATGACATATTGCTGACAGGGAGTTCTGAACAAGAGATAGCTAAGTTCAAGAAGGTTCTGATGAATGAGTTTGAGATGACAGATCTTGGAAAAATGAGTTACTTTCTAGGGATGGAATTTCTGTATTCTGAGAAAGGAATCATTTTACATCAGATGAAGTATGAACTTGAGCTTCTGAAGAGATTTAAGCTGGAAAATTGCAAAGTTGCTATCACACCTTCTGATACGAATCTGAAGCTGGACTCTGATTCTGATGGAGAGGATGTGGATGCTACAACCTTCAAACAGTTGGTTGGTTCTCTGAGGTATTTGTGTAATACCAGACCTGATATTTGCTATGCAGTTGGATTGGTTAGCAGATTTATGAGTAAACCAAAATGGTCCCATTACCAAGCTGCTGTCAGGATTCTGAGGTATATCAAGGGGACTCTGAAGCATAGAGTGCTATTCCCCTCTGAAGGAAAGACTGAATTAGAGCTTCTGAGTTATTCAGATTCTGATTGGTGTGGAGACAGAGTTGATAGAAGAAGTACCTCTAGGTACTTGTTTAAATTTCTGGGAGGTCCTATTTCTTGGTGTTCCAAGAAGCAACCTGTTGTTGCTCTATCAACCTGTGAAGCTGAATATATTGCAGGCGCTCTGACTGCATGCCAAGCTGTGTGGATTCTGAACTTACTACAGGATCTGAAGATTGAGGTAAACATGCCTCTGAAGCTGATGATTGATAACAAGTCTGCAATCAATCTTGCCAAGAACCCAGTGCTGCATGGGAGAAGCAAGCATATTGAGACCAAGTATCACTTTCTAAGGAATCAGGTTCAAAATGGAGTGCTTGAAGTTGTGCACTGTAGCACCCAGAAGCAGCTGACAGATGTGTTGACAAAGGCTATCAAGACTGATCAATTTCTTCGTTTGAGGGATGAAATTGGTGTTGTCTGTTTTGTGTAAATATAAATTAAGGGATGGTGTTAGAAGTAATTTATATTTTGAGAGTATTTTAGTATTTTGTTGTGTTGTCTTTATGACCTAGTTTTTTGTGTATAAATAGACTAGTAGTTGATGTCATTAAAATCATCTTTATTCTCCTTTTGTAGCCGTCATTTCAGAAAGCATTAATAATATTCTCTTTTCTATTCATTTATCACCTTTGTACACCAACACCGGGAATACTCGTCAACATTTTCAAAATAAAAAATAGCAAGTTTTCCCAGCCTTTGCTTTAAGTATACTAACATATATATCACCTTTTGATGTATTTAGTTCGGTAGACAATTTAAAGATTAGTTATATTCACTTATTTAAAGATATTTGTGTGAAATATACTAGACTTTTAAAAAATTCAGACCAAATTTAAAAATAAGTTTATGATATAGATTTTTTTTGGACAAAGTTTATGATATAGATAATAGGTCAAATTTGTGTCTTATTTGTTTTATGAACATGTGAGATTTGGACCTTCAAAAATTTAGTTCGATCAAACTTATTTCTATCCTGATGAATGAGCAATAGATTACTATATTTTATAAACACCACTTATTTAATTATAAAAATAATTGGTTTAAATCATCTATTTATTAATAATTGGTTTTAGTTATAATTTAATAATTTTTTAATTGCATTGATTTTCGTGTCTAGACCACATTACCTTCTATATTTTGGTTGTTTCATAAGTTGTCCAAAAATTAGTTGTACAAATAATATATCCCTTTTTATTTTCTTACGTTAATAAAGATCAATTACTATATTTTGTAGTGGAGGGATGGATAGATAGAGATCAATGAATAACTGCATCACCGGTCATCACCTAGTTTTCGTAAGTGTATTTTCAAAGCAAAGCAAAACAAAATAAAAATATATAGAATAATTAAGACCACATATACAGCTAATTCGGATTGATTCAAAGGAGAAAATGACCGGATCAAACAAACGAGAGAATGATTGAACATCAACAGCTGTTGTTTTACCATGCTTAAATACTTAGATTTACTTTGTACACCCCTAACACACGCACCCCTTGACATTTCAAATTTATCCCCTCACTATTTAGAATGCAAATGTATAAATAGTAAAAATTGAAGAAAAAAGAGTTTGTTTTCTAGGATGTAAATTATAAACTGAGTTCGCTTTATAGGATGCGAACCTTATAAAAATCTTTTTTTTCCTCTTCACCCTTCTCTCATCTCCCATATGAAATGATTTTGATTGAAACAAAGTCCGCAAGTTCAAGTGTGAACCTTTCATTCACCCCCCAAAAAATATTTCCAATGGAACACTGTATGAGCGAGTTATTAAAAAACAAAAAAAAGATATTTCAATTTAGAGAATTATACGGTGTGTGTGTGTGTGTGTGTTTGTGATTGATCGATATTGTCATAACCACTCCAGTAACCAAATAAAATATGATATTGGACGGTGGCCAAATTTTTATAAGGTTCAATAGTTAAAGTGTAAACTGGTCGCACTTTAAATAGCGAACTTTGTTTCAGTTCGCACTTTAAATAGCAAGTGACAATATTTTTAACTCAAACTACGAACTTAGTTCGCTTTTTATGATGCAAACTATGAACACAGTTCACTTTCTAGAAAGCGAACTTTATTTTTTCATGATATTTTTCATCTAAGAGGTGCAGACGTTGAGTTTGAGTTAAAAATATTGTCACTCGCTATTTAGAGTGCGAACAGTGCTCGCATCCTAGAAAGCGACGGGTTAGTGTGATAATTTCTGGGGATGCATGAGGTTTTTTCGGGGTGTGAAAAGTAAATCTCGTGCTTATTTAATTACCCGGGCCTACGTAACCTGATTCCACCATATTAGTGTTAGGCCTTTTCTTTTTGACAGTTTCTCTTCTCACCGCCCACGTTTCTTTTTCATCCCTCTAGCGCGCAAAAAATTTCGGAAACATTTTCTGAATTTTTTTAGTGTAAATTTTTAGACAAGTAACAATTTATAATGCAAAACAAAAACAATTAAAACAGAAAATTAATTTAATTCAAATAAAGAATTAGACAAATGAAATACGTACGTAAGAATTTCACCATACTCTATATGTGTGTATGTACGTAAGAATTATTCAATTCAAAGTTGAAGCATAATAATGAACAAAAACATTTTAAGTGTTATATTTTTCCTGATCCATCCTTACAAATTCAATTTATGATATAAAATGATGTCATTCAGAATATACTTTTTTTCTGTTTCATCTCTTTTTAACACAAGAATTGAGTTTTTTTTCCCAGTAAATATAACTCACTTTTCACTAAAATTAATTTTGCAAAATTAATTATATTAAAAAAAATTTCACCAAATACACATTAATTTATGAAATGGTATTACCACTAACAATGTTGTGTCTTGATTTGCTCTATCATAAGATTTAGGTCAATAAAAACAAACATCTAACTCTCGTGAATCCGTCATTAACTTGAACGTTAGGCTTTGTATTTTGATAAAAGGATCCTCGCCCTAAGTTAAAATTATGTTTTGTGTTTCGATTAAACATCTAACTCTCATAAACCCGTCATTGACTTGAACATTGAAATCTTTACGATACATCAACTACTCCAAAGAGCATCTGATGTCCTCCTTCATCGCATCCAAACAACTCCGATCATCGACTTTAAGTCCACTTCAGATTAAGTTTAAATGTCTATGAAATGTTGACCCCCAACCAAAATTCAAGGGCTGCTATACATACTCAGAAAAGAATTGGTTCCATCCAATCCAATACACACGGGTTGACAATGTTGAATAGTACTATATAAGGTGAGATGAAAGAAGTAACTGTATTTACTTCTGTGTCATTATCATAATTGGAGGGCTCCAAAAAACCAAGAAAGAATAGGACAATGAGAAACACATAACAAAACAAAGAACATAATCCAAACACTGGCACTAAGAAAACACACACAGAAGCAGATTTATTTATTGATTGATGCAGCAGAATCTCGGGCTAAACTACAAAAGCCCAAATTAGGGAGATGTGAAAGTTGAAATGAAACAACCCAACCCAACACAACACAAACAAACAATTTAGCTAACATCATATCAATCAATAATCAAATTGACTAACACAAACCTTGATTCCTAAAAGACACTCACTATTGGACAAACTACCTCAATCTCCAACATACTACACCGTATCTATTCTATTTATTTTTCTTCCAATATCTTCATAATTCCCATTTACCATTACAGTACATGTTGTATCGGTGTCTCACATTATTTAAAAAAGTTAAAATTGACCAATAAATAATAGACTTAAATTTTTTAATAAAAATATAGTGTCCAACTCACTTATATAATTAATCTAAATTCAATATAGATAATCCCCGGCTGGTCTCTCGGTGCACACACCAAGAAGGTCCTTAAGTAACTATTCCAACTAAGCTTAGCTAGCTTTGACTTCTCACTAAGACAACCAAACCCGACACATATTCCTACCAACTCTCACATCGTACAACACAATTCAAACATAAACAACTATTATACTCCATTTTAGCAAATCACAAAACTATGCAATAAATAAATAATACCAAAGGTACTGTATCAAACTTTTTTTAATTCAAATTCGTTCCTTATTTTAATTTTTAAATAAACAAAGTCGCATCTTAGTTTATACAGAAAGATTCCTTTTCATCCTCCAATCCTCAAAATAATAAACACAAGACAAATAAAAAAACAAAGTAAATTACATAAATCAACGCTGTCCTTTTACTATGTTCATTTTCAATACTTTTACTATCTTGATCTACTTGTAATCTAGTACAAGTTTGAGAAATTAAGTGATTCTAAGAATTAATAATCTAGAATTCCCCATCACAAAACAGTAAATATTTCCAATGTAAAAATGATTCACTCTAACTCCGTTTCGACCACGCTCTCTTATTTCCATGCCATTGCCAAAGATAAACAACTATACACAGCACACTATTTCACAACCCTTCTCTCACGTAGTTATTTTTTTAATACACATTCATACTTGGTATACATATACTATAGTAGCATCGAGTGTTGACATTGAATTAAATTCAACCAAACCAAAGCACAAACACACACGAATGAACTTGAAAATTGTAGCAATTAATATTTGAGAATGAGTAAACAATTTAACCAATTCATATCAACCTTAAATTAGTACATTCAATTATAATAATATATGTACTGGGAACAAAAAAAAAAGGTAAACAAAAATAATAGAGTAATAGTAATGTTTCGGTGTTTTATGGCATTGATTGCGGTGGTTTACTTAGAAAAATGTTATTAGAAACGCTGAGAAACGGAAAGGTGAGTATGACGCCGTCTAAGATGAGGTGAAACAATGGAGACTAAGCCACCAAGTGGTGGCCTCATCTTTGACCTATAAACCATTTCATCGTACGGCCTTCTATAAAACTTCACATATGCCAAAAATGATTCTCTGCCTTTTTCCACTTTTGCATTATCCCGCCGGAAAAATGTCGCCGGAGACTGGAGGAATGATGCGGTTGTCCGGTGAGGAGCCGTGACGCGCTGTGGTAGTGGTGTTGATGGGAAGAGACCTTTTCTGCTTGCGGGTGGGCCTAGCGGGTTGCGTGCTATCGGAGAGGCGAATGAGAGCGAGCGAGCATTGAGTGGTGAGATTATTGATGCTGGAGAGGGACTTGTGGGTCCTACTTTTGATGAGGATGTGTCTCCTAGGCTTAGGTACCATGGCTTGAGAGAGTCTAGTTGGGTAGAGACTGTGAAGGAGAAGCGCGATGATGAGCATGAGCCGACTTTGGTCGTTGATTTTATGGTTGATGGGTCGAATCGGAGAGAGGATGCTCGTGGGTATGTTGAGAAATCGTTGTAATCCATTGATTCTTCGAAATCCAATGATGATACAATTGTCGTGCATGTTGATAGCTCGACAAATGGACGAACACCCTGCACATCCACACACACAATTATTGAATTTTAATTTAATAATAACTCTCATCAATCACAAATTACAAATCACGCAAATTAAAAAACATAAATATCAAATTGGTCACCGAATCTATACGACATTCAAGTTAACTATTTAAATTGACGAAATTGTTGTTGAATAACTCAAATAATTGAACCGTTGATAATATTGAATTTATGATTCAACCGATTGAATTAGAAGTGTACTAGTAATTGAATGGATACATGTCTTTTTCAATTCTTGCATTTTGATTACATTATCAAGCTTCAAGGCAAAACAATAGTCTATGTACACTGCCATACTCTATAAATCTAACTCACAGAAACCTGAAATAGGTTATTTTTCAATTTCAATACACAATATTATGACACGTGAGTAACATAGCTATGGTTGGTTGAGTTTGAATTTAAGATAATCTATTGAACTAGTTCTACCTAATCTTACACAATAAGTCAATATTTTATAAAACAAAATCCAAAAGAGAAATATTCAGAAGTGGTACTTTTTTTCTTGCATAGGTACATACATACATATTTAATTACAATTACAATGACTTGGTTTAGATGTAACAAGAATAGCATACACATAGCCATGAGTGGAATGGACCACCTCAAGAGTGGTCCAGGCACATAACATTTGTAGTAGTTGTTCACTTGTTCATACTTCATAGTGAAACTAAAGTAAACACATGCATGATGACAATACTAGAAAGAATGCAATGCATAGTGATAGTTCATACACAACACAACATACATAAGACAGTAAAGTAAAATGTAAGTGGTCAAACACAAACAGTATTGTTATTGGAGTTTAACTGGCACTGTCTAAATAGTAGTACTTGAAAAATATACTAAAATTAGTCAAATAAAGAATTTGAATTGTTTTTGTTTAATTACCTTCCACAAGTAAGCAAATAGAGATGGAGGGTCTATCACAAAAGCTTTGCATAGTCGTCCTGGATAGTATTCACCCACAATTTTCAATGCTCCTAACAATAAGTTCATAAAACCAGATGCTGACCTATAAAAGCCTATGTAATCAATTAAACATTGTTAGTTAGTTAGTTCAACTTAAATTAGCCTACCAATTAACTAAGTTTAAAAGGTTCATTAATGATAACTTGGTAATTCTACAAAAGATACATAGTATAGCTTCTGGAAAATTACGGTGATTCACTGTGACTCTGGTAAATTCACACCTAGTACTACTATAGGTGAATACTACTAATAGGAGAATTATGGATTGTAGTTGTGATGCTAGAATAGCATAATTTAAGGTAACAACATTAAAGAGTGAAATAGACCAATTGTGATAGAGAATGTAACAATAATGACTACAATTCCCAATAATACCCTTTCTAACATGTAGTAGTATAGTAGGAGTAGTTCATTAATTGAAGACTGAATGAGTCTGTGACAGAGGCACAAACTGAGGCACTCCGGACACATTCTGTATGCTCCCTCAGGTCCTGCCTGCCGGTGTATCCTAACAAACAGAGTTTTTCCAAATGCCTGTTCCACTCTCTCTCATTTATTATTTCTGATCCCTCAATCTTTTCTGTTTCTTTCACATTTTCACTAATTTGTTTTTTTCTTAATTCAACTCTGTTTTTTCAAATGCCATTATTATAGAAAATTTGGGTAATATGTATATGTATGGACTTACTTGCATCGAAAAGCATGACAAATTGTTCAACATTTTTTGGCATACTTGAAATGGCTACTTCCATAGTGAAAGCAAGTAAACGAGTGAAGAACCTTCAATATTACAAAAGGAAAAAAACAATAACATTGTTTAGTTCCATGAATACTATAATGTAATAATAATATTATGAAACTAAAACTAATCTTGTGTTTGGTTTTGGTATAATTAACTTACTGTTTCTGAGAATGCAACTTCTGATAGTCTTGTTTCATGCGGAAAATCTGTAAACAACAAAATCAAATTCAAAATCACAAACTTTTAACTCACTAAAAAACAAAATAGTACAGTACATTATTATTTTTTTTGAAAAATATAAGGTAACAATGAAATGAAAATTTACCAAAACAGGTCTTGATTCATCGTCATGACCAGCCACATATGCTAACCCTTCAGCTAATTCAGCTGAGAAATCATCTGCTATCAATTGATCTGCTTTTTTTTTTTTATTTAAATAAAAGATTAAACTCTCATTACATTACATGATTTAAGTAAAAGAAATACTACACAACAGATACATCAGAATCACAATAATTCACCGTAATTTTTTAAAAACTACGCTTTATAACTTATGTAAAATCATCATGATTCTAACGTAACATTTGGAATACCAAAAATATAGAGTAATCAAGAAAAGAAAAAGATATTACTAGTATTATTAATGTTTGTGAGGTTGGATGGGAGAGTGGAATAATGATTACATCTACTAGTATAGTATAGGGAGTGGGGTGTATTTTTTGTTACTTTAACGCTTCAATATTCAAAGGAAGAAGAAAAAAGCAAGATTCTTTGGTGAGAGAAAACAAAAAAAGAAGTCGGCGTGGTTTTCACAACGGGTAAAAAACTTTTCTAGTTATAACAAAAACAAAAACAAGCTGCAGAAAAAGAAGATGAAGAATCATATACCAGTAACAATAGTTTCTCTCCATGAAAGACAAGCTCTAAGTTGTTTTGCAGCTTTTTTCACATTATCTCCTTTCACTTTCAAAAACCGTTTCACACAACCATAGTTGCAGAACTTTTCCTATACAAAACAAAAATGAAGTTTATATAACACATAATGGATTATTATAATAAGCACTTAACAGAGAAATGAAGTTAAATGAAAAACCTGTTTGACAGTGAGAGGTGTTTGTTTTCTGATGAGTTGTAAAACAGCTTCAACCTTAGCTGTTTCTTTGTCTTTGATTTGATCTAGTTTCTTCCCCATTTCAAGAAAAAATGCTGAAGACGACTAAGAAAGTGATGAGTTTGCTCCAACAAGAGAACACAAAGACTAATATTCTAAACTTCTGTTTCACGCAACCATAAATATGATTTATGAATATTAAGGTTGTTTTTGCTGTGAGCTGAGAGAGGAGAGTGAGAGAATGTTGATTGCAGTGATGAAGGAACATATAAATGTGGAGACTTTATTTATAGTGAAAGAAACTAAGTAGTGATGTCTTATAACGCCGTTACATGTTAAGTGTTTTTGAATGAACACTTGTTTTGTTACCATTTGTATAGTATAGTGTTGTTGTTGTTCTTTCTCTCTCTCTCTTTGGGTCAATGTCAATGTCTTAAAATTGGTGGTCCCCACTTACCACCGTTATCAACTTTAGAAAGGGATATGTAACGGGAAACGCCGACTTTATGCTAATTTAATTTAACAACTATGGGCTATATGGGATATGGGCTACATCTTGTAGTAGTAGCTATTTCTACTTTACTAACTCCATAGAATTAGAAACAACAGGTACTAGTAGTAGTAGTATGAATAGGTAATCATTCAAATACACACATAAGATAAAACTAGATTAGATGTACTACTATTATTGTAAAAAAAATTGGTTAATAGTGTTTTTGGACAAACAACTTTCATTAAACACTTATATACAAGCTACTAGTATTTTGCAATTAAAGAGAAAATTTAAACTGATTTCAATATGAGAGTTTCGATTATCATCATTCTATGTTTAAAGCAAATAAGCATGGCAATAAACTCGGATCCACCCCGAATTTAGTGGGGAAAAGCCAATCTAACCGGGTGGGGGGATAGGCAAAAACCAAATTTTAAATATGGAGGAGGGTGTGGGGACGAGGGTGGGCGGTCAATTGTTATCCTCGACAGAGTTTGGGGCAGTGCGGGGGTGGTATTGGGAGGCAGAGATGGGGGCGGGAGTGGTACAATTAGTCCCCGCCTTGCCTAATTGTCATGCCTAAAAGCAAATTCTACCTTGCAAATTTTATCTTTACAAAATTAGACTATGAAGAAAGGGATCATGCTAACAAGTATATCATTTTTCTATTTATATGTTATACTTCTTTTGAGTTCTTAAACAATATTTTAAGGGTATTTATTACTATTTTCTCTTAAGAAATTGGAATCGCTAAACTCATAAATCTTGGTGTTCCCTAAATTTTGTTTATCTTTTATACTTTTTTTTCTTATCATTAATTACCATCCTCGAGTCCTCAATATCATTTCCCTCCAATATCTCTCCTAACTTATTTACACTAATTGCATTAGCCGGCAATTATGAGACGGTAGGAAATCCTGATTCAAGAGTTTAATGAGTATGGTTAGGGGTGTCATTTTGCATTTGCAAGTAGGGTTTTTCTCGTAGAGACATTCATATTCAAAGTCATGTTGTTGGAGAACTTTTCCCGTGGCAACATGGAAAAAACTAATTGAGACAAAAACCGGGATCAGGTGGAGAGCATTTTGATAGGTAGGAGAGTACCGCCCCATTTTAGAGAGAAAAGGCGTGAGCTGTACATAATCACCTAATTCTCCAAAAATGTGAAGAACTATGAATTGGTCGGCACATACTGGTTCGCAGTACTTACAAAGTTACAAATGCACAGTCAGTCGTAACTCTTAATCCAAAAACACAAATATTAATACTATAATAATTCAGATACCCATTTCCCCCCTCTGTTTTGATCCTCTTGTTTGAACAAGAGCATAAGAAAATTATCATTATCACAAAGGCCAGATTATACAATTATTCCTTTTCCTGGGGCATTGAATTTTCATAGCGACAGTTCAATAATTATGTGGTAGACTATGAATAGTGCTATCATATGTGCAGAAGAAGCAGCAGCTCAGGTTAAGGGGAAGGGAAATGAAAAGGCTGCAGTGAAGAATACATTAAGCTTCTGAATAGGAGAAGGACTGTAGAGAAGGGTCATTTACATGAACAAGTACATTATCACATCACATTTCATTGGAAAATGCATTCATAAGAATTTAAGTGTATGTAACTTAGTAAAAGTCCAAAATATACATAGCCACGTGAACGGATATTGCGGGATAAGCCTATGATTAGTGTCATATTTTGTTTGTACTAACTTTGTTACTCAATTGGAAAAATAATAGACCAATCTAGTTTCATATTTTTCCAATATTTACCTATCATAGACTATGTATTATTATTTACCAATTGCGTGTGTGTGTAGTATTTCTGTTACTTATTATTATTGTTACCTAACCTTAGAAAGTAGAAAATGGTGAATACAACTTTTTCTAGTGTTACATTGTTGTTATTACATTGTGTTGGATATGCCTTGAAATCTCAGTTACAAGAAGTCGGAAAATTCTGAAGAACAAATGCCAGTTGGCGCCAGGCGCCAGGAGAGGCCTCGTTTGGCCTGTGGCTTCTGGTTTTTGGCGCGGGGCGCGAACGGGCTGGCGCCAGGCGCAGGCTCGTGTTGGTTTGCTGATTTTGTGGAAAATATGTTTTGAAGAATATCTGACTTAGATTGTGTTTGTTTTTAAATATTAGATATATTTAAAAATAATAGGAGATTTGGTTTTATTTTAAAAGATTTGTTTTAAAATAATAGGCATATATTTTTCTATAAATAGAGGTTGTTTATTCATAGAAAAATTGGGAGAGCAACAAATAGAGACAAGATGTAGGGAATTAGGGTTTGTCACCACACAAGGCTAGGGTCTTAGGATCCTAGGGATTTGGGCAAATCATTCTTGGGATCATCTTGTGGGATCACCTTGGGTAGACTAGGTAAAATTGAGTCTCTTGGCCACGGGAAGAGATTCGGGACCTTGGGTAGAATTAGGATTAATTCTTGTAACCCAATTGGGAACTCTTGTAAAGTGACTTCTTTGATCTAGTGGAACGGAGAGTTGCTCTCTCCCCCAGAGTAGGTTAATTAACACCGAACTGGGTAAACAATATCTTGTGTTCTTCTCTTTTGCTTGAATTATTTACTTTCATCATCTCTATCAACTTTAATTTGGTTACTTGGTTAATTTGCTCCACACATCAAATTTCATTGGTGTGATTTTATCGTCGAATTCACAATAATTGGCGCCCACCGTGGGGCAAGGATCAAATCGATAATCAGGTACCATGGGTTCTAAGTTTGATATTGAGAAGTTCACCGGGAGTAACGACTACGTGTTGTGGAAGGTGAAGATGAGGGCGGTGTTAATTCAAAACGTGTTGAGGCGTTGAAGGGAGAAGCACGGCCTGGAGAGGCGGTGGAATAATACTCGGGTGACTGTTGAAACAACAACTTTGTTATAAGAATCTGAAGATGCTAGTGAAAGTTGGGAAGCGGTGGGGAGCACCGGTCTTATTGGTGAAAAAGAAGGATGGTAGATCCCGTTTGTGTGTGGATTATCGGAAGCTTAATAAGGCGACTATCAAGAACCGGTATCCATTGCCGCGTATTGATGATCTGATGGATCAGTTGAAAGGAGCGTCAGTATTTTCCAAGATTGACTTGAAATCTGGATATCATCAGATAAGAGTAAGGGAAGAGGATGTTCAGAAGACAGCATTTCGGTCACGTTATGGACACTACGAGTATCTAGTGATGCCATTTGGAGTGACGAATGCACCAGCAATTTTTATGGACTACATGAATCGGATATTCCATTCATTTCTGGACAAGTTCGTGGTTGTGTTCATTGATGATATTAAGTCATGGACTTTGGAGGCTCCTATCACATGTGTTTAAAGAAGGAATACCGTGAAAAATCCGAGAGCTAGTTGAAGGTGGAATTTTTCATCTTGAAGACGGGAAAGCTTGAAAGGTTTGAGGTATGGTTTTGGTTTGTCTTACGATGTTTGACAAATCATGTGTTTTCTTTTACATGATGTGAGGTATGTTCCTAAACTTTGATGCATGGATAGTTGGTCTACTATTGGTTATGCATTTGTTACTAGTGGTGATTCTCATATGGTTGAGTTGTGAAACTTTGGTTGATTCTTGTTAGTGACATAGGTTTAGTTGAACTAGTGAAACGAGGTTTACTAGGTGTTGGAACTAAACTGGAATTGTTGGATACTAACAATGGCCTGAAGTTTGTTTCAGAGCAGTTTGACAGTTTTGCAGGTTACAAGGTGGGAACATAGTGGAAATACCGGTTTGTGGCTTTGTTGGAGGAATCTCAGATTGAGGTGGAGTTTGTTACTAGTTGGACTAGAGGAAGACAAACATTCAACAATGGCTCTTGGCTATCTAATGAGAGGTAGGGAAGAGAGCGGTATTGTTGCACCAAAGTGGTATGACTATGAAGACCTTGTGGGTTATGTTTCGATTGTGGCTGAAGAAGTGCAAAACTTGAAAGATCTTCAGGGAGGCAATTGAAAGCAACAGTGATCAGACTTGGTAACTTGTGAGACTGCTGGAGGTAGTTGGATACAAGGAGAGTTTGATGTTGCAGCTTGTGGAACCGCCTAAAATTCCAAGGTTAGTTCGGAGCCAAGCAATACTTCGAGAGGACGGAGGGCACTCCGGGGGTCGAAGGGTGGTGAGGCTTGTAGGGCTGTCCTAAAAATCCATGGATAGTGGGAGGCAAG
Organism: Trifolium repens; assembly: GCA_030408175.1. Taxonomy (NCBI): domain Eukaryota; kingdom Viridiplantae; phylum Streptophyta; class Magnoliopsida; order Fabales; family Fabaceae; genus Trifolium; species Trifolium repens. The sequence continues at coordinate 60,837,337 of CP125837.1, read as the reverse complement.
CAATTCTTCAGGAGGACGGACAGGTTCAATCCGGGGGCTGAAGAGGGTAAGGTGGAACTTGTAGGACTATCTAAAATTCCGGTGATAGTTGGATGCAAGCGTTTCTTCGAGAGTACGGAACTGAACACTCCGGGGGTCGAAGAGGTAGCGGTGAATCTTGTGGGTGCTACCAAACATCCTATGGTAGTGGGAGACAAGATCTTCATGAGGGCGGAAGGCATTCCGAGGGATGAAGGGGAGGTACAGCTTGTGGGAAGCAAGTGGAGGATGGTGCCTATGTCGAGGTTCAAGTGGGACTTGGACTTGACCGGTGATCTTGGATAGAAGATTCAAGATGGAGAGAGCAACACGGTGGTTGATTGGATCACCATCGATTTAAAGGCAAGGTGGAGAATTGTTGGATATGCCTTGAAATCTCAGTTACAAGAAGTCGGAAAATTCTGAAGAACAAATGCCAGTTGGCGCCAGGCGCCAGGAGAGGCCTCGTTTGGCCTGTGGCTTCTGGTTTTTGGCGCGGGGCGCGAACGGGCTGGCGCCAGGCGCAGGCTCGTGTTGGTTTGCTGATTTTGTGGAAAATATGTTTTGAAGAATATCTGACTTAGATTGTGTTTGTTTTTAAATATTAGATATATTTAAAAATAATAGGAGATTTGGTTTTATTTTAAAAGATTTGTTTTAAAATAATAGGCATATATTTTTCTATAAATAGAGGTTGTTTATTCATAGAAAAATTGGGAGAGCAACAAATAGAGACAAGATGTAGGGAATTAGGGTTTGCCACCACACAAGGCTAGGGTCTTAGGATCCTAGGGATTTGGGCAAATCATTCTTGGGATCATCTTGTGGGATCACCTTGGGTAGACTAGGTAAAATTGAGTCTCTTGGCCACGGGAAGAGATTCGGGACCTTGGGTAGAATTAGGATTAATTCTTGTAACCCAATTGGGAACTCTTGTAAAGTGACTTCTTTGATCTAGTGGAACGGAGAGTTGCTCTCTCCCCCAGAGTAGGTTAATTAACACCGAACTGGGTAAACAATATCTTGTGTTCTTCTCTTTTGCTTGAATTATTTACTTTCATCATCTCTATCAACTTTAATTTGGTTACTTGGTTAATTTGCTCCACACATCAAATTTCATTGGTGTGATTTTATCGTCGAATTCACAACACATTGAGGGTTAAAGGGAATATTCATTTATAAACATCACTCTTTGATGTTTTAGATTTGATAGGAGATTCTTCTTCTCTTCTTTTTATTAACATTTTTGTTCGTACCACGTTGTATGGTAAAATTCTTTTTTTTCTCTTCCTTTTATCCTGTTTTTTCCTATGTACTCAACTCTGTAAACTTGTATGTAATGATTTCAATGCTATAGAACGAGTGTATATTGTTTTTTTATTGGCTATTTTTGTTGGGGATAAACCAAGTAAAGAGAAGAACTCAAAGAAGAGAGAAGAGAGAATTTGAATATATTGAAAGAGAGTTAAAATGAAAGGATTAGAAAACTTGTATATTCACAATGAGGTTACAAACGTATATATATACACAAAACCGTTACAAAACTGACTTAACAAACTATGCCAGCTGTAACAACTAACTAACTGCTAACTACTCACTAAGAAAGCATAAAACTAAGTTCAGAACCTAAACATCAGAAGATACATCCTTCAGAACCTGAATCAGAATCTAGTAGTCTTAAGAGGCTGAACCAAAACAGAGTCTATTTGCAGAGTCTGTTACCTCAGCGATAACTGCGTAAGAGACTTTAATGCATCAGAGGCTCTGATAGCTTCAGAAGCTGAAAAGCTTGAATTACAAAACCAATACTCCTCCTTAATTCAAGCTTTCAAAATTAACAACTCCTATTTCTCTTCTGAGCTTGAGAAATTGGTCTCTCTTCACAACTTTAGTGAAGATATCAGCTTGTTGATCTTCACTTGAACAGAACTCCAATTTCAATTTTCCTTTACTGACTTGGTCTCTAAGGAAATGAAATCTGGTTTCAATGTGTTTGCTTTTGCCATGGCTAATTGGGTTCTTAGCCAGGTTAATTGCTGACTTATTGTCAAGCTTTAGTACAACTGTGATGTCTTCTACAATGCTCATCTCACTAAGTAGTGATTGTAACCAATTTGCTTGACAAGAAGCTAGAGATCCTGCCACATATTCTGCCTCACAGCTTGAGAGAGTTATCACTGGCTGTTTCTTAGAACACCATGAAACTGGAGCTCCTTGAAACTTGAATAGGTAACCACTTGTGCTTTTCCTTTCAATCTTATCTCCACACCAATCTGCATCAGAGAATCCAACCAACTCCAGAGTTTCCCTGTTGTTTGAGTATGGAAATAGAACACCATAATGCACTGTGCCATTGATGTATCTCAGGATTCTTTTAGCTGCTAAGAAGTGAGATTTCAATGGCTTGCTCATGAACCTACTGATATAGCCTACTGCATAGCTTATATCAGGTCTGCTTTGACATAAGTATCTTAGTGATCCCACTAGTTGTCTGAACATAGTTGAATCCACTGCTTCACTTGTGTCATCATCTTCAATCTTACCCTTAGTATCTGCTGGTGTGACTGATGAATTACAGTCAATCATCTCAAACTTTCTTAGGATCTCCTTGGCATACTTTGCCTGGTGTAGTATTATACCTCCTGAAGTTTCCAATAGTTCCATTCCTAAGAAGTAGGTAAGCTTGCCCAGATCAGTCATTTCAAACTCACTTTGCATCTGTGATTTGAAATTCTTAATTTCTATAAGTGAGCTACCAGTCACCAATAGATCATCCACATATAAACATATGATTAACATATGTTTTTCATCACTTGTCTTCACGTATACTCCATATTCAACACTGCATTTTCTGAAACCTTGCATAACAAGAAAGTTGTCAATTCTCTTGTTCCATGCTCTGGGTGCTTGTTTCAAGCCATACAATGCTTTGTGCAGTTTCAGCACCTTGTCTTCCTTGCCCTTCAGCTCAAAGCCTGGAGGTTGCTTCACATAAACATCTTCCTCTAAGGGTCCATTTAAGAAGGCTGACTTCACATCTAAATGGAATAAGGGCCATCTTCTACTACAAGCTAGAGCAATCACTAGCCTGATAGTTTTATGCCTTGCCACTGGAGAGAATACTTCATCATAGTCTAACCCTTGTCTCTGCAGAAAACCTTTAGCTACAAGCCTTGCTTTGTACTTGATTATCTTGCCTTCAGGGTTTTGTTTAGCCTTGTACACCCATTTCACATCAATTGCTTTCTTGTCTGATGGTAGATTACACAAATCCCAGGTTTTATTCTTCTCAATTGACCTTAATTCTTCATTCATTGCCTCTTTCCAGACCTTGCTCTTCAATGCAGCCTTCACATCTAAAGGCTCAGTATCAGCTAGCATAGCATAGTGTACAATTTCTCCTTCATTATTCACCACATTGTCTGGAGCTATTTCACAATCAGCTAGTCTTCTAGGCATTTGAATGTTTCTCCGAGGTCTAGTAGGTAGAGTTCTGTCATCATCATCACTCGAGGTGTGCATATCTTCATCAAGGCCTGTACCATGATTCTCATTCACAAATGTAGTTGGTTCATTGTTTTGAGCTGAATCATCATCTAAGTCCACTTCATAAGCTTTCTTAGATGTTGATTTTTGTTTCCAATCCCAATTATCATTCTCAATGACCTTTTCATCTCTGCTGATTTCAACCTTGTCAGTGATGGGATTGTATAGTCTATAAGCACCTGTTCTGTGATATCCTACCAATATCATAGCTTCACTCTTGTCATCTAGTTTCTTTCTCTTGACATCAGGGATATGCTTATAACACAAGGAACCAAACACCTTCAAGTGTGACACACTTGGCTTGACTTTTGACCAAACCTCTTCTGGAACTTTATCTACCAATCTCTTTGTGGGTGATCTGTGTGACACACTGCAGTAGATACTGCTTCTCCCCAGAACCTCTTGGGCAACTGCTTCTGCTTAACCATGCTTCTAGCCATGTTAAGTATGCTTCTATTTCTCCTCTCAGCAAGACCATTGTGTTGAGGAGTGTATGGTGCTGTAACTTCATGAATTATGCCTTTTTCCTTGCAATAATTCTCAAACTCTGTTGATGTATACTCACCTCCACCATCAGTTCTCAATACTTTGATTGACTTTCCACTTTGCTTCTCAACTAGTGCTTTGAACTTCTTAAACACATCAAAGGCTTCACTCTTGACCTTTATGTGATACAACCATGTCATTCTAGAGAATTCATCCACAAATGTCAAGAAATATTTGTTTCCACCAGTAGATAGCACATCTATAGGTCCACAAATATCTGAATGTACAACATTCAACACTTCATTGGATCTCATTGGTAGATGATTTTTGAATGAATCTCTTGGTTGTTTTCCTAACAGGCAGGTAGTACAAGTCTCTACAGGAGTTATAACACTAGGCAGACCTAACACCATGTTCTTTGAATTCAATAGTGACAAGCTTTTGAAATTCAAATGTCCATACCTTTTGTGCCATAGTTCACTGTCTTTATTCTCAGTTGATGCAGCCAAGCACTCATGTTCAATGGCTTTCAGCTGTGTCTTGAAAGTCCTGTTCTTGCTTTGATTTGACTTAAGGATCAAATTCTGTTTTGAATCAAACAGCTTCAGTGTTCCATCTTCCAAAACCACCTTGAATCCTTTGTCAAGTAACTGACCTACACTCATCAAGTTACACTGCATCCCAGGCACATACAAGACCTTCTCAATCACTGATTTCCTTCCATTCTTCCTCTGAATGACCACATTGCCAATACCCTTAGCATCAATGGATTTACTGTTTGCAAGTTTGATCTTTGTGTTGAGACAATTATCAAAATTAGTCAAAATGTTTCTGTTTCCAGTCATGTGGTTTGAACAGCCTGTATCAAAATACCATTCCATAGATTCTGCAGTTTCATCAGTGAGAGTCACCATGAAACTCACATCATCATCTGAATCTTTGTTCTCTGCCAGATTTGCTTCTTCACCATTTTTCTGATTTTTGTTCTTCTTTTCATTTCCACATTCACTTGCATAATGTCCAAACTTTGAACATTTGAAGCATTGAATGTGAGACTTGTCTTTCTTCTTTGAATTACTCTTCTGTTTCCCTCCTCCTCCACTTGAGGACTCAGGTTTGTCTTCAACACAATCTTTGCCATTCTTGTTCTTTTGCCAATTTTTCTTGTTGTTCTGAAACTTCTTGAACTTTGCGTACAAAGCTTGCTCATCTTCTTTGCCTTGGTCTTTCTCACCATGCTTCATCTCATGAGCCTCTAATGTACTCTGCAAATCTTCAAGTTTCACCTCACTTAGGTCTTTAGTCTCTTCAATTGTCACCACTATGTGATCAAATCTTGAAGTTAAAGTCCTAAGCACCTTTTCAACCGTTTCTTGTTCTTCAAGATTACTACCACAATTCTTCATTTGATTAGTGAGTGTCACTAACCTTGTGAAGTAATCTGAAATCTTTTCATCACCTTTCATCTGCAACAATTCATATTGCCTCTTTAATGCTTGTAATTTCACCTTCTTTACTTTAGCATCACCACCATAACTCTTCTGCAGTATATCCCACGCAGCTTTTGAAGTCTCTGCATCAGCAATCTTCTCAAATACTTTTGAATCTACGCACTGATGGATCAGAAACAAGCCTTTGTTGTCTTTCTTCTTGGCCTCTCTGAAAGTTGTTCTTTGTTCTTCATTCGCATTGGCTGGGAGTACAGCAACACCATCATTCACTTGTTCATAAACTTCTTGAAAAGTGAATATAACCTTCATCTGCTTTACCCATGTATCCCAATTCTTTCCATCAAATACCGGGAGATTTGCATGAAAATTATTGTTTCCAGCCATGGTTGATTGCAGTGATCAACCAACAAGTCTTGCTATACCAGAAAGACTTAGAAAAGATCAAGTCTTGATCACTTTCTTGATCAAGGTCCCTTGGAACGAACAATGCTCTAGATACCACTTTGTTGGGGATAAACCAAGCAAAGAGAAGAACTCAAAGAAGAGAGAAGAGAGAATTTGAATATATTGAAAGAGAGAGTTAAAATGAAAGGATTAGAAAACTTGTATATTCACAATGAGGTTACAAACGTATATATATACACAAAACCGTTACAAAACTGACTTAACAAACTATGCCAACTGTAACAACTAACTAACTGCTAACTACTCACTAAGAAAGCATAAAACTAAGTTCAGAACCTAAACATCAGAAGATACATCCTTCAGAACCTGAATCAGAATCTAGTAGTCTTAAGAGGCTGAACCAAAACAGAGTCTATTTGCAGAGTCTGTTACCTCAGCGATAACTGCGTAAGAGACTTTAATGCATCAGAGGCTCTGATAGCTTCAGAAGCTGAAAAGCTTGAATTACAAAACCAATAGAATGCATAAGAATCTTTTAGTTGGTTTTCTTCAATTCAGCAAGGGAGTACTACAAACATAAAGTCTAGTTTTTACTATAGTTTCTACTTGCCTTCAATTTTCATGATACAATAACAAAATTTGTCAGATTTTTTTTATATAGTGATTTTAAAACAGAAATTTTTCATCAAATAATTAGTGATAATCAGGGGTTTATTAATGACAATTAAGAAGGAAAAACTCAGGTTAAAAATTATTCATGACCGGTGAGGTTGAACTAAGTGGATAAGCAAAGGTAGGCCAAGATAATATGAGGCAAAAAGTTTTATAAGAGAGTGAACAAATCATGAAAGGGACATGATCATAATTGTTGGATATTTAATATGTAATAATGCATAAAAACATAATGTCATAAAATCATTTGACTTTAGAAGATTGTCTGTATGTTTGAATTTGCGGTGAAATCGACGAAGTTACAATGAACTTTGTGATTTTCGGTAAAAGTTATACTTTTAGGAGTTTTAACAAATTAACGATGTTCTCGTGATTGTTAATCTCACCACTACCTCAATATACATTGAGTGAAATAAATTTAGGGCCCGTTTGTTTTGACTTTTTTAAAAATAGATTTTATAGTGTTACATAATTTTGTGTAAAAAAAAATTACAAAGAATTTTTTTATGAAAGTTTCAAATGAAAATTTAGTTTGAATAGTTATTCTTAAAATGTTATTTTAGGTATTTCATCATTTTGTTGAATTTTTTTTTTGATATCAAAATTTCAAAAAATCACTTAATTTTGAAGCTATTTCAAATAAATTTTTATAAAAATCATTTTTGAAATACAACTTTTTGAAAAAATTACGAATTTGACTATGTTTTGATCTTCGATAATGTATGTTTATGTTATATGATGTCAAAATTAACGTTTCAATTTAGAAAAAACAAATATAAAAAAACTTGTAATATTTTGAAAAATCTATTTTAAAAAATACAACGAAAAAATCCATTTTTTTTATAAAACTGAAACAAACAAACCCTTAAAGTTTAAAGTCTAAAGTAATAAGTTATTATTCCCAAAAAAGAGAGAAGATAATGACTTATATTTATATTTTTCAAAACCTTATTTGTTAAACCACTTTTTTTTTTTTTTTGTCAAGTAGCATAATGGCTTGAAATTCCACTCTTAAGATGAATAAGTGGGATGATTGCATAATAATGCAAATGTCCACCAATTGAACTAAGCTCATGGGACTGTTAACCACTTAATTAAGGGAATATAAGATAAACATTAGCGTACAAGTGAAATAGTTTTCATATAAAGTGTAATTTGTTTTGATAAGCTTTCCTTGAAAGTTGATGAAAATAACCTAAATACAATTTTAGATCATAGTAAGTTATTTTCATAAGTTATCACAAATCTTTAGAATACTTTCAATAGATAAAATCAAATGAGTTAATACAACCAACCAATGAATGACTATAAATTAATATATAATAATAAAAAAATGTCATGTTAACTAGTGTCCTAATAATAGTAAATTTTATATTGAAAAAAAATATTTTTTATATATTTTTTAAAAATTTAACTACATAAATTTCAAATTTTTTATTATATTTAATTATTTAACCGGTATCTCATATACAAGAAAAGAAAATTCTAATGTATTCATGCATACAAACAAAATGCATGAGCATAATAATTCACTCTGCACACTCAAGACTTAAACGACAAATTCATGCTTGTTAAAACAGTGTTGGTAGTAGACACACACGGATAACATTGTTCAAAACACACAAAAAAATTAACTTAGTTCCATAAGTCAAAACCTTGATACTTGTCCTTCCATTAGTATTTGAAAAACACAATTAATGAAACACTAAATTAATCCCATGTTCATAGAAGTTCAACCTCCGTTGTCCTTACGGCGATGACCCACCAACAACTAAATTAAATTAAATTAAAATAAGATAATTAAATTGATGCCTAAGACATTCTCTACATGTCAAAAATTTTAAATGCATACATTTACTATTACCAATTTTTTATTTCAAATTCTGATTTATTTTTTTTAATTCTTCGATTTTCAAGAGAATCCCTGATAATTTAGAGTTCGACTCTGAAATAAGTAGTAAAGTTCGATCAATAATTATTCTTCTCATAAGCCGAATTCATAATATTTTTCTGTACTATTCGTTCTAGAGAAAGCTCGTTAATCACTTGATTATTTTTTATTTTTTAAAATATTATTTTATGTATCCATCAACCTTTATATTGTTTAATTAATTGAGTGTCTAGAAGTATGTAGCCCAATTTCGAAAGCCAAAGTCAATATATATTGAAATAAGATTACAGAAGCAAAAGAGGGATAAAATAAAACAAATATACTAATTAAAAGCATATACTCGTCTGCAACTGAAAGAATACAGTGCATTATGTGGGGATGAGGGAAAGCAATTAACCAAGCTAAAGCGTTATTTAAGCTGTTAAGTTGTGTTTTCCAAAGATAAAGTTGTAAGCATTGCCTTTCTACTTATATTAATACTAGTAAAAGTGGAATTTAGTGTGACATTTGTTTCCCTTGTCCTTATTCAAATATCCCAAAGATTCTGTTCTATCTCTCTTTATTTTTTCACATTATTTTTTAAGAAAAAAAAAACTAACAAAATTTGACACTTGGATTCTAGACGTAATTAAAAAGTAAAAACTAATGTTTGAAGTTGTACTAAAAAAAATTAATATTTGAATAATTTTAATAATTTGGACTTAGGTTGGTAATTAGTTGAGCTACTAGTGAGACTCATGGGGAAGAGATTATATTATATAGTATATTCATTCATAATATTCATAGTATATATAATATGATATGATTCTCTAGTTGAAATATCTCCCAACCACGTGGCCAAATTTTCCAAAAGTGGTTTATCTTGTTCTCATCCATACCTATTGATACTCATGTAGTATAGTAAGAAAAATCTTTGGATCACTTTCTCTAATTTCAAAATTTGAAACACTACTTTTCTCTCTCCCTATTACACTTGTGAACATAATGACCTGTGCATATATCACAGCACACATACACACACCACTTTTTTTCAACTAGGAGGAAGTAGGAACCACATCATGATTGAATCATTAAAATTCAAAGTGTACATTTTCTATTATTTTGGTTTATAATATTTTTTTTCTTTCTCCCTATACAGTAACTTCCCTATGTTGAAGATTTTGTAACAGTGATTTTACTAAAATAATAGAGGTGACCATGTAATTTTGACCAAAATGTGTATGGTAGGGTCTATGTCTTCTTTTGTGAACTGAAATGGACAGAGTTTATGAGGTTTCCCATTACACCTTCAGGGAATTATAGAATAAATAAGGAAGTGTAAAAGGATTCATTATGGGACATAGGGATAATTCCAAGGCTCATAAATTATGTGCTCCCCAACCCCAGTCCCCACCCACCTCTTGCAAAACTATTAATACCACTCAAAAAAATCAAAAACAGAGTAAATTCAATTTATAATTATTAATGTATAAATGTGTTTCGACACTTTCTTCCTTTGAGCTGATTTTTAAAATATGATTTAAGATTATTTATTAAATGTTTTACGTTTTTTGATTGATAAACTATCAATGCTCCTTCTTAATGCGTCGTAATTTTGAGGTTGATATTAGATAATACTTATATGATCATGTAATAAGGATAGTTTTGTCTTTTTTAATCTCTAGTTTATATATTTTATTGTAACTTTTGTTTCATTAGATTTGCTCACTGTTCTAAAGAAAAAATTGAATAGAGTTCATAGATGTTGGTCAAAATATGTACACTTCAGTTGAAATGTTATTTGGATTTAGATGTGTTACTTATTATGAAATTGAAGAAATAAGTATGTATATTCTTTGATTTTTGTTTATTATCGTTAAGAGTTTCATATTGGATTGAGGTGATTGATAAGATTGTCACTGATAAGATTTCTTGAAGGGTGAATCCACCAATGCTTGAAGGGGGATGAATATTATCAAACAAATCAAAAAGTTGATGGAAGCTGGTTTGGACTTTTGAGGTGAAAATGGTTCATATATTTTAAGGCTCAAATAAATGTGCAATCTATTTGGCCAACTAGCTTAGGATGTAATTAGGGTTTCCTTTGGTGATTTATTAGTCTCTTAATTAGATTAGTTGTTTATTTCTAATGTGTTCAAAGTTTTTACTCCTTGTTTAATTGCTTCATAATTTCTTTGTTTTTTATACTTTGATCGCTCATGTTATAAATTAGGTATTGGATTAAGAAATATTCTTCTATTTCAACAAAGCTCGGGATATAATGATATCACATAGAGAAAATAAAATTAGAAAAATTTAATATGACTTTAAGGGAATAACATAGAAGATCATCACAAGAACATGTAGAAAAGGCAAAAATAACAATCCATAAGGTAAAAAGACTAGTAAAATAAAATCCTATAAATGAAAGTCATTAAAGCTGCCTTGGAGCTTAAAGGAAACTAATTAAATTAGGGAAAATTTTACAATGTTACCTTCGATTGCAAGGGAGAAGAGATTTGAATGGCGTAAGACTTCCTATGGGGTGATGGAAGCCTGGACGGAGGGCGATCTGGGAGATGACTGGCTCTAACGCGATGAAAGGTCTATGCGATTGGCGGAGCGGCTGTGAAACCCTAGGAAGGAACTTGAATTTGGATTGTGAATGTGAAAGAGAGTAGGAAATTGAAGTAACTATATATCATAGGCATGTGTATTGTCCGGGCCGTTGTCTATTAGTATTATGTTATGTAATGTAGGCCCACTCGATCGATATTACAAAAATCTATAATTTATATAGGCCCAATGCAAGTCGTCTAATGGATGGTGCTCCGATGAGCAATATTCAATGTATTTGATTTGTCTAAGACCTCGAAATTTCTAAAAATGAACCTTGGGTAACTCATTTTTATTTCCGAAAGTCTCTTGTCTCACATACGAATAGTATGAAAGTTCAAACTTAATCTTCTCAAGTTCATGAATTTATTATAGTTTGCTTTTGATTACACATATGGAAATAAAAACATGCACTAAAACCTAATTCATTGTTGACCAAAAAAATTAATTATAATTTTTTTTTCAACTCAGACTGTCAAAAAATATATCTTTTACCCTTATATCTTGGAAATAGATGAAAAAAAACTTTTAAAATACTTAATAGGTAATAAAACATGTAGCAAACTATAATCCATTGGGGAAAAAAAATTAAATTTGTTTATTTTTCTATTTTGAGAATCTTTAAAATTAGATTACCCTTGCATTTTTGAAAGGGGGACGCCCCCTTATTAAATTTAGATGGTTGCTGTTTTGGATTGAGTTTTGTGGAGTTCAATGCTACATTAATTCATTGGCTCAATTTTAAGGTATGTCTCATTTCTTACTTCTCTCACCCACCTCAAGCTTATATTGACATGGATGTTAAAGTGTTTGAAGGCAATAATCTCACCCCCCACCAACCCCCTCCCCTCCCAATCTTGGTCATCTCCTACTAGAACTTCGACATTCACTTCTATTCAAAGAGCATTTCTTCCGTTGATCAACTATCCCTGTAATTCTTTCTACCTTCTACAGATAAACTCTGAATTTTGTTCGGAACAATTCACTTTATAGTTTTGTTCAAGTAGTTTAGTGGTAAAAATCTAACGTAAAGTTTAAAATAATAGAAATTGTGAATTTAAACCCGCATTTCAACAAATCTAATATCGAAAGTCCACGTAAGTTATATCATGTATGTTGTACTTACAAGACAAAAACTATAAAATTATTTACAAAAATAAAATGTAAAAACTTGTAATCTAAAATGTAGTTTATCAATTATTTAGAGATAAATATTTACTATTGATAAATGATTAAAAATTAACCACTGTTTAAGAAAAAAGTACATTAACCAGGCATTAGGCAATTTCTATAAATTTGAATGTTTTGCTGCATTAACGCTTTAAATTAATAATTAAATGAGTATTTTTAAATGATTTTTTTATTATTTAAAACATTAAAATAACTGAATGTTATTTACTAAATCAATCAGTAAAATATAATTTTTTTAAAATTTTTATTACTCATGATAGTAAAAAATGATTATTTTTTATGAAAAATATTAAAAAAAATTAGTATAATGCTTATAAAAAATCAAATTGTATTTTTTCTTATCAAATAATTTTTTTTTAAAATACAATAATCAACAAATAGCTTTTTGATTCATAAAAAATGATCATTAATTTATTGAATTAGAAATTAAATTTACCAATACACTTCAATTTACAAATGTACCATTAAATTTCCTACGATATTATCCTCTTAAATATTGTGTACATCTGTTTGTCCCTACAAATTTGTGAATTACTAGTTGTAAGCTCAAAAATGGAAGTTTAAACTTGAAAGTTTAAATCTAAAAGTGACGACCGCAAAGCAAAGAATAATTAATCAACGGTAACTACATTATTATTAGAACTTAAAAAGGTTGTCCAACTTTGAAGATTTGGACCAATTATTTGTTCCCGTTTTGAACCTAAACCATCATACCCTTCCTAGTTCCTACTACTACATTTTATTTTTCCATAATTATAAACTCTGTTGATTTGTCAACCTTTATATATCTAACTAGTTTTACTAATATCAAAGGTAAAAAGTAAAAACAATAAATTAAAGTAGGATGGCGTGTGCTAAATATATGCTGATATCGTTGCATAAAGTTAAACAACTAAACTTTGGTGCCATATTGGAAAACTAAGGAGTTGACATTATGGTCAAATTTACTCTCTTAGTTTTAAAATTATTATCTTCGTAACATATAAAAAAGATGTTCTAACAATATATTATTTTAATGTGAAATTGATTTTTTAATTTCTTAATTGTTTTTTAAGCAGCCAAAGAACCAATGATATTAACAAAAGAAAAAAAATAATAACACTCTACATTTTTTTATTTAAACCAAAAGGTGGTAGCAAAGAGCTAACCACACCAAAATGTATTAAAAGGAGAGAGAAAAAAAGAACAAATGGAGGGGACCAAACCAAAACTCCATTAAGCAAGACAAAACCTAAAGTTAGGTAAACCAAGTTTGTTACTATCAAGGCTATCTACAATAAACAAGGGGGCAGAATTCCAAGAGGTAGAAGTGGAATAATTTAGACCAGAGTTAGCTATAAGATCAGCAGCTCTATTTCCTTCTCTATGTATGTGTGACACAATGAAATTCATCTGACCAATCATCCAAAGAGCATTCTTCCAGCGGTTTCTTAAAGGCCAAGCAATCTGCTTGTTTGGATTCTTAAAGGCCGCAACCACAATAGCAGAATCAGTTTCCAACCATAAATTAAGCCAATTCTTCTCAAAAGCTATTTCAATAGCTTTCAAAGCACCAGAGAGTTCAGCAATGACAGAAGAAGTAACACCAAGAGTCTCCACAAAAGCATGAACAAAATCAGCATTGTGATCCCTAAAAACCTCTCCACAAGAGGCAAGGCCAGGATTACCTCTTGAAGCACCATCAATATTACATTTGAACCAATTCAGGAGAGGAGGGTTCTAAAAAATTTCTTTAATAACAGTGGCTCTAGGATGATGGATATCTATCTTAAAAAACTTTAAGAAAGAAAAGTCCCTAATAGAGTTAGAGGAGACTTTACAAGTGTTATTACCAACAATAGCCGTGCTAGCAATGATTAAAGGAATAGCAGAGAGCCAAGGAATACATTTGTCATAAAATCTTGCTTGATTCCTAATAAACCATAAGGTGTTCAAAAGATTAATGATAGCTGCAGTAATGGTAATCTTACTCTGAGGAGACCAGTTGAGATCACAAAGTTTCCAAATATCCTCCATAGAAGTGAAGTGCAAGGTTTGATTCAAGCAGCCTGCCAGCCAAGACCAAAGTTTTATGGCATAAGTGCATTCAAAGAAGATGTGGAAAGAAGACTCTTCATGTCTGTTACAAAGGTTACACATAGAAGGAATGCAACAACCTCTAGACTTCAAATTCTCATCAGTTCGAACTTTATTATGCATAACTCTCCAAGCCAACAAAGATCTAGAGGGAGGAAGGTCTATGTTCCAGATAGCCTTTGCCCAAGACAATTCCTGAACTTGTTGAGATTTGAATAAATAAGCATCTTTGAACTTAAGATCTCCATCATCAGTGTGTTGCCATATAATTTTATCATTTGAGGGGACAACATGTATTATGATTTGGGACACAATGGAGAACAAAGTGGGGAAAGCTTGTGAAAGCTGGACAGGGATGTTCCATTCACCATTAAGAATGAAATCAGAGACCTTTGAAGAAAGGAATTGGCTTATGTGATCAGGTATATTAAGCTGCACAGATAGAGGATCCCCACACCAGCTATCAGTCCATAAATTGATGTCATTGCCGTCACCAAGAATCCAAACAGAGTTGTTCATGAAAATAGGAAATTCATCCTTGATGCTGCCCCAGATAGATGAATAGATATGGTGCTGAATGGTCTTTCTATCTCTGATCACTCTATCTCTCAGAAGTTGAGCCCAAGAAATATCAGAATTGATCATGTTCCAACAAAGCTTGAGATTAGAAGCTGAATTCAACAATGTAAGAGATCTAATATTCAAACCTCCTTGAGAGTAAGGTCTACAAATCTTCTTCCATGAAACAGTAACCAATTTTCTCTTGTCAATGTCCCCACTCCATATAAAATTTCTAATGCTTCTTTCCACATCTTTGATCAGAGCAACTGGCCAAGAGTATAAAGAAATGATGTACACCATCATGCTTTGAATCACTGAATTCACTAATTGAACTCTCCCTGCCATAGTCAGAAGTGAAGCTTTCCAGGCAGATAACATAAGTTTAACCTTGTCAGCAATAGGTTGAAGATGAAAAGATTTAGGTTTACCCTTAAAAATTGGAACACCAAGGTAATTAAAAGGTAATGCACCTAATTTAAAGTTTAAGAGCTGAACAATAAGGTTGAGTCTACCAGCAGTAATAGAGCCTGAATAAATTGTTGACTTAGTTGTGTTGATGACTTGGCCTGATTCTGAGGCATATTTGTCAATGAGATCTTTAAGAGCTTTGAGACCATTGAGATTTCCTTTGCAGAAGACTAGAAAATCATCAGCATAAAAAGAGTGAGAAGGAATTCTAAGATTCCTTGTGCCTTTGATCTGAGAAATGGTGCCTTGAGAAACAAGTAAAGAAATAGCTCTGCTCAAAACATCCTCAGCAAGACAGAAAAGAAGAGGTGAAAGAGGATCACCCTGTCTAACCCCTCTAGTGCAATTAAAATAACCATGAGATTGACCATTAATAGAAACAGAAAGGTAAGCTGGGTGGAGAATCACATCAATCCAATGACAGAAAACTTCATTGAAACCAAAAGATTTTAAGACTTTTAAAAGAAAGTTCCAATCTAAAGTGTCAAAAGCCTTGGCAATATCAATCTTAAGAGCTAAATTACCACCAAATGATTTGTTGTGCAGAAGATTTGCAGCTTCAGAGGCAATACACAAACAATCTTTGATATTTCTATCATGAATAAAACCTTTCTGCTCATCAGAAACAATTGAAGGCAAAATGGAAGCAAGCCTATCAGCAATGATCTTTGAAATGATTTTAAATTTGAAATTAGCCATGGCAATTGGCCTGTATTGATCAATTGAAGCAGCATCAGGAGATTTAGGAAGCAAGGCAATGATGTTGGAGTTAAAACCAGGAAAAATCCAGCTAGTAGTGAAAAATTCAAGCACGGCATTGATTACATCATATGACACTATATCCCAATAATGTTAAAAGAAAAATGCACCAAAACCATCAGGGCCAGGTGCACTATCTTTGTTGAGATTGAACACAGCAGCTTTAATTTCATCATGAGAAGGCAGCATTGTCAAGATAGCATTAATATCACGTGTCACCAGATTAGGGATAACTTCCTCAGCAAGCAAAGAATCCTGCAAAACAAGGTTAGTAGAAAACATACATTTATAATAATTCACAATATTATCAGCTATTTGGGTTTGGTCAGTAAGCACATGTTCACCATCTTGGAGGGAAGTGATGGTTTTGGTTGAGGTTTTTATCTTAGCGATTCTATGAAAGTATTTTATATTTCTGTCACCTTCCAAATGCCAATTTAGCTTTGCTTTTTCCTGCCAGAAAATTTCTTGTCTGTTGAGAGCTACTTCAAGGGCAATATTTGCATTTTTTTTTCATCATTAAGGAGAGAATCAGAAGGGCCAAGTTGTTGGATTTGAACTTGAATGTGTTGAAGGTTATATTCAGCTGCTGTAACAGAAACATCAACATTTCCAAAGCAAGACTTGTTCCAGACCTTTAACTTGTCTTTTAAGATTTTGAGCTTTTTGGTCAAAACAAACATAGGGCAACCAACTACACTAGTGTTCCAGCAATCTAAAATGATATTCTTGCAATCAGGGTGAGAAGACCACATTTTCATAAATTTAAAATTTGAGGCAAAAGAATTTGTGGTTAAGTGAAATTCAAACAAAAGAGGAAAGTGATCTGACTTATGCCTGGTAAGGGTTGAAACTGAGGAAACACGACAAGTGTCTAGCCAAGTTTGATTACACACAACTCTGTCCAATCTTTTCTCAGTGTATCTATGCCCGCCTCTACCATTATGCCATGTTAAAAAAGCACCTCTTGTAGGTAAGTGAAGCAAATTAGAGAAATCAATCCAAGATTGAAACTCTTCCATAGGCAATCTGGCAGGAGAAAATCTACCCCTGTGTTCATGCGCCCCCAAAATGACATTAAAATCTCCTATGAAACGCCAAGGCAAAGCATGTTGAGATTGTAAAATGTTAAGGGAGTTCCAAAGTTTTCTTCTGTTCAAATAATTTGTTGAAGCATAAATAGCATAAAAGGCTAAAGGTTTGTCATTTACAACTAAAGAAAAAGATACTTGCTGTTCATCAGAGGCTAAAATAGTTGGATCAAGGTCCAACCTACAAAGACACCATAGATTAGGCAAAAGATTAGGTCTAGAATTCATGGCAAAAAGTTTTAGGTTCAGGCTAAGTAACCATCTTCTAGGAAGATCATGAAAGTCCATCCATGGTTCAGATAACAAAACTATATCAGGTTTATGTTGAAGAACAAAATTTTTTAAGGCTAATCTTGTAGGGGAGTTAGTTAAACCCCTTGTGTTCCAATAAAAGCACTTCATTTAAAAGGTTTAAGAGAAACCTTTGATCTGGTTGCATAGGATTCCTTGCTATAGTGACTCTTCTTTCTTTGGAGTTTTTCTGGTGTTTGGATATGTTCATTGTAAAGCCATCATCAGGATTGGTTAAATCTTGTTCAGGAGCTTGTTGAATTTCATCTTCCTCTTCTGCCATAGCAGCCCAAGAGTTTTTAAGGAAAACCATATCTTTCTTCACCCTGTCTGGGGTTTGAATTGGATCAGAGCTAGAATTAGAATGACATGCAACAACCTTGTTCTTTGTAGCCAAATCAGGGACTTGACTAGAGTCAGCACAAGCATTTGTAGCAGAAGGAGTGCCTAGGTGCTGCTGAGTAGCATCAACAAAAGAGTCACTAGAAACATCACTGTCAACAAGACCATCAACAACATCAACATTAGCATTCAAGTCAGATTCCAATTGAAGGTCTTGCTCTTTAAAAATTGCTCCAGGGGTCAAAATAGGACTCAACACAACAACTTCATTATACACAGGTGTTTTTTGCTTTGGTAAGTCAGATTCCTTGTGGGGCAAGGCATGGTTGACTATCTTAATTTGTAGTTGTGGGTTCTCCTCGAGGGAAGGGGAGTTATGTTCAAACCCTTTTCATTTAGCATTTTCTTGCTCTGAATTTCCACCAATCACAATAACATTGCAATCATGACTTTCAACATTGATAACCTCATTTTCATTTTGTTTTTGTTGTTGAGGCCTACCATCTCTGGTTTGAACATAAGCTTTTTTAGCATCCACTGCAACTTGTTTCTTAGCTATGATTCCTTTGTTAGTTTTCACTTCATCCTCTTTATTCCACCTTCTACAGTTATCCACATGATGACCAATAACCTGACAAGCATTGCAAAAGTCTGGAACATTCTCATAATCAATTTCCACAAAGAAAGCAAAACCTTTTCTTTCTACAAGCACCTTGTTTCTGAGAGGTTGACTGATATCAATATCCACAAGTACCCTAGCAAACTGTCCAAAGGTACGTTCATGCATAGACCTAGCTGTAACAGAGTCCATACAAATAGGAGTTCCCAAACTACCAGCAATTGTGAAGAGAATATTCTTGTGCCAATACTCTTGTGATAAACCATAAAATTTTACCCATAGCTGAGCAAAAGTATTTTGTTGTGCTTTAGGGTTGAAATCTTTGGACCAAGCAAAAAGCTTTAACAATCCAGGGTTCAAACTCCATGAAGGAACAGAGCGAACCCTTCTAACATCCTCTAAAGTGGAGAAAGTGAATTCATAGAAGCCCTTACCAAGCGAGATTGAACCCCATTTTGAGAAATCTTTCCAAACCGACGATAACTTAGCTTTCAAGGCAACAACCGACAACGGCGACGAACCCTTAGGCCACAGGATTCTCCCATGAAGGTTATGTTTGCAAGCATCCAGACCAACTTGATACGCAACTTCCGGAATCTCAATGGCTAAACGATCACCCTTAACAACCGGTTGGGGGAGTTGCGAAAGAGGAATATCGCAAACATTTGATAAGGCTTGAACAAAGGTTTTAGGTGTTTTAGGTTGGTTCAGGTTAGGTTGGTTGATGATGGTTTTTGTTGGTTCAGATTCAAAATATAAGCATTTCCATGGAATATTGAAGGAAACCATGATGATCGGCGACGGAAAATGAAGGCGGCGACGGTGATTTGGGGAAGAAGGTGACGGTGAACAGTGCTTACGTAGGAGCCACTCTATCTCTCTCTAGAAAAAACATCTCTCCTCCCTTGATCCTATCCAATAACACTCTACATTAGTATAAGGTATACACAATAAAAAGATGCTTTAAGCTCTCCGGAGTCGGGCCTCCAATTTATAGGAGCATCAAATTTTAATTATATGATATTGAGTTCATTAAGAGTGACAAAAAAAGGTTAAATATATTATAAAAAAAAATGGTTAAATATATTTTCTCTCTATAAAATTATGAAATTTTTAAGTTTAAATCCTCAAAAAATATAGTCACTATTTGCCTTTTTTTTTTGTCAAGTAGCATGATAGATAAAGTTTCACTTATTTAAGATGAAATAATGAGAATACTAAGATTCGAATTCCGATCTTATATATTACATGCAATGTCTCTATCATACTATTATTAGTGTGGAAAATACTTACCTAGGCACAAGCACAAAATTGAGGTGTTAGGCACAACATCTAATGGCTGGAAATTATGAAGACCAATACTATAAGATTTGGTAGCTAAATCCATGGAAGTAGAACGACATGGGAAAAAATTCCTAAGAAGTCCAGCTGGAAAAATACTTTATCCAGTAATTATCCTTAGACCAAATTTAAATAATCTTGGACTTTATAAGGCTCAGATTAGATGGTTTAAACATCTAGAATATTGGTTTAGAAATACTGGAGATGATTTTCTATCCAAAGGATATAAAGCATTAGCTGAATATCTTCAGAAAAAACTAAGGTTTATGGCAAGATGACTGAAGAGAGTATAACAAGTGTTCTACAAAAAGTTTTAGATAACCTAGAAAAACAAACATTATATTTAGAAAACTTACAATTTGAAGAAAGTAAGTATAAACCTCGTGAAACTTGGAACTTTCATGAAGAAAACTTTACCTGCTATGAAAAGGATGAATTGCATAGATATCCTCACATTTTTCATACAACAAATCCGCAACTCAACAATATAGCATGTATGTTAACTTATATAATAAAAAATTGTTGCTATCAAAATTTTCACCAAAGAATGGATGAATTTCAAGAAGAACAAAAAAGAAATATAGAGAATATCTGCATTAAATTAGAGGTTCTTTCAAAACTCTTAGAAAATAAAGAAGAATATTTAACTCTGAATGAGTTATCTCAATTTCTTAAGAAGGGGGAAGATAAGGGAAAACAAATAAAAATATTACAAAACATACCACAAAACCAACCTCAAGAAAAGATTTCTAAACTCGAAGAAACTTGAGTCCACACAATTAAGAATTAAACCACCATTTAATTACTTTTAAATATGGATGATACAGAAGAAGCCCTCAATAGGCAATTAGAAAATTTAGAAAGATTAATGGTCTCTCTAGATATTAGTGGCAAAAGCCAGGAAACTTATGATGACAAATCAGAAGATAATAATCAGATTATTTATGACTTTAGCTCAGAAGAAGAAGCTAATGAAAATAAGATTGAAAACCCTCATTATGTAAAAATAGAAGAATATGGAGAAACTTCGGGAATTAAAAGACCTGCAGATTTTGAAAAAGAATTCACCAAACAAAAATTCCAGAAAGTACCTCATTATTATGTACCTTCACAAAATCCATTTCAAGGACAAGGAATTTTAGATATAGACTGCAGTGTTAATACAGAAAGAGATCTTAGAGATTGGTATAATACAAACAGTGTATTAATCCAGTTAAACGAAGATCTTAAACATTTAGGAGCATCTGACATTTTCAACTATCTCCAATATAAAACTAGAGGAAATGCTTACAAATACATTTCCACTTTACCATTAGAAGTTATGGGAGAATTACCTCTAACAGGAACCCTAGTAGTAGATTGGGTCTATGGTTTACTAATAAAAGAATTCAAAGGATGGAAAAACTCCATTCAATCAAAAATAGCATTTTCTGACCAAAACCTTTGGAAAATCACCAACCTAAAAATCTGCAATATGTGTTATGTGGATAACTTCATTTGTGAATTTCAGGACTATTACTATAACATAGATAATAATACTAGAATCTCTAGAAACTTGTTAGAACTATTTTATGACAAGTTACCAGAAAAAGTATTGGTTCAAGTTAAGATGTTCTTTACTTCAGCGTTAGCAGAAGGAAAAGTAGACGATACTTTAGGAGGAAGAATAACTTCCTTAAAAATTTGGCTTCAAGAAATGTGTAGTCAAAAGATAGTCAAAAAGGAAGCTCAAATATCCCTTTGTTGTAACAAATTACAAGACAAAGTAGGAAATTATGGTTGTAACTCTAGAAAGAAATCTAGAAAGATAAGGACACACAAACCTTATAAAAGAAAGAAGTTCAAGAAGGTCCCTTTTAGAAAATTCAAAAGAGGAGATAAAAAATTCTTTAGGAAAAAACAACCTTACCCTAAGAAGAAAACATGTCCACAAGGTAAAAAATCATGTACATGTTGGCTATGTCATGAAGAAGGTCACTATGAAAACGAGTGTCCTAAGAAGAATAATCCTAAGAAAAATGTCTTACATGCAATATATGCAATAGGATATGAACCTATAGAATCAGACATAGAATCTGATGAAGACATTTACGAATACTGTACAGAAACAGATTCCGATGTCGAAGAAGATACTTGGTAAAGGAAATCCAAGTGCTACGTTTATTAAAATAGTACTAAAAAATAAAAATCTCTTAGCCTATATAGATACAGGTGCAACTCTTTGTTTTGGGAGAAAATCTATCTCTAGAAATTGGGAAAGATTAGTTAAACCAAAAGAAATAATAGTTGCAGATAAATCAAAACATCAGATATGGTTTAACCTTAGAGATGTATCTATAGAAATCGAAGGATATAAGTTTTTTATCCCAACAATATACCTCCATGATTTAGGATTAGACCTAATTATAGGAAATAACTTTTTAAAGTTATATGAACCTTTTACTCAAAGAAAGGGTACTATATCACTTCAATGGAAGGACTTGGGAAATCCTAAGAATAGCAAAATAGTAACCACCAAAATAGTTACTAGAAATGAGATCTTAAATCTTATTATGGGAAACCTTAGAGAGTTAAGAACGATGTGGGAAGAAAGAAGCTTCCATGTCAATATAGAAGAAAGATTAGATGAAGTTTGTTCAGATAACCCTCTAGACAGCCTTAAAAACACTAATCATGAACTTATAGTCATTAAACTTAAGAACCCGAATGACGAGATAAATGTTCCAAATAGGATTCCATATTCTATTAGAGATGTGGAAGAATTTCAACAAGAATGTAAAGATCTACTTGATAAGGACCTTATTAGACCCTCATCAAGCCCACATTCTGCACCAGCTTTTTATGTTGAAAATCACAACGAAATAAAAAGAGGAAAGAGAAGAATGGTAATTAATTATAAGAAACTTAATCTGGCAACAGTTGGAGATTCTTATAAATTACCAAGAAAATATTTTATTCTAGAAAAAATAAAAGGATGTAATTGGTTTTCTTCCTTAGATGCAAAGTCTGGCTATTACCAGCTAAGACTAGCTGAAGAAACAAAACCATTAACAGCTTTTTCATGTCCACCACAACAACATTTCGAATGGAATGTTTTACCTTTTGGACTAAAACAAGCACCATCAATATATCAGAGATTTATGGATCAATCTCTTCAAGGATTGGACCATATATGTCTAGCATATATAGATGATATACTTATTTTCACAAAAGGAAGTAAGGAACAACATCTTCAAGATATAGAAACTGTTCTTTTAAGAATTAAAGAAAAAGGTATTGTGATTTCAAAAAAGAAATCAAAACTTTTACAAAAAGAAATAGAATACCTTGGTTTAATCCTAAAAGAAAATGGGGAACTGAGTTTAGCACCTCATACCCAAGAAAAAATACAAGCCTTTCCAAATGAGCTTTCTGATAGAAAGCAAATCCAAAGATTTCTTGGATGTTTAAATTATATTGCTAATGAAGGATTTTTCAAGGACTTGGCAAAAGAAAGAAAACATTTGCAAAAGAAAATTTCAGAAAAAATTCCATGGTCTTGGACCAAAACAGATTCTGATATTGTTAAAACAATTAAAGAAAAAATTCAAGTTTTACCTAAACTTTACAATCCAACGAAAGAAGATTTTTTAATTATAGAGACAGATGCATCACAAACAACCTGGGCAGGTTGTATGAGAGCCTTACCTAATGGTAAAGCAAAACTTTCTCTTAATGAGAAGGGATATAAAATTGAAGAATCTAAGGATCTTCAATCAAAAGAATCTGAAACTTCGAGGGAAGGGACAGATACTATAAAAGGCATTGATTACAGTGCTTCTAAAATCCTGATAAAGGATACTCAAAAATTACATTTATGTAAATATATTTCTGGTACATTTACAGATACAGAATCTAGATACCATATCCAGGAACTAGAAACTCTGGCATGTGTAAAGATATTAGAAAAATGGAAGATTGATTTATTACCATCAAGGTTTCTTCTTCGTACAGATTCTAAATATCTTACAGGATTTTGGAAATATAAAATTAAAGCTGACCATAAACAAGGCAGACTAATAAGATGGCAGATGAAGTTACAACAATTCGAGCCATATATTCAATACATAAAATCTGAACAAAACAGTTTTGCAGATACACTAACGAGAGAATGGAGCAAGCAATAAAGCTGCTTCAAAACAACATAAAGCAGAAGGATGAGCAGCTCGCTGCCATTGATTCTAGAAGAAAAAAGATCTCCGACGAGAGGGGGGAGATGATTACAACACTCAAAAGTTTGCAAAACATGACAACAAATATAGACCAGTCTTCAACACAAACAGCAAGCTTAGACAAAGTTCTCAAAGATAAAGAAAACTGGGACTTGCTAGGACAACCTTCTGGGAAGTATGATTACTATGTAAAATATACAGCCCCAGAAAGTTCAGAAATTCCCATTGAAGGAGTAACACCTAGCGGATGGAAATCAAATTCAAATGAAGAACAGGAAGCCGAATCCTCAGGAACAACTTCAAACAGCAAAAAATCATGGGCTGAAGAAGTTGAAGAAGAAGATGAAGCCAGAAAAAATGGTTTATCAGCAACCATCCAAATAAGCGATCCCGTAGACAATGAAATAGGAAAGTTTGAAGCCTATGTCATATTCGATGGTCCAATGAAAGGGATCTATAGAAAATGGGCAATAGCTAAACAACATATCATTGGCAAGAATGTACGTCACAAAGGATACAAAACCATGAAAGAAGCGGAACATGCACTTTATGGAGCCTACAAAGAAATTACAACAGCAAAAAACTTCCAAAAATCTCCCACAATGGAGTCAAAAAAGAAGTTATCAATCGACAAAATTCGCCAGCTCGAACATCAGAAGAATTTTCAGATAACTGATCCAACCTATATGGAATTTAGTCTCAGATGGAAATGGCTAAACCACTATGTAGAAGAATTCATCACTGAATGCTTCTATCCAGTTAGCAGAATTGGCTGCACCAAGGCAGTCGTACTACCTAGAATAGACAGTACTATATGTCTATCTTTCTTTCAAAATGGGTTGATCCATACTATATACTTGGAAGAACAAGCCGGAAAAACTTTTGGAGAACTCAAATTCCTTCCAAAGGAGTTACAAAATTTGGCACAAAAATTCAACAACTTGTTTGCCAAAGGAAAAGAAATTTTTATTCAAATTGAATCCACATATCCTTGGTACGATGAAATTACCCTAGAACTTACAACAAAACCTTTATACCTCATCAAGATTGGAATTTCAAATAAAGAATATCCGGTGATGAACAGAGAAAAAACTGAATGGCACCCTGCTATTTACCTTAAACAAATTAAGCACTTTCACCAGAAAGTTACTAGATTGTCCTCCCAGACAAATTACAGAGTTGTTTATGAAGATTCATCAATGGTTGTATACAGCGACTCTAGAAAGCCTGCGAAGGACAAAGATATCAAAGCAATCAAGAACCTTGAAGAAAAGGTTGACCAATTGAAAGATGATCATGAAAAATTACCCAAGGTAATTCAAGAAGAATGCTGTCAATACTTTTTACAGTATTACAAAGGACACATGTGCAAAAATTGTCCACCAAAATCGTCGGCACAAGAAGACAAAGAAGCCAACAGCACAAAGCTACACATCACAATGTAGACAATAATGTATAGTGGCACCTTATCACATCTGAGTCAGATGGGGACCACTTAGTAAGCCTCATAATAATTATCTACATTATTGTTTGATGTTTTTTCCTTAGTGCGTATTGTTTTAGTTAGTGCATGTTACTTTTATAAGTGCATGTCACTCTAGTGTGATGTAGTGTGCTGTCATGGAAAGGGACGTGCTACCTAATATGTGAGCCCTTCTCCACTATAAATAAGAGCATTTAGCTCATTTGTAAACACAGTTGAAAATATATGAAACTACTATCTAGTTTTCTGAAGAATTATTTCTTCTGTCCTTAGAATCATTTCTAAGAAGTAGCTCTTGAGGTAATACTCTGGAGGAGCTAGATCCTTGAGATAATACTCTGGAAGGACCACTCATACCAACAATATAATCAATAGATTATATCCCAAAACACAAACATCTTTAAGACAAAGATTTCATTAACATCAAATAGAGAATTCAATCAGGTATGATTATATCCCTTTTAAATTCAAAAGTTACATTTCAATACCATATTATTGGTATGATAAATGAAAAAATAGTACCAATTTTAATTGATACAGGAGCTGCATGGTCACATGTATCAAAAGAAATTTGTGATAATTTTGAAATATTATCAGAACCAAGAGCTGTTTTAAAATTTGATGGTTCTTTAAAAATTATGTCACAAAACACTATTATTCGTTTAAAACTCAGAGGATTGGAAGAGTTCCAATTAAAAATACTAATTGATGAACAACCAAATAAATTCTTGTTTGGTATAGATTTTTTAGAACAATTCGAATATTCAATTACTTCTGAATATTTATTGTTAGATAGTTCTGAACAACCAAGACATAAACTTCATGAAGAAACTATCAAGTCCTTTCTAAAAAATTATCATGTCTGAAATTTCACTTTTGGAAAATAAATCCAGTTATTTTGCTGATGGCATATCAGATCATAAAATAGAAGAAACAGATTTATCCTTAACAGCAGAGGAAAACTTTAAACGAAAGTTTAATAAATTCAAAGAATTTTTCTCAAGAAAAAATATTTTGAAATTTGGAATAATAACTGGAGAAGAAGCAATTCCAATTGACTCTACTTATGGAAATATAGTCGTATCTACTATAGATAGAACACAAATTAGAAGAAGAATTGAAAACCTATCTGAAAAAGAAAGAACTAAAATTGGTTATATTCACATATCAACCATTCAGATTTTGATTAAAAGTACTTTCATGAAAGGTATTGACTCGCCCCTAGAAATAATTTTAGAGGATTCTAGGATTATAGATAGAAGACAATCAATAATTGCACAAGGAAAATGCAATTTGAAATATGGAAAAATTAAGTTTGATATAAACTTACAAATGGGGTTATCCCTAAAAGATAAAGATCTAGACAGATCTATAGTTTTTCACTATAAATTGGAAAACCCAAATCTTATGAAAACAGGTAATCATCCCTTTACAATCTGCTATAGGATTAATTATGCTCTAAGCAATTCACACCACAGTATAGAATTTACAGGAAAAGATACAATTCATATTGATGAATTATTCACACCACTGGTAACATTAGAATCACCTATATTTAGAAATCCAGCAAGGAATAGTTCTTCTCTAATAGAAGTTGACAAAAATTTGTTTGAAGAAACAGAAGAAAGAACGTTATTTAAAAGCCAAAGCCTTAGAATAACACCACCCAAAAGAGATTTTGAAATCTCAGAACAAAAGGAATTACATAAGCTACAAAGCTCAGTAGCATGGTTGTCTTTGCAGCTCGAAAAATTGGACAAAAGAATCTAGATTTATCTATAAATTTTTTGATGAATTTAGACCAAAAACTCTGGTATCAGAGCATAACTCGATCTTAGACAGCATATTGTTGAAGTAAAGCCGCAGGTATCATATACAAACCATACACTTCTATGGTCTTTAAAAACTACCTTTATTATACTTTTGACACAAAAAACCATTTTTTATGTGTTGTCCTATTTTGGTTGGATGTGCCCAAATATAACTTGTTGGTTACGTGCCCAAGCAAGAATAACTCTATTAGTGTTGTTCCAAACTACAATACTATGGAGGATTAACATCACCATTAAAAATAAGTTTCTTAAACCTTTAAAAAAGTTGGTCCAATTTTGAACCGATTCAAGTCAACTTTGTTATTTATTGGTTTAATTAGTTCAGATTTCGAGATAAAATATTATCAAAATGGAACTACTAAATCTAATTGACTATTTTTTATTGATTGAAATATCTTTTCTCCAAAAACAGAATAAAATAAACTAAACTAACCTATTACCCCTCTAATGACATATATTTAGAATTGGCGGGAGTATTTTCTAATTAGGGTTCTTATTATTGTTTATGAACATTTTCTCATTGGGCACACAACATGAAAGAATTGATAACCAACCGTTGTAAAAGCAAAAGAGGTAAGGTAATTAGTATTGAGAACCCACCATTATCATATGCTGGATACAACTTTAATTATTGCATTTTTAATTTAGTGATGATAATGTAATTGGAGCAGGCCATAATTTTGTCCAGAGAGCTCAATTGATGACCCAGAGAATGCAGCAAGTGTGGACTGGATTTTATATCTGATCCGGTCCCATGCCATTTCCTACTGCATCTCAAACTTTGACCCGCTTTCAAAAATCCATTTTTTTTAAGCTATCGAAAAATTGTACTATAGTACTGTTTAATCATCACTATCCCACTCGAATTTGGATTAGGTGCAGTTGTTTGATTAAGATCTAAAGATCAAAATTTTAATTTAAAATAAGTTTATTTATATAATTTTAAATTTTAAAGATTGAGTTTGATATCTAGACTAAGGTACTGTTTGGCATAGTTTATTTCAAACTTTTTTACTTAATAAAAGAAAAAGTTATGCCAAACAGATTTTCAATAAGTTCTTGACAGAAAAATATTGTTTAAGTTTTATGAGTAAAATACATAGATAAAAAAAAAAATTTAAGCTAAAAAAACAACAATTATCATAAAGCTTTAAATTTTTTTAGGAAAGTGTTCTGACCTCATGTGATATTCATAGTTTGTCCTGAGTAAAAAAACAAAGGACACCAACGCAATTTGGATTAGATAGGTTGATCGACCAAACAAAGTGTTCCGGTCGACCTTTTGTTTGACTTTCATGATTTTGGCCTTTGTAAAAGGCATCTTTTTATGTTGGGGAGAATGTGTATTGTTTATAAACTACTACCTCCGTCCCAAAATAAAAGATCATTTTGAGTAAATGATGGGAATTAAGAAAGTTGATTGTGATATTAAATGTGTTGACTTTTAGTATTATTTTTACAAGTTTGCCCTTTATGAGAGAGAATTAGTTGATAATTTTACAAAGTATTTATCATCAATTGCAGAAAACGATGTATCATGATTAAGGGTATAGAGGAAAAGAAATAATAAATGTACTTGAAAATTGCAAAGAGTTCTTATAAAATGGGACAAGTAAAAAAGTGAAAATGGTCTTATATTTTGGGACGGAGGTAGTACTTTTTGATTGAATTTTCAAGTAATGCAAGACTATTTTCAGGTACCGGATCAATAGCCTTTAATCGAGGTTAAGGCTAAAGGGTAAGTACCTTATGCAGTCCACAATATTGTGTTTTTGAAGTATTGTTTGCTTCAAATTTCGGTTATCGAACCAATCACTTTTTATTTTCACGCACCAAGAATAACGTTTGACAAGAGAGTGCGTGTTAAGAGTCACATATTGGATGAAAGGTAACTTGAACACGGGTTTATATATAGAGACAATTTTTATTTTACAAACCGATTTTGTAGCGTTCACCGTTGAGAGATAACTTGAACATGAATTTATAAGTAGAGAGGTCATTTCTTATATAAAACTGAGTTATGTCAAACTCAAAATTTTAAGAACGACCAATTTGGTGGAAGTGTGTTAAATAGAAGAAATGTATGTGCATTGTTATTCTTTAAAATTATGTATATTAATAAAAGGGTTTGCCTAATATGCATAAGTGAAATAAGTCTTTCAAAATCTACAAATTTATTTTTACCTTTAAATTAATATCTCATATTATATTTCATTTGATCTAATCGTAAGACTTATTAATCTAATGATGAAAACAAAATTATACATAATAAAAAATTTGTCTTACTTATATACCATAGACTTGGTCTAACAAAAGAATTGAAAAATAGCACTTGTACTTCAATTTTGAGATTTTCAATTTCTGTGTAACAACTAGTGTTAGACAACATAGTGTTGAATAGGTAAATGATAGATATAAATTTCGATTTTCATAAATGAATTTGGACTACCCAAAATCTATAAATAGACATTGAGAATTTATTCCCGCTTCTTCATCCTTCTCGCGGCCTCCTACAAATTTTTTATCTCCCTTATATTCTTAGTAGCGAGTGTTATAAAATACAAATTTTAAAAACAAAAACACCATTCGCAACTCATCATGGGATGATGTTCGTATTTTAAGGTGCGAGCGAGTTTGATAAAGAAATTGGTGCATAAACTGTTGAAAAATATCAAGTGAGTTGTCTCACATTGGTTGGAAGAGTTTGTGTTAAACAACATATAAGTGATAAGACTCATAAACTAATATCTTAAGGTTGAGTGAAGATACAATGTTAAAGTCACTTGTGTGGTTGCTCTTAGCTCAACATATTGATCTAATCCAATGAAGCTCCCCTTGAACGGCCCAACAAAACTATGAAATTTTCAATAACAAACATAATACATTGAAATGAAGATCAAAACAATAAACATAAGTTAAAAACATCAATTAAACACCAATGAGACATAGAAGAGCTAAATTAATTACTTCATCTCTCTCAGATTCGACCATGCATGCTGCAATTTCATCAAAGGTCCTCAGACGAATCATGCTTAAACAAATATCTTGAACATATTCATCAATGTCGTGTCTAACTCGATAGATCTCTTGGTACTATATTGAGAGAAAATGGAGTACATTGTTTTCGCATCGTCGGCATTTCGAAGTTTTGTACCACACGTTAAAAATATATATGTATTGCTAATTGGTTTGCATATTAGAATACAAACTAGGAGGTTATGATTCACACTTTATGCAACAAACGTGTATTATTATGTATTAAAGAAACACTTTATTTAAGAGGCGTGACGGGTTCAAACAATGAAAGTTGTGAAAATAATTTTTCCGTTCCCGTTCGTAAATTAAGGTGCGAAATATTTTTGCAAATTAAATGCGAGCGGAGTATTTTCTTAATTTGGAGAACTAATGAGAAGATACAAGGGTGAAGAAAAGAAATTCTCACTAACATTTCTTGGTACAATGGATGCTTGTAGCTTGTAACATGCTTTAATTTTGGAATGGGAACAACAACCACTCCTCACTCTAGACTTTTCATATTTGCACGACATATTTAAATTGTATTATATTTATCTTATTATCAAATTATAATTTTAAATTTGTATGTCAAAATAACTCTTAACACAAGGTTTTAGTGTATTTGGATTTTCTATAATTTACATTTAAAAATTCTACATTCACCTATATTCATTTATATTTAGTCAAAAATATTAGAAGAGAGAATAGAGAGAGACAATATGATAAGGGATAATGATAAAATTGACCTTAAAAATAAATTAAATATAAATAAATATAGAATTTTTTTAATGAAAAAAATTCAAATCCAGTTTCAACTCACCAAATTAGTAAAAAAAATCTAAGTTAAGTAATTAATGCACCAAATCTGAGTCAGCAAGACAATCCAATTTTTTTTCACTCTTATAAGGCACCCTATACCAAACAGGTGGACTTATATGAAACAAAGCCTTGTGAGAGACCCTAAAAAAAGGAGGCATATACTTGCTTGAAATGCAAGAGGACTACCTAAATGTCACAACAAGAAACCTTCTCAACGTGTGCCTTTTACCACCAAGTTATATACTAAAATGATGGTGAAAAACATGGACAAATATCTTCAAGAATAAGCCAATAGGAAAGGTAAAATAGGTACCAAGAGATGCTTCTATTTTGTTGTGAACAAAAGTATGAGATGGATATCTGATTGGTGGAACGACACCTTCTTATACAAGATAGAAAAGTTTTGAAAAGGGCACTGTACCAACAACAAATTTTAATACATGATCAATATGCAATAGAATTTTAAAATGTCACAAAATATCCTTTTCAAAAAAAAAATGTCACAAAATATGAAGTGACATTTGCAAAATCTTCACCCTTGTCTAAGCAAAGTCTAGTGTTTGTTCTCCTCTTTATCTCTCTTACCCTTCTTTTTATTTAGCTTCACATTACTTCATGTGCATGAGCCACACCACTTCACCAAATGGGGTGGCTTCAATCCCTCTTCTCTCCAATCAAGAAGCTATGGTTCAAGATGAATTCAACTCAAAAGAAGAGTAAGTTCAATAACACTCTCTAACTACATTATTATTGTTTTCACTCATGCATATAGCTAGTTTTAATCAAGCAATGCTTGTAATTTTGTCCTTTTTTTTTTTACAATGTTTGTGCACTTTGAATAAAGCTTCTATTCTTGAACCACTCAACCAAAAATACCACAAGTTTCTTTACCTTAAAGAAATATTCCAAATTCTTTTCTTCCTGCCCTTAATTTCTTCCTTTCTCTCCTCTCACTCACATGACACTAAATTTTTCAAATATTTTCTTATCATTTCAGGAAGAGGGCTTTACATTCTATATGAAGATGTCAAATCTTGCCCTTATGAAGACGTTCACGTCCTCTGGTCAATACTCGTGGAATCACATACACCTTCTTTACCATCGAAAAAATGAAGGCCATGGGCACAATACATAATTGAGAAAAAGATTGTAATTAATGTACATAAAAATAATTATAATGTTCATAGTACCATAGTGTTTTTTTTCCCTCTCTTTTAACTTCTGTAGCACCAAAACATAATACATCTCAAATTTTGTTTTTAAAGCAATCACTATAAGCTATTATTTATACCTCCATTTTCCTTTATTCTTGAATGCTTTTGATTTCTGCACAATTTTTTATCCACTATTAAAACCTGTATACATCAAGGTGGTCACATAAGCATTTCTTGAGGTTTTCAGGCAGAGTTGAGTAGGGGAAGGAAAGTGATTGTAATTTTGTATTTCTTGGTAAAGCTTTTTCTTGTTAAGGTGTCTATTATAAGCTGTTGAAAAGGTTGTTTCTTACATTGATTTCCTTGTTGATGTTGACTTGTGAAAGCTCATGGCTATAACCTAGTCAATCACAAGTTATTAGGTTAAAGAAAATTGTTAAATTAGGCTTCCTTATTCAAATCACATAGCAAGTTTCATAGGATAAGTCTTTCATGCCACCCAACAATAATGGAACAGTGATACTAACATGCATACCTTAGCAAAATAACTTGAAATCTAAATAATTTAATTTGCACTTGATTGAGTAGAATAGAAATCACTTTTAGAAATACAAGAGTAATCTGAAGAGAATAAGCATTCATATATCACAACATGAAAAATATAGGAAGTGATGTAATATTGTAAAATGCTTTACAAGTTGTGTAGTCGATCCTTTAAAAGTCTAAAAAATGTTTTTTTTCCAACATAAAACTTTCTTAATAAAATTGTAGCATCTCACTCAACAATTTGTGTGTTTAAAACTGTTATTCACTCTCTCATCTCTTCAGTGATTCTTAGCCTAAGTGTTATAATTTTTTGAGCATTTTTCAATTTGAAGCTTTGTCGACTAAATGAAACATATGAAGCCCCTCCTTCCTAACACTCCTGCAAAATAAAAGTTGAGCATAATAACTCAATATATCTGTTTGATTTTAGTAAAATGAACCCTAAATCACAATTAATTGATGGCAAAAACAGCTACTTTTGATGCTCTGTGGCCTAAAGGCAAATAGCAGCATTGCTTTATAGGATCATAATTATGTAAGGGTTATATTAGAAATGGCTTCATAAACCTATTTACTTGGGGGTTCAGTCTAGGGTGGAGGAAGGGTAATAATGTCCTTAAAAATATGTACAGGCTTGCTCCAATTTTTCATTCATCTTAGAGGTAGCACTTGCTTCTTTACTAGTATTTCTTAACTGAACAGGATATAAAAATGTGAACTCTATCATTGGTAGCACTGCCAGTATTTTGAAATTGAGGCTATCATACAAATCATGAACATGTGAAATGTCTTACAGCATTATAGAGCCGACGAAGAGGGACATTCTGAGACATTTTGTAGCCAATCTTTAAAATAGTTTTGACAATCATCCCCCGCCTGAGAGATAGCAGCAAGAGGTGTGACAGTAATCTAAACGAAAAAGCGAAATCATGTTAGTCACAATCCGTGTATTCACTGTCCAATAATATTTTATATATATAACTCACATATCCTTCCTGCAAAGATTTGTGATCATTATCATCATGATCAAGTTGAGAACCTCTTACCTACAAAATTAAAATAGTATACTACATCATACTCAAGCACACATCTAAGATATGTAGCACTGGTTAAAACAAAAAGAATTCATCGAAAGATATTGAGAATTAGCTGTACAAATGAATATAGAGATTTTCAGGTGAGAAATGAACCTACTTCTCTTGAAAATAAAAGACTTCCAGGTGATATAGATGACATGTTAATATCTGCATGTGCTGGTTTGTCTGCATTGGTCATATCAGATGACATCTTTCGTCCTTCCATCTCAGAGGCGATTTGCTTCCATCCCATCTTGGTTAAACCTTTACCCTGCTTAGTTAGCTTGTACCCCTTTTTGGTAGAATAGAAGAAACACAAATTAATGTGAAGCCATTGCATGGAAAACAACATAATCTGATACCAAAATCAACAATGCCAATCCTCTGAACTAGATAGGTATTTAAAGTTTCATTTGATGCAACACGAGATATATTGGAAAGAATAACATTTTCAGGAAGACAAAGCAACATTACAGTGAATCTATTTATATCAGGAGATCATATATTCTTTTCAAGAAATCAGAGATCAGAAACAAACATTTTTGCTTTTATATATTCAGTTACCATTTCTTTAGTATCCCAAGCATAAATCCGTGCATCATAACAAGTAACAACCTTCTAGGATTTTACTGATCCATATTTTTACAAAGAACACGTTTATTCTAACATAATTACCATAAAATGGCCTACAATAATTAAAATCCCCAAAACAACTCCTTAAGAAAACTATAATTAAATAATAAAAAAGCAAAATATTATAATGGACCCACACTTGTCCTGCATCATATATTAATTTCATCATAGCATAGTTATCTAGCTATTTCCTGCTAGTAATATATTTATAAGTGAAACATAAAAAAGGCAACATACTTTATGATTAGCAACATTGCTTGGCACATCTATATTCAAAAAGCACTTTTGAGGGTATCTTTGGTTCTTTATATCAACCAGTAAAGCACTTATGATAGGTACGCATGCTTGCGCGGCAAGGGTGAAGTCGTGTAGGTTACTCTTCTCTTTAACCCTGGATTGATCCGAAATGGTCAAATACAATAGTGATTAGCAGTTTCTCTCCCAGTTGATAGATAATGATATATTATAGTGTCTATGAACCATATATTTACAAAAAACTCTTTAAAAAACCGATTCAAAACAAACATTCAAGATAATAGCCACAAAAGTATTGAAAATATACCAGTCATATGAAATGGAGATAGAAGGTATATCATAGAAGAAAGCCTCTCGAGCTCCAGCAACTGTGCCCGAGTAAACACTGCATAAAAGGAACCTAATTAGTACATGTACAGTTATGAACACAAAAACTTCGTAGATTAATGACCACTGAAGTTGAGCATACTACTACTCTTTTTCAATTTAAGAAGATGGCTTAAAGATATGGAAAAAACGACACTACTTACATGTGATAACCGCAATTGTTACCCATGTTTATGCCACTGACTACCTGTAAATATGCATGACACATATTAGAAACCAGCAGAATGAATTTTTTATGTCGCGCAGCTTAGTCAAAAAGATCTTATATGTGAGGAATTTCTCAGAAAAAGAACATCTCAAAACAAAATAATGAAAAGTGAAAAACCAGTGGTACAAATAAGGGACCAAATCCCAAGGTCGTAGAAGTTTAACAAAAACTTTTCAAAGACTACCTAAATAAATAAAATGGTTCGCATTCGGTGATAAAGAAAAATAGCCAAGAAGCAGATAAAGTAACGGAGTAAGGAAAAGAAAAAAGTTCATTCCAACAATGTAATTACTTAGAAAGTAAAACTAAAAACTCAAGCAACAATAATAGCATACCAGATCAGCTACTGTAGGAAAGAGTAATTTGGAAAGTCCCAGAGAAGTGCAATCAGCTGGAGTCCCTGCGAATAATTTGCATAAGGACATTCTGTAAGACAGGAGAATATGTACAACTAATGTATTTGAAAGCAACTTCAAGATCAATCAAGAGGAAGAGAGTCACAGAATTTTTAATACAAGTTATTGGAAATTACATAATTAACCAAAAAATCTATGAAGAGAAAATAAACATATGTCTGCTGTAGTAACTAGTAAGTGCATGTGCAACAGTGTCGAAGTGAGGTAGTATGAATATGCAAAAACACACAAAAACATACACCCTCTGTCACTAATATAAGGAAAAAATCACTTTTTAATTAAATAACTGATGTATCTGGTATATATATATATATATTTTGGCAATTATTCGATGAACCTAAAAAAATGATTTGTTGCTTATAATAGTGACGGCGGAAGGTGTAATAGATTTTAAAGAGGAAAAAACAGATAACAAACCAGAAACTGCATAGGCTGTGGTTCCATCAATGTGAACTTTCTTGGCTGCTATAGGGTGAAGCCAAGTAATACTGTGACTAACTGCTGATTTTTCACTGGAAATTATTCAATTATGAAATAGTTAGGTAACACAATAAAACCAACAAGAGACGATATTTTGACACAAAAAAAAAACCAAGATCATATGTCGGACACAAAACCGATGTTTATACAGTGTTGGATGTCAGAATGTGTATTATAAAAAAAAAAGCTTAAGTCTCTTACATTTATTTTAGGTTTCAATTTGATCACTACGTTTAAAAAGTATTAATTTGACCTGTTATGTTTCCACCATTTGCTTTAGTTAGTCTTTTCCGTTAGTTTTATCACTAACACTGTTTCAACTATACATGTATACAAGCATCCAAGTGCTCAAGTGTCTGTCTATATATACAAACCGTCTACCACATACGACAAAACTGACAGAAATGACTAACTAATGCAAACGGTGGAAACTAAGGACCAAATTAATACTCTTTAAATGTAAAGGACCGAATTGAAATCTAAAATAAACTTAAGAAATTAAGCCTAGAAAAACATTTCTGTAAATACAATAGCAGTAGAAATCACAGGTGGCAGAAAAATGAGTGTTGCTACAGAGACAATAGATGAAAATAAAAGAGAAGAGGGTGCGTTACGTACGAATCAGGAGCGGAAACTTGAATGTTGTAAAGATTGGTGGCGACGAGAGCGTTAACCAAAGCTCTGAGGCCAGGTGCATCGATTCCATCGTCGTTTGTGATCATGATTGTGCCCATGTTGGATTAGCGTTTGTCTTTGGATGAATGAACGAAGAAGAATTATAAGATACAGAAGAAGAAGATTGTTAGTTGGTTTGGGAATTACATACGAGTACGAAAATGGTACTTTCCTAAATTCCTATGATTTGGAGGGATACACAAAAATAAAATTTATTTTTTAAAAAAGTTTAATGTTTTGTAATTTTAAAATCATTTTAAATTACTCAAAAAGAAAAAATAATCATTTTTAAACTTGATAAGTGTGTGAGGATTGGGTTGATATAATTTAACTAAATAATTGAAGTTAACTCATTAAAGAATTACCGAGGACGAATTTGTATAAGTAATAAGAGCTTTGATCATTTTAAATATTTAATAAAGGGTTTAATTTTTGTGTGACTCACAAGTTAAACAAATGGACCAATTTGATGATTAATAAAGTTAGAAACATTTTTAAAATATTTATAAACCATAAATTTATTTGAGA
This sequence comes from Trifolium repens, assembly GCA_030408175.1. Lineage (NCBI taxonomy): Eukaryota > Viridiplantae > Streptophyta > Magnoliopsida > Fabales > Fabaceae > Trifolium > Trifolium repens. The sequence continues at coordinate 60,799,816 of CP125837.1, read as the reverse complement.
ATGCCTTGTGGTACTAGGGTGTTCATAAGTACGTACGGATGACTCGTTCAATCCAATGACCCAAAACAGCCCGTATTTTACCTGAATTAGATTCAAGTGGTGGGTCCAATTCGAATTAACCTGCTCAAACTCCAACTGGTTTGATTTGAGTAGCAGGTTTATAACTTTATACCCATGAACCCACAAACCCAACCCATTTTAAAGTATTTCATGTAAATTCTAATGTCTGAATTTTAGATAGTAAAATTTAATTTAAATCTTAAAATTTTCATGAAATAAATGCTATATAACTATTTTGTCAAAAAAAAGTGTCATATAACTTTTTTTTTAGAATTGATTAAAAAATTTAGATGCAATGCCCCATTAATCCAACCAATCACTCACCTTCCGATTGAACCAGTTCGAATTTAATATAAAAAATCCAAATTTTATATTCAACTCACTAAACTTTAACTAATCGAATAACAAACATGGAGTAATGCTATTAACAAACGTTTAAATACTCGCGTTTGAACACAACCTCTTATAGCATGCCACATACCTATTTTTTTTACCACTTACCTAATGACCGGTTCTATACTTCTATGTTTTTTTTTTGTTATTCATCAAGTTGGCAACCAACCTTGCAACTGACCCACCTCTATCGATCAATCCCATCCACCATTCTTTCTTCGTTACCACAAAATTCAACTTCTCTCCAGTAGCTGCTACCCCATCCACCATTCTTTTTTCGTTACCACGAAATTCAACCTCTCTCTAGTAGCTACTACTAATCTACTACTCTCCTTCTCAACGAGTTTTTCGATGTCCATGATTAAATTGTGTAGCGTTTGGTCGGACGATGGACTCCGTCATATTCGCCGTTTTTTGCAAGCCCTTTTTCAACCACCATTTACACTTATAGAAAACCGCAAACAAAACCATAGTAAATGACTCAGTGGGAGTAAGACTTAGGATTGATGGTTAGGTGAGGATAAAATGCATGATATGGGAGTTTAAAGATGGTGTTGCCGGTTGTTTAGGGAGAACGCGGAGGATGTGTGTGTTTGAATTTACAAACCAATTTTGTGTCGGTTGCCAATTTTACGGAAGAATAAAAATAATAACATGTCTTTTTATTAGTAGGTGTATGTATTTAAAGGCGTGTGACTGAACATGTGACCATAGTACTGCTCAATATTCATGACTAACTAGTGTGCTACCCGTGCATTGCACGGGTTGGATGGGCCAATCATGGTTGCGACCAATCATGGTCGTTGTTGTTCATAAAAGTTTATACAGACAATGATCGAAATTGTGCATCATTTCACTTGAAGAATGCTTGATTCCATGGCATAAGTTAATATTGGCTTGTGAGAGTGCCTTTAATTTGTAGTCTTAAGGAGCTTTCTCTAATGCACCTAAAACATATAGATTGTTCATAACCAAAAAACTGACTATCTATTCACTACAAGAAAATAAGCACTTCGCGACGGTTAAAATTGCAGTTTGCGACAGTTCAAAGTGTCACAATTGCACATCTGCGACGGTTCTCCAACCGTTGATGATTTCAGTGTCGCAAGAGAACATTGCGACAGTTTTAAAAACCGCTGTAACAATTGTTTCAAACCGTCACAGTGTTTTTCCAGAAAAATACTAGATTTAACAGCAGAACTTTGCGACAGTTTTGAAAACCGTCCCAATGTATTTTCCTGAAATTAAGAGTAGAGGTTGCAACGGTTACAAAACCGTCGCAAACTTGTTTTGTTTTAAAAATATATAAATTAATTTTAAAAATTTATTTATTTATTTTGATGGCTTATTAAATAAGTGTTACAATATCCATATAAAAGTAACAAAATTAAAATGCACTAGTATATAAATATAAATAACTTCATCTCATTCATATAATTCATTCAAAAGTGACAATATCTATACATAAAAAATCCAATTAAAGTACTTGAAACTCTAAAAGAAAAAAACTAGCATAGTTCAAACATTCAAAAACATAAACATTAGTAGAGTGGCTAACCATAGAAAACATTATGTCAAAATAAGTTCAAAAAATATCTAAATATTCCTTTGTGCGTGATGTTGCTTCATGATCCTTAATTATTGCCAGCTAAGACTCAAAAAGCCTACCATCTCTCTTGACTCTTGTATTCTGTTACATGAAAAGACATAAGTATATATTAGGAAAACTAATGAAATTGTACATGGCATAATTCCACAAGATAATGGTTCCTTCAAACATAACATAACAAAAACTCTTTTATCAGTACATCAAATAAATGAACTCATAACAGAACATAATTATTTTTCAAGGAATAATTTATTAATTTAAGATAGACATTAGGTATCCCAAAGAAACACTCAAAAACAGACAAACACAAATGATTACAATGCCAAAGTGCCTCAACCATTAACGATCCTAGGCCTAAGACATGATTGCAATACAAATTAAGCTACAAAAAGGAAGAGACAATCTGCAATCATTTAACTCCTAGACCTCTTTTCAAAGAGCAAAGCTGTTTAGTAAGCACAAGTAGTGTCTCATAACAGAAAAACAAGACAACAACATAAAAACTGGACAGCAATACACTACCAATGCACTATCATAACAGAAAAAAGACATCAATACCAAGTCTAAAAACTGGACAGCAATACAATAGCAGTGCACTCGTAAATTATGTTCATTTAGCATATAAATGAACCGAAGCAGTCGAGCATACAAGACAACAAGACAAGAAACACCACCCAAACAGCCTACACCCAAATCAAAGCATAAAAACACCTAAACATAAGCACTGAAATATTAAAAAAAAACACTTACTAAACCAGAAGTGCCAGAAAGCAGAATTTGAAATCAGTCCATGGAACCATAAGAACTCCGCTCTTGAATTGAGATCATATTTAACTCCATGAGATGATACTATAGAAATGTCTTTTTTAACCCTCCTAGCACCACATTTGTCAACGTCAAACCATTATTATTGTTCTAACCATGTCATTGTAAACAAAGCATTGTAACAGTTGGTACAGGAGTTTGTGCTTCAAAATCTAAACTTGAGTTGAAAGACTATGAGTTTATTTTTTTTTTTGACAATGAGTTAAGAGTATATTAGTCCTGATTTTATTATTTTGCTAAGACTACTAGTTGTATCATAAAACTAAAAAAGTTCACTTTTTTAATGTGATAAGATGGTTATAAGGAATATAGATATTAAATCTCATTTGTTTATTAAGAAAAAAATATTCTATAGAGAATCAATGAAGAAGATTAATACATAGCTACTTCTGCATTGAATGATTCTCATTTGCTAATCACAAGGCTTTGTCATAGCTACTTCTGCATTGAATGAAAACAGGAACAATTTTTTTTGCTTATGTGTATGTAAACCTTTGAAAATGAATTTGCTTTTAGATGAAGTGATATCATATTATCATTTATCATAGTCTATGGCCAGGTTATATGGAATAGGTATGCATCATTCTTAATCTAATAATGAAAAAAATATGTTTATACAATTATGCATTGCCTCTACATAACAAGATTCAAAAGGACATACCAGTTGATAGTATCAATGTCTCTGCAGCAGCTTGAGTAGTGATATAAGACATTACCACCCCATTAACGATGAGGCTACATTCACCATGATAACAAGTTATAATGCATTCAGAGTAAATATTCTTATATTTGAACCAAAAAGAAGTATCAGCAAAACACTCTTTTTAACAAACTTCTTGAATGATTCATTTCTTAATAAGTCAATATCTTTTTCAAAAGAAATGGATCTCAATTATTATAATTTTATGTGTAAAAGTACATAACTTATTATGTGAGGGGTGAGACAGTCACTTCGTCCCAGTGATTCCATTTACCTAGAGTTAGTAACTAAGAAGAACTAATTAACAGTTGATCATTTCATAAGTATCATCACATTTATTCATAAATTACATAGCATATAAATAAGTGTGTCACACAATAATTATCTTGATTCTTTTTACATAGATAATCTGAGTTGAGTTAGGCTCAGAATATCTATCTAGTCGGCTAAACTCCCTATCGAAGGATAAAGCACGACTCCTTGACTCATCTTGTCGTTATGTGGGACCCCGTCTCAAAATCCCAACCAAATTATCCAACCACTATATCTAGTGGTCTTTGGTACCACTAGGGTCACAACTTAAACATACAATTACTTATACATACATGGCTCAAAGTCCATCGAAATCATGATCATCTTTATTTAAAATTAACACATACATACAAGTCTACCGTTAGTACTAGTCTTAAGTTAGTAGTTCCTCTATTTTTATATTAATTAATTAATTACTACATTTATCCTAATCATAATTTTGTCTCATTATGCTGTCCTATGTGAGTTAAAGCCATTATTATGATAGCAACCCAATCCCCAATTGTGCAGGAAATTAGAAGTAAACCAGTCTCAAATCCTGTAGGAAACTAAGAGTAAAACAGCAAAACAGTATTGTATTTTCTGCAGGAACTAACAGCAGAAACAGTAGAATTTAATAGCAGGACAGCGCAATAGTTCAACAGCTTTCTGCAGGAACTATAGCAGAAACAGCAGAAAAATGAATAGCAGAAACAGCATAGCAAAAACCTAATTTTATGCAGAAAACTAACAACAGAAGCAGCGGAATAGTCCCATTATTAAGCAATTTCGCCGAGATTCAGAACTAATACTTATGTCCAATTTTCAACCTATTAAACCAACATCTTCACAAGGGAAAAAGGTTCCTAACTATCACTACCTCTGAACAATTATTTTAAGTATCAAGTGTCATTATCATAAAGAAACAAAATAGGAATTTCTAATTTTCTCTCTATAATTTATAGTCTAATATATAGTTTCAATTAGTACACTACTAACAATGTTAGTTTCAGCCATTAAAGAATAATGAACCTGTTTCTAACCTAGGGAACTCACCTTAATTCTATGAGACTTTCTTCAACTCCTCACCACTTTAAGCTTCAACTTTTGCACCCATAAACTTGAGTTCTTGATTCCTCAACTTGTTCCTTATGCTTCAAAGAAAGGGAATTTCTAATTTTCTCTCTATAATTTATAGTCTAATAATGGTTGGAGTGTTGGATTTCATACTTCACACAGATGGTTGATCACTCGTATAACCAGAACCAGATCAAAATAAATCCATAATTAATTATGCAGCAAGGTGTTTTTAAAGCTAAAAATAAGGATTGATTTATAAACCAACCCAAATTTGATAGCAGAGAACAATTCACAAGAAAAAAGAATTAAGCATACCTTCTCTTATTAGAATAACATCAGCTATGGCAGCTGTAGAATTAAGCACATGTTGTCTATACTTAACCCAACTCACCTTGTGAATAACACCATTTTTAATAATAGAAATGTTCAACTTCCTATAGAGTTCGTATGAAGCACTGTTGCCCTCATAGAAACTGTAAAGAAAGAAAGTTTAATTAGCTTTCAAACTTAAATATTGGTCTCATGAATGAAAAATCATAACTTAGTAGGTTTCTACAAATAGTAATGTACACACCTTAAGACTTGAAGGCAGAACTTGAAATCAGTCCATGAAACAATAAGAACTCTGCTCTTGAGTTGAGATCATATTTAACTCCACAAGAGAACTCTCTACCTTCAAATATCACATGGAAACAGGTTATAATTTTCAATAACACAAGCACATTAAATTCAAAATCAAATGAAATTTAACTTCCAACACATATTGGCATGGCACCAACCACCAAGTACTTAAAGCCTCATAATCCAGAACACAAATCTCATAACAGAACCAAAATTTAAGACAACAGTGAACCAAAGGCACTTAGACCTTAGTTAAAGCACAATCAAAACTCAAAACAGATATCTCTTAACACAGAACAACAACAGAACAGCAGCATGTTAAAATATGTTATCAAGCTATCTTATCCTCAACATGAATAAATAGAAAAACCATTTCACCGTTTGGAGAAAAATAATAGGAAACAATGAGCTCTGCACATAGAGAAAACAACAAACTCAGAAGGAATTTACCAAAAATCAAATCGAACCTGAACCTGAGATGAACAATAAAATCTTCTCAACGGGAGAAACGAGAGCAACGAACCAGTCACTATTTAGCGATTCAGGGAATGAAGAACACGATTTAGGGATTAGGGTTGATGAAGAAAACGAGTTAGGGATTTAGCGCTTGTGATAGGTAACTTCGATGAAGAAACGAGTTAGGGTCATGGTCGATGAAGGAACGGCGGTGATGGAGGAAGCGGCGGTGAAGTGCGATGGAGGAAGCCGCAATGAATATTTTTTTTGTGTTTTTCTATTTTTTTGGTAACAAAGAGAGATGGCAAGTGTGTGTATGAATATATTTGTTTTAATAAATTTTCCCACTCATAGGAACAAAACATTGCGACAGTTGTAGAAACCGTCGTATAGACCGTTGCAAATGTTTTACAAAATTCACATTGCGACAGTTATATTCAAATGGTCGCAATAGAAGTGTCGCAAAACACTTATTTTCTTGTAGTGATTTAACCCTTTTCACATATATGATTACAAAAGTTTAAATTACATGTATTTTTATCAGGAATCAGGTGTTAACTTAATTACAAATTACAATGGTATTAATTACACATGTTTATGTACTCATCTAGATGAGAAAATCCACATCATGGTCCACTGCAACCTCTCATTTTCTCAAATGAAACTAAATGAAATTTTTTGCATTTTCATCTAATAGTTTGAAATGCATCAGCCAATGATCTCAACTTATTCTTTCTCTCTTCTATTAAATTGCAGTCTCTTCAATTTTATCATTGGAAACTTGAGAAGACTCTCTCTTCCCTTGAACCACATCACTTTCTTCTTGTTTTTCATTGGTTGATTCCACCTTTGATTTCTTCAACCTCATTCTCCGCTTTTTCATTTTCTTCTTTTTCAAGTATAAAAGGGCAATGTCTGGCAAAAAGAAAGACATAATCCAATATAAAATCCAGTAGCAAATTAATAATAGACCATAAGAAATATGCTTATGCACATAAAGGAAAAAATTTCTCAAAGCAAGTAGTCAAGTACAGCTCAAGGGAGGCTGTAAATCATCTAGTGCACAGGAAAATGCATAGAAAATAAGATAAATTGACCAAGATTCTACCTTAGAGACTCTAACACAACTGCCATTGTTTAGCTCCAATACCGTATCTCACCATCACCATCACAGGAGCAGATAAGATCATCTTTATTTGGGTGAAAATCTAGTGACATAACATATGCAGAATGTCCGGTAAAAGTGCGGAGGGAATACCCAGACTGGAAAGAAATTATACATACAGTTAAAGCAAAATACCCATTACAGAAACACAATTCACACATTCTGTATAGAAGCAACAAACTATCCAAGACAGTAATCATTAACAGCATCCCATCAAATATATAGATGTAACTCTCGACTCTAAATACAATAATAGGACACAGACACAGCCAGCAGCTAACGTCGGAATACCATTTTGCATCAACTCATAAACAATTAACCTTGAATCCTCATTACTGCTACAGACTACAACTAAGCAGCACACGCAAAAGAAAAAATCTTGAATCCAACAAAGACACAGACACAGCCAGCAGCTAAGGCCGGAATACCAGGATCTGCAAGCATCGTCCATTACAGCAGCACTTTTCTGCTACATGAACCACCACATTACTCTGATTATAGCCTGCAGACAAACAACATAACAGCAACAACAGACTGCATCCAATCTTTTATAAGAAAGAAGAGAGAGGAAGATTAAATGAGTGTGTGAGAAAATGTCTATTAGTATATATAGCCGAAACAAAAAGATGTTTTAGAAACCCAATATGCATTGTGTGAAAGGCACGAAGAGTGATTATGTATAAAGAAGAGTGATTATGTATAAAGTGAATTAAGAAACATGTTATTACAACATGTTCTTACCATTCCTTTTTTTCCCCCAAGTTTGACAAACTCAATTATCTGTTAAAATAAGGTACATGCGTAAAGTTATATACAATACAAATGAAACAAATCAGATGCATATTGGTTTGAGAAAATTCCAACCCTTTGGATTAGTAGCTTTTATCTCCGTAAGAACACATTTCCCCACAGTAGATGCGCGGAGATGAGCAAGACTTCACCCTCTTCCATTATACTAATACAAATCTTGCTACAGAAACTCTCTATATTGAAGATATACAGAAAAGCAAATTCATTTAAAGAATAATATCATCATGTGAATAGCTCTTACCCGAGTTGCTAAGTAGCATCCCAAGCTTATTTGTTTAGCAATATTGGCAATAGTTGCAAGCAGCATGAATAATTTTGGAAATGAAGCTTCTTTCTTTTTATAGAAGAAAGATTAATTAGATTTAATTTCTGATTAGAACATGTCAAATGAAGTTTCAATTGCTATCATGCACTTTAAAAATGGAAGTTAAAATACCTTTAAATTAGTATCAAAAGCTGAAGCTAGGCTAGCAGTGTATATGCATCTGCTTAGTCGTCCAAGACCATCTTATAAGACCCAATTAAGGGCAGCAGCTGATGGAAGGGAACTGGAGTATCCAACCCCTATGGCTGTAAACATTGCCTGAGGTTAATTGATTGTAACATAGTAAGTTCTTGTTCAAGATAAACAAATAAAAAAAGACCTAAAAGAATGTTCATGTAGCTAAATGGTGGATCCATCCAATTTTATTTGTATTATTTGGTTTTAATTCTACATCTCCCATAAGAGTGATGAGATTTCATGTGTAGAGTGAAACTGTTATTGTATCATGAACTGATGTGCAGGCATCTCAAGAGGAGATGTACTCTTGTAGGTTCCAAATGAGACATTAATGCACTAAAACACATGTTTTTGTTGCCCTTTATTTCTAAGTTTTTTTTCTTTCTTTTTCTAATTGTCTTAGGTTGCATATGAACAAAAGTCACCAATAGTAACATGGTTCATAACTATGGAATTAACAATCTGCATACATATAATATAACATAAAAGCATATTAGAGAAAACTCAACAAAATTATTGAAGACAATACATTAGAAAAGTAATCATTGTATTACAAATAAATCAAAGGCCCAAAATCAAACTTTCTGTTATAGTGCAAGAATAATGTATCCCACCTTAACATTGGCACCTATCCGACATTGGTGGTCAATGACAGGCCATTTTACCATCAAGAGTCGACGACGGAGAAAGGAGAAAGAGGCGAAGAAAAAAAACAAAACAAAACAAAACTCAAATTGCTTGCAGTGGTGAGAAAATGATTTACCAACTACAACTTCTACAATCTCTTAGCACAACCTCATCATTAAAATCAAATGCATGTAGAAGATCTTTAGTTCTTTACCTTGGAAAATTATGACTCCATTAGCATTCATCAAAAGTGGTTGAAATGCATCCTTTATACCTTCCAGCTTATTAGAAGTCTCTTCATCAATCTCACAGTCAAATCCAAAATACCCTCACATTAAACACTATAAATCTTCTTCTTAGTTTCCTCTTTCCTATAATACACACAAACAAAAATAGAAAAACAAAAGCCAAAATCACTTAATAGTTCATAAAAAAACAATTCTATCACAACAAAGGAAATCCAATCACAATGTCAATATATAAATAATGGGAAATCAGAAACGAAGTAGAAACGAAAGAAAAATAGAATGGATATGAAATTGAGACAAAACTGATTAAAATCCTCAAAACATGGTAACCGATGTTTATGAGAGAAGAGGGGAGATGAAATTACCTAGACAGAGAGAGAACGGATAATTCTCTGAAAAATTCCACACAGCAGAAACATCCTAAAACTCAACCTCACCAACCTGAAGAAAAAAAAATCAAATTTTCACAAACCCCAAAACTAAAAAACAAATCTTTTTCACTTGTTCGTAGACTTCATCTCATAAACTACAAATTGGTGTAGAAAAAATCTTCAAAAGAGTTAGATTTTGACTTACAATAACGAAATCTCCTTGCTTTGAAGAAGACCCATCTTCCGCTTTTATCTTATAAGCTAAAAGCTATAAGTTATAAGTTAGCTTATCTGCCATCCTAAACAGAGCCATAAACACAATCTTATGAGGCAATTGTTTAAGATAGAAAACCAAAGCAAGATAAAATAGTGACGGTATATACCTTTTTCTAAAGTACATAGCTTTTAAAGCTACATATCTCTTGATCAATTTCTTGATCCATTAAGATGCATGGACCACACCATGTTGCATATAAATCAATAATAAGAGGAACATTTCTTTCTCCCTTCATAAGCTCTTAGACTTCTTGAGCTTAAAACTTACACTGCAAAATCCAAAACATCAATCAAAAGCATTACAACAAACACCAAATACAAAAATCATATATCACATGAAGTAGGAGTGATATTGATGAATTGTATGAAAAAGCTGAGAGGAAGCCATGTCAACAACATGAAGTTGTACTGCTTCATTGCTACTATTTAGTGTGATGATGGATGAATATATTGGAGTGTTTGGAAAATATGGAGGACTCTGTGAAAATGCTGCAAATTTGCTTGGTGATGTGCTTGGCTGATGATTGATGGATAGAATTTGTTGTAATTTCTTTGATGCTTAGTGAAGGAATGGTGTTTAGTGATAGTTTTCTTTTCTTTGATGCTTAGTGAAATGTTTATGGAATGTGCTACTTTTATAGCCGATTTTCTTAGTGAAGAATTAATTGTTTCTCTTCATGTGATACTCTATCATCATGATATCAAGACCTCTTGTCTCAAGTCCAAATCCCCTTCCACAATGGCTGCTCAAAATGCTAATCATCATTATCATCATCATAATAGTAATGCGTAAAGTCCCAATCTACAACACAGCTTTGTGCACCAAAGAAAACATATACAAACATAGCAACAACACACAAAAATCAACATTACCACATCACAACATGAAAGAACTATTTTTTCACATTTGCAGCCCCAATCTACCTCTGCTCTCCACACATGCCTTAGAAAGAACTGTGAAAATTAAAACTTCAATATCACCAACAAACAAAATCAAAACCTAATTGAGGTTAAAATTGCAAACAAAATTAACATAAAAAATCATGTATCACAAAAAAATAAATCAAACATCATTAATAATTATCATACATTATTAGAATAAAATCCAAATAAAACAAAAATCATATATTCATAAACATTATCATATATCATAAGACAAACACAAAATGAAACAAAAATAAAATTCATAATATCTTAATCACTGTCACTATCTTAGATCAGATTCAATCAAAGTAATTAAAATTGGAGGATTGATGAAACAAATTACCAAGAATACCCATCCTCAGCAAGCTCTCTTGTCAAAACCTCATTCGATTCAGTGAAAAAATTGTGTCTACAACGAACTACAACACAGAAACAAATCAAATCAAATTGAGAATCAATAACAGTGACAAATTTGAATGTGGAAAAAAAACTGAATAGAGATTTATCATCTAATCAGCATTGAAACAACATAAACACAAAATTGAAATTGAAATAAAATCCCTAAAGACCTAATTCCAGCAAAATCAGATAAGTAAATGGATAATCAAAACATGCATGCAAATGTGAAATTGGGATCTGAAATTGAGAGAATAAAATGAAAAGAGAAAAATGGATTATAATAAACAGAATTAACAAAAAAAGAAAGCAGTCATTGATCTTACTTGTTTTGAAAATGTTTCTGAACATGTTTTCAACTGTAGAGAAAAATCCATTATTTTCAGCTGAATCAAACCTAAAATCAAGTCACAAAAATCATTCAACATCATGAACAATATCAAAATCCAAAGGATGATACAATTTACCCCAATGCAATTTAAATAACCTAAAAAAAATTATACATATCACAAACAAAATCGAAATTACACTTACAAACATAAATTTGAGAAATAACTCAACTTTGAAATAATCAGGATATGAATTATTAACATACTATCATAACAAATATTTATAAGTAAAACAGATTTAAACAATAGATCTATATATGCAGAAGCTTTTTCAGTGTTGATCATGCAATATAACAGGATTTAAAATAAGCATAATTTAGTGATTACCCTTCAAGTAGAAACCTTTCTTCTCAAACCTGCTAATAATCTCACCAACCTGAAAAATAAAAACTTGTCAGTCAGAAATTACTCAAATTGGCGACTGTGTTTATTAATAAAGAATACAACAAATTCAGATTCAAGCACAATCTTCATACCCCAGAAGCTTGAATTTCAAAGAAAAACCAAAACTCATGAATATTAATAAAAGGGGTTAAAAATTATTGATTTTTAATAAGAAAATTGAAGAATAAACAATACCCATTAATTAAATAGGAAAATGGGATAGGAATACCTTGAATTTGGATTGTTTGAGAATAGGAACATCGCCGGTGGCTCTCAAATGAACAACCACCATCACAAAAGAATGAAAATTAATCATGTTGAGAAAAAGAAAAGAAAAAATTGGGTGATTGATAAAGAAGAAGAAGTAACCTTTAGGAGCAGCAGCAGCTATGGGAACACTGAACCTCTGCTTAGAGAAGAAGAAGATCGACTGAGAAGAAGAAGAAGATCGACTGAGAAGAAGAAGAAGATCACTGCTCTTGTGGTGGCGGTTGTGATTGTGGTTGCGGTGGTGAGAGTGAGAGAGATCGTGAGAGTGAGAGAGAGCGTGAGAGTGATGAGATGGTGAGGGCAGATAGAGTCAGAAGCAGCGTGAGAGTGAGATAGAGAAAGAGAAAAGCGTGAGAGTGAGAGGGAGGATGAGAGAGAAAGAGAAAGGGTGGATTTCCAAAAAGAAGCAGGAGAGAAGAGATCTGTGAGGGAATGAGAGAATGTGGAATGGGTCAAGGTACCAAGTGTCACTCAATTAACATAAGACAACATGCAACCAATTGTTTTGCAGCAAGAACATACCACAAAACCAAATCAGCCCATAGTATGCATAAAGGATACATGTGTCAATAAGCAAATGGAAGAATATGTGTCAATTAACTATAGGTCGCATGACATAAGCAATGACATAAGGCATTAGGTTTTCATTGGAGAATCATGATCTCCTTTTAGTATAGTATAAAGATAAAGATAAAGATGACTAAAACCTAACTTAGCCCACGTACAACCTTGCCTTACACAATGACGGCGAAGAAGTAAATAAGAGTATGAATTTCGGTAGGTGCTACAGCAAATATTGAATCTTGTGTCAGAAAAGCTACCACTATTAAAAGATTAGTGAGTGGTATTATTTGGCTCCGTATCCAACCTCTGTCCAATCCTTCAAATTACACTACTATTATTTTTGTCTTTTATTTTTAACTCAGAATAAAAATTATTTTATGATATATTATGGGGTCAGTGGGATCCGGTTCAGATTTTCTAATGAGTTAAAATATATAAATTAATATTAAAAAATTGGTGGAGTCCATTTAAGCAACTAATTTAAGAGTTCAGATCAACTTAATTTTTTTTTTTTTTGGCTTTTACCACCAGTTTAATCTAGTTCGGAGGTCAGTTCTGACATTAAATTACGGGGATCAAACCGTGATTCTCCCTATCAAATTCTCTGTCAATCAACACTAAACCAACTAACAATGGTTCAGATCAGCTTCATTTCCTTATGCTCTGTTTACTCCGGTTTCTTTATAGATGTTTGCCATGTGGCATTCAATGGTCGAGATTTAATCTTAAAAAATCAACAAGCAGAGCAACACTCTTCCTTCTTCTCCTTCGATAACCTCTCTCTCTTCTCCGTCAAAGCTTCAACTCCATCCACCGCGCCATTCTCCATCTTCACAACCTCTCAGCCGCTGTTTTCCACCTTTCTCAATTTGAAGATTGAATTTTTTTTATTAAACTGAATATTTAATGTTGTTTAAGGCTTTGTTTGGTTCAACTGAGAAGGAGGGGAGGGGAGGGGAGGGATTTTTAAGGAGGGGAGACGAGGTAAAACATAATTTATTATGTTGACAAAATTACCCTCATTTTTTTATTAAAATTCAAAATTATCCTTGTTGGAATATTAAAATTCTAGGTTTTATTTTTTTTTTACAACAAAAAATATTTAGATTTTCTACTCATTAGATTTTTTTTTTGTTATATATCCATTAGATTTTTTTTTGACGTAATATATCCATTATAATTTAATCTTATTTTCAATTTATAAGGTTAAGAGTAAAAAAGTAAATTACTTCTCCCCTTTCCTCCCCTCGTTAAAAAATTGAACCAAACATAAAAATTTAAAATATTTCTTCACCTCTCCTCCCCTCCAAAAACTTCGAACCAAACGGACCTTAATTGAAATTGAAGATTGTTTGTTGTAATCAATTTTAGGTTGTAAATTTAGGGATGAGTGTCTGCAATGTTAGGTTGTAATGTTAGATTGTGATCAATATTGATTTTTAATATAATAAGGTTTGCAACTAAAAGGGATTGTTGCTGGGAATTAGAAGAAAAAATCAACAATCAGAATATTCTGTTATTGAATCGTAGAATCAAGAGCAAAGAAAGAATGAGATTTATTTTTATTTTTTTGCAGAAACAACAACTTTGAACAAATCAATTTTTTGTGGGAAGGGTCTAGAAAAACATTGATCGTTTAGATAGCTATTGGTTCAAATCCTCAAAGATAAAACTAATGTCAGGTTCAAGGTATCTCTTCAGTAATGGCATCCTTTCACACACCTTAGATGTTCCTCCAGTCAAACTCTTTCTTGAAGCTCATCCAGGTGCTTACACAACATCGCGTACTCATAATAATGCTTCCTGCTTGTTATTTTGGGAGAGACACATGAAAAGACTTTCAGAATCTGTACAAATTCTGTCAAATTTTGCACCACAGCTTTTATTTAAATCTAATAATGCTGCAAGTTTGCTGCCATTGTTACCAAGTTTTCCAGTTTGGCAACCTGAATTGCAGATGCTTGTTGATGATTCATTGGGGAAGGTATTGCCCATTGCATTGAAAGAGAGAGTTGATTCTGTGGAGCTCGCTGTTACAACTCTTGTTAGTGGTAATTTGGAGGAACTGAATGTATGTGAGAGTGAGACAATAAGCGAGGAAAAAATGAGAATTTTTTTTAATGTACATGTGCATATTGAGACTTATGTTCCTCCTCAATTTGGTATCCGGGGAAATGGTGCACATTTAGCTGTTGGGGGCTATGGGAGGAATGTTGCAGCTGCAAAATATTCAGATTGGGTAAGGTCAGTTTCTTATGCTACATGAATCTTAATTAGAATACTAGTATTAGTAAACTCTTCCATGTTTCCTTAAATCCCATATAAGAAAAAACACGATATTGGAGAGTTAGGGTACAATCCTAAAAAGTTAGAATTTCCCCCGATTATTGTTTGCTTAAACTGAACTATTGAGTTGTATGTACTCTAGTAACAGCCTTCGACAGTATCAAATTGCTGCAATAATTTTTCTTGCTGCATGTAGTGCTGATGTTCCTACAATGCAGGGTTAGGAAAACTCTGGAGAAACTTAGACCTCCATCAGTGACTGAACTGTTGCTTTCTCATGATGGTAATCAAATACTCGAAGGTTGTGTGACAAATTTTTTCGTTGTTTGCCGCACGGTGAGCTTGTTTTATCTCTCAGTCTCAGCACAAATTATAAGCTTATTTGGTGCTAGAATTCTCTATACCCTTTATATGAGTAACTATATGTTTCTATTACCGCCTAAGATTTGAACCTAAAAGCTGTTGCTAACCATGGTGGGATTGTCCATGCTTTAATATTCTAACCAGACTTCTGAAATTTTAATTATTTTAATCCTAAAACTAATGCAGCTAACTTTGGTCAATACCTATTTATATTTATTAAAACCCTTTCTCTTCTATTTGTTTTGGATTATGGTAAATGTCAGAGTAAATTCCTATTACTTTTTTGTCATATTGATGAATAAATCAATAATCAACTTCTCATTGTATTTCAAGACTTTATTGATCTTATACTCTGTTTAAAATATTAAGATATTATTGTTGTCATGATTATTTGATGTTCAGTACATTCTCAAGACTTCACACGGCATCATGGTTTCGTTTCTCTTGCTTTTCTGCTTTGTGTGTGTGTGTGTGCGCGCGCGTGTGTTGACGCATTATATGAATTAAGCTTTCACGGATTTTACTTTATATTTCTTTATGTGTTACACATGCATGTACAAATTTGATTGATCATTTCCTATTTCATATTAGGATTGGGATTCAGATTATGGGAAGGTCCCATATGATCATGGAAATAAAAGCTATTTTGAAGTGCAGACAGCTCCTATCGATGATGGCGTTCTTCCAGGAATTATACGCCAACTAGTGCTTGAGTATGGTTTGGTTATAAATCTAATTTTTTTTGCTGCTATATGTTTTTCAACCACAAAGAAACTATGCCACAATGTAGAAATATTTAGCAAAACTTATGTTATTTACAGCAGACTATAACTCAAGAATAGTGTAAAATCAGGGCTTTATTTCAACATCTCAAATCGGTAACAATAAGAACAGTGCCCTTATGTTATTTACAGTGGACTATAGCTTATGTTCTTTTGTTTGTTTTTGTTGCCAACAATAAGAACTTGCTTTCACTAATATTAGGAAATTGTCTTGGCCATAGAAATGTACATTGCAAGGGCAAAATGAAACTAGTAATGTTGTTTTGTCAGGAAGATGTGAATGAGGATGGAAGTCGAAAAGTTATAGAAATAAATTAGACCAGTGTCATATTTGTATAGGATAGAAAGTTAAAAGCACACACTAACAGGTTGTTTCTCATGTGACTGGGCATGATTTGCACTTGTGCAGGGTATGCAGGAACGAAGGAATCCCATTTCGAGAAGTTGCACCATCCTGGTCAAAACATGAAATCTGGGAGGAAGCATTCATCACAAGTATTTTTTATTTTTTGTCTTTTCATTAATTCTTTTTAGTGTTATTGAGGATAGAGCGCAACTTTGTAAAATAGTTCTTTTGGAAATTAGTTGCTAATGATTGATAAAGCCTCATGAAAGCTGTCTACTAAAATAACTCCTGCATCTAAATCAACGGCTTAGGGTTCTGATACATTTAAACTGTGATTCACTCACCGCCAGGTGGTGGTCTTGAAAAGTTATTATTCTACATTAATAAACTGTAATTACTTTTCCTCACGATAATACTATTTTGTACTGACTTGTAAAGGCTAGTTGCTTATTCTACATTGAAAATGAGTACTGACTTATCTACAAGTCTGGTTATTTAACAATGATATCGCAAGTCAGTTCAAAATATTAAGTTTTTTTTTCAATCATGAACATTACTTTAATTATTTGTTCTACACAAAATTATAAGATTTTGTATTCTCCTTTTCTGGTTTTCTTATATTCTAAAACTCACATGGGATCTTGTCAAAAAAAAAAAAACTCACATGGGATCTAATATCATTGCAGGTAGCTTGAGGCTTTTGCAACATGTAGATAGTATTCAGGTTCCAACAGAATGGCAATCCGCCCATTCTAAAACGTGGAAGGATATATCATGGGAAAAAAAGCAATTTCAGGTGGTAAATTTATACTGTTGCTGCATTTTTATTTATTTTATTTTTAAATATCTCAATTTGAGTAACTGCAGGGTGGACCTGGGATGATCACT
Organism: Trifolium repens; assembly: GCA_030408175.1. Classification (NCBI taxonomy): domain Eukaryota; kingdom Viridiplantae; phylum Streptophyta; class Magnoliopsida; order Fabales; family Fabaceae; genus Trifolium; species Trifolium repens. The sequence goes on along the minus strand of CP125837.1, from coordinate 60,782,190 downwards.
ACTTTAATCCAGGTAAATTTATTCTTTATTATTTTTAGTTTTTTACATCTTGAATTGGCTGGGGGAGGGAAAAAAAAACTTATCTTCTACTATGTATATAGTCTTTGAGTTTTATTTTGAAGTTAATTTTAATTATAATCACACTCATGAAGAAAAAAAAAATCCTCAAAGTTGACTTAATCAAGCTTTTTTATGTTTCTAAGTTATATTTCCCAACATTGCAATTATAAAACCAAAATTCGTATTTGTTTTAATCAGGAAAAGGTTGTGGAGAAAGCAATTTCGGAAGGGTACTCAATAAGTAACATATGTACAAGGTGAAGATTCTACTTCTTTGTTGGGATGAAATAGACAGTAGTTGACCTTCTCTTTTACCCCTCTTAGATTGACCTATAACACTTAACAATACGGTGGTTTCTCGATGAGTAGATGAAAATATAATCGCTTGAAAGAAGTCGAATTTACTGATATGAAGTTGAAAACTTTATGAATAAGCCAGGGACTTTACTCGCAAAGGTGCTTATCTCCATTTTGCTTAACAAGCACTGATCCTTACTTGCATATTGCAAGCACCTGATCCTTGTCTCAAAATTGTGAACCAGGTTTTCAATTCATATTCATATTTGTAGTATAAAAGTAGTCTGTTAGCCATGTGTAGGAGAGCCGTTGATTTTATTCTTTTTAAATACATGGATGAATGTATACAATCAGGATCCGGATTGCATGCAGACATAATGTAGTCATGCAGTCAGACAGATTTGACTGTCCGATTGAAGGAAGACTTGATCCTAAATGCATGATTGCATGTAGTTTCGACATGATGAATGGATGGATTACCTCCAATGTACGGAACCTATTGAGAACAAAAATGTACTAAAAATGACTTGTCAAATTTTGTTACACAGTCCAACCTCAAATTGCTCTCGTATTTGCTCATTCATTGTCCACATTGCAAAGATTAGACGATTTAGTTCCCAAAATAGCAAAATCATTTTAAAATATTAGTCAATTTAGTTCCTCTTTAAGTTTCATCGGTAGATTGAGCAGTAAGGTTCGAGTGCAAACATGCACCAAGGGCGGAATTTAGGATACACAAAGGATAAATTTGTTCACCATAATCAAATTTAATATTGGCCATTGATTTATAATTTAAAATTTTAATAGATGATCTTTGAAGACTAAATTTATAAATGATTTTTAATTTGAGAGATGTTTCTTTTCATTGCGAATCAAAATTCACTATTTTTGGGCCATAGTCTTTCGAACACCGAAGTTCTTTATCATTCTATGATCAAAAATAAAATAAAAATTCTTTATTATTCAGAGAAATTGGTGTTTTATATATAAATATTTAAAAAATCTAAACAATATCACAATATCAAAATTTTGTAAAGTAAATAATTTTTTAAACTTGTGAGGCAAACGCCAAATAGAGCAAAGGACGTTTTTCTGGTTCCACCAAATACATCTCAAAAGCCAAAACAAACATAGTTATATTCAAGTTACTTTTTACACATACATTCACTTCATGATGTTACTTTTTAAGTTACTTCTAAAAATATCTCTATAAATATTTAGTTGACATGATTTGATTCGATGCATGTGTAAATAAGATATTTAAATGTGTATCAAAAGAGCAAACTAAAAATTACAACTTTTAATTTATTTATTTTGTCAAATAGTTTAGTTGTCAGAATTTCATTTTGAATGTACATGTAGCTTTTTTTTGTCGGTTATCTAGAATGAACATATAATTTATTAAGTGATCTGTATTTTAATTTCGATATTTTTAAAAAATATGGAAAGAACAACATGATTCATGAGCATATAGTGTCATGCTTTTTTGATGTCATGCCACTAATTTTGTCCAAAAAGAATAAGATTAATAAATTATAAATTATAGATGATTAAAGGAGAAAACTTATTATAGTACAATGACACCTAGATTTAAAAATTAGTTTAACACTTCCTTCATCTCAATGACTACCCTGTGTTTGGTAAACTTCATCACTTATTTTCTACTCTTTCTTAGCTTTTTGCAACTATGTCTTTTCCTTAACTGCCCTTGTTATAATCTCATACCTTGTTTGAGTGTTTTAAATTTATTGTAACTTTCTCTCATCATATATGGTACATCTATTTTGTTGGTATTTTTAATTTGCAGCATCTAGTTTATAGTTTGTTTATAACTATTTTTGCAGTGGAAGTTGAAAACGTTGTTCCTTTGACAAGCTATTGGTTCAAATCCTCAAAAATAATAAAATCAATGTCAGGTTCAAGGTATCTCTTCAGTAAGGGTATCCTTTCACACACCTTAGATGTTCCTCTTGCCAAAGTCTTTCTTGAAGCTCATCCAGGTAAAATAACTCCTACAAAATACTATGTAAACCCTTTTCTTGGTTTATTTATGGCTTAAGGGTCCATTTGAGCTTATCTATTGGCATAAGCACTTGTAAGTTGTAAGAATGTCTATAAGCTGATTTCAACTTATGGAGAGGTTACAAGAACAATTTGAACATATTTTATCTTTTGTTATTGAAATAGCTTATACAAGTATTTATATGATAAGCACTGATACTATAAGCGCGTTTAATTAAGTTGTTTATCGAAGTAGGGCCTAAACATGTTCTTACTCCCGATAATTATCTCAAGTTTTGTTTTCTGTCCTTTGATCGGCTGTACTACCTGCTTCTACAAATTACGAAACTCCTAAAAATATGCACTTTTGTAGTTTGTAAGTACTAAAAACAAAAAGTGTAAACTTTATAGAGACTAATAATTAACATATATAACTAATAACTCTATTTATTTTAAAACTTATCAACTGGTTTCTGGTCCAGGTGCTTACACAACAGCGCGTACTCATGATAATGCTTCATGCTTGATGTTTTGGGAAAGACACATGAAAAGACTTTCAGAATCTATACAAATTCTGTCAAATTTGGCACCACAACTTTTATTTAAATCTGATAATGCTTCAACTGCAAGTTTGCAGCCAGTTTCACCTAACTTGCCAGTTTGGCAACCTGCATTGAAAATGCTTGTTAATGATTCGTTGGAGAAAATCTTACCCGTTGCATTGAAAGAGAGGGTTGATACTGAGGAGCTGATCATTACTACTCTTGTTAGTGGTAATTTGGAGGAACTGAATGTATGCGAGACTATATCTAAGGAAAAAATGAGTCAATATTTTGATGTGCATGTCCATATTGAGACTTATGTTCCGCCTCAATTTGGTATCCGTGGAAATGCCGAACATTTGGCTGTTGGGGGCTATGGGAGGAATATTGCAGGTGCAAAATATTCAGAATGGGTGAGGTCAGTTTATTTTGCTATCTCAATTATTATACAAATATTACTAAGCTCTTCTATGCTTTTTCTTAAATTTCATATAAGTAAAAACCAACCATGTTTAGCTGGCGTTACTTCAAATTACTAGTTGCAACTTTTTTCTGCAATGCAGGATTAGGAAGAATCTGGAAAAGCTCAGACCTCCATCAGTGACAGAAATTTTGCTGTCTTATAATGGTGATCAAATACTCGAAGGTTCTGCTACAAATTTTTTCGTTGTTTGCCGCAAGGTGGGCTTATTTTATCTCTCGAGCACAAATTATATGCTTATTTCTTATAGCTTATTTGATGCTAGAATTCTCTGAGCTATTTTTGTTAGTAACTATATGTTTGGATTTTACTTTATATTTCTTTATGCGGCACACATGCATAATCAAATTCAATTGTTCATTTCTGATTTCTTATTAGGATTGGGATTCAAATGATGGTAAGTCCCCAAGTGATCATGGAAATAAAAACCATTTTGAAGTGCAGACAGCTCCTATCAAAGATGGCGTTCTTCCAGGAATAATACGCCAACTAGTACTTGAGTATGGTTTTATTAAATCTAATTTTCTTACCGCTATGTTTTTCTTCAACCACAAATGAACTAATACTATGACCCTTCTAGAAACATTTAGCAGAATTCATGTTATTTACACACTATAGCTCAAGAATAGTATAAAATCAGCACTTTTTTCTCATTATCTCAAACTGCTAACAATAAGACTCAGAACAATCCTCTCTTGCTTCTGTGTAGGATAGAAAATTGTTTCTATGTAACTGGGCATGATTTGCACTTGTGTAGGGTATGCAAGAGCGAAGGAATCCCATTTCGAGAGGTTGCTCCATCATGGTCGAAACATGTAATCTGGGAGGAAGCATTCATCACAAGTATTTTCTTGTCTTTATATTTATTCTACACAAACGTACAAGATTTCGCACTCTCCTATTATGGTTTTCTTATATTCTAAAACTCACTTGGAATCTAATGTCTTTGCAGATAGCTTAAGGATTTTGCAACATGTAGAAAGTATTCAGGTTCCAACAGAATGGCAATCAGCCCATTCTAAAACCTGGAAGGATATTTCGTGGACGAAAAAACAATTTAAGGTGATATATTTATACCGTTCCTGCATTTTATTAAAATAAAAAAATAAAAAATTCTCAAAATTTGAGTATATGCAGGATGGACCTGGGATGATCACATCTTTAATCCAGGTAAATTTGACTCAATCAAGCTTTTTGTTGATTCTAAGTTATATTTCCCAGCATTGTAATTATAAAACCAAATTGTTTTAATCAGGAAAAGATTATGGAGAAAGCGATTTCGGAAGGGTACCCGATAAGTAACATATGTACAAGGTGAAGATCCTATTTTGTTATTGGGATGAAATGGACTGTAGTTATACTGAGAATGCCATAGTTTTTCAATGAGTAGATGATGAAAATGTAATCACTCATTCACTTGGAACAACTTCACTGTAGAACTGTGGTTGAGTGGTATAAGTAGCCCCCCATCTTCCACATGGTCCTGTGTTCGATTCCTGGAGGGGGTGTTTTCTGTTTTTTTCTTTGTTTTTTTTAAAAGAAAATCAATACTTTGGTGACAAAATGCAATTTAATCATTGATAATAGTTTAAAGTAAATTATTATTGATAATTTCAAATCACTTAGCACACGTAGAATATTATTTTGAATATGCAATTTAATATTTTTATGATCAAATTTGTACTTTTTATTATTTAAATTTTTGTATAAAATATAATTTTTTGTTTAGCTTCTATATTATAATTTTTTAAGGGCCCCCCAGAATTTTATTTCCTGGTTCCGCCACTGAAAGCACATGTCCTTGTCTCAAAATTGTAAGCTAGGTTTTTACTTTGAAAAATAAAAGTAGCCTGTTGAGAATTTGCAATCATCTGCTCTTTGAATTTTATTAGTAAGTAGTTTTTGTTTTATAATGGAGTTGAGGATCGAAACTAAAACATCTTGCATAGTATCCAAATTTTTCACCATTAGATCAAACTTAGGAAATAGTTTAGAGTGGTGGTTTTCATGACAGATGAACTAAATTGGTTGAAGATTTTTAATTTTATGATCCTTCAACAGTATCGACAGCGGTAACTCATATCATTGTTTCGTTCAGTAGCCTAATGACTAAATTCACAAAGGGTTTGAATTTGAACTTCAGTCCCTCCAATAATGTCCTTAATAGCTCGTAGCTATCAAATGAGCTACTCTTACATACATTTCTTCATTCTTTATTACAAAAATATGTTTATTTTGAAGAAAAAAAAATTCATTCGCATTTTCAATTTTAATATGCATAATTTTCACTTTATTTTCAATTTGTGTAGTGAAACACTTGCAACAAAAATTCAATGTTTCATGCATAATTATTTTTTTTTTTACAAGGTTTCATGCATAATTATTGAAAAATAGAAAAAATTATGATAATTTTGAGAATAAAAATAAAAAATGAAAGAAAATATTTTGTGAAAGTAAAGTTCCATTTATGTCTTCAAATTGAAAACAATTGAAGTTCGAATTCGGTCATGACATCTAACCTAACAATTTTGATATTTTTGAGTTGAGTTAGAATTTGCAAACAAATAAGTCTGGTTTTAATCCATAGGTAATAAAAATAGTGGGTAAAATTTTATTTTTTTTTTTTTTTTGGTTTTCACCACCAGTTTAATCTGGTTCGGGGGTCAGTTCTGGCACCAAGTGGTTCCAGCCCCCTCCCGATCGCAGTTGCGGGGGATCGAACCGTGGTCCTCCCTACCAAGTTCAGCGCCAATCACCACTGAATCAACTAACGATTGGTAATTAGTGGGTAAAATTTATTCACTGTGACATCAAATAATTAATTTTAAGACTTCTGCTTCACTTGCCACTCATTCGGACCGGCCGTGCCTCATACAACCAATTTAGAAGAAAAGACAAAGGTAGAAAAGGAAGGACCGAATTGTCTACATCACTGCTTTCACGCAAATTTTATACTGTAAACAATTTAGATCGTTTAAATATAATCTGATTAATTTGATATTATTTAATTTTTTTTTACAGTTTTAATAAAAACTGTTTAATTTTCAAAAAAAAAAATTTGCATAGAAAAGGGGCGTATGCTCAAAGAGAGAATTACACGAAAATAACTCGGGGAGTAGAAACTCCCATTACGTCAGCAAAAAGGAAGGGTCACACTTACACGGCCAAATTATAAATGCTATTTTGACGACAGTCATGTTCTTTGACATTGTGTATCTACTTGGTGCATACAGTTTCGCTTTTTAATTAATTTTTTTTCCTTTTTTCAACTCACATATTTTTTTAGGTGACTTTTTAACTCGCATTATTAGTTATAAATAATATATTTTTATACTGTATTAAATATAATACTTCGTTTTTAAATATAAGATTATTTTCATATTTTTTCTTTGTCATTTTTGTTGAGAAACTAATTGCTTAATTTAAGGGATCCTATTTTATGTTAATAGAGAATCATATATTTTAGATATTTCATGCTTATTTGTAGGCAATAATTATGTATCGTATAATGGCTTACACTGTCATCAAGAAATGGAAGTAATTGATCCAGTGTCCTTTGACAATGAGGTAGAACCTCAAGATTTTTCAGTACCAAACCAATCGTCGGCTGAGGATGTTCCTAACTCAATGGTTGAACCACCCAGAAAACAACTGCCACCACGGCAAAATAGAGGTATTCCTAAATCCACTTATGAACCTGAAATTTCTAGTAGAGTTAGATATCCAATGAATCATTATGTGTCTAACCACCGTTTGTCAGAATCAAATCAGGCACTTGTAAATCAATTGTCTATTGTATCTATTCCTAATAATGTGCAGGAGGCCTTAATGGACCCAAGGTGGAGAGAAGCCATGAATGAGGAGATGAAGTCCTTAAAGAAAAATAATACATGGGAACTCGTTGACTATCCACCCGGAAAAAAAATAGTGGGATGTCGGTGGGTTTATACAGTTAAGTACAAAGCTGATGGTACGATCGAGCGCTTTAAAGCAAGACTAGTAGCTAAAGGATATACCCAAACCTATGGAGTTGACTATACCGAGACATTTGCTCCAGTAGCCAAAGTTAATACTATCCGAGTTTTGCTATCTCTAGCGGCAAACTTTGATTGGCCATTACAACAATTCGATGTGAAGAATGCCTTTCTTCACGGTGAATTAACCGAAGAAGTATACATGGAGCTTCCGCCAGGATGCAATATACCTGAAGCATATGAGAAAAGGTGTGCAGATTAAAGAAGTCGTTATACGGGTTGAAACAATCTCCAAGAGCATGGTTTGGAAGGTTCACAAAATCTATGAAAGCGTTTGGCTATAGTCAAAGTAATGCAGACCACACTTTATTCTTAAAAAAACAGCAAGGTAAAATCACTGCACTAATTGTATATGTTGATGATATGGTTGTTACTGGGAATGATGTTGAAGAAAGAAAAGCCCTCCAAAGCTACTTGTCTAAGGAATTTGAAATGAAAGTCCTTGGTCCCTTAAAATTTTTCCTTGGTATTGAAGTGTCAAGATCATCTAAAGGAATTTTCTTGTCTCAAAGAAAATACACTTTAGATTTATTGGAAGAAACTGGTATGTCAGCCTGTCAACCAACTAATACACCTATAGAGGGAGGGTCAAAATTGTTTGTTGAACCTAATCAAGTTCCGGCTGATAAAGGGAGGTATCAAAGACTTGTAGGAAGATTAATGTATCTAGCACACACAAGGCCAGACCTTGCATATGTCTTGAGTGTTGTGAGTCAATTCATGCATAATCCTGGAGAACAACATATGAATGCAGTTATGCGGATTTTGAGATATTTGAAATCTGCTCCCGGGAAGGGAATTTTATTAAAAAAAAATGATAATAATAACAATGTGAGTGTGTATACTGATGCTGATTGGGCTGGATCTATAGATGATAGAAGATCTACTTCAGGTTACTTCACCTTCGTAGGAGGCAATCTTGTTACATGGAGAAGTAAAAAACAAAATGTCGTTGCACGATCAAGCGCAGAAGCTGAATTTAGAGGAATGGCACTTGGGTTATGTGAAGCATTATGGCTAAGACATCTCCTATCAGACTTGGGCTATCCACCTGACAAACCAATCCGACTATATTGTGACAATAAGGCAGCATGTGATATAGCTCATAACCCGGTGCAACATGATCGTACCAAGCATGTGGAAGTAGACAGATTTTTCATCAAGGAGAAACTGGATGAGAATATGTTGGAATTACCTAGGATCCGATCAGAGGACCAATTGGCTGATATTTTAACTAAAGCAGTCTCAAGTCAAGTGTTCTCTAATGTTGTTAGCAAGTTGGGCATGTGGGATATCTATGCACCAACTTGAGGGGGCGTGTTGAGAAACTAATTGCTTAATTTAAGGGATCCTATTTTATGTTAATAGAGAATCATATATTTGAGATATTTCATGCTTATTTGTAGGCAATAATTATGTATCGTATAATGGCTTACACTGTCATCATAGGCTATATATACCATGTACTGATTCATTGAATATATGAATAAGAAAAATATTCTTCTCCAAACATTAACTATTTTTTGTGGTATCTCTTTCAAATTTTTTATGGGCATTAATTATTTGTTTACTAGCTGTAATTTTTTCAATAAAATCTTATAAAAAGGAAAGGGTATCAAATTTTAGATTCTTAAAGAACATCACTCTTATATTAAATAAATGCATACAAATTACTTTTATATTATATGATATAATAATTGGACTTTTTTGGGGAAAACCCTTTATACATACTAGTTGCATCTTGCATGTTAGAACTCATTTTCTAATTGTTTACCCTATTTTAAAAGTATGCCAAACTTTTTAGAGGCATTTACAGCACAAAGGGAATATGAAAACATGTAGTTAGTAGTAGCTATGCTTTGTGAGTTGAGAGGCAGACGCCAAACATTAAGAGCACATAGAAAATAAATAATAATTAACATCAATATTAGAGTGTAATAACATTAATAATTTTCTCAAAAAAAATAATAAAATTAATAAAAATGCTCATGTGTCAAACTCTCCACATGAAAAAGTATTCCATTTAAATTTTATTGTATAATAATTACATTAATAAAAATGCCCTGTCACTTTTTTATACTTTCATATTCTTTTTAAGTCTTGATTTCACTAAATCATTACTCCGTATTATAGTATAATAAAGCTGAATAAAAATAGAGTATGTATGCATAAAATTACAAAGTTGCTTGCCATACACAGTAGAAGATTCCGGTTTCAAGCTGTCTTAATTTTTTTTTTATTAACCTTCTTATAAAGAAGGGATTCTGATAATTATAAAATTCAACTGCGAAACAAGTAAAAATTATTTAAAAATTATTTTTACCGTAAATCAAACTCAAATTCATCTGAATAGTTCATACTAAAAAAAGCCCATTAAACATTTGAACCTAATATCTTAATTATAATGTTTTAATCTTTAACTCTTTAGTGGTTATACTATTAGCCTAATTTGCCACCGTCCATTTAAACAATAGTAGGCACTAAACCCTGCTTGGGGGCACCAGGCATGTGCATAGGCCTAGATAGATTGCACTTAAATGTCCAAGTCACTTGTTTTGTTTGTATCCTCATACATACCTGATGATGGAAGAAGTTCATCAAATTAAGATACGTACTTCTTATTACATATTCTGAAAGACTACAAATAATAAGATATTTTTTTCCAAATAGTTTTAAATGAGTTTTTCAAAATTTGCAAATGTATGTCCTATTCGATATATTCAGAAAATATCATATCACAAAATTCACCTACATTTAAAAAAAAAAATTATTCTTCTGATTAATAAAAATTAGTAATTTCTATAAAATGACAATTAATATAAACTTTATTATGAAAGCATGTTGTTTATCGCATTGTTTTGATCTTTTTTTTATTGTAAACATTTTAAACATAAGTAGTAGAGCTGTCAAATGGGCCGGGCGGAGCTGTCAAATGGCCCGGCCCGGGCCCATAGGGCCAAGATATCTAGTGGGTTTAAGTGGATTGGCCCATTAAGGCCCAAGGCCCAATCCAATAAGCAATGGCCTACATGGTCCGATGGGCCGGCCCGACAAATTTTTTCATATTTTTTTATAAAAAATTGACAAATTTATTTTATAAAAAAATTCAACGGACAATAAAACTACATATGCATCGCACACAAATTAATATCCATAAAAAAAGTGAGTGTCATAATTTCATGAAATAATAAATACTTCAAAATATCCATGCAAAAGTCGAGAGATCTGTGGATGATGATTCATAAAGTGCATCCTCAAAGCTAATAAATTTCAAGCTTACATCACACACTAAACTTTTAACATAACCATTCAAAATACATAAATTAAATTATAAATTATAAAAAAAAGTAAATTATAAATTATGTAACTTCTCGGCCTAAGTCTCTTCTTGATCTTGACAACTTGATTTTTCATACAATTGTATCTCCTCTACTTCGGGTATATCTACTTTTCAACCAATTATTCTAATCTTATTTTTAGGTAAAATTATTTTTAGATATTTTTTTTTAATTCTTTAAGGGGCCGGCCCAAAAGCCCGCGGGGCCAGCCCATAATGGCCCATTAAAAAAATAGGCCCGGGGGTCCAGCCCAATAAGGCCCAATAATATTTTTTGGGAAGCCCAGCCCGGCCCATATAAAACTATAGGGCTACTGGGCCGGCCCGATAGCCCGGTCCATTTTTACAGCTCTAATAAGTAGTATTAGGCACATCTTATGCATAATATATTTATTTAACTTTTTCAAAAAATATATAAATTTTTTCAAACGTATGTTCAACTAATTCATAATGTTTTTTCTCCTTTAGGTTTTTTTTTCTTTTTTTGAACGTTCTTATTTTCGCTTTTAGTTTTCAGATATCTTTTAAATTCTAAAATAGTTGGGTCAAACGATACCTAAAGTCACAATAAATTATTACCATATTTTTCTGTTCAATAATCTAATAACTAGACTCACATCACTATAAATGTGAAGAACCGGAAAAGATAGACATTTAAATCCTAGCTTCTCCAAAAAAATTTTTTTTTGGTGATTTCCAATAATATTTTTTAATAACTACCAACTCAACTAGTATGCTGCCCGTGCGTTGCACGGGTCTGAGAGGCCAAGCATGGTTGTGATCAGGCATGGTTGTTTCCGTCGATAAAAGTTTATACAGATAGTGATGGAAAATAGACATGATAAGATTAGTTCAAACATGATAAGATTATTGGAGTCATAATAAAGCATTGAATACTAAAAGTTGATATCAAGCTTAAAACCTGATGCCTATAACATGAAGTAATATTCAGCTTGGTAGAAAGCCTTATGTGTCTCCGAGTTAGTGGGTGCAATTAAAGTGGTTCGGAGGCCTATGAAAGGAGATATCTTTAGATACAGCACATTATTGTTTGAATGTTCCGTGACACCAAATCTGAGAGTAATTCCATCGGATAACCTATGTGCTCTGCATATATTGCGCCATTGACCAGAAATATTGCAGGTTTTAGGCGAAGGTCCTTCAATTTCAAGAAGACAGTCCCAGGAATATCCTAGCCAGTCGACTACTGTGAGATTAGTATTTTTGTTGGGCAGGGCGAGCTTGCAAAATCCATCCCAATAGAGTTTCTGGATGTGAGTTTGGCAATATGAAGCAGTTAATATGCAGAAGTATATGTGGAATTATATATATTATGGGAGAAAGCACTCACCAGGATGTTTGATCCCACATCTGAAGGATTGAGAATTTTTTCAAGTGTATGGATAAACTTCGATGGAGATACATAGTAAGTTACTGGTCTGCCTTGGAAACATTGATTGTGTTGTTTAGGTAACAGTAGCTTCTGTGGGGGATCTGTTTTAGGATATGTTACCTCAGCTCCAGTTATTCTCCAAACTTTTATCTTGAAAAGAGCAGGATTCATGTATAGAAGAGTGATCCAAGCCCCCGGGTTAAGGCGGTAGAAGTGCCTTAAACGGGTCCAGCCGTCAGCAAAGTATATCTTTGAATTCCTTTTTTCAATAGAGATTTCAATTTGATTTTTGTTTGGGTCCTCTAGTATGACATGATTGTTTAGGTATGCGCCAATATCCCTTGCCAAACATGCTGGTAACTTTGCTCTGGGCTATAAGGTATTTGAGCTGATTAGTCGTAGGCACATATTTGAAAATGTCAATTGTGTAAAAGTACTGTCAAGGTTGCTTGTGACTTACATTCATTGGATCAAATTCGACAAAGCAGGTTTTTGTCATGATGGAGTAAGATTGGACAGTGGGATGTATTTCTATATCAATGAAATAAATAAACAACAAATTATGAGTTTTAGGAAAATTGCAAATCAAGAGAAATTTGCAAAGCAATATCTCACAGATCAAGTTAGATGCATTTTATATTTGGAGATAAATAAACAACAAATAATGAGTATTAGGAAAATTGCAAATAAAGAGCTCAAAGATAAAGCTGCATGCATTTTATATTTGGAGTTTTGCAACCAGAGTTATAGGAAATATGCAAAGTAAAGTATGTCAAAGTTCAAGTTGCATGCATTTTGTATTTGGAGATTTTACAAATATAGAAAATTAGCAAAGCAATAGAATGTTCTGAAGATATATGTAAGGAAAATGATGAAATGCATAGTTCAGGCAAAAGAGCAAGACACAGACCAAGTTACATGTATTTTATACTTGGAGTTTTGCAAACAAAGTTCAAGTAAATGCAACGAAAATTATGAAATGCATAGATCTGCCAAAGAAGCAAAAATTATTGAAAGATGAATGACTTGACCTGTTAAATTAGATAGAGTGTCCGTCTTGGCTGTGATATCGTAATCATCAGCAGCTTGAGCAACAAAATTCATTATGCCTCGAGCAGTAGACATCATGATAATCTGAAGAATATTGATGTGAACATTTACTAAATGGAATGGGAATAGTGCAAGAGGGTGGACAGTTGTTTTTCTATTCTCTTAACTGTGGTGATAATTTGCATGTATTTTTATTGGTCTATGAGGGAGGCCATTAAATGATAGTTATTTGTTGGCATAGTAAGTGTTAGTCTATTAAAGAAGAGTAACTGTGTAATGGATGCATGATTATAATTTAGCATTGAAGTACGAAGTGCAATGTCATCAAATAAAATTATACAGGGAATATAAGTAAATAACTGATAAAGTTTTTTTGTTGGAATAAATAAAATAATATACATCGAGTTAAATGTTGAGTACAATATAAATTACACAAGATTGCGAAATACTTCTTTATAAACTACATTGTCTGTTTCATCCGTATTTTTGTCATCACTATCCGTAATCAATATCCGTAAACCTTCCTTCGAGGTAACTCTGGATAGTGCAACATATAGTTGCCCATGGGAGAAGACAGATTGAGGAAGATATAGTCCGACATGTGCAAGAGACTGGCCCTGACTTTTGTTTATTGTCATAGCATAAGAGACACTAAGTGGAAATTGTCGGCGTTGAAATTTAAATGGCAATCTTTTGTCTGAAGGAACTAACGACAATCTAGGAATAAAGACTTTATCACCAATATTACTGCCAGATATTATCCTTGCTTCAACCACATATGTTCCCAGCCTTGTAATTATCAACCTTGTACCGTTGCACAATCCGGAAGTCTGAATCATGTTTCTCATCAACATTACTGGGGAACCGATTTTCAATCGTAATCTGTGGTTGGGAAGTCCAGATGAAACAATAGTGTTTAGAAATTCAGGCGTGTGCACATCATCTGGACTGTCAATGACTTTATCAGAATTGCATGGAGAGTCATAGCTAAGGTAGGTTTTCTCTTCACCTGGGATACGGTCCATAATGTATTCATTAACTGAATCGACAATTGCATTCTTAGGTGCCAAGATTGCGCGACTGCAGAAGAACGAATGATCGTGCATATTATGCAGCAAATTTGGGTAGGTGGTTTTGACTATATCTGCCATTGGATCACCAGTAGATGGAATTAATAAATCATGGGGCATTTGCACTTTGATATAATCATCATCTGCATCTCCGATGCTCCCTTCTCCGATGCCCAAAATCCATTCAGAAAAACGATGTCTTTCCTCTAATTCAGCACCTGTGTGTCCAGATAGCAACCTCATATTAGTTGTTAATGTAAGTATTTGACATTGACTCCACAAAGGAGAAGAATTAATAGTTGCTTTCACAATTTCATGCCTTGTTCCTTTAGGTATAACAGGAAGTATTTGCCGAAAATCACCACCGAGAACAACAACTTTTCCGCCAAACGGATTACTTTTATCTTTCATGATATCTTTGAAAGTACGATCAACAGCCTCGAAGCAGTGCCTGTGCATCATTGGGGCCTCATCCCATATAATGAGTTTTGCACGCCTTATTAGCTCTGCTGATGGGTCTTTAGGGCCTATCTCACAGGTTGAATATTCATCAATATTGATAGGAATGGAGAAACGTGAATGAGCGGTTCTTCCGCCAGGGATTAGCAAAGCAGCAATGCCACTTGACGCAACCGTGAGAACAATCTCTCCTTTTGACCGTAATGCAGCGGACAATGCCCTCCAAATATATGTTTTTCCAGTGCCTCCATAGCCATATAAAAAGAAGAAACCTGGGTTGCCGTTGTTAACTCTTGCCATAATTGTGTCATAGATATTTTTTTGCTCAAGAGTCATAGAGGACATCAATGTATCGTGTTCTCTCGACAACGACAACCTATCGTAATTTAGTTCATCATAAATCATTCTATTTCCCACATCACGCAATAAACCAACTTCTGCTTGAGGCATGCCAGCATAATCCTTCAAGCTTCTGCCACCACATTGCAACACTGTCTCGATTTCAGCCAAAGCATAGTTTTGAAGCTGCTCAGGAGTTAAGACCAGATCTGCAAAAATTGAGACTGTAAACAACTGCTACTCTAATCAAAACGGAATGAAAAATAGGCGAAAAACTAATTTACCGGGTACACAGTGTATGCGTCGTTGCTTTCGCTGAATATCATCACTTAATTCCTCCCAGGTATTGCTCCAGACGGTCCCTGGTTGATGTAATTGATCAGAGAGTAGGAGAGCTGCAAATAAATTACGAAGATAGAATCCACTCCCCCAAAAACTGGCCTCTTTAATTGCTTGGATAAACTCCCGGTCATCATCCATCAAGCCTAATGCAAAGCAAACATCCTTGTAATTGCTGTATTTAGTTCCATTAACAGTCATGAGATCATTGAAAGACGTTGCACCTCGGGCATATCCAAGCAAGGTCCTGAGATAAAACTTTGGACCAGAGCCAGGATGAACATAGTGGAGTCTTCCAATGGAGAACCCTTTCTTCCGTGGTTTCCATTCCCGCGTATCCTTTCTCCACACGAATTTTGTAGGAAATTCAGCATATGTGAGATTTCGTGCATATGGATACTTTTTGTTTGCTTCCATCCAAGCTAAGAACTTTGTCCGTTGAGCATATGGCTTAGACACAATGTCTTCTATAGAAGCATCATCAGCGAAAATGATGGACTGTTCGTTTTCAATATGAAAATCCAATCTTTCAACTGAAGGATCTCGATAGTTGACATCAAAGACAAAGATCCTCCAAACAGCTTCACATGCAGATAAATATCTACAATCATAATACATTTTTATCTCATCCAAAAGCTGAGGACCATCCTTATTGTTGGAATTATGATAAAATCCAGCAGTCACTCGGTCATGCCCTTTGTTGACATATTTAAACAAATACTTGATGGACCGCGATTGATTGCACCATTCCACATTGATATGAGCATTATACTTTAACAACAGATATTTGTTGTATGGAACAACAAACCTATTGTCAGCAAATGCTTTTCCTTTTTTAATACACACCCCATTATCCCTTCTTCTATACACCGGATAACCATCATGATCAATAACTGTAGTATTAACAAACTTTTTAGGATAAAACTTGGCACATCTTCCTTTTTGCATACATGGAGAATTTGTGCCTGGAATACTGCAGGGACCATGTATCATGAGAGATGTTACAATTTCAAATAGCTCAGGCTCCCTGTCTTTATTTGGGATCTCCGCAGATATTATGTTATCAATATTTTGAGCCTCACCAATTTTAGACCTTGCTTTCAAGAAAACTAAGATATGGGCATGAGGAAGCCCTCTCTTTTGAAACTCGATCGTATAAACAACTGCATAACAACACAGTTGGTATGAATAAGCTGATAATCTATAAAAATAAATAAGTATGCTTTGGATGAGATCGTCAAAAGAAATAGTACCATACCTGCTTGAACTTGGCCAAATATGTGCCCTTTCTTGATATCTTTTATGAGTTGATCGAGTTTAATCTTGAACAGCCGACTCACCAGGTCAGGCCGGTCAGAAGGGGACAACCGATGTGCTTTCAAAAAATCAACAACCTCAGGCCATTTATGATTGCAAGTAAATGTGATAAATAAATCAGGATATCCAGCCCAAGAACATATAGCCATGGCATCCTGGTAATTTTGTATCATATATCTGGCTCCTCCCACAAAACTTGCAGGCAAAACAACTCGCTTTCCGGTATTAGATCCATCAGAATCTCCTCGAAGTATTGCTTCAGTCAGTCCTTTGTACATATCAGCTCTGAGATCCTGTTGATGGTCTTTTAGGTACTTCAAACGCGCAGATTCGATAGTGCTAAAAGAGTCAACCAGAAATTGATGGAAAAGTCTTCTTGAGAAAACAATGGTTGAGGTATCTAATTGCCTTTGCTGAATTCTATACCCAATCCATTCCAAATGGGTTATAAACTTCCTCTTTCTGGATTTTTTCCTCGGACTATCTCTAAATTCAATATCTCTTCTATATCCATCCTCTCCTCTCGGAAATAGTAAAGGATACTGCAATGGCCAGTAAGAAGGTTGAAATGTAGAAATCCGCTTTAGAAGACCAGATTGAGTTTCAACTATTACATCCCTTTCAGGATTCTCACCATCGAAGTCACCAACAATCAAAGCTGCCACCTCAGATGCAGTTGGAAGATTATATCTCCTGCCATCCCGTCCTCGCTTTCCCAATATTCTAAGCTTAATAGAAGGAGGATTCTGTGAATGAAGTGTATCACGAATCTTGTTGTATGTATGAACATATCGATTATCACAAGTGTCAAGAGCTTCCCTTATTTCCTTGACAATTGAAGATCCAAATGCCTTGGAGTCTTCTTTCATCCTGAAAAGCAAAAAAAAGGTTGTTATTATATACAAATAGAATTCTATAGATATAAGGATGTCACTGATAAAGGTGTAGCAAGGTTACCCAACAGCCGCCATTCTGTTTGATATCTCATTATCTGTGTCATATATATATAATTGTGCAAACTTAGGTGATTCTCCTGGCAATGGTAATAAGCTTCCAATATGATGGTAGTTTTCGCCGTTCATCACAAATACAGGAGCGGAGTGGCCATCATTCATAGTAGTGTCAATTTTGCCACCGATAGATGTGAAAGCAAACATACTGTTAAAAGATCTAATATTTTCCAAAAAAAATTTGCTTTTTCGATCGTGCGTGTGATATAAACGATGCAATGGTTCAGGGAGACGTTCATATGGCACAAGTTCAATATCGCCTTGGCTACAACATAGTGAAAACCTTGGATTTTTTTTTGAACTTCTCTTGAGTCGTTCTTCAGACCACATCAATGCACCACAATAGGAACATACACAAGTTGGGTGACCAATATTTGAATATCCACAATGTATAGTGACTGCACAAAGAGGGAAAATATTAATAAAAAGCCAGTTGCACAAAACAACTACTAATGGATGAACCTTGAGTCAAAATCTAGAAGACATTACCTCTATTAGACGGTGGATCTTCGTGGCTGCTATCATCGTCACTATCTAGGTCAGAGTCACCGATTTCAAAATCTGCATGCAAATATGTATAGATCAACTTTGTAAAAAGCATTGGCTGTCAAAAGCCATCATATAATAGTAGAACACAGTAAGTAAAGGCATCAAATAGAAGGATCAAAAAAAAAATGTGATGAAAGAATACCAGAGTTGGATGGTATGTCAACCTCCTCGCAGTTAGTTGTGCACACTGCTTGATTAGATGTACTGTCTGCATGTGAAGATACTTTTATATAAGCCATAACCGCACAAAAGATTCGTCTGGTAAAATAAAGTAGTCAATATGGTTAAATAGTAGTTAATACCAGAATTGTATGGTACATCATGCTCTTCACAGTTGGCTGTACACATAATCAGAGGACCTGCATGTTTTGTTCATGATTGTTTCTACAATTAGTCTGGACAGATTCATAAAACATATAGTATTGAAATCAATTGCTAGCATGAGAGATGAAGACTATTGATCCATGTAAAATGAGTTTGATATAAATGCAAGAGTTTTGATATAAATGAGATCAAGCATAACCTGATGATCGGTTATTATCAGCAAAAGAACTTCCATCTTCTATTCTTAGTCTTTTAGAGGGATTCTCCAATGTTGTATCCATGATGAGATAAATTGTATTAGCATTAGATGATAGGGGAAAAAGGATATAAAACAAACAACAGAACTTTGACACTTGGATGCAATTAATTATGGCAATCTGTTCTTTGTTAATCTTATGGCAATCAATATATATACAGTTAAAGCATCATTAATTGCATCCAAGTGTCAAAGTTCTGTTGTTTGTTTTATATCCTTTTTCCCCTATCATCTAATGCTAATAAGACACTATTCTTCCATGCACAACCACAATTTATCTCATCATGGATACAACATTGGAGAATCCCTCTAATGATGCAATTAATGATGCTTTAACTGTATATATATTGATTGCCATAAGATTAACAAAGAACAGATTTGATGCTTTAATGAATAATTGGATGGCAGTTGGTTGCCATAAGATTAACAAAGTATAGATTTCATGCGATATATGTCGCCAATAGTTTCTTCTTTATAGATTACTAATTAATAAGTTGAAAACACCTTTTGCACTCATAAATCAAACATGCTCTTAATAGAACAAAGAGGTCCCTCAATATATTGCTTCGGTTATATGCAAAATCATGGTGGTCAAATAAATGAATTATATAATAGATAGGAGGAATGACATAGTGGTTGATTGTCTTTTAACAACATATCGATAAAAATAGTGATACGGGAACACGTAATATATTTAGTACGACAAAGAAGGTTAATACAAAGTACTGACTGAAGCATAACAGGCACAAACAATACAATTATTCCAACTCCTTCCCAAACCTAATGGACACTTGGGTCCTATATAGATCTAAAGGAGACTTGCACAACACGGTAACCAAACACAAATATGAACATGGATGAATCACAGACACAAACCATGTTCTCATACACAAACATCAATAAAACTGAAATTGAGAAACATTACATAACACACTTGCTACTAAACAAATGATACATGAAGACTCCTATTCATCATTTCCTGCCCTCCATCTTAATAGAAGATATCCTTGGCTCCTTTGGGGTGATGATCTCCCATCCATCAACATCAATGGATCTTTTGCCAACATTCTTAGATGGAGAAGAGTGAGTTGGATCAGGTTGGGAAAGATCTCCAGCAACATCAGAGGACTCCTTGGTAGAAGCAGCCCCAACAACATCAAGATTGGATAGTTTTTTTCCAATAGACCGTGTTATAACATGATTTGCTGGGGGGATGTGGGATGTAACAGTAGCAGATGGTTCCCCAGTAATAGGGGTTAAATCCTTAGCAGTAGATATAGTAACATCTTTCTGACCAGCAGATGATTTTCCAACAGATTTAGAAATTTCCTTAGCAGTAGACGCATCACAGTCATCAACAATAGAGAGTCTTCTTCCAACAGACTTCTTTCCAAGGCTCCTAGGAGAATCTGATTCATTAGTGGCTGGTGAATCAACAACATCAATGTTTGAAGTAGCTGATTTAGTTAACTTGCTTGTTGGAGTGGCCACAGCATCAGGTAAAGCCAAAACCTTGTTGGATGTTGAATCATCCCCTTCCAAGTCAACCTGAAGGTTAATTAAATGAGATGATTAGAATTAGAATAACAAAATGATACACGATAATACCAAGAAAGATATATTGTAGATAGGTCAAAACACACCAAGGAAGTGTCATGGTCTAAGACATGATTATCATCATCTCCGAGCTAGCAATACCGATATTTTGTAAATAAAAAAATAAAGGAAAAAATATCAGTGTCATGAAACTAAACTAAAATGTAAAATAAGAAAACCAAACTGTAAATATACATTTATTCCATGCAGGGCTGTGAAACGGTTGATAAGTTCCTCATCTGAAGACAGTTTTTTTACGGCATAGCCGCGCCAGTTGCGGAATAGATTGGCATCTGTAACTTCAACCTTAAAAAGCATGCGCTTGTTAACAAAAACATCCAGTTCATTTGGGTAAGCACCAGAATTAGGACCCTATTGAAAACAATCAACAGGACAAATATGTATGAATAACGGTAAACAATATAGAATGATACAACACAAAAGAAATAAGGATTTACTCTGTTCGCAGCATCAAGAAGATCCTGTGCAGTCCTTCCAATAAATTGAGCAACAACACGATCAAACATTATAAAAGTTATCGAACCGGTGTCGTCCATCACCTGAAGATTCACTTTGAATCTGGACACACAATATTAAATTAATAACAATGTATAACTGATAAATAAATAACAAAAAAGAGCAGCAGTTAAAGTAGATTCACTACCTAGGAACTGAAGTTCTTGGTACATTGCATTTGACACAGTAAAGCTGACCTCCCATGAAAGTGATTCGTGATGCACACCTTGTGCATGCTTGATAACACCATCCGGACTCATTATCAATTTCACACGCCCAAGCTAAGACAGTTCCATAGCATTTCTGATAACATGGAACCAACAAAATGTTAATAAGAATCGATGCATACTAAAAAGCTAAAATTTTTAAACACAACACAACCTCGGTGGATTCGATGAGATCTTCGATGGTCATTCTTCGAGTCTGTAATAAATCATCAGCAATGCTTAGCATAGGTGGTCCAGAGACTTGACTAAGAACCTGGGTTAACTCCACATTCGCAGCATTCATCCTACATGTAAGCAAAGTATCTAGGTAAAAATGGAACCATTGGCAATATATGTCCAAATTTATGAAATCATTTTACTACCTTTCTACATAATCAGTTACTTCAGGGATATCAGCATTGAAAAACAACTTGGTTCCATAAAAAGCGTTTGAAATTCCCATAACCCCTGAATCAATTACAGTCAGCTAATCAAATTAGATTCAAGTAAAAATACAAATCAGGAAATCCAGAAATACATGTACATGGCTACCTAGGTATTTTTTTAGCTTGCACATTTGGATTATAACTACCACTGGTAGAGATGGATCATGGGTGTCCAAGAATCGCTGCATCAACAAAGCATAATCATCCCATAGAGTACAATGTACTCTATTGCCTCTAAAACAGCCACAATTTTAACACATTAAGAAGAAGTGCATGAAAATTTTGCAACAGAAGGATATAAAATAATGCAAAGAAGATATTCTTACTCTAAATCCTCGAGGGTTGCATCAATAATCTTACTTATCTTTCCATTTTTCTCAGTTTCCTTCATGTCATTCTTCTCAACAACATGTCCAATAACATCTACAATAGATAAATGACATTCAGTCAACTACATAAGGCAATAAAAAGAAGAGCATTAGTCATTATTACAAATGAATGAGATACCAATATTACCAAGCAGTTGATCCTCAGTTGTTTTGGACAGAATTTCTTGGAATGACATAAAATCAAAATGATTATATGGCATACCAGTCCCAGTTATCTTGTAAACTGCAGTCCTACGCATAAAATTAAGCTTGTGCTTGTGAAGAGTGCTTCTGAAAGCAACATCATTTTTTGCAACCATAAACCTTTCAAAGACATAAACACACCCTTCCCTAATCCGATCCTTAAATAGTGGAATCAGATCTTTGCGCACAGTTGCATGGATTTTCCCACACTACAGAAATCAGTTATTTACACAAAAAATTTGCTCAATATTATTAAAGTTTTGAACAATCTATGCATAAAACAAAACACTTGAAAACATAACTTACATCCTGATCAAGTAAAATCATGTGGATTGCTCCCTCCTCAGTAGGATTATTACGATCCGGAGTAGTCCAAAGGTTTATAACACGAACCTGTATCTCAAAATCAATCTTCCCAGCAGTGATATCAGCAACCTTAGTTTTTTGAAGGTACAATTCTACACACAAAAGGAAAGAACAAATGTTAGATCAGAAAAAAGTCACTCAGCTAGTGTTGAAAACAACAAATGGACATGGACTGGAACCTGAATTTGCCATTGCAGAATAAAATAGATATAGATATGTTAGGAAAAGATGGTAATTGATAGGTGAGAAGATGACATGCATTTATAAGAGTATACATACATACATGGAAGTGGAAGTGCTACACTGTAGAGAAGGTTGCATGTGTAACAACTGGCAGTAAACTAACATGTTAGAAATTACTGCACAGTATGAGAATAAACCCAAGAATGCAAGTAGAATGTATGTACACAAAGATGAGGCTATAGTGTTGCATGTGTAACATATGTCAAGAACCTGCAAATTAACTGCCACAAGTAATATCAATAATTAGTGTGGAAGAATCATTTAATCAAAGTAACCCCCAAATGCTAATTTAAGTTGGGATCACTGAGAAAACATACCATGAGGATAACGTTCATTGGTTGCATGTCTTCCATTCCTACTGCACCAAACCAACATTAACTACTGCTTGAGATACTATTAGACAACCACCAACCAACAGAGTGGCGCTAAAGCAAAATGAGCATTCATTACTTGCTAACCTACCAAATTCGAGCCAAATTTCAACCAAAACACGTATTCAACAATTGCTATTTATAGTGACCCTAAATTGGCCTCAGATATCCATTTTCAACACAGGAACATCTAGTTTAGGGAAAAAATGCTCTCACCACACATCAAACTGATAAGGAAGATCAAAAGGATGCTCAATGAAGGTCCTGAATACTGCCTAGAAGAAGTTGCTAAATTTACAAACCTTGTCAACAAACTTAATATCTATTTATTTAGCCTGTCACCCGAACAATTAAACTTCATGCTTTGCGTCAATAAACTGAAAAAAGAAATGCTGGCAGATGCTCCTCTATTTCTGTTTGTCCATATAGCTCAGCAGCAAAACCAGAGAGCAATATCAATGCTATTTGATGAAATTTGGTTTTTGAAACAGGATATGCGCATGTATGAAGGGAGTCTGGCTGCATTTTTCCATGAAGAGGATACTATTGGGCATCAATTGTTGGATCCCGAGCATGACACATTGAAGCTGAAGGTGAGAATATCAGAGATAAAGGATAATATCCAAGAAGATATCATCAAACTCCTGATCAAAAGAAAAACCCTTATGGATCGTGAAGCGGAAATGAGAGAGCTTGGTAAGGACTTATCAACAATAATAGACAAACAAAACATCGCGAGCTCTTTTATGGAAGCTATACGCAATCTATGGACTGCTGCCACTGATGCTGGCAATCTTCTCTAGTGTGTGACTAAGACAACCCTTTATATTTCACAGTCATGTGGTGTTCTTTAGATTTTTTTGAATGCAATTGTAGCTTGAATTAGGTCAATATAGCACCATGCTTCAGCTGGTTATTTTATTTTAATGTCTAGATCTATGTTGCTGTATCTCTTATGTTCTATATATATATAAATTAATATCAAGCTATGCTGTTTGAAACATGTAATCCAATAAATTCTATTTGAAAAATATTGATAGCAAGGTTAGCATGATTTTCTTGTAGACAGGAGAAATACACAGCAAATGAAAATGGAGATGGTTGACTATAGCAAATGATCTAGGATAAGATCATTATAACTTCCACTGCATTGTCAAGAGCTTGCATTACCATATTTGCATGAACAGTCCAATTATAATGTAATGTAAAGAAATAAAACACAATACATACACAGATCCACATTATGATTGTGGACTAACCCCAACCACACCATTACAATCTAAGACATGTAGAGTACAATAGCATAACACAAAGTTAAACATTACAAATAGTAATGCAAACAGACCACACGAAAAGCAAGGAAACCTGAACATACTTGATCAAAAGCAGCAATCTAAAACCCTCATTTAAGTTAGATAGACTAACTACTAATAAGTTACAAATACAGAGAGCAACACAACTCCATCCAAAGCAATAACCTAAGGGTCTAATATTAGGTTGATAGTGTGACTTTGATCAGCTGGGTTAGCACCAACTCTTATTGTTTGCCCAACTATTAGCCTTCTTGCTGCCACTAATCTACTCCACTGCCCTCCAATCTTGAAATGCTTAAATGGAAAAGTCACATAGACCAAAGCACAATCCCATAAATTGCCACAGTCATCAACTAACTTTATGGAAGTTACATTCTCTTCAAAAATGACTTCACCAAACTCATCATAGGGAAGCATCTGTAAATAGATAAAAAATATGCATAAGTTACAAAACAAAAAAATCAATCAGTGGCATTAAATTAGCAGGAAGAGCGCACCAAGAATCCGGTTGAGATATCATAAAAAGTCAAACTCTTCTCAATGGCTAGATCGAAAGCATCATCATCATGGGAATATGTATGAGACTCCAAAGATGGTGGCAAGTTGTTCACAAAGTAAGAAGGTACATTGGTTAAGTCTATAACAAATTTCATTGGAGGCAGAAATATAGGTGGATGCATGATTTTCTGAAACCTGTCATGCACACTAAGGAAAAACTTCCCAGATCCCATGTAAAGGAGTGTCAACCAAGCTCCAAAACGAATATCGTAAAAATCACGTAAAGCTGCCCATCCCCTAGTCAAATAGATACTGTCATTAACCTTTTCAACCAAACATTCAAACTGATTTTCCCTTGAGTCCATCAAATTAGCAATTCGACAGATTTCGCTTCCAAAATCATCGGTGAAAAGTTTCGGCATAACCACAGCACCCTGCAAATAAGTAAAAAGAGTATTAGACTGTCCTAAGGATGCATGCAGCACTGACTTAAAACCAATCAGGATATGTAAATAGGACTCACTATGGTAACATTATACTCAACAAAATAACTACGGTACTTAATCCTCATCTCATTTAGCATTCTTTCTTGGTTAGTAATGGGGGATGAGACCAGAGGAGCTGCAATACAAAATAAGGTCAGTTAGGCATTGCATGCAACTGGATGCTAAACAAATCCAACAAAGAGGTGAATACCTCTCAAACTCTCTATAGCAAGCAAAGTCTCTATGTCATTGCAAGCCATACTGCAATATCTGTAGTTGATAATACTTAGGAGCAATTGATTTAAGAATAAGCTATATATATATATATATATACATCTACATGCCTAAAAATTGAGGTTAAGTGCATTCATTATACATCACATACTCTCGTAAACCTGCAGCTTTGGATGTGTGTTTAAAAAGCCATAAATACAATGACAAAGAATTGGGAATCCATTTTTTTTTAATTATTTTATTTGCTTGAAAAAGTGAACTTCATTTAGATACTCAAAGTCATTAGTTAAATTGACTGTAAAGAAAATCCAGGATTACTGGAAGGATAAAAAGCATTAAATCACACTGCATTCAAATCACATAATTAGTGTTTACTGGGCAGATACTGATATTTCTTTTGCTCCAAGTAACAGACCCAGCCTAATCAAGTAATATGATCTAAACCAACCTACTTAGATAAAACACAATAATTAAAGTGCACAAATAGCAAAAGCTTATTAGATAGAGATAAGCGTGTGGATTAAATGTCTGGCACAAACTCCTTATCAATTAAGCATGTGTACAGTAGTTGTTATGCAAAATGTTAGTTATCCTTGAGGCTGTGTCATCCATCACCAACTTTCTTACAACATGTACCTCAAACTTTCCTCATTGGTTTATTAAGCGGCCATTTAATTGTAAAAAAGCCTACATAACAAAGAAGAATAGATAGCAGAGTATTAAATGCAAGAAGATTTGGAAGCAGTGTGGACAGATTGCTTTAGATTTATGCAACAGGATGGTCGACAACAGTATATATTTTAATAATTACATTTGTTGATCTGTTTAAATATTAGCAAGTAAGTGGATTTTTATATAGAGTACTCATGTTATGTGTGTAGTTAAGATGCGTGTGTCAAGTTAAACCTCCACCTATGTGAATGATTACATGATATTATGAATCAGCGATTAGTGCAAAGTTGGGAGATGCAGATATTTAATATGAGTTGTTAGAAGCTTTAAATACATGAATTAGCTGGACCAATGCATGCATTTCAAAGCCATGTGTGGCAACAAATGGTACAAATTGATTCTGTCTGCTATATATCAGAGAATAGAACAGAACAATCAATGCAAAAACCAATAGGAAGCCAAAAGAATCACTGTTTAACAATTACAACTGCCTCTTATTGGTTTATAAAACGGTCCCTTAATAGTATCCAACACCAACAATGCAAAGATCAGAGAATATCAGGTTCTTAAATGAAAGAAGATACGGATGCAGTATCAAATCAGACAATCTCACAGTTATACATCGTGTAAACTTCCATTACTACACTTATTATCTGAATGGATTTTGGTTGGTGCACTAAGAGGCAATTCCAGGCACACAAGTGAACACATTGCCACATCACAATGATGAAAGCAATTTAAGTAAATAAGGGGAACTCTCTAAACTTCCATAAATCATCTATTAACTGTATTATAATCATTCACACCATTGATAAAAAAATAATCATTCACACCAAAAGTCTCTAAGCCCTATTTTTTTTTTTAAATAGAAAATTTAGAGGCTCATTAGAGTCAAAGTAGGCATGCAACTCCAAAGTAGCACATTAAATGAAAGTAGATTTGGAAGTAGCATAAACAGTACACAAAAACCATTTATACATATTTATTGTGGAAGTATCAACACTCTTAATGAGTAAAGATTTGCAAGCAGATTAAACAGTACACAAAACATACTCCATTAATAAAATTCTGAATTGAATGTTGCTTGTTGGTTGCAAACTATGTGCGCATGGCATAATTGCCTCTCTTGCAAGGCAGGGATAAATATAAAGTCTGGGTTTAAAAATTAACTAATTACACATAGTGTTACCACTCTAAAGCACATGGAATCAATGGAAAACAAATCTTAACCATATTTTGAAAGAAGATGATAAAAAGAAGAAAAAATATAGCAATCACAAAACATATGACAACAAACTAATTGATAATATTTTAGTGAACCATAGAAGATGGCCAAAGATGGCAAACACAAATGGTTAGATAGTAAACTTGTTGGACACGTCACTGTGTTTTCTGTGAGCAAGGAAATTATGGAAATACTATTCCAATATGAGAACAATGTAACCAAACACATTTTAAATGGGATTAGAATTGCATGTAATCGCTGATAAATTACAATAGAGTTATACTTATAACAACACAATAGGTCATATCTAGTAGGTCACAAAACAAATAAATAAAAGCACAAAGGATAGTGAAATTCCAACAGACATAACTCCATAAACCCCTAGCATATCATGCTAAAACTGTTTCTTAACAAAGAGCTCCAAACAATGCCCAACCATGGGTGATCCAAACATTAAATGAGTCCCCCCTCCATAACCCCTTGCTCTGAGCATCTCCATCCACTTGCCACCAATCTTAACATAATTGTAAGTATCAGAAAAATGTTGAACAGAACAGTTCCACTCCAAGCCTTTCTCATCCACCAACTTAACAAATTCTGCATCTCTTGAGAGAACCTTGCTGGCAAAACTACCATAGTTAAGAGTCTGGCAACACAATAAAAACACACAAATCAGTCAAAATTAAATGAAATTCATATTCCAAACAAACACATGATAGGGCTCAAAGGCAGTATACCAAGAAACCAGATGTTACATCAGTTTCAGTCAAGATCACAATGAAATTGTGTATGAAATTCTCACTATCATGATAATAGGGCATAGGGGAGGTACCAGCCCAGCCAGGGTTTGCATCAGGTCCAAAGACAGTTCGACAAAGATTTAAACATAGAGGAGGATAGATGTGTTTTACAATGCAGTCCCTATAGTATCTATCCTTCAAAATGAGGACAAATAATTTTGGCCTCACATAGGTGATAGAGGCCCAGCCTCCTTTACCCTCAGAATCCACATAGTTGTTACGAATCTCAGACCATCCATGGGTAAAATAAAGTCCACCATCACGCTTCTCAACAATAACCTCAAACTGGTTGCCATACCGATCGACAATTTTATTGTACCTATACATTTCGAATCCAAATTCCTCCACAAACATTGAGGGTATCTTGCCAGCAACCTACTTTCAAACACATAAACCAACAATGAATGAATGATTTAATATACGATTCAAATCAGAAAAAGGATATCCACATTACCTCGCAGCCAGAGTATTCGATATAAAATGTCCTATACTTAACTCTAACCATGTCCAGATAATTTGGAAGTTGATGAGCTATACTCCAATCAAGAGGTTCTGCAAGGCAAAACCCAAAAAAAATCAACTAACTATTAAAAGCCAAAAAGAAAAAAAAAAAACAAAAAGACCATGATCAAATGGACAGATTCATGATATAGATTAAAATATATAGCAAAAATACATTCAACAAAAGAGTGAAACTTCAGATTTCAAACATGCCAACAGCAAAAGTGCAATAATCCATATTAAATCTATGTCATATGATACATCCCTTCCACCACTCAACACATATTGCTCTACAAAATCTACATATCTACTTATTATTTCATAAAGAAATATCCCTATCATGCAACAGGATTCACAGTGGAACACAAATCATAAAACTTTGATGAAACTAATGTAGACAAACCTTTTAGGATATCATAAATCTGACAGGCAACCATGGAAGCATGTGGCTCATCAAAAATGGATTTCCCATAAACTGATAGCGTGTCAGGATCCATATATAAAATTAAGTGATAAGGGACTAAGATAAGGTGGGATAAGAATGATGGTAGAATTGCTATAGAACTATGCAACTGACATAAACTCAGAGAAGAAAATCAGTAGACAACAAATGAAAGATTTAAGTAGCTTTGTGACCCCATATACCATTTAAAGAGAGAAGATAGAAGAGAGATGAAATAGACATCAATGAACCAAGATTTTGTTAAACATATACACTGGATAACTTGGGCATTTATTAACTGTTCATTCATTAAATACTCATACTGCATGCAATAGGTGCTCGTTAACTATTCATTCATTAATGATAGCTGATAGTTGCTAATAATTTTAAGTTGCTAGGAATGTGCAAGTGTTAGTTGATGAAAACATTAAACTCAAAAAACAACTGATCTCTCTCTAACCAACAATAGATACATCAAAACTCAAGTTTCTGGAAAATAATATTGATAGTTGTTAATATTTTTAAGCTGATCATAATGTGCAAGCGTTACTTGATGAAAACATTAATCTCAAAAAACATCTAATCTCTCTCTAACCAACAATAGATACATCAAAACACTAGTACTTGGAAAATAAAAAAAACAACAAAATATTCCATTATCACTAAAGTTGTTTTCAAGGATCACTGATACATAAAGAGTCCAAGCCAACAAATAGGCCAACCAAACACAGATGCTAATCATTAATATCACCCACATTCAAATAGTCCTCAACCCGAACCCGCGGATATATCGAAACATACATGACATTGCTAGCAGAAAAATGTGCAACACTAAATTTAACCCTGTCACCCTCCACCAAACCATGATTTACACACAGATCACGCCAACCACCAGATACATTGCACGCCAATTCACCACCAACATCAACACCAAACTTGACACCACACTTGTACTGCGCTCCACTGTTATCCACCAAAATCAAATCAGAAAACACAAAAGCAAAGGCAGAATCACCAAATCCTTGCCAAGGCAAAACCTGCCAACACAAATTTGGAAACAATAAGTGAAAATAGATCAAAAAACACCAACATGCAAATTTTTATCATGATAAAAATCAAAAAACAAATTCTCACCAAGACACCGGAGTGTATATCGTAAAGCGTTAAATCTTTTACATAAGAACGTATAAGTGATTTTTGGCGTGTGGAACCAGCTGCACAAAAATTCATAACAGATGAACCAATCCCACTGCGAGGATCACGCCTAGCCAAAAGATGCCTAAGAGGGGGGTCATAATAAGGATAACTAATCTCAAAACACCACCTACTCAAAACCCTCACAGTAAAAAGTACAGGACTAATGTAGCAAACACTAACCCAAGCACCAAACTTTATGTCATATGCATCCTTGAGGCTGTGCCATCCATCACCAAAATAGATCTCATTTACCTTTTTTACTACCTGTACCTCGAACTCATTGTGGTTAGGATCCCTCAAAATGACATATTCAGAAACATCCTTTCCAAACTCACGAACAAAACATGCAGGCAATCTCCCTACCAACTGTTTGAAAAAAACAAAACAAAAGCACCATTAGATAACCTAACATAAAATCACGAGAAGTCAAACATATATATAGGAAAAAATATTACATTTTCAACATCAAATTCCAAATAATATGTCTGTATGGCAGTAAGAAAATCATCAACAGGCTGGTGAACATGTGGTGGAACATGAGGTGGAACAGAGGGATCAACCATTCTTGGTTCACTGGCCTGACAACGATCATCAACTCCTTTGGTTGGTACTGGCAAACCAGCATCCAACAAAGAAGCAGAATTTTTGGATAAGCCTTGTTGAGCACGAGACATTGATTGATGAAACAAAGAACACTCAAAATGAAATGCACTATGGATTGGCTCAAGAGGGTTCTTATAGTGCATAACATGACAGTAAGTAGTTGCAGATAATAAATGCATGGATGAATTGGACCAATGCATGCACTACAAACCCTCATTTGCTAACACATGGAAATAGAAGAGTATAATCAATGCAAACACCAATAACACATAACCACTTCACACACGAGATCAGATTATGCTGCATTAATAAGACATTGCATATGCATAGCATCATACATTACATCAGCAAGTAGGGTTTCATATGGGTGCATTAGGGTTTCATGATCAACCTTTAGTAATATAGAAAGATTATCTTTAGGGGACTGAATCGTTGAGAGATGTTAATTTTGTTAAAAGGTACACTTGACATTGAAACATGCAATATTGAATGTGATAACAAAATTATAAAAAATCAAAATGAAAAATGTTAAGTAGTACTTTTATGACACCGGTTAAGAAACTAAATATAATAGAGTGGTCTTGAAATTATCTATGAGTTAGCTCATTTTGTAGGGACACACATTATATATGTATGAGCTGGGAGACTAAACTCCTGACACTCCATTTATTTATTTTAAAAGTGAAATTTCTAACCACTAACCTACCTAACAAAAAAATATATTAAAATTTTCAAAAAAAAAATTCTTAACTCGTGTCCTGTATGATCAAATCAAATTTCAAAATTAACGATTTTAAGAATTACTACTCACTAGTACTCCATCCGGTTCTATGTATAAATAAAATTTGACTTTTTAGATTTATTGAATAAGCAATGTATATATAAAAAGATTCAATAGATACATTATTTATTTTATGAATCTAAAAAATCAAATTTTACTTATATATAGAATTGAGAAAATATTATTTTGTGTTAAAAAATCCAAGGCTTATTGTAGTTTTGGTCCCACTATTTTTACTATTTTCTAGAATTGGTCCCCCTGTTTTAAAATTTGATAGTTTTGGTCCCCTCAACACATATTTTGTTTAAAATATTATGGTACAACATGTTTTAAATTAAATTTATGAAAGATTTTTCTTACAATTTTATCGATGTTAGTATTTTCTCATCATCAAATCATATATTATGTCGTTTAAAATATATTGTACCGTCAATTTATAGTTAAAAATTATGATAAAGGGACCAAAACTAACGTGTTTTAAAATAGAAGATTAAATCTATAAAATGATAAAAATAGTGAAACCAAAACTAAAATTAAGCCAAAATCTAAAAATGAGCGAGTTGAAGCCTAATCCATTGGTAATGGTCCCCACTCCATATCCTGCTGACGAGGCAAGAGAAAATGGGGTCAGCCAGCATTCACCTGACTCCTTAACCAATTAGCTCGAATCATTCTCACATCACTTCTTCAAACTCAACTCCAAATATTGTACCTACTTGTCCAACACACAGAGGAAAATCCAAAAGGAAAGATTAAAAAGTCCATGTAGAAGCAACATCAAACAGATTAGACCAAACAAGTAAATCAAAATGACCAAACTAGTTAAAAAAAATTAGTGCAAACATGGCTTTGACTTTTGTGAATTTTAGGTTAAATTACGATTTAGAGCATCTTCCGTTGTTCTTATAAGAAATCTATTTTAAGTTCATACGCTATAAATTGTTTTTAAATGTTACATCATATTTATATATAAGGATTTAATTTATATAATCCGTATATGATTATACATTTTCTCTAATAAAAAAAATAATATATTTCATGTCTTATTATACAATCTAATATCAATATCCCTTCTTATTTAAATTAAAGTTTAAAAGGCAAGCATTGTCAGTGTAAATAATTTTATACTAACAATCAATAAAAATGTTTTAACTTTTCATATCATATAAAAAAGTAGGGTTAAATATAATGATGTCACGGAAAACATAATTGTGATTGGTTGATAATGTAAAATTATTATTTACATCGTCGGTGCAAATTCTTTTTCTCTTTAAATTATTTCTACGATTTGTATGCTACATATGTTTCACTACCATCTTTAAATTTTTCAAATAAAGAGAAGAAAAATAAAAAATAGATTCATTTTCTATAGATTCAAAAAAAAAAGATTCATCTTCTATAAAACACATTTAGATACCTTTTTTTTTACAACATTTAGATATCTTATTTAAAACTTTTAAGTTTGAGGCTTGAGTCTTTGAAGGCTTTTGGAATTGAATTGGGAAGTTCGTATTTATCACACTTATCAGGAGGTTAATCTTTGTGCGGATGTTCTTGCTCACATAGAGTGTACCATGGGTTCTAATGTGATTTTTTATGAGTCATGTTTGACTCAAATTCATTTTTTTGTTGCTGCTGATATAGCCGGAACTAGAGTATCTAGACTAGTCTCTTTGTTATTACCACTTTTTTGGCTTAGGCCCTTCATTCAATAAAAAAAAATATTAAGTTTGACATTTTTACATATGTTTAACTGTCATCCTGCACTATTACCATTCATATATAGTTTTTTTTTTCACAAAATCATATATAGTATTTTGTGACCATGAATCATACATCTTACACTAAAAATGAACAAATTGTTATTTACCAGAAACATTTCATATATATTATATATATAAGATAATTACACATGAATAAAATGAAGAAAATTAATAAGTTGTGTTGTTATAAACCTTTCTGTATAGTAAAATCCAAGCTTTGAATTACTATTTTGAATTTGTGAA
This sequence comes from Trifolium repens, assembly GCA_030408175.1. Classification (NCBI taxonomy): domain Eukaryota; kingdom Viridiplantae; phylum Streptophyta; class Magnoliopsida; order Fabales; family Fabaceae; genus Trifolium; species Trifolium repens. Next base: position 60,748,259 of record CP125837.1, on the reverse strand, counting down.
TTTGACTCATATATAACTCATGAATGAAGACATTATTGTGAAAAAATAGTTACACGAGTTATAAGGTCTTTTTATTTGGAAATTTAGTTAAGAAGAAAAAATAAAAAAAGTGAAGGAGAAATGAAAACACCTCTATCGCTGAGTTACTATTTCAATATTTAAAATATCACCCTTTTTTTTAACAAAGTTTGTTAAAAAGACTGGCACCATAAAAAATATGTTTAAAAGATTAATCCGAACTGTTTTTTTTTTGTTTTTGGGTAGGAGTTAAAGTACTGTTGTGTTGCGATGATAATTTTACTTATTTTATTATAGTTTTGAAATGAAATGATTCATATATAGATATTTGATATTTGTTATAGATGAAAAGTTTGAGATAATATTTAGACATCTAGCATAAGTTTTTCAATTACTTTTTTCTTTTTAAAATAAAATACAAAAATTACTTTTTACTTCATTTTTATCAAAATCAAGATTTGATGAAAAGTTGATATTTTTTCTCACAACCACCACCAAATATATGTATGATAAGTAAAGGATAATCACATTTTTTTACCGAAAATAAAATCAATATGATCAACTTTATAAAATCAATTAAATCAACTTAATTAGGTGAAACCAAACTCAAATTTAAAGTCTTGAGCATATAATTAACAAAGGAGAAGCAAGACCCTCAATTGGAAAAGTAGGCTGCTTCGGAAGACCTAACTAAAATGGTTTCATAACTTTTATATGCATTTTTAACACGCTACCTAAAAAAAATTTGCATAAAAAAAATGTCTACATATATTATTCAAAAATTATATTGGCTCTTACTAGTTTGGTGATAAAAAAAAAAGGGAATTTGTAATTTGGTCTTTGGTCCAATGATGGATCTCATCTCATGAACTAACATGTTATAACAAGTTTTATTTTTGTTGTTCAGTTTGCAATAGTATTAAAATATTTAATAATTTCTAGAAATTGCATTGATTTGTTATATTAAATTCAAGAATAATTACCGTAAATATAATTTAGTTGGTAGGGAAATTACAATATGCAGAAGTCGGAGTTCAAATTATATAGTGTGATGTCTTTACCAATTGAACTAAGGTCATGGAGACTTGATCACTATTCTACTTGAGAGAAAAATAATTAGAATGCATCTTTGAATCATTTTTATTTTTATTTTTGGCTAAACTACATATTTGGTCTCTTATGTTTATTTTAGGTTTCAATTTGGTCCCTTACGTTTAAAAAGTTTCAATTTGGTCCCTTACGTTATCAACATTTGCATTAGTTGGTCCCTTCCGTCAGATTCCACTGTTCCACTATTTCAATTGAACACGTGTCCAAGTGTCCACGTGTCAATCCACGTGTGCAAACCGTCTGCCACATGTGCAAAAACTGACGGAAGGGACTAAATTGAAACCTAAAATAAACGTAAGAGACCAAATTGAAACTTTTTAAACGTAAGAGACCAAATTGAAACCTAAAATAAACGTAAGGGACCAAATGTGTAGTTTAGCCTTTATTTTTTGTCAAGTAGTCTAATGACTAAAATTCTTGTAAGATAAATAAATAGTATCTGGAGTTCGAATATCATCTCTTACATATATAATGTGACGTCTCTATCAACTGAACTAAACGTATGGTTACACTTTAAATCAATTTTAAGAAGGCACCTAAATAAATGTGATAAAGAGTCTCTTGTTAATTAGTTTTCACTCGTTTTCAAAGTTTAATGATGCAAAGCTAATCTTACCATAAATGCAAAGGACCCAAATTCCTCTCTTGTGGTAGAACACCACATAAAATGTTTGTTAAATAAGAAAGTAAGATACTACTTTTGTTGGTCCATCCATGTAGTAGTGCAAGCTGTTGCATTGAGAGAGTGATAAGTGTTTTACAGCTCGTGATGAGATGTAAAAAGATGCAAGTGACTTTGTTTTGTCAGATTTTATCTAACAAGCATGGTATGGATGCATGAGATATCACTCTCCTACCTTGTGAAAATCTTTGCCTTGTTGTGTAGGGTACTTTCCCCTTTGCAATTATACTTGTCCTTTTCATGGACCTTTTTTTTTATTCTATCACTTACCTCCACATAAAACCAAAATGCTCCCTCCATAAGAAATATATTTTTTAAGCAGTTGTATAATTTGTGACACTATATGTAATATTATGTGTTTATATCTAGTTCTCTTCTACTTTTTATTTATCTTTTATACATATGTAATTTGTGACACTATATGTGAAAATCTCTTCTACTTTCATTTATTATTTGTCCACCCTATATTTATAACAACTTTAATAAATAAGGATAACATTGGTAATAAAAAATCATAAATGTTTTGAGTCAAGTTAAATATGAAAATTTATAAAATTGTTACACTTATTCATTTATTTATTTTTATTTTCAAAAATTCACTTAAAAAAAAAAAACTTAAATCACCCTTATTTTAAAACGGGTGGATGAGTAATTAGTTATCAAAAGTTTTCTCTAGATTTTTTTTCTACTTACATTGAGAAAACTACCAACTTCTTTCTCTTTTCTGGTTTTCTTTATCTCTCTCTGTGCTCTCAAAAGAGCAAGAGAAGGCCATATATAGTACGTAGAAATATAAACAAAGAAAATATAACAGATAATACTAATAAGAAGTAAAACATGAATGCTGCTGCAAGTTTTGATGCAGAGAACTCTGAGTTTATAGAAGTTGATCCTACTGGAAGATATGGAAGAGTATATACCTCACTTTTTGCTCTTCATCTTTGTTTACTTCATTAAACTTTCATAACATCACATATATGTTCTTTGTTTTTAATTTGATTCTGTGTTTTGAATTCCATGTTTTGCAGTACAATGAAATTCTTGGTAAAGGAGCTTCTAAGACAGTGTATGTATCATAATATCCTTAATCTCTTTGTTTTCATCTTATGATTTTCCAAAACATAATCTTAAACTCCTTTGAGATTTTGTGTTGATCAAAATGTTTTTTTTTTTTGTTGACATGAGGCTATATTCATTTGTTGCAGATATAGAGCTTTTGATGAGTATGAAGGAATAGAAGTAGCATGGAATCAAGTAAAGCTTTATGACTTTTTGAAAAATCCTCAGGACCTTGAGAGGTTATACTGTGAAATTCATCTTCTCAAGACATTGAAGCACAAGAACATCATGAAGTTTTACACTTCTTGGGTTGATACTGCTAACAGACACATTAACTTTGTCACTGAGATGTTCACATCTGGGACTCTTAGACAGTAAGCCTTATCCTCTCGTTTTTTTTATCAGAAAAAATATTCTTTAATGTTTTAGGGACCATTTGGATAAACATCTCAATTAAGCGCTTATAGCATAACCACTTGTCATATAAGTGCTTAAACTATTTCTATAACAAAAGATAAAATAAAGTCAAATTGTTTTCATAAGCTATCCATATGATATGTTGATAATTGTTTTCAGTAAGATATGTTGGATAGCTTATGAAAACAGCTTATAGTTTATACAAATAAGCACGCCAACTAAGTGTTTAATTCAGAAGTTTATCCAAATAAACCCTTGTAATGTGAGTGTGCTCATATTCATTGTCTTGTCTAAGCAGGTACAGACTTAAACATAAAAGAGTTAACATCAGAGCTGTTAAGCATTGGTGTAGACAGATTTTGGAAGGTCTCCTCTATCTCCATAGCCATAATCCTCCTGTGATTCATAGAGATCTCAAGTGTGATAATATTTTCATCAATGGTAACCAAGGAGAAGTCAAAATTGGTGATCTTGGCCTCGCTGCAATTCTCCGCAAATCTGATGCTGTTCATTGTGTTGGTGAGTAAACCAGAATCAAAGCCTTTAGTTTTAGTCCAAGCTATGAATATAACATGTTACCTTTTGCTTTGATAATCCATTCCCTCTGATTTATATTTTACCTAAGGCTCTATTTGGATACAGTTTAATTAAGCACTTATAGCATAAGCGCTTATCAATATAAGTGCTTATGTAAAAGCTATTTTTATAACAAAAGATAAATTTAAATTTTGTTTTCATATAAGTTGTCCTGGAGAGTTTATATCAAAAAAGACATGTCGTAAGTTGTTTTCATAAGTTCTCACAAACAGTCTTACAAGTGTTTATCTCAGTAGACAAACTCAAATAAACTAATTCAAAAACAGGCCCTAAATTCAAATCCTTCAGTGTATTTCATGTTGTTATCTACAAAATAAACCAGTTTAATTCACTGGATTTGCTTATTTTTCTTCCTTGTTTCACTTCAGGAACACCTGAATTTATGGCTCCAGAAGTGTATGAAGAAGATTACAATGAATTGGTTGACATATATTCTTTTGGAATGTGCATCTTGGAGATGGTTACCTTTGAATATCCTTATAGTGAATGCAACCATCCTGCTCAAATTTACAAAAAAGTTGTCTCTGTAAGAATCCAAAAGTAATCTATAAACCATGAATTTAGTTTCTGAAGTATCACTTTCTCTTCAACTTAGTCTCTTATATAAATATAGTAAGTAGTTACTTAAATACATAAAACCTATCAATTTAGTCTCTGCTATTAAGATGTAAGAGACTAAATTGATAAATTTTAAATGACAGATTACATATACTTTACGGACTACTTATTGTTTTAATATATACTTTAAGGACTAAATTAAAGAGAGATACACTTACTAAATTGACGGTTTATTCTTTTTTTCCTGCTGATTTACTTTACTCTTTTGTATTTTCTCTTTCTTTCTGCTCCACTTATTTGCATGGTTATTATGCAGAGAAAGATGCCAGAAGCTCTTAACAGAGTAAATGACCCAGAGGTTAAGCAGTTTGTAGAGAAATGCTTGGTAACTGTATCCCTTAGACTTTCAGCTAAGGAACTCTTGGATGATCCTTTTCTCCAAATTGATGATTATGGATCTGACTTGAAAGAATTTCAGTATCTAAAAGATTGCTATGAAGTAACACCAACAATTAGACAACCTATGAATGGAAATTATAGCATTAACAGTAGCTTAATGAGTGTGTACACTGATAATCCTGGTGGTTATCAAGATGATTTTGAAACAAATGATTTTGACTTCTTTGATTGTGAAGATGATGATTTGGATGAAGTTGACACCTCAATCAAAGGTAGGAAAAGAGATGATGGCATCTTTTTGAGAATCAGAATACCAGATAAGGAAGGTTGGTAATGGCATTTCTCTTTTCTTATTTTCCTATTGGTTGGACTTGTTTTGGTCTTTGATTATTCCATATTATGTTGATTTTGTTCTTCTCCTTTGGTTTATGACTTGCTACATGTAATCAAAGCAACCAAATTAACAATTCACTGCTGTAAATAGGTCGAGTTCGAAACATCTACTTCCCATTCGACACGGAGACTGATACTGCATTCAGTGTTGCACATGAAATGGTAGCTGAGCTTGACATAACTGACCAAGATGTAACAAAATTAGCAAACATGATAGATAATGAAATTGCGAATTTAGTACCAGGATGGAAAAAGGAACCAAAAATAGATGAAATTTCAGAAGCTTCAAGTGCAAGTTTCTGCCTCAACTGTGCTGCAAACAATACCTTAGTTGATTATGTATCATCAAATAATCCATGTGCCAAGAATCTTTCATTCTTTCATTGCTCTAAAAATGGATGTGCAGCAGTTCATGGCCGGTTTGAGGAGATCACATACCAATATGAAGGGTCTGCAAACAGCACTACAGAAAATGCACCAGGTCAACCCAACGGCATTCATTATGCCGATATTTGCGCTCAGCGAGACGAACGCGAGTCAAACCATGTAGAGTTGAAAGATATACATTGTGACAAATATCATGAGGTATCAAAACTATCAACCATAAAGGAAGAGGATAGAAGTGTAAATGTGGATGACCAAAGTGATTTTAATACCAAAAATCCTCCAACTACCCCTGCAGCATCAGAACGTTTATTATTCTTGGACTATGAAAATGAAATAAGGCAAGAATTGAGATGGCTCAAAGCAAGGTACCAAATGCAGATAAGAGAGCTTAGAGACCGTCAAATAGGTAGTACTAGAACAAAATCTATTTGCACATCTCCTGAAACTTTAAAATTAGAACATGGAAAAGATGGATTTCTCAGGCTACCAGCTAAATTGTCACACATGAATATACAAAACAATAATAACTCGTTATTGAGGTCTATGGAATACTTTGGCCGACCAAATGATGAGAAATGCAACACTTTAGCCGACCAAATGATTCCAAATTATGTTTGTGAGATGAGTCAGCCTAACAATTCTAAGCAAATGGCCACAGCCAAGGATTTCTTGGCAGGAGCTTTGCTTCCAAACTCACTTCAAAGGGCAACCTCGCTTCCAGTTGATGCATTTGATGTCTAGATAGAATCTGCAAATACGTTTTCTCATCACATGAGGAAATTGGATCCAGCTGCGGTATGGTGTTGCAGTTGTAGGAACTGTTCTTACCATACTGCAACTATAAAAGATCCAGGTCCAATGACAGATGTGATGGAGGTTTCAGGAATAAAGCTAGATGTAATTTAGCTTGTTGGCACCCTTTTTCTTGTAAGGTCTCACTTGGTATGAGAAAATGCGAGATGTAAATCATAGTAGACTAACATAATCATATAAATGTAACTAAACTTTTCCCTTGAGTTGCTGAATTGTAGATCCATCTACTATATAGTATGATGTTTTCAAGTAGCTAGACTTGGTTGATTGATGATATCATGTGTTTTATTTGATATATTTAATTTAAAATATGACAGGCTTCTCTGTAATATAAAGTTTTTATCCATAAATTTATGTTAATTTTTCCCTCATGCCTACTGAATACTGAGATAAATCATATACTTGTGCAATTTGGAAATATCAAAGATGATGTTATCAAGATTTTGGTGTGATGATGATCAGTGTTCTACAAAGTATGAACACTTGGAAATAACAGCTAGCTAAGGGCGCCATGTGGTTTTGCTGCTGCATAGAAATATCTCCTACTCGGTAGATACATTCAAGGGAGTGGTACCAACCAGTGGTAGGTATTGGCAAAATAAATAAGATTGTAGATATTGTTATTTCTGATCAATATCTTCATTAACAGTTACTCTGCACTGCAGTGCAGAGATGGGTCCTCACTTTCAACTACCAACAAACTCCTATGTGGCATCAATTGAAAAGGATAGGCCGTACAATACAAAATTACAAATTCAATGAATGTCATCATAAAGTAGTGGCTTTATTATTCATATTGTGATGACACCACCCACTTTACAAGTAAACTTCAATTATGAAAACTGAAAGCAACCCATAATTTTACCAACTACAAACAGCCGCGTATCATTTTTCTATCTCTCAAATATTAATTAAAATATCACTAAACTCAAATTCATTTTCTTTTCATTTACAGAGTGAGTGATGCAAGGGTCAAGTTAGTGAAACTTTAGCTCTAGGCCTCTAAAGTTGGGGAACATTTTTGGGTCCTAAATAGAGAATTGTTAAGCATACCCCTATAATTGGGGAGTGTACTCCAACATATTTTTTTCATTTTGAGCAAAAATAAACCTTGTAAAGAAATGTACATTGTAAACTTGAAAAATAGAAATGTAGGTCTGTGAGGTAAGGAAGACTGTTTTTTTGTTCAAAATAGGAAAATGCAGAGATACACTACCAACTATAGGAGTTTAACAACTCTCCAAAAATAGGTCTTTAAATTCATGTTCAACGTGACCTTTTCATGTTGCATAAGTGATACGCGACCGCTAAGGACCGTCTTGAAAACAGGATATATGAACTTGACCCTAACCGCGACCTGCCGGTAGAACCAAAGTTATCAAAGGAATGAGGAACTTGACCCTAACCGCGACCTGCCGGTAGAACCAAAGTTATCAAAGAAAGTGCGACCCTAACCGCGACCTGCCGGTAGAACCAACACTATAAAGTTCTTATCTCAAGAACAAAGGAAAAGTTCTCACAAGAGAAACTCTTAAATTATATTAAACTTTCAGTTGTTCTTTGAAAGGTACATGAGATTCCTATTTATAGCCTATCCTTACATAGTTGGATTTATTGTCCACTACCTTACATTCATCATTAGGCACTTAGAAAAATAGCACTAACATACATATAACTTCCCACTAGTCACTATAATGACTTAGTGCACCACTAGGAAAGATCTAGAGAGGCTAGAAGCAAGTAAAAGGTCATCTTAAAAACCTCCCAAGACCAAAAACGAAAATTACATATAAAAATAAGAAAATTGGACTTAATTGTTTTTCTTTTATTTAGTCCAATATTATTTTACCACAAATCAACTAATGGATGATTCTTATCATGTGAATTGGACTTCAAGTTGGGCTCAAAACATCTTCCTTCAAAATATTTTAGTGCATTTTTTTATAAGTTTCTTTCCACATGTTTAGTGAACTCATGATCTCATCAATAAGTTGCACCAAGGCCTCTAAATCCATTTTATTGATTATCGTGAGGCTTTACATAGCAAAAATACACCTAATAAGTCATTGGTGATACATCTTTACCATTTCTATTTTTGAATTCACATCCGGTTCAATGGTTGATGAAGACTTGATATACAGCAAACTGTTATAATTTACCCAAGAGAAAGCACAAGTGAGCTCAGAGCAGGACACCGGCATCGTTGGGGCAGCGCCTCGGCTATGTTGCATATGCTTCACTTGTATCCTCACTTCATTTGCGAGCTATTAGATAAACAAAAATCACAATATTTTGTAAAACCTGCATGTAAACTGAACATTTATTTTTCTTGTAACTTTCTATCTCATTACTCTGCTGTATGCTTTACAAATAGAACCACCAACCCGACACCAATACATGTTTTATTTTATGCTCCTCAAAATGCTCTAATGCTTCTTATAGAGAAAATGCCTCAAGCCTGCCAACTATAATAGGTGACTATCAGCAAATTCTAATTCCAGATTATCTCATCATCAATCAATATGAACCCAGTGAAACTTTGCAGTAGCTTAAGAGGGTACACGACAGCACTGAATCATCACCGAGTTGGTAATATGAGACTTCATCGGCAAGATAGATCGTAAGGGCATGAACCAGGACAGCAACCAATTGATTGACTCAGACATTCTTGCATTCATTTACTTGAAACAAATTAATACTCCTGTTGACGTTTCTGTTATTGTCAGGTCAATGCACTTGTAAATTACTTATCAATATGTGGTTTTCTAAATGAAATTCCACTGTTTCGTCTACCAGTAATCCTGACAAGAACAAGAGCCATCTTTGAAATGATGAAAACGTGTGGCATCTCTTACTATAATTTCTCTTCCCACAAGCACAGAGATATATTTTATGGCAGAATGACAGTCATTACAAACTCTAAGGTTCTTCATGATCCTCAGTGTAGTATACCCTGGACTGTTTATTAACGCAAATGCAATAGCCAGTTTTTCACTATGATGTCTTAGGATCTTTTCCTTCACTTCTTGCTCTAGGTCATGTAATACACAATCAGTGTCCGGAGTAAAACCCATTTTCTTTATCTCCTTCCATATTTTTGACATCATTTTGTATATTGCATCTCTTTGTGGGTGAAGCGCATCTTCAACCCCAAAAATATGTACTTTGTTCTGAATTTGAACCCAGCTGAACCCTTGTTCTTTCTTAACTGCCCTGTCCTTCATCAAGCTCCTAATCTTAGCAGCATCGTCCCATTTACCACAGGCTGAAAGAGTATTAGCAAGCGCTGAGTAAGCCCCACTATTGTTGGGATCAATAAGAAGCAATTTTTCAGCTGCCACTTTAGCCAAATCCACATTTTTATGAACCCTGCAAGAAGACAAAAGCGAACCCCATGCTATAACATCTGGTTCAATAGGCATACTTTTTATAAAATTATACGCTTCTTCAATCAATCCAGCACGTCCAAACAGGTCAATTATGCATGCGTAGTGACTAGGGGTAGGTTCAATGTGATGAACATTTTTCATCAAATTAAAGTAACGCTTACCCTGCTCTACCAATCCCACATGCGTACAGGCAGACAATACGCCAACATAAGTAATATGATCGGGCTTTAAGTTAAATTTTAGCATCTCTTCAAATAGTTCAGTGGCCTCGTTTCCCAGACCATGTTGAGCTAGAGCTATAATCATGGAAGTCCAAGTCGATGTGTCTCCTTCAGTGCATATTTGATTGAATACTTTCCTTGCATCTTTGATACATCCGGATCTCGAGTACATGGTAATTAAGGCATTACCTACAGAAACAGATGACACTTCATCCAATCTTATTGCAGTTGCGTGAAGCTGCTTACCATGATCCAAAGAAGCCAAGCTTGAAAAGACACTCAATACAGCTGCTAGGGTATAATTGTTTGGCCTTGGACCTTCTGTAATCATTAATCTGAATAGCTCCAAAGCATCATTAAGTAAGCCATTCTGTGCATAACCTACAATCATGGCAGTCCATGCAACTATATCGCGACATTTCAACGAATCAAATATCTCTCTCGCCGGGTTTACATCCCCAATTTTGGCATAACCATTCAAAAGCGATGTGAATGCTATAACATTAAGACTTGAAGTACCTCTTAATTCTACAATTGTTCGAGCAACTTCAACTGCACCTGATTTTGCATACATTGAGATAAGAGCATTCCCCAACGCTCCGGAGATATCAATCACGGCTCTTACAATATATGCATGGATTTGCTTACCGAGTTTCAAGCTTTCAAGATTAGCACAAGCTGACAGAACACTGGCCAATGTAAACTTATCTGGCTTTAAAGGCGAACTCCTAAACATATCAGAAAATGTTTCTAGAGCTTTGATGTCATATCCCTGATGACAGTAACCTGAAATGATGGAATTCCATGAGACAATATCTCGATCAATCATTTGATCAAAGAGGTCAAGAGCAACTTCAAGTCGACCAAACTGCATATGCATTGAAATCATAATATTCCAAGTTGATTTATCTTTGAGCCTCATACGATCAAAAACAACCTTTGCCATTAAAGAATCACCAGACTTTGCATACATGTTAAGCAATGAATTAGCAACAGGAACAACGCCAGATAACCCGAGTTTTACAATGAAGGAATGAACCTTCTTACCAATATCCAAATTCCCAGTTGCAACACACGAGGCAAGAACATTAGTAAACGTGAACTGAGTCGGCAAAACTCCAAAAGAAATCATTTTTTGAAACGTATGAATGGCGGTATTAAAATGACCCATTTGGTTGTACCCAACTATCATGGTAGTCCATGAAACAGAATCTGGTTGAGCAATTTCATCAAACAAACGGCGTGCAGTTTCTATGTTGCCCCCTTTAGCGTAGGAAGAGAGAAGGGTGTTCCAAGAGAATGTGGTTCTGTCGGGCATTTCAGCGAACAGACGGTGAGCATCATTGAATGAAGCGGTTTTTGAATAGTAATTGAGAAGGTTGTTCATCAAGTAGACGCTGAGGTGAAGACTGTGTTTGATGACTCGAGCGTGAATGAATCTTCCGGTGAAGGAGTCTCTGGATTTGATTGCGGATTGAAGAAGATAGACGTATGTGTCGGAATGGAAGTGAGGTTTTGGAGTCTCCATTAACACTGATACAGTGTGTTGCATTGGTCACAGTGATATTGTCTCCCTTTGAAGCTTTCAGTGACATTAAATGTTCTTTAGTATTGCCAATTTGCAAGAAGAAGAAGAAGAAGAAGAGAAAACAGACATTTACGTCGTTCTTGTTGTTGTTGCATTTTCAAATGTGTATTCCTTTCAACAAAAGGAGCATAGCATATCATTTTCAAACGTGTTCCCTTTGTAAGATTTTTTCTCTTCCCAAACCCACGTATTTCTCATTTGCCACTAAATTTCCAATGTTGCGTTATTTTTTTTTTTTTTATACTAGTACGAAGATTCCAAACGAATTTTTTCTATATATAAAAGTTAGAAATCGAACTCGTGACCACGTGACCAAAATTCAAATCACTTAGACCAATTCATTGTTGGTTGCGTTTAAATTTATTTCCGAAAACATTTTCCAATATTGAATTTATTTTCGAAAAATGGTTTCTACTTGTTATCTTTTTGAAAACGTTTTTCGAAATGTTCTTTATACACAATAACTTTTACCTAGTACTTTTACTTCTTCCTCACTCAATCTCCATGGCAACGGAAAAGCTTGCGTTTTCCGATAGTTTTAGGGTGTACAATCAACATTGGAACATTGACAAAGGTACTAAATCTTCTAATCGATAATTTGGCCAAAGAAAGAATTTTAAATTCTTTTTTTTTTTTTTTGTTTCGCTATCTAGGTCTGAGTGTTGGTCGATTTTGGTCGGGTTTGGACCGAAAATCACAAAATTGATAAAAATCACAATTATTTAATTTGGACCCAATTTTGTCTGTCTACATCTTCGACTTGTTTAGGTGTCATGTCGTACGGTGGCAGGTAGAACAAATCATTTATTGCGGGTTAGATTGAAACTTTATTTATATCTTTTTTTTGGACAAAAAACTTTATTTTTATCTAAAACTTCATTATCCCAAAAATTCCTAATTGTCATATAGTTCAATACCTCATGCACAATCCAGAAAAGGATATAAGAAATAAATGAAAAAACAAAGTGTGTGAGATGCAGTTATTTTATATCGTATTTATGGATATAAAGACAATAGATCAAGTAGAAGAGAAGTATAATCTAAAATAGATCTAAAATATATTTTTAAATATTTTGCATACATCTTTCATCAACATATTATAAGCTTGTAAAATATATTACATAGTATTTATCTTCTATATCAAAGATGGGTAAAAACAATAAAACGAAGAGTATACGAGATTGAGATTGAGAGAGAGGGAGAGGAGGAAAAAACTTAATATGAGTCTTAATGGTTGTTCGGTCTGTTTATGTTACATGGGGATGTAATTTTAGACATCCACATCCGCCTGTATGCAATCCTTCGTGCCAATTTTTTGCATTTATTAACCCGAAACCCGACATGGATCCGATTTAATGCTTTAATGTGTTGTCGTTTATATCGGTTTCGAGTCGGGTCGCATGTCCATGCTCAACCCTAGACAATGGTTTTCTACACTCATTTCATGTGATATATAAGGTAATATGTTTTTCCAACTGGTTCTTTTGTGCATTATAAGTTTCAAATTTCATACTACTGAGAGGTTTAGTTCGAAAAATAATTTTTGATTCTACGTTCCGAAAAGTTTAGATGAAATAAGAGTATTTTGCATAAAAACGTAACTAAATTGTGTGATTCTGTTTATGTAACATATAAGTCGATAGTTTTGACAAAGATATTTCTTGTAACATGAATGATATTATAACACACAAATTCATACACAAATATTAAACAAGGATAGTTTTGACATTTCAAAGCTTAATATGAAGGATATTTTGGTAAAAGTTCCACCTTTATTCTTCACTCACTTTCTCTCTGCTCTGCAACTTTCTCTTTCTCTCTTCACCCAAATCCGATCTGAACACTACCACTCCTTCCTCCATCTTCGGCGTTGATGAGCCAAGATGAGAAGAACAACTACAAACAGCAACATCAACATTATGACAGAGAAGAAGAGCTTGGCGAGTGGAGACAAACAAATGACAGACGAAAATGGCAACTTGGTGGTGGTGAGGACAAGGACGGTGGATGGTGGTGTTGGCAAGGTCAGCGATGGTGCTGGTGGTGAGAAGAGATCTAGTCGGATTTGGGTGAAGAGAGATAGATGCAAAGGACGACGACTGTGGTGGTGGTGGTGGTAAGGTCGGCGACATTGGTGGTGATGGTGAGGAGTGTAGGGATGTCAACATGGTGGAGATTGATCGGATGATACTTTACCACTTCTTGCCCCACCATCTAATATATTCTCTATCCCCGTCCTCATTCTCCGATTCAGGGAGTATTCTTCCTCCATCCTCGTGCCCACGGAACATCACAGTTCTCACGGATACCATAAACTTTAAAAAAGTATCAAATTTCAATTATTTTCAATAAAACTAGTTGTAAAAAATATTCAAGTTTAATTATAAAACACTTAAATATAAATTTATAAATGTTATTTTAATAGTTTTCGGGGACGGGGTCTCCGCAGGGCGGAGAATGAAATACCATTGCAATCTCCAAACCTCTTTCGGAGGAACTTTCTCCTCCATCCCCACGGGAAAAATCCTCCAACTTCAGATCTTCAAACATGACAATCTCCATTCTTCGCGGGGATCTCCATTTAAGGATGAAATTGACATCCCTACGTGAGTGAGAGGGAATAAATTTAGGAAGAAAAAAAGAAAAGAAAAGTGAAGTATTAATAAAAAGTAAATACATGTGTGTAGTATTTGTGTATAAAATATGTGTCAAAATGACATTTTTCTTCTTGTAATAAGGTCCGACAATCTTTCAACAATATCCCCTCATGTTTTTAGTGTTTCTGCTATTGATACAACCATTTTCTTTCATGATGATATTTTCTCTATTGATGGAATAACACTTTTAGTTTTGCTTAAAAAAGATAAATTTGACAAAATTGAACATTTTGACTAATGAAAATAAAATTTGGGACTAAGGCTTCGTTTGAAATAGTTTATTTTTGAGTTTATGTAAATAACTTATACAAATAAATAATCTTTTATATTTATAAGTTCTCACTAATAAAAACAGTATTTTTATAAACTATTTTTTCATAAACTATTTTATATAAGCTAAAAAATAAATTATTTTAAACGGATTCTAAAGCAAAAATAATTATAAGAAAAAAAAATCATAAAATCAGCTAAAAAGTCAAATATATATACTTTCATTCCTTACAAACGATTATCGTTTACAAATTAAAACAATAAATTTTACTAAACTAACTTTATCTATACATTTTTTTTACAATAAACTTTTCCTATCATTGATGATACGTTAAAACTACTCTAAATTCAATTCATCATATGATATAATTGGAAAATAAAATAATAGTTGTGTCAAAAAAAAATAATTGGAAAATAAAATAATAGTTTTATATTAAAAAGTGTATAATTTTTATTTTGATAAGTAAAAAGTGTATAAATGATATTTTTTTGAAATGATTTTTTTATGAAATACATTCATTTTAAAATGAAGAGGGAGTAATAAAATATACGGATTATGAAAAAAAAGTGCAAATAGACAAAAAAAGGAAAAAAAGTGCAAATCAATCCATGAGACACGGATTATGATTCCTCGTGACGTGAGACATGAGCATCGTCACACACAAACAACCCGTTGTTTCCATTCCATTTCCCCCCCCTTGGTTTTTCCGTTTTCTCAAACCCAGTACGGCCAAACTGTAGAAACACCCACCAACTTCACTTGCATCCCTCCAGATCACGCCACGTCAACAACATTACACCGTGGCACCATCACAACCGTCTACATAATCAGTAATTAGTGAATTTAGAGGGAAAAATTAAATTCTACTAGTACCACATTTTTTATTTTCCATTAATGCAAAGCAAGACAAGACAAGATAAAAAGAAAATAAGAAACGCACTGTATAAATAAAAATATAAATAAAAATAAAAACAAAAACAAAGAGAAAGTGCACCATGTCCAATGTCCATGGTTTGGTAATTGCCATTTTATAAAGAGATTAAATTGCAAATTCTAAATCCCAAATCCCAATTTCATATCTCTCTCTCTTTCTCACTCGCGTTCTTCTCCGATCACTTTCGGTTTCGCCGCCGAAATCACTCATCGGCGTTTCCGACCGAGGGTTTTAATTCTCGTTCAATTTTCCGGTGAGGTAAGATTCTCGATCAAACCATTTCCGAACTTTTTTTTTCTTTTTTTTTAACCGTTTTGGCTGGTTTTCTTCCGACGAGGAGAAAATTCGTGGCATTCTGGTTGGTTTTTTCTTCAGATCTGGGAATATATGGTGGGAGATTTATGTTGACTTTGATTTAGGGTTTTCTGTGTTGAATTAGGTTTGGGATTTTGTGCTGGTGATGAATTTTTTGGAGAATTAAGTTTTTGGGTCTTCTTTTTGGCTGAATGGAACCGAGTGCGAGAATCGCTAGCCCTTCTGGGGTTGTGGTTAAGAATAGAAGTTCTTCGGGGTGTTTGATTGTTAGAAAGAAAGGGGATGGTTTGGGTGCTGGAGTTGGTGGTGGTTCGAGTTCCCGGAAGCAGTATGAATCGAAGAAGGTGAGGAAAAAGCCGAAGGCAGATTCTAGTGATTCGGAATCAAGCGGGGAGTTACCGTCTGCTAGGAGGATTGGCCCTGAGACCATTCGAGTTTGTAATAGTTTGAGTGCTCTTGAGCGAGGTGGTAATGTTGGTAGTGGTGAAATAAGTAGGAAGAGGGAGAGAATGGATCAAATTAGGCGTAATGGGGATGGCATGGTTGATGGGAATGGCTTGGAGAGAAGGGATAAGAAAGTTAAGTTGGATGTGTTTGATTTTGATGAATATGATGGAGTGGGTGCTGAAAGGATGAGAAGGAGGCAATTTGATAATGATGAGGTTGGTTTAGGAGGAGGAAGGTTTATGGGAACAATGCATTCTGGTAGAGGTAGCATTGATAGGGAATTTGAAACTGGTTCAAGCAAACGCATTGTGGATAAGAGAAAAAATTCCTATTATGACAAGGCAAGTGGTTCACATCTTGGAGATAGTGCTGACCATAGTCGGATAAAGATGAAAAAGGATGGAACTCAGCGTCCTCTGCCCTTGATGAAGGAGAAGTTTAACTCTGATGAGTCCATTAGGGTTCAGGGGAAAAATGGTGTTTTGAAGGTGATGGTTAATAAGAAGAAGGTGGGTGGGTCAGCAGAACACTATGATCATCGTAAACCAGTAGAAAGCAGACAAAGTTTAAGGGCTGAGGGCACCTCTAAGAGGAATGTTCCAATCCGCCCTTCATCACACTTAGAAACAAAATCTGCCGAGAAACAGGGTTTACTTGTTAGGCCAGAGAAGAAACAAATAACAAAAAAATCCTTGTCAAGTAAGGAGGACAGTAAGGGCGATGAACAGGATTCAGACAACAATGACGCATCAATCAATCTGGAAATAAAAAATATTAAAACTCACACATCTTCAAAAAAGATAACCTCTGAAAATGAACAGACTCCCGTACATCCAACTACAAAATCGAGTGAAGGGAAAATCAGGCGAGGTAGTGGCACAGAAAAGCAGAAACTACGAGAACAAATACGTGAGATGCTTCTGAATAAAGGCTGGACCATAGATTATCGCCCACGAAGGAATAGGGACTATTTAGATGCAGTTTACATTAATCCTGCGGGAACAGCTTATTGGTCCATCATCAAGGCCTACGATGCACTTCAAAAGCAATTGATTGAGGATGATCAACAGGCCAAGGCCAAAGGGGAGGGTTCTTCTTTTGCTCCTATCGCTGATGATGTGCTCAGTCAGTTGACAAGGAAAACTCGGAAGAAGATGGAGAAAGATTTGAAGATGAAGAAGAAGAAGCAAAGAGTTGATGATGGTGATAGTGGAAAAGAACGACAGATTAAAAGAATTCCTGGCAAAAAGCTTCATATGAGTGTGATTGATAGTGATAGCAATGAAGATAAGTTAAGCTCCTTTGTCAAGCAAGGAAGTAAATCAATGAAAACAAAATTGACTGAAAATGCTGTTACCGGTGGTAGCTCTAAAAGCCAGAATGCTATAGCTGAAAAACCATTTTCTGAAAGTGATCCTCAGGTTCTACTTGGAAGGAAAAGTAGAAAACATGGACGGTGCACTTTATTAGTCCGTAGTTCTAACAAGGGATTGAATTCAGAATCTGATGACTTTGTTCCATATACGGGCAAAAGAACAGTGCTTTCCTGGTTGGTTGACTCAGGGGTAGTACAAGTTAGTCAAAAGGTTCAATATCGCAGGAGGAAGCGAGTAATGCTGGAGGGATGGATCACAAGAGAAGGCATTCACTGTGGTTGCTGTAGTAAGATCCTCACGGTTTCAAAGTTTGAGGTTCATGCAGGAAGCAAAGTGCCGCAGCCATATCAAAACATATATTTAGACTCTGGAGTTTCCCTTCTACAATGCCAAATAGATGCGTGGGAAAAACAAGAGAATTTTGGGAAAATCAGTTTCCATTCAGTAGATGTCGATGGTAATGATCCAAATGATGATACCTGTGGTATATGTGGAGATGGAGGGGATTTAATCTGCTGTGATGGATGTCCATCAACATTTCATCAGAGTTGCCTGGATATACAGGTATGTATTCATTGTATTTTACTTTTGGGTATACATGGTATGGTTCTTCAAATTTAATTGTGTAAGTTATTGTTCACCGTACGGTTTTGTATGGCTCCTTTGTTTTTAATAAAGAACTTTGGGGGGTGGGGGGTTTGGCCTTTTTTAGGACATTTCTTGTTAATACTTAATAATGGTCTTGGTTAAAGAGGGCCGGTCAAATTCATTTCTGTGAGCTTTGTTTCTCAGACAGCTGGAGGATAGTGAAAAATCCAGCATTATTCTATTATTATACTTTTGCCATATATCTCAGACTCTCAGTGGATATGTTGAGAATTGGTATTCTCGGGCACCTTTTGCTTAATGACATTTTGAAATGGACTATTCATTGTCAATAAAATGCTGTAAATGAAAGAATCACCTCTTGAAATAGTTTTTATGCCTGGAGTTGTATTGTGGTTGATCAATAAGAGATTTGTTGCTGAAAATAATTTAATTTCTTATTTATATTTCTGTATTGTCATATATTAAGCGTCCAGTGTGCGAATGTACAAACTATAATATTTTATCACTGACAATGATGGTATTGATACCTTGGTAGTGTGGAAACATAATTAATTGGCGAGGATGATTTTCATTCTGAGGAATTCATTTATTCTGTTGCTTGCAGATGCTTCCCCCAGGGGAATGGCGTTGTCCAAATTGCACCTGTAAATTTTGTGGACTGGCCAATGGAACTATTGACAAAGAAGACAATGCAACTGTATATGCCCTACGTACTTGTGTCTTATGCGAGAAAAAATGTATGTAATTTCTTCTTTAGATTTGAAGTTCTTTCTATATGCGCTGTGCCCTGCTCCTTTCTTTTGTTTTGGTTTGATTTTGTCTAATACACAACCTTCTGTTTTTATAGATCATGACTCCTGTACTAAGGATATGGGTGTCCTTCTTGCTGACTCCAATATGTCAGGGCATTCCTTTTGTGGAAAAAGCTGCAAAGAGGTACCCTTTACATGTTCATGTGTCCTAGTTTATAGATTATATACTTTAGAGTTGCAGAGATCTTTTTTCTACAAAATTATCTATTTAATATTTGTTTAACCGAGTTCACAAAATAGGAACTCTTGTAGCACCAAGGCTGATTGAATTTCTTTATGTTTTTCAGCTTTTTGAGCAATTGAAGAAGTACCTTGGTACCAAGCATGAACTTGATGCAGGCTTTACGTGGTGTCTTGTTCGTAGAACAGATGATGATTCCGAGGCAGCTAGTAGGGGAATCACCCAGAGGGTGGAATGCAACTCCAAGCTGGCTGTTGCACTGACTGTGATGGACGAATGCTTTTTACCTGTTGTTGATAGGAGGAGTGGGATCAATATAATCCATAATAGTTTATATAATAGCGGGTAAGAAGTAATAAGCACATTATGGTCTAACCATATACTGTTTGGTACATGAATATCTTTTGTTACATATTTTTAACTTTCATGGCTGAATGCTTTTCTTTATTTCGGAATGTTTATATTCTTTAGCATTTGTAAAACTGCAAATAGTTGGGTTGTTTCCTTTTTATTGTTTCTCTTTCTAATATTTATGTGTGACGCCGATTGCTAATTTAAGTAGATTCAAAGGGAATTGAATATTTTATAAGGAACTATACTACTAAGTACAATGATTGTTGCTAAAAAATTACAGCACTTAAAGAATGATATGCCATGAGCTTTAGCATTGTCCTCGACGTTTCATTTCCCTCAATTTCAAATTTCAAAATCATTAACTCTTGCTCTGTAACAAACAGTTCATATTGCCTTTTTGCTTTATATATTCTGTCTGCAATATCATGTAGATTTTATGTCAGAAAATATTTTTTAAGAAAAGGAAGAAAAGTACAACTAGCATGAGAGTATAATATACTGTCCATGACTGATAAATGAAAAGAACAAGGTAATACAGAAAGTTCTAGGATGCAGCAAAACTAACCAATCTCTCCAAATCAGATACGCTTATTCAGAATTTTGACCGCGTCCTTGATATTGTTGTTTGCTGTAAGATGCATACTTTTTGACCTTTATGGGTTTTCTGTTTTTTATAGGTCAAACTTCAGTCGGTTGAATTATACTGGATTTTATACTGCTATTTTGGAGCGGGGTGATGAAATAATTTCTGCTGCATCTATCAGGTAGTATGCGTCGGCTGTAGTCGTTTTATTTTATCCTTCTACAAAACTTTATGGAAAGCCTCAATTACCAAGCAAAATGAGAGTAAACTTACTTCTAGGCTATTTATTATCCTGTCTCAGGTTCCATGGGACTAAGTTAGCAGAGATGCCATTCATTGGAACTCGCCATATATATAGGCATCAGGGAATGTGCCGCCGGCTTTTTTCTGCCATTGAACTTGTAAACCTTCACAGCTATCCTTTTCTTTCTTCTTTTATCTGATATCTTTATACAATTTTTGTTGGCATATGCCCTTTTACATACATTTTATGTTATGAAACTGACATGCTCTTATCTCAATCTCTACTTCTGTGTTGGAAGGCACTTTGCTCTTTGAAGGTTGAGAAACTGGTTATTCCTGCAATTTCTGAACTTGTTCTTACGTGGACAACAGTATTTGGCTTCACACATCTTGAGGAACCACTCAGGCAAGAAATGCGGTCATTGAATATGTTGGTGTTCCCTGGTATTGATATGTTACAGAAGCTTCTAGCGGAGCAAGGAAAACTTGAGGGTAATACAATTGGTGAAGGTGTTAATTATTTGTTTACTTATATTTATCAAATGTCAGCAAATTATTTTTGACCTTCTGTTTCACTTTTCTCTTCCAGCAGATGCCGAGCAATTTGAGAATGAAGATGTTTCAATCAAGCCCGCTGTGGTCAATAGGTTAGATATCAATTCACCGGCCTTGAAAGATCCTCATGGAAGTGAGGATGCTAGTTCCAATCCTGCCAATAAGAATAACAATGAAAGCAGTGATGCTTCTCAAAATACAAGCAATCATGGTTTGACTAGCAGGACTGTGTGCTCCAAATCTCAGTCTGAGGAAAAATCATCTGAGGATGCTAGTTCCAATCCAGCCAATAAGATTAACAACGAAAGCAGTGATGCTTCTCAAGATACAAGCAATCAAGGTTTGACTGGCATGACTGTGTGCTCCAAATCCCATTCTGAGGAAAAATTATCTGATTCTGTTTCAGAAAATTGTACTTCCCTTTCTAATTCTAGTCATGGGGTACTCGAAAAGAAAAATAAAATATTGATGTCGTCTCCTGTCAACGATCCATCATCCAAATGCCAACTCATCTCACCAAATGACATTTCTACAAATGGTCTTCCATCAGATCGCTTAGATTGTCATGAAATTCCAGCTTCGGGTCAAGCAACTGCACATTTTGACCTAGGTACGGTAAAAAACCTAGTTGAACCTGTTTCTGACGGGAAACCTCATGCTTTCACTGATATGAGTTGTGATCCACCAGGACTTGACCAAAACCCTGTGTCGGATTCTCGAGTGGCAGATAATGCTTTGTCTTTTAAAGAGTTAGATATGAATGATGCCCATGTTGAGGTACTTGAAGCTGGTCCTTTAGGGAATTCATCTCAGGCGAACAATACCAAAGAGAATAATGAGAGTGAGGATGTCTCTGGTTCTGTTCTTAATCATGCTATCACTGATATGAATTGTGATCCGCCAGGACTTGACCAAAACACTGTGTTGGATTCTCGAGCGGTGGACAATGCTTTGTCTGTTAAAGACTTGGATATGAATGATGCCCATGTTGATGTTCTTGAAGCTGGCCCTTTAGTGAATTCATCTCAAGGGAACAATACCAAAGAGAATAATGAAAGTGAGGATGTCTCTGGTTCTGTTCTTAATCATGCTATCACTGATATGAATTGTGATCCACCAGGACTTGACCAAAACCCTGTGTTGGATTCTCGAGCGGTGGACAATGCTTCGTCTGTTAAAGACTTGGATATGAATGATGCCCATGTTGAGGTTCTTGAAGCTGGTCCTTTAGTGAATTCATCTCAGGTGAACAATACCAAAGAGAATAATGAAAATGAGGACGTCTCTGGTTCTGTTCTTAATCTTGCTATCACTGATACGAATACCGATTCACCAGAACTTGACCAAAATCCTGTGTTGGATTCTCTAGTGGTGGACAACGCTTCGTCTTTTAAAGACTTCGATATGAATGATGCCCATGTTGAGGTTCTTGAAGCTGGCCCTTTAGTGAATTCATCTGAAGGGAACAATACCAAAGAGAATAAGGAAAATGTAGATGTGTCTGGTTCTATTCTTAATCATGCTTTCACTGATATGAATAGTAAATCACCAGGGCTCGACCAAAATTCTGTTTTGGATTCTCAAGTGGTGGATAATGTTTTGCCGTTTAAAGTGTATGATATGAATAGTCCCCATGTTGAGGTTCTTGAAGCCGGTCCTTTAGTGAATTTGCCTCAGGGGAACAATACCAAGGAGAGTAATGAAGATGTCTCTGGTTCTGTTCTTAATCATGCTGGTGAGAGTTCCTTGCAGGTAAGTTCTGATTTGAATGGTGAAATTGCATATGAAAGGGAAAAGAATTCACATTTGGACACAGAAGTTGCTTCAAATGAAATGCATTTGGATGAAACTGGCCTAAATGCTTCTGGTGATACTACTGAGACTGATCCAGCATTGAATGGTTGAGTCTAACACCTGATGTCTTCAGTTCTACAGCTCATGCAACTCTTGCACACAATTTTTCATTCAAAGACTCAATGCCTTATATGCAATCATTTTTTCAAGGCTTTGGAACTTATATGTCCATGCTTTAATCTGGATAGTCTGAAAAGGTTATGTAGATTTCAAGGGAAATAGTAGCGGGTCCCTTGGTTTGTTGTTTATGAATTTCTTAAGGTTCTATGTTGACTTCATTTCATGTGAATGTTTCTTCTTCCGAAATGCTTCAAGGTTGCTTTTGGTTCAAGTTCTGTGTCCATATGGGTCCATCGGGTTAAACTGTTTTCCTGTAATGTGCACCCATCCTTCATAGGTTCATGCTCCAAGCAGATCCTGAGTGTATTATATATATGATATATATGGTTCTCGTTTGTATCTGAACATCTGGTGGAGTAGATTTGGCTTCTCTTTTCAAGCCTTGTGTGCTGTTGACTATTTTTTCCCCAGTAACCCATTACATGTCATCAGCAGTCACAGAAACTTGGAACAATTTTTGTTTTTTATATGATATTTTTGTTTACTTTTCTACAACTTTTATTTCGAGTCATAGATGGTATCAAGAAACTGTGTTTTTCCAATTCCAGTCCTAGCAGATCTACTCATTGTTGTTATCTATCTCTGCCCAAGTTCTTCGATTGGTCGTGATGTTCCCTTTTGGGGGACGCGGTTGCATCCACCAAAACTCAAAGGTTTGTCATATTAAAATTAAAAGTGTATGAGTAGGATTTTCGTGTATATCAAAAACCTAATTTGTGGGTGTACTACAGTAAATAATGACCATGCTTGTAGGATGTAAAGACCTTTCTTTGTGAAGGGTTTATTTGGGTTAATGAGGTGTTGCTTTTGTTTCAACTTTTTTGTAATGAATATGTTTGATATCAAAACGGGCAATTGCTGCTGTCTGGACAATTGTTGTATTTTGTCATTGTCGTAATAACTGTAGGTGTGTTTATTTGCGGAGGTTTTGGGTGTCATTCGTCTCCCAGGTCTCTTGATATGGACAGAAGAGGCATAGTAGATGTTTAGAACCAGTTTGATGAATGCAAGATATTCATTTCCTGATCAATATGATTGTTAGAATCAGATTATTTTCCATTTTAAGTAGCTTATAATTATTCCTAACCTAGCTGGGAGATTTTTTGTTTTAAGTCTAGCAGCGCATTTTCTCTTTGTTCATAATCTTCATGATATAAAGCCTAAACTACTTCTAAAATAACGAAAATTATATAACAAACATCGGCATATTAACACTCAATGCATAGTATTTTATTTGCTTGTTTTATTCAGGCTCTTGGAGAAAAGAAAGCAAAAAATGAAATGGTATTTTGAAGAAATTGGATTGAATGCAGTCCATGCAATGAGTGATTTAAACCATCTGATTAAGATCTTAAGAAGACTTTTATTTTTATTTAATATAAAATTATGTTATGACATATGGATTCTGGACCATCTGATCTTGATTGGAGGGCCTAAAATCTACAGACTGTAGCTCTTTTTGATTGCATAGAATTCAAATCCTATTTTGAATGATACAAGATAAAGCAAAATTCATACTCCCTCCGGCCTCTTTTATAAGCAAATTTATCCATTTGCTCACTTATTAAGAATTTACTATTTTGTCTTAGTTTTATGTGAAACTTCTATTACAATTTCTAAAATAATCTTAAAATATATTAAATTTGCATTGAGACTTTACAATCATATTAAAAAGTAGAAAAATGAATGAGGGTATTTTTGGAAGGATAGCATTAAATAAAGTAAAGTTTGGTAACTTTTATTTATATTTGAGGTCAAAATTTTTTGTTGATTTTTGCTTATAAATAAGGTCGGAGGGAGTATCTTGTTATTAATTTTTTCTTATTGATAAGCTGTCGTTAATTGATAATAATGGGAAGACAATGCCCACACAAGCTATGCTTTGACAATGGAAGGGCACGCCCCAAGCATCTTCCTTATTTTATTAAGTTTAAATCTCATTATTTTATTTTATTATTTTAGAAGAGAGAAGGGAAGGGAAGTGGAATGGGATGGAACTAAGTTTAAATCTCATTATTTTATGTTGTCAAAAAAAAAATCTCATTATTTTATTTTTATTATTTTATTTTTATTTATTTTTACTTTAGTTTTGGTGCATTAATAATTTGGGCAACAAGGCAGCGTGTGGTGGAGTGATTCAACTTCAAAATTCAAATGGTGGATTTTTGTGGTTTCTCTATAAATCTTGGCATTTGTTCAATTACAATGGCAGAGTTGTGGACAATTTTTCATATCCTTAATTTGGTAATAAAAAAGGTTTTAAGGCTACTTGTGCTGAAACTGATTTTCTATCTACCCTTAATCTCATTGAAGCGAATTGCCAATATGGGCTACGACCCCTTTTGTATCAAAAAAAAAAAATTGCCAATCAAGTCACCTTTGTGGAACCCACTTGGGTTGGTCTAGTGGTATTCAATTATCTTTGGTACCAATTTAGAGGTGGGTTAATTTAGCTTCTTAAAAAAATCGCCAATCAAGTCACCTTTGCGGAATCCACTTTTTGACAATTTTCGTTTGTTATATACGAAATATCAAATTTTTCCAATCTCAATGAATAAATAAAATTTATTAGAATCTCATTTAAATGGATTAACAAACACACTATGCGTGTTGGGATATAAGATTCTTAAAAAATAACATTCGATAAACAATTTATTTCTTTCGATAGTGTTTTTAAAATTTTCGTATGTTAGACTACGGATCCACAAAGACACTATACATTGTGAGTAGGAGTGTTCAAAAATCCAGTTAACTGAACCAAACTGTGGTTCAAACTGCACTGAATCATATTTTAAACTGAACCATTCAATACAGTTTTTGAACTGAACCACTTTTAATAAACAGTTACAATTCAGTTTATAACTAGTTTAGAACCGGTTTAAATTTATGAACTGTTTTCTTTTTTTTAAAAGAAAAATATTTAATAATTTCCCAATAAATTTGGAAACATTTTTTTGAAAAAAATTGGAAAAATTTCTCCCGAGAAAATCGGCAATTTTTTTTCTCGAAAAAATTGGAACTATTTTTCCAGGAAATATCGGGAACTTTATTCTCGAAAAAATCGTAACTTTTATCCCGAAAAAATCGGAACTTTTTTTCCGAAAAAATCGGAAACTTTTTTCTGAAAAAAATCGGGAACCTTTTTTTCCGAAAAAATCGGAACTTTTTTTCCCGAAAAAATCTGAAACTTTTTTTTCCGAAAAACATCGAAACTCTTTTCCGAAAAAAATCCAAACTTTTTTCCGAGAAAAATCGGGAACTTTTTTTCCCCAAAAAATCGGAAACGTTTTTTCCGAAAAAAAAAATCGGAAATTTTTTTCCTGAAAAATCCGGAAACTTTTTTTCCGAAAAAAATCGAAACTTTTTCCCGAAATAGTCGGAAATTTTTTTCCAAAAAAAATCGGAACTTTTTTTTTCTGAAAAAAGAGACTAAAACTGTTTTTCGGAAGAAAAAACTCTGAATTTTTTTTATCGGAAAACCATTTTTAAAAAAACAATACAGAAAATTGGTTTAAAACCAGTTTTCCAACAAATAATCTGATTTATAAACCGGTTCTGAACTGAAACTGATTTGAGAAATAAACAAATTTTTATAAAAAGTGGTTTCATTCCATTAATACTACTATTTGTTTAACAAACAAATGGATGAAGAAAATGACAAACAAAGGTGATTTGTTAGTACAATTCATTTCCACTACACTACACTACTACACTGTGAAATGCAAGAGCAAAACAATGCATGATCATCACTCACTCACCGCTACACTCCACTCACTCACTAAGAGGTTACGATTCCACTATATTATGTGTTACCGTCGCCGCTCACTCACTCACTCACACACATTAACATGGATTTGTGGAATGAAGTTGACGAAGAAACTATCCAATCGAATGGATTTAGTGAATTTTTCTCTTCATGTACCTTCCGGTTTTCTTCCTGAAACATAAGATTTGTACTAGAACATATCATGAAAGATCTAGAATAAAAGATCTAGAATATGCTATCTACACCTATAAATATGTAACCATGACTCATTTGTAAAGTATCCAAGTAAAGAGCAATACAATCTATTCTTGCTCTAAGTCCTCACACTTTGCCACTATTATATTTCAACTATTAACAAAAGTCTTATACACTATCAAACTATTTCCTAAACTATCACTACTACCCTCAACTACTAACAGTGGTATCAGAGCTGCGTTCGGTCATTCACTAGGCGTAGCAAACTATTTCTTCTTGCCACCAACTATTGGATTAAAACTAGAAAATTGGGTCACTGCCTCAAACACAAAAGGAGTACATGTAGCCACACAGCTCGACTCTGTTTGAGTTCAAACCCAAAACTAAAAATGAAAGAGAGGAGTTCAAGTAGCCTAACAGCTCGACCCTCTAAAGTTCATGTCCAACTAACATCACAAACCTATGGCAAATAAGACTCGAGTTTTGATAGAGCACAAGTACAGACAATAGATACAAATGGAGACCTGTGACCTCTGAGGCTCAACTTGAGTACAAGCCATGGAAGACAAATATGCAACTACTAAAGCAAGAATGAGTTCCTGTCAAAATTCTACTATAAAAGCGACAAGGAGACTCACAAGCAATTTAGATGCAAAAATGGTCCCTGTCAGGAATCTACAATAGATCGGCAAGGAGATTCACATGCAACTAAGCAATTAGAGTGGTCCTTGTTAGAAGTCTTTAACAAGACAAACAAGGAAGATCACAAGTGCAACTAAGGAGCAAGAAGGATCATCATCAAAAGTCTTCAACAAGACTAACAAAGAGAGTTGATAAAGATTGTGGCAAGATGTGTGACAAAGTTGAATCATGGAAAAGGTAATACTTTCCGGTATAAATTATCAATTATGAAATATAAGACTATCAATACCGGAGGAGATAATTTCAAATTCATATTTGAGCAACCACAAACTATGATTGGAGTAACCGAAATATGCATCAAGGAGGAGTGTTGAAATATGATGCACATTTCTTGTGAGGAATTGCCTTGAAAACTCAGAAACAGAAAACCAGGTACATTCATCTGCGCGGGGCGCAGGATGGCTGCGCTGGGCGCAGCACTTTGAAAAATGGAATTTGTCATTCTGCCACCTGCGCGGGGCTCAGGCCGCTGGGCAAATCCGTTTTTGTGCAGATTTTGTGGAAAAATTTATTTCGGAAAGTATCTGTTTTGGATTCTGTTTTATTTTATAAGATAGATTTGTTTCTGACTTTTAGGCATGTATTTTTCTATAAATAGAGGTTGTTTTATTCATAGAAAAATTGAGAGTGAGAGCAAAGAGAGCAAACATGTAAGGGGTTTGTGATACACCTTGGGTAGACTAGGTCAAATTGAGTCTCTTGGCCACGGGAAGAGATTCGGGACTAGGGTAGAATTAGGATTAATTCTTGTAACCCTTGATTGGGAATTTCTTGTGTAAAGTTTCTCTTTGATTCTAGTGGAACAGAGAGTTACTCTCTCCCCCAGACGTAGGTTCATTAACACCGAACTGGGTAAACAATATTGATCGTGTTCTTTTCTTCCGTTGTTTATTGTTTGAATTATTGCATCATCGTTTCTATCCCGTTCATTATTTGGTTGCTTGTTTCGCTTGCCCCACACATCAGTTTATTATTGGTGTGAGTTTATCGTCGAATTCACAACAATTGGCGCCCACCGTGGGGCAAGGGGATCAGTCGATTCAAGTACCATGGGTTTGAAGAGGGATATTGAGAAGTTCACCGGGAATAACGACTACGGGTTGTGGAAGGTGAAGATGAGGGCGGTGTTAATTCAAAACGTGTTGAGGCGTTGAAGGGAGACGCACGGCCTGGAGAGGCGGTGGAATAATACTCGGGTGACTGTTGAAACAACAACTTTGTTATAAGAATTCGAAGATGCTAGTGAAAGTTGGGAAGCGGTGGAGTATTAAGTCATGGACTTTGGAGGCTCCTATCACATGTGTTTGAAGAAGGAATACCGTGAAAAATCCGAGAGCTAGTTGAAGGTGGAATTTTTCATCTTGAAGACGGGAAAGCTTGAAGTTTGAGGTATAGTTTTGGTTTGTCTTACGATGTTTGACAAATCATGTGTTTTTCTTTTACATGATGTGAGGTATGTTCCTAAACTTTGATGCATGAATAGTTGGTCTACTATTGATTATGCATTTGTTACTAGTGGTGATTCTCATATGGTTGAGTTGTGAAACTTTGGTTGATTCTTGTTAGTGACATAGGTTTAGTTGAACTAGTGAAACGAGATTTACTAGGTGTTGGAACTAAACTGGAATTGTTGGATACTAACAATGGCCTGAAGTTTGTTTCAGAGCAGTTTGACAGTTTTGCAGGTTACAAGGTGGGAACATAGTGGAAATACCGGTTTTTGGCTTTGGTGGAGGAATCTCAGATTGAGGTGGAGTTTGTTACTAGTTGGACTAGAGGAAGACAAACATTCAACAATGGCTCTTGGCTATCTAATGAGAGGTAGGGAGGAGAGTGGAATTGTTGCACCAAAGTGGTATGACTATGAAGACCTTGTGGGTTATGTTTCAATTGTGGTTGAAGAAGTGCAAAACTTGGAAGATCTTCAGGGAGGCAATTGAAAGCAACAGTGATCAGACTTGGTAACTTGTGAGACTGCTGGAGGTAGTTGGATACAAGGAGAGTTTGATATTGCAGCTTGTGGAACCGCCTAAAATTCCAAGGTTGGTTCGGAGCCAAGCAATACTTCGAGAGGACGAAAGGCATTCCGGGGGTCGAAGGGTGGTGAGGCTTGTAGGGCTGTCCTAAAAATCCATGGATAGTCGGAGGCAAGCAATTCTTCAGGAGGACGGACAGGTTCAATCCGGGGGCTGAAGAGGGTAAGGTGGAGCTTGTAGGACTATCTAAAATCCCGGTGATAGTTGGATGCAAGCGTTTCTTCGAGAGTACGGAACTGAACACTCCGGGGGTCGAAGAGGTAGCGGTGAATCTTGTGGGTGCTACCAAACATCCTATGGTAGTGGGAGACAAGATCTTCATGAGGGCGGAAGACATTCCGAGGGATGAAGGGGAGGTGCAGCTTGTGGGAAGCAAGTGGAGGATGGTGCCTACGTCGAGGTTCAAGTGAGACTTTGCCGGTGATCTTGGATAGAAGATTCAAGATGGAGGGAGCAACACGGTGGTTGATTAGATCACCATCGTTTTAAAGGCAAGGTGGAGAATTGTGAGGAATTGCCTTGAAAACTCAGAAACAGAAAACCAGGTACATTCATCTGCGCGGGGCGCAGGATGGCTGCGCTGGGCGCAGCACTTTGAAAAATGGAATTTGTCATTCTGCCACCTGCGCGGGGCTCAGGGTGGCTGCGCGGGGCTCAGGCCGCTGGGCAAATCCGTTTTTGTGCAGATTTTGTGGAAAAATTTATTTCGGAAAGTATCTGTTTTGGATTCTGTTTTATTTTATAAGATAGATTTGTTTCTGACTTTTAGGCATGTATTTTTCTATAAATAGATGTTGTTTTATTCATAGAAAAATTGAGAGAGAGAGCAAGAGAGCAAATAGAAACAAGATGTAGGGAATTAGGGTTTGCCACCACACAAGGCTAGGGTCTTAGGATCCTAGGGATTTGGGCAAATCATTCTTGGGATCATCTTGTGGGATCACCTTGGGTAGACTAGGTAAAATTGAGTCTCTTGGCCACGGGAAGAGATTCGGGATTTGGGTAGAATTAGGATTAATTCTTGTAACCCAATTGGGAATTCCTTGTGTAAAGTTTCTCATTGATCATAGTGGAACGGAAGGGTTGCTCTCTCCCCCAGACGTAGGTCTTTATTTGGCCGAACTGGGTAAACAATATCTTGTGTTCTTCTCTTTCTCTTGAATTATTTACTTTCATCATCTCTATCAACTTTAATTTGGTTACTTGGTTAATTTGCTCCACACATCAAATTTCATTGGTGTGATTTATCGTCGAATTCACAACATTTCTAGATATTTCTAGAACACATTAGTAACTTGTAGAATAAACTATCAAGTGATGATGAACAATTGTAAAATCTTTCTAGAATACTTGAGTAACTAGTAGAATAAATTATTGTTAGTATTTGAGGGTAGTAGTGATAGTTTAGAATGTAGTTGGATAGTGTAGAAGACTTTAGTTGATAGTTGGAAGATAGTAGCAAGTAGTGTGAGAGCTAGTATTGGAGTATTTAGTAACATGAGACAAGAGATAACACATTAATAATCAACTTATTGTATGAGGAGAGTAGTAGTAGTATGGTGAAGCCTTAATGTTATTGACATTTCACCTCAAAGGCTTGAATACAATGATACATATGTTTGCCTATTTATAGTTGTGAAATATATATTCTAGATACTCTACAATCTAGAGTCTTCATGATATTTCCTAATACAAATCTAATAACTTATTCTACTAGTTACTCAAGTATTCTAGAAAGATCTTACAATTGTTCATCATCACTTGATAGTTTATTCTACAAGTTACTAATGTGTTCTAGAAATATCTAGAAATGTGCATCATATTTCAACAGATTTGTTTTCTGCAAATCTACTAATTTCATATGAAGAATTTCCATTTCGGATTTCAACGTGTTATCCCTTTCTTCTCCCTCGGTCAGTTCAAACCTAAGTTGCCTGTTCATCTCCAGTAGTTCAAGCTTAACTTTCTGCAACATTCAAACTCGTGCTCCAGGATTCACTTGAATGTTTGTGATTAGCATGCTTTGCTTTTTGTGCTGAAAGCAAAGCATGAAGTTCTTCCACTTGATTGACACTGCTTTCTTTGTCTTTCTCCATATAAGAATATTTTTCTTCCAGTTTAGTAAACCTTTTTTCCAGGTTACTTAATTTCTCTTCAACACTCCCTAATTGAGATACCAGGATGCTCCTTTCATTAAGAAGACTAGACTTCTCGTTATTCAGCAAATTGCAGAACCATGTATTGTATGTGAAGTTTATGTATGGAGAGGTTAATTGTGTTTAAAACCTTTAAGTCAACCTTATAAATTGTGATTGAGTAATGGAAGTGGTGCAACATGAAGCATATGATTGAGTCATGTTAGTTATACTGGTAGTAATTAATTAGAACTTGTGTTGAGATATATCAAGTGTGTGGTAATATAATATTATCTGGTTTTTTTGTGTATTGTGTCAAAGCACTGTTGTTTTCTCCAATACAAGTTTCAATGGACACATTAATGACAAAAAGAATAAGTAGAATACAATACATAATCTTCATATGCTCATTTAACAAGAGAATAGGATGAGGAAGACTATAAAGCATGTGGTAACAAGCTAAAACAGAATACTACCCTTTGTTCTTCATTGCACACAGAAGATGCTTTATTTGTTCGAAGAGACTGATTTGATTTCTCTATTGTGTGTGTCACAATGTTTTTCCGCGGTCTTTAGTTTCTCAGCGCCTAGCTCAGTTTCTTTTTTCAGCCGTTCAGAATTTTTGTGAGCATGCAAAATTTCACTGTCCATTGAAGATATTGTCTGCAAGCACTGCTTGTACAGGACAGATACAGCTTCTTTCTCTTCATTCAGTTCGGCGAATTCCACTATACTGCGTGCCATTCATAAATCCATCCATCACACCATAAGCAATTCCACTTTAATGTTCAAGTCACTTAATCAATCATAGATTGCATACACATATATCAAAAAAGTCCTCACCAATACAAACCATATCAAGACCTGTACATTCCTAGAACCTGTCTATACCACACCAGATATTGGATGTTTTGAAAACAACCTTCAAAAAGTAGAAATAGAATTCAACCTTAAAAAATATCAACATGAATATCAAAGAATACCGGCCAAATTTAGTTTTCTCTAGACATTGCCTCATACTTTACCCCTTTTCCTGTCATGCTCATGCAACAATTGCTTAGGAGTACATTAATAAAATTTTGGATATACTGAAGGTATAGACCAATTCATGCTTTAGTTCAGTCCAGCATAACAAAACGGTGTTTGCGTCAA
This sequence comes from Trifolium repens, assembly GCA_030408175.1. Classification (NCBI taxonomy): domain Eukaryota; kingdom Viridiplantae; phylum Streptophyta; class Magnoliopsida; order Fabales; family Fabaceae; genus Trifolium; species Trifolium repens. Next base: position 60,715,331 of record CP125837.1, on the reverse strand, counting down.
TGTCAGTGTTGAAATCAACCAAAGATGAGTCCAATACAATGGATGAAGTGTTTTAGGAAGTTATTGTTTCTTTTGATTTCTTCTCTTTATATCTTTGTTTTTTTTGAAAACTGTCAATTATCGTTCATGTGATTTCATCTCATCAGCAGGGACGGACACAGGTAGAGGCATGGTGTGGCCTTGGCCACACCAGATTTTTGAGTTTTTTTTTTTTTTTTTATATATAAAAAATATATATATATATTTAATATACTAAAAAAATAAAAATAAAAATAGAAGTTTAGTGTGTCACGACAAAATAGAAAACGCTTACCTCTCTTCTCCCTTGCTTCACCAATCGCACGACTCTCCCTTTACCACCACCAACCACCATCGTTGGTGAGTGGCGACGCCGGCCACCGTTCTCAAAGCCACCACCCTTGCCAGCACATTGACCACTCTCAATCAGGTATTTTTTCTTCCAAATTCTAAACCCTAATCATCCACCCTTGTCTTCTATGTGAATGGTGTTGTGTTGGAACTTCTAAAATTGTGTTTGGGTTGTTAATTTTGTGTTATCTAGTGTTGTTAATTTTGTGTTTGGGTTGTTAATTTGCTGTTAATTTGGTGCTGGTGGTAGTAATGTGGTTAGGATTGTCTTGTTGTTTTGTGGGTAGAGAGGTAGAGTACAAGAGTTTGTCTGTTTTGCGTGGTAGTGATGGGCTGGGTTTTGTTTTATATTCTTTTTTGTTCACAGTTATTGTATTGTGTGTTGTGAGGTTGGCTTTGTTTAACTCAATTTCTATGTGCCTCTGTCACTGTAAGTTGCTGCCTTAATAAATAAAGTGTTTGAATTTGGTTTAAAGTGGCTTTAGTGATTATATAATAAAGTGTGTTTGGATATTATAAAGTGTGTTTGGATTTGGAATGTAGTGACTATATAAAGTGTGTTTGGACATCAACTTCGGACTTATGTAAGAGATGTTCGAGCTGACTCAAATTTTGCAAAGTTAAAAGGACTTCCAGATCTTTGTGCAAAACTTGTGGAAACAAAAAAGTGCAACACATTTGATATAGTTTATAAGCTTTTGAAGTTGGCTTTAGTCTTGCCGGTAGCAACCGCAAGCGTTGAACGTGTTTTTTCAGCTATGAATTTAGTGAAGGGAACGCTATCCAACAAAATGAGTGATCAATGGTTAAATGATCGTCTTGTCACTTATATAGAAAGAGATGTTTTTGTAACAATTGACAATGATATTATTTTAGCTCATTTTCAAAAAATGAGTGGTAGACGATTTGAATTGTAATTGTATTACATTTAAGAATATTATATTTTATTTTCAGTATAATTTAGTTAATCGTGTCTTTTATATTTTGGCCACACCAACATTTTATGTCTAGATCCGTCCCTGCTCATCAGTCATCACCCCTGAGGAAGTTTTCTTTCCCGATAACAAAATGAAAAACGAACAAAAACAGGTAAATATGTGTAAGAATAATTGGCCTTGCCTTTCATTGATTACATTCACTACTAATATGATTACAGAATGAATGTGAATGTCTGCTGTATATTATATTATCTGAAATTCTGAATTTTGATGAAACCGTGTATTATAGTCAATTACTTGAAGAACCAGCGACTGAATTTTCCTTGAAATGCTGACACTAGTAGCAATGTTTTCGTTGAAATAAAGGTTCTACCATTCTTTAAGTTTTTGTTCAAGTAATATCATGTTTGGCAAATGTTGTGGTAGCTTATACATAGTGTACACGGGGTTGGGCCGGATTTAGTCTAATCCGTTATCCAACCCGTTCAATATTTATTAAGTTGAGTTCATTATCAAATCCGCACTTTCACTATTTAATCCGAACCGAAACAGTTATTAACAGGTTGGATTAGGTTCGCAGATTGTTCATAAAATTAAAAATATTTTTATATAGAAAAAAAATACATTTTTTAAAAACTTATAAAATGACCGATAGGCCAAATACATATGTAGGTCTTTAAGTTTTGCGTTTGTATCAATAACATTTTAACCAATATAAATTTTATAAAATCCGCCGTTTGATTGAAGGTTTATATCATATAGATTATTTATGTAAAGTTTCATATAAATCCAAAATCATTTGATATGCTATTGAGACATATAAAGATTAACGACATTTAAAAAAGACGCAAACTGTTAATTTAGATGTATCTCAATAACATATCAAATGATTTTAGATTTGTCTGAAATTTTACGCAAATAATCTATATATATATATATATATATATATATATATATATATATATATATATATATATATATATATATATGATCACATGCATATGTATAAATACGGTCAAATATTAACATTTTCTTTGGAAAAATCAATACTCACATCACATGTATAAATATACACACTAACATTAAACATTTCTCATGATCAAATCTATACACACGTCGACTCTAAATTCTAGTCAGTATCTGCCACGTTAAAAAAAAATCGTGTTATGTCAGCGGAAAATCCTGCTCAGGAACTATTTTAAAAGTTTTGAGATTTTGCAGGAACTAAAATAAAACTTTTTTTTAGGGACTATTTTCAAAGTGAGATATAATTGTAGGGACTAAAATCATATTTAGACCTATGAGATATCTTTCATTTTTTGCATCTATTTTTTGATAGTAAATTTTCTCGCAAATACTTAACATTTCTAATAAAAAAATTATGAATTAGAAATGTTAAGTTTCAAAAATTCTACCCATACTGACTTAAAAAACTTTTGATTACTGAGATTCAAGAATAATTTATGGAAAATCATGAATAAAATTTTGAGTCTTTATTAAAAAATTAAACCTTAAAAATATACTTTTGAAAAAAGTAAAATTAAACATGAATCAAACAACAATTGAATATGAGTGGCCATGATATCAATGGTTAGAATATAAATTGAAGACCAACTGAATTTACTTGTTCATAATTAACATGTTTTTAATTCTGAATATCATATAAACCAAATTAATATGAACAAGAAACATGTTTATCATACTAGAGCATTGCATTAAACACATGTCAATTCAAGATAATGAATACGGAAGCGTACCCGAAGAATCCACAAATCTTTGATGATATTTTAATTTATGAAGTTGTGATCTTTTAATTGTAGATCCTTAAACTTTATTTTCTCTTTCAATGAAATAAAGAGAATTGTAATATTATCGTCTACAATTGAGGAGCATAACTTTTATTTATAACATAACATAAGAGTAGCATGCGCTTTCATGAAGACCGACATGACTCATGGTTATGTTATTTCATGAAGAGATTTGACTTGTGAATAGACATGACTCATGATTATGTTATTTAAGAGACACAACTTATGATTATTATTTCTAACTTATGATTGACATTCTCTATTATGTTGATATAGGTAACTACTTAATCTCATTTTTTACTGTGCTTAGTTAATTGATAACTATTTAACTTTTTTTTTATTGCGCTTAGTTATTAAGAAAATAATATTAGTTTTTTTTACTAAAAAGTTAATCTCCTTTTTGTTGTGATTAATTATTATGAGAAAAAAAATATTTTTATTTTATTAAAAAAAAAACAGAAAACCTACTTTTACTAAAAACTATTCTTTAACCTATACAAATATTTGAATAGAGTGAAAGACAAAAATGTCAATAAGAAAAATCCACAGTTATTTTCTTTATATATTCCTATAGATTATAAGGAGATAATTAATTAATTGCCACGAGTTGTGCACGTTATTTTCTTTATATATTCCTATAGATTATAAGGAGATAATTAATTAATTGCCACGAGTTGTGCACGTTATTTTCTTTATATATTCCTATAGATTATAAGGAGATAATTAATTAATTTCCACGAGTTGTGCACGTTATTTTCTTATATATTCCTATAGATTATAAGGAGATAATTAATTAATTTCCACGAGTTGTGTTAAATTAGTTAGTTAATTAGGGTTTGTCGACCATGAGTACTACTATGGTTAGAAAGCAACGACGCCGTTCCGATGGAGCAAATAACTCAGTGCTCCTCCCAATGGAACTCATCACAGAAATCCTATCTCTGCTCAGCATAAAAGCCATCGTGCGATTCAGATGTGTGTGCAAATCATGGAACAATCTCACATACCATTCAAACTTTGTCGATAAACATCTTAAGGTATCGTCACGAAACCCACACCTCACTTTGTTTTGGTATCAATACAATGAGGAATTTGCTAACAATTTCGTACCCGTCCAAAGAGTCATCAACATTCACCGTTTACTCAAAAAATCATCCGCCACCGTTCCCAGCGATGATTTCCATAATCGTATGGAGATTCCTTCCATGTTTGTTGGTTCATGTAATGGATTGCTCTGTTTTATTTCTTTGAAGAAACCTTTAGCAGAAGCAGAAGCAGAAGCAGGACCTTTCAAGTATTTGTTGCATATCTCCAACCCTGCCACCAGAACTAGATCTCAAATTTTTGAGTCCACGTTTGGCCACAGGTTTATGTTCACATTTGGTTATGATGCTTCAACGAGAACTTATAAGGTTGTTGCATCTCGTGCTCAAGAAAATAGCGAGGTTAAAGTTTTCAATCTAGGTCATAATTGTTGGAGAAATATTCTGAATTTTCCTAATAATAGGTTGGTTACTTTCCCCGTGCATTTCTATGGCACTATTAATTGGTTGGCTCTCGACAAGTCTACCAATCCTGTTTACCAATTAATGATTGTTTCGCTCGACCTTTCCACCGAGACATACAAACAGTTTCTGCTGCCTCTCGGTTTCGATGAGGTGCCATTTTCTCAGCCGGTTCTTAGGGTTCTAATGGACTCTCTTTGTTTTTATCATGATTCCAACAAAACTGAATTTATTTTATGGAAGATGAACGAGTATGGAGTTCAAGAGTCTTGGACTCAATTATTTAAGATCAGTTACCAACATCTTGCAATGCAAATTGGTATTCTTCTTCCAATGGATACCATTGATCAATTGGTGTGCCTTTATGTAAATGGTGACATCGTAGTTTTTGCAAGTACACGTTGGAAACCATCATTTATATATAATTTAAAAGATAAGACAGTAGTTAAGATTGAAAGTAAAAATACCACACATTGGCTCTCTGATACAAAGGATTATGTAGAAAGTTTGGTTTCTGTTCACTGAGAGTAAGTTTCTCTTAGAATTTCACTTATTTGAATTTATGTTAATTCATTGTTTTATGTATCCTTGTCATTATGCACTAATCAATAGATTGTGTGAATTATATCTCAGCATTGTTGGTGTTTATTTCATGCCATTATTTATAGATATGAATTCATTAGAAGTTCGTACTCAATTACAATTTCATGGCAGAAACAGGGCCAGGTGCACCTCCAGAGCTCACAAGCACAACGGTAGCGCGGTGAGGATTGTTCTTTTGCATCTCACAGAGGAAGATTCTTGGAAGGTTCTTCAAATAAAAACAGCGACATTAAGTTGCCAACACTAATCACTAATGTCCAATTATTTGCATTGTTTAAAATAAGATGAAATGCATTTTTCAAAATGTTTGGGTTCAAATACTAAGCCTTATCTCTTTTACACTTTTAAAACAATATAAATGCAACTTTCATTCTATTCGAGTGTTCATTTAATATCTAATCATAGTCTCAGGAGTTAACCATGATAATCATGCATATAAAAGTTTAGGCACAAAAACCACTGAAAGTTTTCTTACTCTCCCCTGCAGCCAAATCGATCTGTCCCTATGTCTGTCCCTATGCATATAAAATGTTTGGTTTGATACATTTTCTTTAATTTATTTGTAGTTATCATCAACCACATTTTCGTAAAGAATATCATGTTAGTACGGAAACTTCTAATTTATTCGTTTCTTACCAAGTTCTAGTGTAAGACCCTTCTTCCTTTTAATTTAGTTCCATGTTAACGTGGAAAGAAAGGAATGAAGTGATATTTCAGAACCATGTATTGTATGTGAAGTTTATGTACGGAAAGGTTAATTGTGTTTAAAACCTTTAAGTCAACCTTATAAATTGTGATTGAGTAATGGAATGGTGCAACATGAAGCATATGATTGAGTCATGTTAGTTATACTGGTAGTAATTAATTAGAACTTGTGTATTGTGTTGAGATATATCAAGTGTGTGGTAATATAATATTATCTGGTTTTTTTGTGTACTGTGTCAAAGCACTGTTGTTTTCTCCGATACAAGTTTCAATTTCGGCATCCTGGACACATTAATGACAAAAAGAATAAGTAGAATACAATACATATTCTTCATATGCTCATTTAACAAGCTAAAACAGAATACTACCTTTATTTGTTCGAAGGACGGTGCGCTCTAAGGAAGCGAAATCCTCTTTCAAAGAACTAATGACCGGAACATATGCAGACAAATGACCCTTCAGTCCTCCAATTTCACTTTCCAAAAGGCCAACTCTTTCTATCATTTTTTCAATCTCCGAGTTCTTTGCGGAATTCTCATCTTGAAGTCTTGTGCAAACCCCAGTAAGCTCATTCGCCTTATTTTCCAACAATGCTTTACTAATGGATGAAATCTGAAGATCAACAGTTCTGTTTTCTTCTTCATAAAAAGATTCTCTGAACTTTCAATTTGATGACTTAAATTGTCATTTGTATTTCTGGCTTCCTGCAGATCTTTATCCATCGTCCCAACCGACTCCTTCAGATAAACATTCTCTGTTTCTTTTGCCTCAAACTGTTCCCTTGACAGACCAAGCTCCTGTTTGAGGCTATTGTTCATGTTGTGAAGATCACTCAGATGTTTGGAAAGTTCTTTTTGTTCCAAGACCTTCTCAATGAAAAAGCTCCAGAATTTGAGTCAAGTTGTAGACAGAATTTGGTATAGATCCTGAAAGCTTGTTATTTGCGCAAGGTCCAAATGAAACAAATTAGAGAGGTTGAATATTTCTTGTGGAATATTCCCTTCAAATTGGTTAGCTCTCAATATAACTACTTCTAATTTTTGTGACATCTTGATTGGTATGGTTCCAGAAAATTCATTTTCTCCCAAGTTCAAGGTCTTCAATTGTGTCCAACAAGAGAGGTGCACTAGAGCTTCACCAGATAGCTTATTACTCCACAAGTTAATGTTATATAAATCTTTCAAATTCTTCCAACTAGGTGGAATTGATCTTGAGAATGAGTTGTAAGAAAAATCAACATCATATGCCATTGGTGATATGTTTGGGAGTCCTCCTGTGAAATTATTGCGATCCAAATGTAAATAGTAACACTTTAGTGTTAGGTTTGATATGTCTATAGTCATCGAATTGTTAGACAAATAAAGAGAATTGTTTGACCATAACATAACTATCATTGATTCCCTTTTTAGAGATTAACATTGTCTCTGCATCTTTCTCATTGCATTGGACCAGTCTGTGTTCATTGCTAGACATAGTTTTGTGAAATGTGGTTAAAGATAAAAGTAGAAGCAAAAGAAGTGGCATTTGTGTAGTAAGAATGGACATCATAAATGGTTGTTTGGATCAGAGAAGAAGATGGAATTCAAATGGGAGTATGTGATGCAAGTGGGGCTGATTATTTGAAATGAAATAACTCCAAACAAAAAGACTTTGTAAAAGCAATGAAGACTTAGATTTATAGAATTTGTTTGAACCTCATCATGTTTTAAAATTTATGTGTTGAAGTGGGAGTGTGATTGCTTAGTTAGTGACTTCTTGGCGTATAAAAGAAGCAAGAAAAAAACGAGAAACATCCAAACAAGAAGACTTCAATAATATATTTTGAAATAATGAAGGAATCATGAAGAAAAATTGATGTTTTCTTTGATATGCAAATGAAGGGTCAATCTAGTTTGGAAGAAAGAGGCATTTGGTAAGAGCTAAGAACCAATATATTCAAGTGGTTAATGAAATTGACAGAGGTAGATGAATTATATTTTTCTCAAGTGATTGTCATTATAGAAAACATTTGATTAAGTGATTTTAACAATTCAAATTTTAGAATCAAATAATTTTTTATCATTCAATTTTTTTAGTAGTAATTAAGTGATTTTGAATCTTTCATTTGTGGTGGCTACCGTGGATCTTTATAAATGATACACGGTTTAAAATTATTAAAAATTATAACGACGACAATATTTTTTAGAAATGAAAGTTTACGACTCTCTTCATCTTTATGGTAAAAATAGTGATATAATTGATTTTAATAGATACATTTTTATTTTCCATTATTTTAATCGAATTAATATTAATTAAGTTATTATCTCAATCGTAAAGAAAAAACAATTAATTTATACTTCTAAACAACAACGAATGTCATCGTTAAAATTTTCAATATTTTTGTAAGTAATGTTCTACAACCACTTTTTTTTTTTGCTAAAAATTACAAAAGAAATAGAAATTGGGAATATACAACCTGGCCTAATAAAACAAATAAAGTGCAGGTTAACCAAACAGTGATACATAAAGATAAATCAGCACAAGTGAAATCAACTTAATCGATCCTAAGAAACTGTCACCAAGTGAACATCTATGAACATCAACCAAGATATGAAATTGGCAAATGAACCATCCGCTAACACGAAAACTTGTCCATGTACCATCAACTTCTTGCGAACAATAAACAAAGCCCGACTCTTACTACAACCACTTATAAAAGTGGTCCATATTAAAATAAATTGTCATGTAATATCATTAATTAATTAAATGTAATTGTAATAAAATTAAATAAATAAATAAATAAAAAGTTTTTACAAATTTTTTATAGGATCTTTGTAATAAATAATAATAAGACCAAGAAAAACACTAAAAATTTCTTACTCCACACACCACAGACAGAGCACATAGACAACAAACCATCATTATTTGCATTTGTTTTGTTCCCTTCCTTGTTTCTGCTTTTGATTTCACACTCACTGTCTCATCAATGGACCTCACTCTACCACAACCTCAATTCCACCCAAAATGCCTTCCATTTCCGTCTCTCAAATCTAGGGTTTCTGTTTTTCATACAACACCAAACCCAACCTACCCACCTTTTCAAGCTTCAATTTTTTCAATCAATCCCCGCAAAATCACACCGTTGAATCCTCCCAGAAACATCTCCACCGCTGCTTTGGTTGATGGCAACAACACTTCAACTTTCCCTCTTGACTCAGGTCTTTCTTCTTAAAAGGGTCATTTTTTATGTATTGGGATTTTGGTTTTTTCAATAATTTAAATTTTTAATACTTTATTGATCATTTTCAGGTGCTAGAATTGGTGAAGTGAAAAGGGTCACCAAGGAAACCAATGTATCAGTCAAAATAAACTTAGATGGAACTAGGATTGCTGATTCTAGTTCTGGAATTCCCTTCCTTGATCATATGCTTGATGTTAGTATTTTCAACTCATTTGCTAGCTATTATGCTTCTGTTAATTTTTATTTTATCAAACACTAATAAAACATACATACACCAGACACTAACACGAAGTCACCGGTAAAAATTTAGGAAAATGAAAGTGATTGAATATAATCTCGTATATGTTAGTGTCGTGTTTGGCGATTGATACCAACATGTGTCCGGAACACGCTTTTAATTCTATATATAAAGTGTGATGCTATAGCTTATTTTGATATCCATTCTTGCTATCCACGTGCCTTTTATAAGTAACTTGAGATTTCGAGACACACACACACACAATCCATAAACAAATGTTGCAAGGCCAGAATGTGTATTATTCCATTGTGAGTTTTTGTTATAGTAGAATAGTGAGCATGCGAATGATGTACTAGTAGATATTAGATAAAGAGCTAGATGCAATTGGGATGAATGGTGGACTTGTCTATACAAGAATCTTTCTAGTATTAATTAGAAAATTTTGAATTGTTAGAATCAGATTGTGATGATAAGGCTTTTTCTTTTTGCTTTTGTCTCCATTGGTATTATGGATTTAAAAGTTTACTAGTTTTTAAGGATGTTGGTATTATGGATTTAAAAGTTAAAATTGTTGAATGAATTAAGCATTTACGCGAAGAAACTTGGTTTTGAATTTTCAGCAACTTGCTTCACATGGACTGTTCGACGTACATGTAAAGGCTACAGGTGACATACATATTGATGACCATCACACAAACGAAGATGTCGCTCTTGCTATTGGAACGGTACTGCCAACAGCTAAGTGAGCTGTTTATTTCTTTTATTTTTGGCTCCACTTATTACAGTCGTTCCTGGAACGTCGAATATCCTTCAATATCTTAGTTTCGGTTACTTTATCTCCAGGCTTTGCTGCAAGCTCTTGGTGATAGGAAGGGTATTAACCGGTTTGGTAACTTCTCTGCTCCACTTGATGAAGCATTAGTTCACGTTTCTCTGGTAATTTACATACTGTTTGTAGCAATAATAATGAACTCTGTTAAAGATTTAAGTTTATGTGGTGTTGGGGGAATCCATGGGGTTTGTGCTTGCTTACAAATATGGTAAATGGACAAAAACTTTCAAATATTTTAATGGTTTTTGCATTTGTGATTCAACAATCGTACATTATCATGTTGATTATCCATATCAATAAATTTTGAAACTCAAAAAGTTCAGTTATCAACTGGCCACCAGTGACCTTGTGGCCTTCTATCAAGGCTTTTTTATTTACTCTAGCAGTACTTGTACACAAGGTTTCCGAATTGAAAATTTGAAATTTGGAATTTTAAGTTTTTAACGACCATCCTGATAACATTTATAAGCTTATTTTTCCACTTTAACTTTCTGTTATGTGCTTGACTATTCCCTTACATTATCCAGGATTTATCTGGCCGACCACATCTAGGTTATGACTTAGAGCTACCCACTCAGAGGGTTGGGACATATGACACTCAGGTAGTACATGTCTGTTTAATTACTTCATGGTCCAGTTTAGAATTTGTTTATATAGTTTTTGACTATTGAGCTTAAAATTTATCCAGCCAGGATTTTTTTTATTTTTTATGTGTATGTATCATTTGTCATGTTACTCATTCCTTCACCTTTCCCCCTTTCCCTTCATTCATTTTACTTATGGACGCGTCCTCTGAATATCCTTGTTTGTAGTTGGTGGAGCATTTTTTCCAGTCATTGGTGAACACATCTGGTATGACCCTTCACATTCGACAGGTACTGATACACAGAATATAGGTCAGAGTCTGTTATAGTCATTTCATTTCTAAGTATATCTATGAATTTGATCATGAAATAAACATACTAAATGTTATAGATGTTTTACCAGGGCAAGATGCTCTTTCTACATTCTTCATGAATTGATTACATATTCCAGCCTCAATTTTCCGAGTCCATGCTTTATTTTAGATATGTATTTCATTCCAACTTTTGAATTCATCTGTGCACAGTTTGCTGGAACAAATTCCCATCATATTATTGAGGCAACCTTCAAAGCATTTGCCAGGGCTCTTCGACAAGCAACAGAGTATGATACACGTCGCCATGGAACAATACCAAGGTCTAGTATCTCTCAAACCAATATTTATTTTATCTTGTAATTAGACTATATGTACTACTTTGCTGCTAGTGTTAAAAATTATTTACATTTTTTCTCCTTGTCGCTTGATTACAAGTTGATCTCTCTGGTCCTGAATTGAACGTTTCAATTCCTTGTTTATATACTCTGAGGATAGAATAATTGATTTTACTCTTTGAAAGAAAAATAATAATACTTTCATGTAGTCATGTTCAAATTAAATTATCTGTTGGGACTGTTATGCTCAACTCAGTGTTGTGTTGCAATCGCGAATCGTGGAAAATAGCTGTTTGTTCAAATAAAATAACTGTTATGCTATAGCATATTGAGAACAGTAACGATTTGTCCCAATTTTGCTATACTTATAGCCTCTATTTGACAACACTGGTTCAACTAGCAGAATACTCTTGACAATATAAATTAAGGAATATTGATCATCATATTAACTAATGTTAGCTGAACTGTGTAAAATTTCCTCAAATATGCAGTTCAAAAGGGGTCCTGTCGCGTAGTTAATATCTTCAGCTGCTATCCATAATTGGGATCGAATCGAACTACTTATCCAAGGGGACCTCTGCAGTTCATCAAACATATGCATCCAAATGGTATTCTGCAGGTCAACAAGTAGATGCATCCAGTCTTGTGGGTCAACAACATCTGTTACAATTTCCTAGTCTCTGTGAACAACATTGTTGTATTCATATTTATTATTCTAGAAGTTTAAGTTACCTTTCTTTCTTGTTACTACCTTTCTTTGTACATAAGGTGTTGTCAAGCAGAATGTTGTTTATACTTTAATTTTTTCCGTATTTCATTTTATCCTGTTGAACATTGTGATAATTTAAATTACAGATTTTAGACAATTTAGTCCTTTTGCAACTGAACATGAATTACCTTCTAAAAAAATATGGAAGTAATAAATATTTAAATCAAGTAACAAATAATTAGTCCACCTATTTCGGAGATTTCACGGTACCCTCTCTTTGTTTTTAAAAGGACTAGGCAAGCTGCGAGTCACTCTGAATTCAAAGGTTGCACCACCCTTCGTTGCTAGCCAGTTCCAACGAATGTTTAATGGCCTTGAGCTCAGCATGTAATACGGAGGAAAATGATAGCTTTTCATTGAAGCCTTCTAAGAAAGTAGCTTTGTGATCACGAAATAAACTACGCCGAAGCGTTCTTAGCAAGGGATCCATCTGTGTTAACTTTAACCTATAAAATACAGGAAGACTTCCAAAGTACCAAAGTAATGATTAACCGTGAATTGTACTAACAATCAATTAGGAGATCGAATTTTGACAATGTAACAGTTCAATGTAAACTAGTTTGATTAATTGTGACTTAAGAACCTAGTTCCTATGAAATGATCATCGAGTGTGAACTAATTTGACTCATTGTGACTGAGAAATTCAAATTTTTTCAATCCGACAGTTCAATATCATCTAATTGGACTAACAATCAATTATAAATTTGAATTTTGAAAATCTAACGGTTCAATTTAAACAAATTTGACTAACTGTGACTTGTAAACCTAGTTCATATGAAATGACCATCAAGTCTTAACTTTAACATGTTGACTGCATATGTACTAGAATTTTATATTTGTATAACTTTTATTTTAATCGATTAAATAAGTTTTTTGCCCCTAAAAAATGAACAAAGTTTTGATTTTAGGTACCGTTTGACCCAGCTTATTTCAGACTTTTTACTCTAAAAAAGAAAAAGTCGGGCCAAACAGTTTTTTCTAAAGGTACTTGATAAAAAAAATTATTTAATTTTTATATGTAAAATACATCAATAATGAACTTTTGGCAAAGTTAATATATTGAACTTTTTTGGGATGAAAACTGCTTTTCGGTGGTTACATGCTTCGAATCTTGGAAAGCACCAATCATCATACATATATTTAATTGGTATTATGCATCGTTCCTCACATATGCTTATTATTGTTACTTCCTCCGTCCCAATTTAAATGACACAGTTGACTATTGTGAACTATTCATATATGTTTCTTTGACCTTATTTTTCTACTAATAAACAAAAATAAATATTAGCATATAAGATGTTGTTTAATTCGTCTCGATGAGTATTTTCAAAATATCACATTTTTATAATTTTTACTATTATACAATTAAAAATATTAATCATCAAAGTTGTGCATCAGTATGCGTAAAATAGTCAACTGTGTCATTTAAATTGGGACGGAGGGAGTATTTTTTTTCTAAAAAAATGCACTATTATTTGTACCCAAAAAAATGCACTATTATTAATGGTAGGATAAAAATTAAGGATCATCGTAAATTTTATTTTCTTGAAAATGCACTAATTTTTTTTTAAAATGCACTAATATTATTTTTTTTTTGAAAATGCACTAATATTAATTTTTTTAAAAATACATTAATTTAAAAATAAAGTTTATTTTAAGTTATTTTAAAAATAAAATCACCCTATGTTATGTTTGGGCATTGGCTGATGGTATTGTTTTGTATTTATCTTTGGTAGTACGGTTCTTCACGTAAACTTTTGTACGCTCCTTCGACACACCTTGTGCTAAGAGGCACCCTACTTTTCTTTATATATATTGATCTCATTTTGGCCTTTTCAAAAAAAAAAAACTTTGTTAGTAAAGTACTTACTTTTAACTTTGTTTTAAAGTAACTTTGAATCATGTTTCTATTTATTAAGTTCCCATATTTGTTCTTTATTGGTTTAATTTTAATTTCACACATATGGAAGCCACTCTTTTTTCCATCGGAATGAATTACAAGAATTTTTGTTCTTTATCAACCCTCTGGTTATGGGCAAAGGGGCTAAGTAATTCAGAGATATTTAGCAACTTGCGAGTGAATTTTTTTTTTTGGTTAAAAGTGAAGAATATTGGAGAGGGTTGTTTTAGATCTGAGAGGAGAGGGAGAGATGGTCGTAGATCTATGGAGATGTGATACGTGTATAAATTAACTAATATTATTATTTAATATATGTATATTATTTAGTAACGTTATAATATAAAGTATTAATTATGTAATTATATATTTAGGTAGTTATTAGTAGTTTTGAGAAGTTTTTTTTTTGACAAAGTAGTTTTGAGAAGTTATGAGTAGTTTTATGGTCTTTGTCTATATTATTTTTATAATGAATATCAATAAAATTCTCGTGTTCATTTATCACTATCTTCTACGTATACTTTTCTTCATGGCGAACCAATTTTCATCGTGCTAAATAGAATTTTGAATAAGGGAAATTTTAATCAGTAAATGTGTATTTTTAATAGACAGTTAGAAGTGCTCCCCGTTTTCCACTCTACACGATTGAGAGATCCCGCCCCCTTTCTCTCTATTTCTATCTCTCTCTCGTCTCTGTTACAGAACTCTATAGGGACTCTATCAATAAAAAAGTTGTTAATTATATTTTTTTTTAATGAATATTAATAAAATTTTCGTGCTCAGTTTTCACTATCATCTACATACATTTTTCTCCATGATAAAATATGAAAATATGAATAACTCCTACAGTCGAAATTCAAATTTTAATTCGTCAATGTGTATTTTTAATAGTCGGGTTAGAAGTTCTTCCCGTTTCTTATTTCTCCAACACTGTTAGATTTCTCCCTCCCTCTCTCTCCCTCTCTCTCTCTCTCACACACACACTATCATATACATAAACTTTTCATCATAAGAATCACTTTCATCGTGCTAGATAAAATTTTGAATAAGTGATCTCCATGATAAAATATAAAAATATGGATTCACGATTGGAATTCAAATTTTCATTATTCAATGTGTTTTTTCTAATAGTGGGGTGAGGAATGCTCCTCATTTTTCATTCTACACCGCTTAGATTCTCTCTCCCTCCCCCCCCCCCCCCATCTCTCTCTCTCTCTCTCTTTATCTCTCTCTCTCTCTCTCTCTCTCTCTCTCTAATTCTACTTGTCTTATGTGTCCGTTACAGAACTCTATAGTTGTTCCATGAACAAAAAATAGTTGTTAATTCTTTATTATTTTCTAATGAATATCAATAAAATTCTCGTACTTACTTCTCACTATCATCTACGAACGCTTTTTATCATGGGGATCACCTTTCGTCGTGTTAGATAAAATTTAGATATAATTAGTCAAGGTATAATTTTAATAGTGTGCTGAGAAATGCTCTCTGTTTCCTATTCTAATTTACTTAGAGATTTTTCTATATATCTCTCTCTCTCTCTCTCTCTCTCTCTCTATATATATATATATATATATATATATATATATATATCATCTCCATTACATGACTCTCCCGTTTCTTATTTCTCCAACAGTGTTAGATTTCCCCCCCTCTCTCTCTCTCTCTCTCTATCATATACATAAACTTTTCATCATGAGAATCACTTTCATCGCGCTAGATAAAATATTGAATAAGTGATCCTCATGATAAAATATAAAAAATATGGATTCGCGATTGGAATTCAAATTTTCATTATTCAATGTGTTTTTTCTAATAGTGGGGTGAGGAATCCTCCTCATTTTTCATTATACGCCACTGAGACTCTCTCTCTCTCTCTCTCTCTCTCTCTCTCTTTCCCTCTATCTCTCTCTCTCTCTCTCTCTCTCTCTCTCTCTCGAATTTTACTCGTCTGTTGTGTCTGTTACAGGACTCTATAGTTGTTCCATGAACAAAAAATAGTTGTTAATTCTTTATTATTTTCTAATGAATATCAATAAAATTCTCGTACTTATTTCTCACTATCATCTACGAACGCTTTTTATCATGGGGATCGCCTTTCGTCATGTTAGATAAAATTTAGATATAATTAGTCAAGGTATAATTTTAAAACTATAATAACCATGGATTAAATAAGTTTGTCGTCATTAAAACTATAATATATATTAATAATTAAAATATAATATTTGAATTTCTACAAAAAAAAAACATTAGAAAAAACTTTAATTGAATTCCGCCTACGCAATAATATTAAAATATAATATTATATTTTCTAAAATAAAAAATATCAATCTCCACAAAAAGAAACAGTTTTTATAAAAAAAGATATAATATCGAAGATTCTACAAAAAAAAAGAGTTAGAGTTTCTGCAAAAAAAATATTTAATATTAAGGCCCCGTTTGGAATAGATTATTTTTTAGCTTATGCAAAACAATCTATGCGAATAAATAAGCTTTTATGTAAATTTATAAGTTCCCACTAACGAAAATTGTATTTTTATAAGCTATTTTTTCATAATCTACCTTGACAAACTTATAATAATACATAAAAAACTCACTACTAAAAAACTTGTATTCAGAGAGGGTAGAAATCCCTCACAAAATTGATGAAAATCCGTCACAAACAGGATTAGCGACGAAATTTGTGACAACTCTGAAACCATAGCAAAAACTGGCGTCGCATATTGGTTGTGAGGGATTTCTTCATCCGTCGTTAATTGCGACGACATATTTTCCGTCGCAAATCTTTTAAATCCGTCACAGACTAGTGGGTCAAAATAACGTTTTAAAACAGCTATTCTGTCGCTGATAAGTGACGGATTTGGAAATTCCGTCCCAAATAGCTATATGAGTGCCTAATTTAGCGACTGATTATTCCGTCACAATAAGTTTTTTTTTTTGCTAAATTAGGAATTTTCTACACAATTATGAGAAATTAATTCAGTATCAAAATACATTACTTATCAAACAAAA
Source organism: Trifolium repens (assembly GCA_030408175.1). Lineage (NCBI taxonomy): Eukaryota > Viridiplantae > Streptophyta > Magnoliopsida > Fabales > Fabaceae > Trifolium > Trifolium repens. The sequence goes on along the minus strand of CP125837.1, from coordinate 60,698,204 downwards.
ACTATTAAACCTGTCAAAATAAAATTGAACACATTAAATGAAATAAAACCATATTAAACATGTCATTCTTTCTCAAAACAAATTTGCATTTGAGTTCCCAAAATACACATTCAAACCATATCCAACACCAAAATACATTGAAACCATAACCAACGGTTGTTTTCAAAGCTAAATGTTTATAGTAAAATTCTCAAAACAACCATGTATTATAAATATCAAGTAGTTGAATCTGGACGTCGTGATAGATGTGAATGACCTAGAGAAAACCGAAGCGGCTTCAAGGAAAGAGTTATTTTATTCGCATAAGCTGTTTTGCATAAGCTCAAAAATAAGCTATTTCAAACGGATCCTAAAGTTTTTACAATAAAAAAAATACAGAGAAGCTCTAATTGAATGACAAAAAAAAAATACAAACTCGCTAAAAAATATATATATAAAATAAAAAGAGAAGTTCTGGTTTGGTTGTATATATCCAACAATTTTTTTTTTATTTTTTAATAATGGGTTAGAGAAGATATTAGAAAAAAAAACAAAAAAAATAGAAGCTTTAATTGAATGTCACCTAAGCACTAAGCAATTTAGCTCTAATTGAATGTCACATAAGTATTTTTTCTTGAGAATGCACGAGAGAGCTTCGTGGGAATCTCGCTATGTATATAACTAGTATGTTAACCCGTGTCGTGCACGAGATTATTTTCTTTTTAAATATTATTTATGTGTTTATTTTAATATATTTTCAACAATTTAGTTAAAAATGCTAAAATAAAATTGAGATAGATTTTGCATGATACATGTTTAACAATGTTATAAGATAGAGCGAGATGAAAAATATTATTTCGTTTCCCGTTCTACACTATTAAGAGATAGATTCTTTCTCACATCTTCATCACCGGGACTATATAGTGACCTTTAAATATAAGATAATTATAAACTTCGTTCTCAAATGAAAATCTAATTAGTCTAGATGTATTTTAAACAATGGGGTTGAAAGTGTTCTGCGTTTCTCATTCTACACCCGTTTATCTCTCTCTCTCTCTCTCTCTCTCTCTCTCTCTCTCACTATTTCTACATCTCTCGCACAAGATAATTTTTATTTTTTAATAATATTTATTTGCTTATGTTCTTTTTTTTTTTTTTTCTTTTGAAGGTTGTCTATGTCATTTTTCATTTTATATTATTTTGAATGTTGCCTATATTTTTCTTTCAATTATTTATGAGATTGATATTATTTAATATACTTGAATTTGAAAATACGATATATGTTTAAGGATGTTACAGGGTGATAGTGGGATGAGAAATACTCCATCATACCCTGTTCAATAACACTATGAGATTCCCTCTTCCCCTCTCTCTCTCTCTCACGTCTCTATAGGGACACCATCAACAAAAAATAATTGTAAATTTTATACTGTTTTTCAAATGAATATTAACATATCTGTCTTCTAGGTCTACACCACTGAGACTCTCTCTCTAATTCTACCTGTCGTTACTGGACTTTATAGCTACTCCATGAATAAAAAATAGTTGTTAATTTTTTATTATTTTATAATGTATATCAATAAAATTATCGTAATTAGTTCTCACTATCATCAACAAACGCTTTTTATCATGAGGATCACTTTTCGTTGTGCTAGATAAAATTAAAAGATAATTAATCAAGATTTAATTTTAATAGTGTGATGAGAAGTGTTCTCTGTTTCCTATTCTACATTACTTAGAGATCCTCTCTCTCTCTCTCTCTCTCTCTATATATATATATATATATATATATATATATATATATATATATATATATATATAGAGTTAAGATCAAATGACACTAAGGTGTCAAAATTTATTTGACACAAAATCTAATCCACTCATTTCATTTAAACTAATGGTTTAAAATTATTACCAGAATAATTTATGTACATCAATATCACCTAATTAAAAACAAATCTTTATCATCATAAATGCACAATAATAAGATATTCTTTATTTTTTTTCCCAATTTTTTATTTCCTCATTAGTGTGACAAACTAATATTTTTATTTATATAATTAAAAATCATGGAAAAATTAATTTTGATGGGTTATGGCCGTTGTGTTTGTCACTCATAAAAAAATGTATTTTTTTTCCTTACCAAAAAAATATGTATAATTTTTTTAAAAAAATTAAGCAATATATATTTTATAACTTATAGTAATTCTTAAGCAATATATGTATGAAATTTAACAGGATTGATAATATTTAGTGAAAATATTTATTTTTTTAGTCAAAAAACAATATATTTTTAGTCAAAAAACAAATTTTTTTGTTGAAGGAGCGGTATTTTATTCACAAATAAAAACATTGGGAATTCATACAAATAATAAAAAGGGAACTATGTAAAAAATAATAATAATAACGTGGATTTGTAAAAAGAACAAGGGAAAACACTTGAATAATTAAAAAAGGAAATTAAATAGGAAACATTTCATTTTTTATTTTTTTTACAGAAAGGAAATGTTTCATTATTATAAATTTATTATGGTAAGATTTGTATTTAATTAGGTGTTATTGATGTACATTATTTATTTTCGTAATAATTTTAAATCTTTGGATTAAATGAAATGAGTGGAAGAGATTTGGTGTCAAATAAATTTTGACATCTTGGTGTCATTTGATCATATATACATATATATATATATATATATATATATATATATATAGAGAGAGTCAGGATCCGTTGACACCAACAAGTTTGACACCAAATGTTACACCTCTCAATAACGTTTTAACCGATATAAATTTTATAAAATCCACCGTTGGATTGAAAGTTTATATCATATAGATCATTTATGTAAAGTTTCAGGAAAATCCAAAATCATTTGATATGTTATTGAGACACATAAAGATCAACGGTATTTAAAAAAAGACGCAAACCGTTAACTTTGATGTATCTCAATAACATATCAAATGGTTTTTGATTTTTTTGAAACTTTACATAAATGATTTATATGATATAAACTTTCAATCCAACGGTGGATTTTATAAAATTTATATCGGTTAAAACGTTATTGAGAGGTGTAACATTTGGTGTCAAACTTGTTGGTGTCAACGGATCCTGACCCATATATATATATATATGGGGAGGGATCAAATTACACCGGTGTAACACTTGAGTAATGTTACACCGCTCAATAACACTTTAACGAATTCAAATTTTACAAAATCTACCGTTGGATTGAATGTTTATATCATATAGATCATCTATCTTGAGTTTTACAAAAATCTAAAATCGTTTGGCATGTTATTGAGACACATAAAGATTAACGGTATTCAATAAAAACGCATAAACCGTTAATCTTTATGTGTCTCAATAACATGTCAAACGATTTTAGATTTTTGTAAAACTCAACACAGATGATCTATACCATATAATTTTTCAATCCAACGGTGGATTTTGTAAAATTTGAATTCGTTAAAGCGTTATTGAGCGGTGTAACATTATATATATATATATATATATATATATATAGGGAGGGATCAAATTACACCGGTGTAACATTTGAGTAATGTTACACCGCTCAATAACGCTTTAACGAACTCAAATTTTATAAAATGCACCGTTGGATTGAAAGTTTATATCGTATAGATCGCTTATGTTGAGTTTTACAAACATCTAAAATCGTTTGACTTGTTTTTGAGATACATAAAAATTAACGGTATTCACTAAAAACATATAAACCGTCAATCTTGATGTGTCTCAATAACATGTCAAATGATTTTAGATTTTTGTAAAACTCAACATAAATAATCTATACGATATAAACTTTCAATCAAACGGTGGATTTTGTAAAATTTGAATTCGTTAAAGCATTATTAAGCGGTTTAACATTACTCAAATGTTACACCGGTGTAATTTGATCACTCCCCTATATATATATATATATATATATATATGGTCAGGATAGAATGACACCTCCGATAATTCTTTACCGGATAATCGTTTTACAAAATCCACTGTTGAATTCAAAGCTATTATTATATAGATCATGTCTATAAAATTTAACATTAATCGGAAATCGTTTGAAGGGTTAAAGAGAAGGATCAAAATTAACGGTTATGACGAAGTTTTGTAATACGTTGGTTTTTATGCATCTCATTGACATATCAAATGATTTCCGATTGATGTTAAAATTTATAGACATGATCTATATAATAATAGCTTTGCATCCAACGATGGATTTTGTAATACAATTATCCGGTAAAGAATTATCGGAGGTGTCATGTTACTAAGTTTGACACCTTGATGTCATTTGATCCTGACCCGTATATATATATATATATATATGAGTCAGGATCCGTTGACACCAACAATTTGACACCAAATGTTACACCTCTCAATAACGTTTTAACCGATATAAATTTTATAAAATCCACCGTTAGATTGAAAGTTTATATCATATAGATCCTTTATATAAAGTTTCAAAAAAATCCAAAACCATTTGATATGTTATTGAGATACATCAAAGTTAACGGTTTGCGTCTTTTTTTAAATGTCGTTGATCTTTATGTGTTTCAATAACATATCAAATAATTTTGTATTTTTCTGAAACTTTACGTAAATGATCTATATGATATAAACTTTCAATCCAACGGTAGATTTTATAAAATTTATATCGATTAAAACATTATTGAAAGGTGTAACATTTGGTGTCAAACTAATTGGTGTCAACGGATCCTGACTCTATATATATATATATATATATATATATATATATATATATATATATATATATATATATATATATATATATATATATATATATATATATATATATATATATATATATATATATATATATATATATATATATATATCTCCGTTACATGACTCAAATGTGTGTACGTAATCTAATAATATAAGATATGAAATATGATTTTTTTCTTTCAACAATTTACACTAAAACTCTCGTGCTCAATTCTCACTATCATCTACAGACACTTTTCATCGTGTTAGAAAAATTTTAAATGAGTTATCTCATAAAAAAAATGAAATATGATTTAAATTTATTTTAAAACAAATCAACATAAAAATATAACATATAATTGAATGATTGAATAACAGATACATGTCCAATCAAATTTTAGTCGAAGTGTTCACATAATTTTTATATAGAAAATATATAATATTTAATCATGGATTAAATAAGTTTGTCGTCATTAAAACTATAATATATATTAGTAATAATTAAAATATAATATTAGAGTTTTTAAAATAAAAAGAAATACCAATCCCCACAAAAAGAAAGAGTTTCTACAAAAAAAGATATAATATCGTAGATTCTACAAAAAAAATTAGAGTTTTTACAAAAAAAAATTATAATATTAAATTTTATACAATAAAAAAATATCAGAAAAGCTTTATTTGAAAGACAAAAAAAAAAATACAAACTCGATAAAAATAAAAACTTTAGTTTAGTTGTATGTATCCAACAATTTTTTATTTTTTTTAATAATGGGTTAGAGAAGATAAAAAAAGGATACAAAAAATATAGAAGTTTTAATTGAATGCCACCTAAGCAATTTGGCTTTAATTTTGTGTTAAGAAAAATTTAGCTATAATTTAATGTCATATAAGCAAATTTTTTTAGATCGCACGAGAGAGCTCCGTGAGAATCTTGCTATGTATATAATAGAGATAGATATAACAGAGATGTTAGCCCGTGCCTTACACGGGATAATTTTCTTTTTTAATATTATTTATTTATTTTGTTTTAAATATTATTTGAGTATAAATTAATATGGTTCACAATTCTACGATGAAATTGAAGTAGTTAGTTAGTCTAGTTAGTTAGCATATAAATAGGCTTTGCTATAATCATTTGTACATAAATTTTCTCATTATTGTATTTTCACTTATTATTATCAATAAAACTTTTATAGTTTTCTCTCTACTTTTCCATGGATGCCATGTTTCATAACATACATATTAGAGAAACTTTCTACAAAAAAAAAAAAAAAGATTTAATATTAGAGAAACTCTAATTGAATGACACTTAAGCAAATTTTATTGAGAATGCACGAAATGCTCCGTAAAAATCTCGTAATGTATATTATAGAGATATAGATGAATATGAAAGATAGAGATTATAGAGATTTGGTTGTTGTTGATTTAGACAAACTCTAATTGAATGTCACTTAAGCAATAATATTAAAATATAATATTAGAGTTTGTACAAAAAAAATATTACATTTTCTACAAAAAAAATATATAAAGGCCGACATACTAATATATATAAATATCAGTAGGTTCTAGTATAAATAAATTACATAAAAATAGACAATTGAGTAGAGATATTGGTCTCTGTAAAAACTAACAAATAATAGGTCGTCGTATTAATATATGAGTATAAATACAGACAATCGGTATAAAATTACAAAAAAAGGTATTAATATAAGTAAAATTATAGGTCCATGTAGAAATTATAAATAAATAGTTCTGCATATATGAGTAGAAATATAGATTCCTCAATTTTATCCAGCCTTCCTTTCTTTGCAACCGTATTGAATACCAATTATTACCACCACCTAGATTAACATAAAGAAAAAACAGAACAATAATTAACATCTCTCGTAAAAAAAAAACAGAAAGAAACATAAAATTATTATGAATGAGGTCAGTTTTCGAACAATATATATATATGTAATTGAGTAAAAAAGCACAATAAAAAAAACATGTTCTATAAACATTATTCACCTTAGCCAACAAAATTATTTGTCGTTTGGTGTACTCAAAATCCACTGCGACATTCATTCTATCAAAATTAAAAAAGAACATATAAATATATGCACAAAAACAAATTAGAGAACATTTAATTGAATGTTACCTAAATAATTTATATTGAAAATGCATGAGAGAACTCCGTAAAAATCTCGTAATAGAGGTTATAGAGATTTTTTTCTTTGTTTTTTATGTGGTGTGCAATGAGGCTGCACGTGAATGTGTGTTGTATATATAGGTAGATTGTAATTTGGTTGTAATCTTGATGGAACGAACCTATATATGTGAATTAAAGCCTAAGATGAGCTTTGTTTAATAGATTTATATGCTAAATTTTATTAATTGATATATATATGAAACTATAGTTGTAACTTTGATGAAAGAAAATAGATCCATTGGTGAATCGATATAGTTTGTGCTGCAATCTCTGCTGCAACACCTAAGCGGTTGAATTCATTGTGCCTGCTTGTTTACGATATTAGTAAAGAAAAGCACAACACGATATTATTTTTTTCCTGGACCACAGTTACCCTTCCCTGCAAATTTCTTCACTCCACCTTTGTACAATTATTCAATTGTTTGAGATCGAAACTGCAATCTTCATTCTCAGCCTTGCAGATGGTTAATCTTAATCCAATATATTCACATTTCCCTATCATAGTTATATAATTTCCCCCACTTTTCATTATTTATCTTATGCTTAATGTTGTGGCCCTATTTTCATTTGAATCTAACACCTGGTGTTTTCTCTGTGGCATGGTGCTTTCTCCATGGTAGATTTTTCAAGCACACCCAAATCAATTGAATTTGTTTCAGAAATTTTTTCCATCTTTGAGAAGCAAAAATCTGACCTAATTAACTTGTTGATAGGTACGAGGAAAAATATTAATTGCTTTCATTTAGCAAAAGCAAAACTTCACAGAGAAACAAAAGATGAATCTCAAAGCTTCCTCCACCGAAAATGGAGACTTCGTTGTCGTCGACTCGTTGTGCACCGAGTGACCGAGTCAATTGGGATAAGACCGATTATCCTGTACGGAAAACAATTTGGTGATTATCATGTTTTTATCTTATATCCTAGTCGTTGGATAAATCCAAGGGATTATACAAGTGCAGCAGAGAAACTAGCATCCTCAGAATGAGATTTGGAGCACACAGTCCTGCCAGTCAAACCTTGATTGCTTGTATCTTGAGAAGCATCACTGCTTTCATTGTTATTCTTATTGGCAGGATTGGAACTAGCATCCTCACTTCCATGAGGATCTTGCAAGGCCGGTGAATTGATATCTAACCTATTGACCACAGTGGCCTTGATTGAAACGTCTTCATCCTCAAACTGCTCGGCATCTGCTGGAATAGAAAAGTGAAACAGAAGGTCAAAATTAATTTGCTGACATTTGATAAATAAGTAAGCAAATAATTAACACCTTCACCAATTGTATTACCCTCATGTTTTCCTTGCTCTGCTAGAAGCTTCTGTAACATATCAATACCGGGGAACACCAACATATTCAATGACCGCATTTCTTGCCTGAGTGGTTCCTCAAGATGTGTGAAGCCAAATACTGTTGTCCACGTAAGAACAAGTTCAGAAATTGCGGGAATAACCAGTTTCTCAACCTTCATAGAGCAAAGTGCCTTCCAACACAGAAGTGGAGATTGAGATAAGAGCATGTCAGTTTCATAAAATAAAATGTATGTAAAAGGGAATATGCCAACAAAAATTGTATAAAGATATCAGATAAAGGAAGAAAGAAAAGGATAGCTGTGAAGGTTTACAAGTTCAATGGCAGAAAAAAGCCGACGGCACATTCCCTGATGCCTATATATATGGCGAGTTCCAATGAATGGCATCTCTGCTAACTTAGTCCCATGGAACCTGAGACAGAATCATAAATAGCCTAGAAGTAAGTTTACTCTCATTTTGCTTGGTAAGTAAGTTAAGCACAAATACTTCATACATTTTTACCCTAATCTCCATATAATAATATATAAAGGGAAAAGAATTCACTGAGATAGTTAATTGAGGCTCTCCATAAAGATAAAATAAAACGACTATGGCCGACACATAGTACCTGATAGATGCAGCAGAAATTATTTCATCACCCCGCTCCAAAATAGCCGTATAAAAGCCAGTATAATTCAACCGACTGAAGTTTGACCTATAAAAAATAATAAAACAGAAAACCCATAAAGGTCAAAAAATATGCATCTCACAGCAAACAACAATATCAAGGAAGTATTCATGCGGTCAAAATTATGAAATCAACACCGCAAAACATATTTAATAGAATAAGAGAAACAAGGAAGCATAAGTCATTTAAATAATAAAAGAGAGATGAGCTAAGCCTAAGAATATAAAGAACAAGTATTACAATAAAATGTGATATCCCAGCAGTGTGGGAATGTAGAGAAGAGGACAATGGAGTCTTTGAAAATATTCCATCCATCCTGGTCTAGAGGATGGATTTAACATATGTTCAACATAGTGCATGTCATAAGCTATCTAGGTTCCAGACATAAATAAGTGGCTATCAGGAAGGGCTACACACCCTATCAAAATTTCACGGTTTTATGCTAAAAATACATCCCATTTCCTGCATCCTAAGAGAGTCCAAGTCACCCAAGATTTTATTTGGAATATGATTGTGTTTATGGCTTCCCGCGGTTCTTGGATAGGGATGTTCTGAGGGGGGTTTGCCTATCTGATTTGCAGATATTGGTTAGTGTTTTGCTGCATCCTAGAACTTTCTGTATTACCTTGTTCTTTTCATTTATAAGTTATGGACAGTATATTATACTCTCATCATGCTAGTTGTACTTTTCTTCCTTTCTTAAAAAATATTTTCTGACATAAAATCTACATAATATTGCAGACAGAATATATAAAGCAATAAGGCAATATGTATTGTTTGTTACAGAGCAAGAGTTAATGATTTTGAAATTTGAAATTGATGGAAATGGAACGTCAAGCACAATGCTAAAGCTCGTGGCAAATCATTCTTTGAGTGCCGTAATTTTCTAGCAACAATCATTGTACTTGGTAGTATAACTCTTATAAAATTTTCAATTCCCTTTGAATCTACTTAAATTAGCAATCAGTGTCACACAGAAATATTTGAAAGAGAAACAATAAAAAGGAAACAACCCAACTATTTGCAGTTAACCCAACTATTTGAAATAAGGAATATGAACATTCTGAAATAAGGAAAGCATGCAGCCATCATAATATGTAACATAAGATATCTCATGTACCAAACGGTGACAATACTTATTACTTATTACTTCTTACCCGCTATTATATAAACTATTATGGATTATATTGATTCCACTCCTCCTATCAACAACAGGTAAAAAGCATTCGTCCATCACAGTCAGTGCAACAGCCAGCTTGGAGTTGCATTCCACCCTCTGGGTAACTCCCCTACAAGCTGCCTCAGAATCATCATCTGTTCTACGAACAAGACACCAAGTAAAGCCTGCATCAAGTTCATGCTTGGTACCAAGGTACTTCTTCAATTGCTCAAAAAGCTGAAAAACATAAAGAAATTCAATCAGGCCTTGGTGCTACGAGAGTTCTCTTTGGTTTTGCTGCTTCTTTTGTGAACTCAGTTAAACAGATATTAAATAAATAATTTTGTAGAAAGATTTCTGCAACTCTAAAGTATATAAACTATAAACTAGGGCACATGAACATGCAAAGTGTACCTCTTTGCAGCTTTTTCCACAAAAGGAATGCCCTGACATATTGGAGTCGGCAAGATGGACACCCATATCCTTAGTACAGGAGTCATGATCTATAACAACAGAAGGTTGTGTATTAGACAAAATCAAATCAAAACAAAAGAAAGGAGCAGGGCACAACGCATATTGAAAGAACTTCAAATCTAAACAAGAAATTACATACATTTTTTCTCGCATAAGTCACAAGTACGTAGGGCATATACAGTTGCATTGTCTTCTTTGTCAATAGTTCCATTGGCTAGTCCACAAAATTTACAGGTGCAATTTGGACAACGCCATTCCCCTGGAGGAAGCATCTGCAAGCAACAGAATAAATGAATTCCTCAGAATATGAAAATAATCCTCACCAATTAATTATGTTGCCACACCAAGGTATCAATACCATCATTGTCAGTGATAAACTATTATAGTTTGTACATTCGCACACTGGACGCTTCCTATACGACAAGACAGAAATAAAAATAAGAATTTAAATTATTTTCAGCAACAAATCTCTTATTGATCAACCACGATACAATTTCAGGCATAAAAACTATTTCAAGAGGAGATTCTTTCATTTACAGCACTTTATTGTCAATGAATATTCCATTTCATAATGTCATTAAGCAAAAGGTGCCCCAGAATACCAATTCTCAACATATCCACCGAGAGTCTGAGATAGATGGCAAAAGTATAACAATAGAAATAATGCTGGATTTTTCACTATCCTCCAGCTGTCTGAGAAACAAAGCTCACAAAAATTAATTTGATCGGCTCTCTTTAACCAACACTATTATTAAGAATTAATTAACAAGAAATGTCCTAAAAAAGCCCAACCCCCCAAAGTTCTTTATTAAAAACAAAGGAGCCAATACAAAACCGTACGGAGAACAATAACTTACGCAATTAAAATTTGAAGAACCATAACATATATGCCCAAACGTATAAAAATAAAATGAATACATACCTGTATATCCAGGCAACTCTGATGAAATGTTGATGGACACCCATCACAGCAGATTAAATCCCCTCCATCTCCACATATACCACATGTATCATCATTTGGATCATTACCATCGACATCTACTGAATGGAAACTGATTTTCCCAAAATTTTCTTGTTTTTCCCACGCATCTATTTGGCATTGTAGAAGGGAAACTCCAGAATCTAAATATATGTTTTGATATGGCTGCGGCAATTTGCTTCCTGCATGAAGCTCAAACTTTGAAACCGTGAGGATCTTACTACAACAACCGCAGTGAATGCCTTCTCTTGTGATCCATCCCTCCAGCATTACTCGCTTCCTCCTGCGATATTGAACCTTTTGACTAACTTGTACTACCCCCGAGTCAACCAACCAGGAAAGCACTGTTCGTTTGCCCGTATATGGAACAAAGTCATCAGATTCTGAATTCAATCCCTTGTTAGAACTACGAACTAATAAAGTGCACCGTCCATGTTTTCTACTTTTCCTTCCAAGTAGGATCTGAGGATCACTTTCAGAGATTGATTTTTCAGCAGTAACATTCTGGCTTTTAGAGCTACCACCGGTAACAGCATTTTCAGTCAATTTTGTTTTCATTGATTTACTTCCTTGCTTGACAAAGGAGCTTAACTTATCTTCATTGCTATCACTATCAATCCCACTCATATGTTGCTTTTTGCCAGTAATTCTTTTAATCTGCCGTTCTTTTCCACCATCACCGTCATCAAGTCTTTGCTTCTTCTTCTTCATCTTCAAATCTTTCTCCATCTTCTTCCGAGTTTTCCTTGTCAATTGACTGAGCACATCATCAGCAATAGGAGCAAAAGAAGAACTCTCCCCTTTGGCCTTGGCCTGTTGATCATCCTCAATCAATTGCTTTTGAAGTGCATCATAGGCCTTGATGATGGACCAATAAGCTGTTCCCGCAGGATTAATGTAAACTGCATCTAAATAGTCTCTGTTCCGTCGTGGGCGATAGTCTATGGTCCAGCCTTTATTCAGAAGCATCTCACGTATTTGTTCTCGTAGTTTCTGCTTTTCTGTGCCACTACCTCACCTGATTTTCCCTTCACTCGATTTTGTAGTTGGGAGCTTGTCATGTACGGGAGTCTGTTCATTTTCAGAGGTTATCTTTTTTGAAGATGTGTGAGCTTTAATATTTTTTACTTCTAGATTCATTGATGTGTCATTGTTATCAGAATCCTGTTCATCACCCTTACTGTCCTCCTTACTTGACAAGGATTTTTTTGTTATCTGTTTCTTCTCTGGCCTAACAAGTAAACCCTGTTTCTCAGCAGATTTTGTTTCTAAGTGTGATGAAGGGCGGATTGGAACATTCCTCTTAGAGGTGCCCTCGGCCCTTAAACTTTGTCTGCTTTCTACTGATTTGCGATGATCATAGTGTTCTGCTGACCCACCCACCTTCTTCTTATTAACCATCACCTTCAAAACACCATTTTTCCCCTGAACCCTAATGGACTCGTCAGAGTTAAACTTCTCCTTCATCAAGGGCAGAGGACGCTGAGTTCCATCCTTTTTCATCTTTATCCGACTATGGTCAGCACTATCTCCAAGATGCAAACCACTTGCCTTGTCATAATAGGAATTTTTTCTCTTATCCACAATGCGTTTGCTTGAACCAGTTTCAAATTCCCTGTCAATGCTACCTCTACCAGAATGCATTGTTCCCGTAAACCTTCCTCCTCCTAAACCAACCCCATCATTATCAAATTGCCTCCTTCTCATCCTTTCCACACCCACTCCATCGTATTCATCAAAATCAAACACATCTAACTTAATTTTTTTATCCCTTCTCTCCAAGCCATTCCCCTCAACCATGCCATCCCCATTACGCCTAATTTGCTCCATTCTCTCCCTCTTCCTACTTATTTCGCCACTACCAACATTACCACCTCGCTCAAGAGCACTCAAACTATTACAAACTCGAATGGTCTCAGGGCCAATCCTCCTAGCAGACGGCATACGTAACTCCCCGCTTGATTCCGAATCACTAGAATCTGCCTTCGGCTTTTTCCTCACCTTCTTCGATTCATACTGCTTCCGGGAACTCGAACCGCCACCAACTCCATCACCCAAACCATCCCCTTTCTTTCTAACAATCAAACACCCTGAAGAACTTCTATTCTTAACCACAACCCCAGAAGGGCTAGCTATTCTCGCACTCGGTTCCATTCAGCCAAAAAGAAGAACCAAAAACCTAATTCTCCAAAAATTTCATCACCAGCACAAAATCCCAAACCTAATTCAACACAGAAAACCCTAAACCAAAGTCAACATAAATCTCCCACCATATACTCCCAGATCTGAAGAAAAAACCAAAGGACCCTGCATATCCAGAAAATGATTTTATGAACTTACATTATGGCAGTTCATACAGCTACTGGTAAATTAAAAGTTGAGAACAAACAATATAATCATAACATTTTCAATTTTCATTTCTTACAGTACACTGAACATCGCCTGTTACTTTATCAAACACCTGAACATTATGTAACGAATGTCAATGATATTAATAGGACTGTTTGGTAATGATAACATTGGACACTCACCCTTGTTCCATTAGGGAAACAGCGCCAGAAGAAATCCGGCCGTGGCCGTCCAACACCATCTTTAATCCGGCCGTGGCCGTCCAACACCAAAATAAAAGGCTTGATATGCATTTGACAATAGAAACATTATCATCACAAAATTTAAGCTACAATTTGAAATTAAGATTCATCGCATGTTAATACTCACTAAAAACCTACCAAAAATCAATCTATACTAATTACAAATAACACTAAACACAATTTAGAGCATACAGTACACAATGAAAATATGATTTTATTCCTCAAGAATCGTAAAATTGTCAATTACAGAAGATACAATTCTTGTACAAACTAACTGAATCATATCTATTTATCCTAATTTCAATTCAATTGAAAATGAAATTTAAGTACAAAAACTAACTGAAACCCTAATCATCCTAATTTCAATTCAATTGAAATGAATTCATATGTACAATTCTTGTACTAACTGAAACCCTAACAATCATATATTCAATTTTTCTGGGTTGATCTAGTTAAAAACCCCACATCTCAAGAACAAAAAAAATAAACCTAAGTGGCGTGAGTGTGTTCTTGGGGGGAGGTAGAAACTGGAATCAATTGATCCTGGAAGAGTGCTTTGATGCAACGACGTAACAAGTTTGTGATGCGTTGACGATTACATTGGTAGATTCCACAGAATCGATCGGACAATGAAAGAATGACAAACGCCATGGAAAACAGCGAGAGACCTCCAATAGACAGGGAAAGCATCCAAGAATAGACTTTTGCCATGTGATATGCGGCGTAACCAACGCCGGCGATTGTTGCGATGTTATAAACCACTTCGTTCGGAGATCTCAACGAATGACTGACCAAAAGATTAAACCCGAAGACGTTGAGGGTGATTAATGTGACGAAAATTGGAAAATGGTAGATTGAAAATACGTCTTGCAAGGTTTTACCGGTGGTGTTGGAGATAGCGGTGGTGGTGTTGGCGGTGAGGTTGGTGGATGAAGGGGGAATTACAGAACCATTTAAGTGGACCAAGAAAACTTGACCGTTAGTGGCAAGTATTGCAAAGGCGATCGCTGTTAAAGATCTCGTTAGATCGTATCCTGAAGCGGCGGCGGTTTGGGAGGAGGAGGAGGAGGAGGGAGAGGAGTGAGGTGGCATGGTTTTTCTTTATGAATTCTTTGTAAAAGTTTGGAATAAATTTTTTGTTAAGATGGTGTAATGTAATAAACATTATATACTCATATATTTTAAGCGGTAAAATAAATTATTTTCACAATTTTTTTATTAATATTTTTTTTAGTAATTTAGTCATTTATATTTTAAAATAGCACTTTTAATATATACTAATATTTTAAGCGGTAAAAAATAGTTCAGAATTTTTCTATCACAATTTTAGTCATTTATATTTTAAAATAGCACTTTTAATTTTTTAACTCCGTCCTCTCATTAAAAGAAACATATTTACATTTTTCTTGGTCGATAAAACCTTAGAATTTAAAGAGTATATATTTATATTTATCTCCTTTCAAAGAGACCTAAAACATCTTAAATTTAAAATTTGTCCTTTTAGCAATAAATCAAGTTATAGAGTCAGTTAAAATTAGTTTTAGCAATAGAAATATGAGCACGGAAGCATGACATTTATATTGTTATTCCCTCTGTCCCAAAATAAATGATCTAATTTTGACTTTTGGTAATATTATATGAACTACTTTGATCATATTTTTCGACTAATGTGTACATGTAAATATTAACATATGAGATGTTGTTTGATTTGTCTCGACGAGTACTTTCAAAATTTACAATTTTTATAATTTTTAATAATATATAATTAAAGATATTAACGATTAAAATTGTGCATTGACAAACATAACAGTGGTCAAATAAGTCATTTATTTTGGGACGTAGGGAGTAGTTATTATGAGAAGTGATCCGGCACCAATAAGATTCTCTTGTTTCACACCCTTCCTACTAGTTAAAACAAAATCAAGTCAATTTTAGAAGCAGTACAAATATGAAAATTACTTTTGTCACACTATGGGTTGCTCGTGCGTCCTATGAACTCAATGTTTTAAAAACCAGACCGGTTATTGAATCGGTGAAGGCCTGGTTCACTGGTTCATTGGTCAAACCACTGGGTCACTGGTCGAACCGCATGACTAAATCGGATCAAATCGGATAAATCGGTTGAATAAACCGGTCACTATAACAATACTCTATAATTATTAAACCGGTAGAATCAGACTTTAAAAAAAATCTCGACACCTAAAAAATGTGAAAATGTCATAAATCATAATTTTTATCAAGTTTATTCGTTAAGTTCAAAACCTAAACATCGTCATCACACATAGTAAAATACTACAAAATAAAAACCCAAAACAAGTTTTACACAAAGTCTAATTCCAACATAATATAATTGCAACATAAACGGAAAATACAGAATAACAAAATAACTAGTGTCTAATCAATTTAATTCCAATGAGGCATAATTGTTTCAATGTTTGACTCTCTTATTTTATTTTGTTTATTCTATTAATATTTAAAAAAAAAAAAATCAAAACGACGTCGTTTTGTTTTTTTTATTTTAAAAAAAGACTTGCAATCAAACCGCCGGTTCACCAGTTTTTCCGGTTCTGACCGGAACCGAGCGGTTTGATTGCTT
The DNA here is from genome assembly GCA_030408175.1 of Trifolium repens. NCBI lineage: Eukaryota > Viridiplantae > Streptophyta > Magnoliopsida > Fabales > Fabaceae > Trifolium > Trifolium repens. Next base: position 60,681,522 of record CP125837.1, on the reverse strand, counting down.
GTTAGATCTAACTATTGGACCAGACCGGTCACCCTCCGCTTCGCGGTCTGATCGGCCAGTCTGGTTTTTAAAACACTGCTACGAACTGATCAAAATATCCTACCGTTACTTAAGTCACAGATGTTGTAAAAATGAGTAATTTTTGAGTAATTTTCACCGGTCACTCGCTACTTAGGCCACAAATTCGTCGGTGGTCAAACAAATTTGTTTCAATCAAAGGTCTGCCACGTGACCAATTTTAATTGCCCACATGGACGACCAAGTTGCCTATAAATGGAGAGGTTCAGAAATTTTACTCCCCATCTCTCTTTCTCTACCTCTCTGCTTCATTTTTTTTGTAATGTTATTTTGTTTAATTTTTATCATTTCGTGTGTAAATTGGCACATAGTCCTCCGTCGATTAGTCATAGAGCACCCACTAGTGTGTTTATTCACCATAGTTGGGTGCTATATGCTAATCGACGATGGACTTTTGTGTCATAATTATTGGATACGCTGTGACTAATTGAAAGATTCAAGGGTGATTCCTTGAAAGAAACAGAGGTTGCAATTTGACTATTCTTTGTATTTGAACTTGCTCCTGCAACCTTCTTACCATGTTTCTTCCCTAATGATTTCTTAGATACATTTCTTTCAACCACTCTTCTATCCTTACCCATTTTCTTTGAAAATCTATGTAACATGGAAGTGTTGAGTGAAATGACAAAGTTTTGTACTCTTTATATAGAACTCTGAAACAGACAATTACATGGTTTTACGACAAAGTCATTTAATTGATGTGGTTGTAACCATTTTTGACTTGATTGTTTTGGAAATCTACAGTTTGACTCTTTTCTTTTGCATGATTTTATTACTTTTACTGTTTTATTTTTTTTGTTTAATGACAAAAAAGGGTGTAAGAGTAAATTAATTTACGTTTATTTAGAACACGTAACTGAAACCAATAAATAAATTTTCTTCCTATATCATAATTCATTTTTATATATTGATCTTTCATGAGGAAAATTGAGATTGAAATTTAAACTTCTTACACATGATAAATATAAGAGAATAGTGTAATTTTCTCTTAGTATCAGACTCAGGGGGAGAGCTTACAAACCTAGCCTCCGAGAGTCAAGTGGGTAAATCTAGTTCAAAATTCAAATTTAATTTTTAAACTGTTTTAAATAATCATTGTTGAACTCACGAGGAGCTTGCAAAACTTATAAACCTGAGAGAAGCGTGATAAGTTAAAGCAACAACCATTGTAAATTAATACTTGGTTTGTCATCAATCAAAAAGGGGGAGATTGTTGGAACAATAGTGGTTCTGACACAATCTTAATGAGTTTTGATGATAACAATAGTATTGATATACAAGAGTACACTAATAATTTACTCTAAGTGTGCAGGAACATTTGTTAAAATTTTATATGCACTAAGTGAGTGTTTGAGAAGCTCTGAAAACGCATTTCTAAAAGACGTATCAGAAGATGATTTTTGCAAGTTCTGAAGATAAGATAAAAGAAGATACAGCTATCAGAAGCTACAAGTCACAAGCGTATCAGAAGCTTTTACATCAGAAGCTGTGTTGGAAACACAAAGTTCTGATAAGTGCAGTACTAGCCGTTTTTGTCAGAAGACGTATTTTCTGCTCCAAATAATTGAAATCATCAGCAGACTGGCAAATTCAAATTATGTGAAGGAATAATCATAGTACAACAGCCTTATCCTCAAGGATAACGACGTTAGTACTATTGTACGATCTTTTACCTGATATGGGCAAATCTTTTTTCACAAGAATGGAATATGACAAGTTTTACCTGATTTGGTTATATTCCCATGTGAAGAAAACGTACTATTACAACTGGCTATCTTTTCACTGCAACGGTATTCAATTCATACGCTCCACCTTAGCATATAAATAGGAGAATGGATTGAAGATTTTTGTGTAACATACTACTAAAAAGAGCTGTCATTCTGTCAAATTTATTCAAGCACAAAAACACTTGAAATACAACTTGAACTCTATTGAAAATCTCAAGACTTTAGTTTTAGCTTCTGATTGTTTCATTGGCTGAACCTTACTATTCTTTTATTAGGATTATAAGTTTAAGTCTTGTATTAAGTTGTATCAATTTTTGAAAACATTGATATTTATATCAATTGTTCAAACTTATTCTTTTCTTTTGTTGTAAGTTTGTAAGAAGTCTCTTGCTCGTGTGCTTGAGCATTAGAAGTCTCTTGTAAGTGTTACTTGTGCATTTGGAAATCTCTTGATGTGTGCTTGAGCAAATTGTAATCTTTTGTGATTATTGTGAACTCCCTTGGAAGTGCAAGGAGACTGGAGTACTCTCGATTTGTGAGAGGAACCAGTATAAAAATCTTTGTGTCTATTTATCTCTCTCTCTCTCTCTCTCTACCTTGTTCTCGTGTTGATTGTGTTATTTATCCGCTGCACATTCTGATAAGTTGTCAAACTTAGAAGAAGTTTTTAAAACTACTAAAACACAATTCAACCCCCCTTCTTCTTTTTTTCTTCTGGTATTCACACGCACCTCATCTCTCCCTCCCATCATCCAATGATTAGCCCACGTATAGGGATGTCAATGAATATTCATGGACGCGGATAGTGTGATATATGTATCCGCCCCGTTGGACACATATGATATCCGTGCGAATATTCGCCAAGCGGGTAATCCACATATATTGAGGTATCCGCGAATATTAACATATATCCATGGATGACATTTTATTATAAAAAAAATTTAATTACTGAAGAAAAAAAAAATATGAGAAGTTTTCCCTAAAAAATGAAAAAGTAATATGAAAAGTTTATTTAAGCACAAAAATGAGTAAATTAAAGATAAGGGACCAAATGAGTAATTAAACCTTATTTTTTAATGCATTGATTGATAACTTAAAAAGCTAACCTTTTCAATAAATGTTTTCTATTTTTTATTTCTTTTGATCAGTGAGGCATAATATAGCATTTGCCAAAACAAAATACTAGTTTTTTTTTTATATGTTTGTATAAGTTCAATTTAAGCCAACACCTTTTGGCTATTTTTTTTTCCAGAAGGGTAAAAGAGTACAGGGTGGTGATCAAGTTTGTTGCTAGAGCAAACTTGCATCATTTGGGCCAGTTTCTAGCTGGTAAGCGTGCCGATGCACCGCAGGAGGCACTTCAAATTCTTGATATTGTACTAAGAGAGCTATCAACTAAGAGGTAGTGTTGTACTAGTCATTCATGTGTGGATATAAATTTTGAACTTCAAGAAATGATATATTGAGTAAGTGTGAAGATTAAGTTCTTATTTATCTTACAAAGACTTCATTTTCTAAAGGTATTGCCCCATTGGGAGGTCTTTCTTTTCACCTGATATAAGAACACCACAACGGCTTGGAGAGGGATTGGAATCATGGTGTGGATTCTACCAGAGCATAAGGCCCACTCAGATGGGCCTTTCTCTCAATATCGGTATATTACAACTAACATTGATTATAATAATATAGGTAGTCTAATAATTAATGTAAGCAAAAAGTACAAATATTTGGTCCACCAGCTACATGTATTTTTTTGCTATATATTTAAGTCCAGAGCGAGTACAATTTAACTCATGCATTTCTCTTCATTTGGTTTTGTTAATCCATCTTACAGATATGGCATCTGCTGCGTTCATTGAGCCTCTTCCAGTTGTAGAATTTGTTGGCCAGCTGCTAGGAAAAGATGTGCTGTCAAGGCCATTGTCGGATGCTGATCGAATCAAGGTACATAGTGATATGGAGGGAACCTGTGAAGTTCATCTATTATGTTATCAATATTGGTCTTTCTTAAAAAACTACTCTTTTGATATCTAACAGATTAAGAAAGGCCTTAGAGGAGTTAGAGGAGTTAAAGTTGAAGTAACACACAGAGGAAGCGTAAGAAGAAAATATCGTGTTTCAGGGTTAACTTCTCAGCAAACAAGAGAACTTGTGTAAGTTGTTTTTCTCAATAATCAAACTAGTTATAATGATTTTGCATTAGATCAATTTTTAATGATGATTTATTTGTTTAGGTTTCCTGTTGATGAGAATTCAACTATGAAGTCGGTAGTTGAATACTTTCAAGAGATGTACGGTTTCACTATTCAATATACTCACCTACCTTGCCTTCAAGTAGGCAACCAAAAGAAGGCCAATTACTTACCTATGGAGGTTTGAAAAGTACCTTGTAATTCAAGTAACTACTCAATAGTGTTATTATTTATTCTTGTGTGCTTATGGTTCTCCAGGCGTGCAAAATTGTTGACGGGCAACGTTATACGAAAAGATTGAATGAGAAGCAAATTACTTCTCTATTGAAAGTTACTTGTCAGAGACCCCGCGATCGGGAAAATGACATTTTACAAACCGTTCAACATAATGCTTATGACCAAGGAATTTGGAATTAACATCAGCGAGAAGCTAGCTTCTGTCGAAGCTCGAATTCTTCCCGCTCCTTGGGTAATGTGCTTCTCCTTCTAAAGATCTTGTTTGTCATATACCGAAACTATAATTTATCTTTTTTGTACTATCCATGGATTTAAATCACTTTCGACTGCAGCTTAAATATGACGAAAGTGGGAAAGAAAAGAATTGTTTACCCCATGTTGGTCAGTGGAATATGATGAATAAGGTATTTTTTTCATTGATATAAATTAGACATAATTGATCTATCCTTTGGTTATCGTTGTATAGTTTATAATCATGACATTGTCCAATTTAATTGAAATAATGAAACATTAAGATATCTACAATTCTTGGTTCGCTGTCAAAGATCTCATTAGATCATATCCTGAAGCTATTGTGATGGTTATTCAGGTTTGCTGCTGGACTGGGCGAAATTCTACAGGCCCAATAAGAGAAAGGCCCAATCCACGATCCAATAGTTCAAATAGCATCTTTGGCGGGAAAGCAAGGCGCGGCGTCTGTGGCGGAAAAGCAAGACGCGGCGTTGGAAGATTACCACGCCCTCGGGCGCGATCCACCCACATGAAGAATAAAGTAACCACCCACTTACTCCACGTGGCTCGGCGGAAACCACCCACTACTGCCACAACGGCAACCCCAAAAGGCGGAGCACCACCCATAACCACCCAAAAATACGACGGAGACGGTGGAAAACCACCCACGATCTCCCTGAAGAGGAGTGGGGGTGACTTTTAGATATTTGACTTCACAATCCTCCTCTATAAATAGAGGGGAGAAATTCATTGTAAAGGACTGGTATTTTTTGTAATCACACATATGTATTATCATCAATATACTTGGACTTACCCCCCATTTCTTTCCGTGTTATAAGTACAGAAATAAAATTTCTGATATCTAATAACATGTTTTTTTTCCGTAGGAATTTAATTTGGAGCCTGTTATCCCTATCTACAACGCGAAGCCTGAGCAAATGGAGAAAGCTTTGAAGCATGTTTACCATGTGTCAACAAACAAAACTAAAGGAAAGGAATTGGAGCTTTTGCTAGCAATATTGCCAGACAATAATGGTTCTCTCTATGGTAAGCCATATGTGTTAATAATAACAAGATTATCATATGGTATCAATCATCGAATTTAAAATATGCTGAATTTTAATTTAATCATCTTTTTTTTCTCCAGGTGATCTCAAGCGAATCTGTGAAACTGACCTTGGTTTAATTTCACAATGTTGTCTTACAAAGCATGTGTTCAAAATCACTAAACAGTATTTAGCTAACGTGTCTCTGAAGATCAATGTTAAGGTTTGTTTGCTCTCAGAATCACATGAAATTGCATATATCCTCGTGTAAAACATTGTATAAATTCTACTGTGAAAACGTCATTATTGCATGGATGACCTCAGTGTTTTGAACAAACTCGTAGAAACTGTTGGCCAAATCGAAGATAGAGATACTCTTTTGAATGATTTAAAATCCCAACCTATAAGGCAGAAATCATGACGCATTCATGTCATTTTATCTTTAGAAAATCTTCCTTTGCTTTTTAATATTCATATCAAAATTTCTCTCAGTTCTCATAAATACTTTCAATTAATACACACATATACAAAAAAGGTTAATTGCAAATAAATAAAAATAATTTATTAAATAATGTTTATCCACTTCTTGGTGCAGATGGGAGGTAGAAACACTGTTCTTCTAGACGCCGGAAGCTACAGAATACCATTGGTTAGCGACATACCAACCATAATTTTTGGAACAGATGTTACACACCCTGAAAATGGAGAAGACACTAGCCCCTCAATAGCAGCTGTATTAATCTAATATATTTTTATCTTTATTTTCATAACATTGCAACGGTTATTGACTCTTCTTGGCAACTGATACATTCTTTCAAATCTATAGGTAGTAGCGTCCCAAGATTGGCCTGAAGTAACAAAATGTGCTGGTTCAGTATGTGCTCAAGCTCCTAGACAAGAACTTATACAAGATTTATACAAACCTTGGCATGATCCTGTTCGTGGCACAGTTAGTGGCGGCATGATAAGGTAAAAATACTTGATTTGATTGTAATATGAATTTCACTTTGTTAATTTTAAGTTTTGTCATAAGTTGGTTAACCTTTTTTCTTGTGCAGAGATTTACTGATTTCCTATAGAAAAGCAACTGGACAAAAGCCGCTTCGAATTATATTTTACAGGTCCTTATGTTTAATGGAAAATGCTAACTAGTGCCCCTGGGACACTAGTTAAGGAACTAAATGTGTAAATTGATCTTGAAACTTGTGTAATTGACCTTTTAAAAAGATAAATAACACTACTTTCAATACAAAAGTTACTTATTTTGGTATGCTTAACCAGTGACCTAGCATGACCCATGTTTAATTTATGATTCAATATTTATAATGCATGTTGATGAAAGTGTTAGTTTATTGGAGTATTAACAAATGTATTTGAACAAGGATTGTGTAAGTGAAGGACAATTTTACCAAGTTTTACTTTATGAGTTGGACGCAATCCGGAAGGTCAATGTTGTCATTTTCTTTCTTTTATCGTACATTTATATTCTTTTCATAACAAAAACATGTTCTGATAAGAAATATCTTTGCAGGCATGTGCATCCTTAGAGCCAAACTATCAGCCTCCAGTAACTTTCATCATTGTACAAAAAAGACATCATACTCGGTTATTCCCAAATAATCATAGAGATAGGAGTAGCACAGATAAGAGTGGAAATATATTGACCGGTAAGTTCAAATTTCTATAGTGCAAATGTACATAAATTAATTTCTGAATCCTTGATTACTTTTTTAAAATTATTGTCTAAAAAGATTGAACAATTTTCTTAATATAAATTTGTCTTTCGGGGACTGTTGTCGATACTAAAATTTGCCATCCAACGGAATTTGATTTTTATCTCTGCAGTCATGCTGGCATCCAGGTAGCTACTATTCGCACACAAATGATTCTCAAGATAAAGTAGTTTTTTAATTTTAAGAGAAAAATGTTTAGAACACAAATCTAAACTTGTTATTTTCCTTTACTATGAATTCTGCTTCCAAACACAGGGTACTAGTCGGCCAGCTCACTATCATGTTCTATGGGACGAAAACAATTTCACAGCAGATGGAATTCAATCTTTAACAAATAATCTTTGTTATACATATGCTAGGTGCACACGATCCATATCCATTGGTAAGCCTATTTGTCATTAAACACCAATATTTTCTATTTTTGCTCCGAGTTATGATCCATACTCTCACGACTAGTTGGGGAAGCTACAATGTTTTACAACATGATCGAACATTTTAACCTTCTTGCAAGAGAGTAAAAAATGCTCCATTTCATTATATTTTTGTCCCAACCTTAAGTTGCTGCGAAATTCTTTTTGTGCAGTTCCTCCAGCATATTATGCACATTTAGCAGCCTTTCGAGCCCGTTTCTATATGGAACCAGATATGCAACAAGAGAATGGTTCTTCAGGTGATGGTAATTCTAGTCATAATAGTTCCAAGGGAACAACAAGAGCAGCTGGAGAATGTGGTGTTATGCCATTACCAGCTTTGAAAGATAATGTTAAGAGAGTGATGTTTTACTGTTAAAACTACTTTAGTTGGCATTGTAAAGAGTATTCTGTGTCAATCTTCATTGTAGGAAATTTTGCTTAAAGGCTTTTACAGATGTTAAGGGGAAATTTTTCTAATTAGTCTTATAGAAACATTAAGCCAACAAATCATGTTTATTCTGCACCATAGCTGAAGGAAAATGAGTCAAGTCAGTGTAACATTTCTCTATGTAAATACTCAACCAAAAATATTACTAGGAAAAAAATGTTTGGCACTGTGTAAGAAACTCAGCACTTTCATGAATGTTGGAGTCTTAACATGAGTGAGTCCCACATCGACTAGAATACAAAGAAAGTGAATGTTTATAAAACTCTGACGCTGGCGACAGTTTGTCGAGCTGGGTAACCCCAGACCTCCAGTTTGCAACCCACGTGGGGCATTAATGTGGTATTGCGGTGGAACCTGGCTCAGGTTTCATTGGTAATATTTTTAATTTATTATAAAGGATATCATGAAAAATTGAATAAAATAAAGTAAAAAAAATAAAATATATAATAAAGGGTAAAATTGGAATATGTAAAAAATTTAAGGGTAAAGAGTTAGTTGTAGGGGTAGAGAAAAAGATTTTCTCAAGTCAACTTTGATCAATAATTTTTTTTTATGCTTTTGTGTTTAGATCAATTGATCGTATAGTTGAAAAAAAATTCCAATATTATTCTTTAAATTTAAAACTTTATTTTTTAATGAAGGTGTATTATATTTGTGCATATTATTAGAAATAAAATCATTTTGTCCCCGTGAACATAGCTCAATTGGCAGGGACATAACATTGCAAATTATTGCAGGGACCGGAGTTCGAATCCTGATACTCCCACTTATTCATCTTTAAAGGTGAAATTCTAGCCACTAGGCTACTTGACAAAAAAAAATCATTTTTGTCCCGTGAGCTTAGCTCAGTTGATAGGACATTTGCACGTAAAGTACAAGGACCGGGGTTCGAACCCTGGTAAAAAGTTGATTTTCCTAACTATTTCAACACGTGCAATTTCAATTTATAAGCATAGCCGGCCCATATGGGGTGCAAATGAGGCAGTATAGGCCTCAAACTTATTATACTTTTGATTTAATTAATCTACTATTAATTTTGTTTATTACTAATATACTTTATTTATTTTACGATAAACTATATATATAAAAAATATATACACAAGTTGCGGCGCTAAATGTAATTACATAATGTAAAATATATAGGGGTAAATGATTAATTGTAGGGGTAGAAAAAAATATTTTCCATCGTGTGAGACTGACTTAACAGAGCAGCGTAACTTTCAGCTCTCAACAATGGATGGATAACAGGCTGCTGTACTTCTGGCCCAAGTAAGGGCATTAATGTGGAAATTTTCTCTTCTGCCCCCCCCCCCCCCCCCCCCCAATATTTCTTCAAATATCCTTGAAATTTCAATTTTGCCCTCATTGCTTTCGGAAAACGTCTTCCAAAATTCATATTTTTTCGGATTCTATTTTCCAAAATAGATTTAAAGGTTGTTTTTATATTTATTTTTTCCCATTCACATTCCAGTATTTTTCTGATTCTATTTTCCAAAAAATTAACTCTTTCGAAAAACATTTTCCAAAATTTCAAATATTTTGGAACACAGAATCCGAAATTGCTTTGAAAAACGTTTTCCAAAGTGATTTTGAAAAACATTTTCCGAATTTCTGTTGTATGTGATCATAACCGCAAATTTGTTGTTATAACCTAATTTTTCATCGGTCACAAACATTTTTTACACTAATCAGTATCCAAACATAATCTAAAATATAATTCCGTTGATGGATGAGATATAAACATCTCATGACGACTTCATATGATTTATAATATATCTTTAATATTAATATTCTGAACACGTTTACTTAAATAACTTTCCAATTGCTATGAAAAATCAAGATAAAAATATTTTGGATTATGTTTGGATACTGATTAGAGTTAAAAACAGGGTTAAAATGATTGAGACTGATGAAAAATTACGTTAGAACAACAAATTTGAAGTTATGATCACCTATAATAGAATTTCGGAAAACATTTTTCTAAATCACTTTGGAAAATGTTTTCCAAAATAATTTCGGATTATGCTTTTCGAAATATTTATATTTTTGGAAAACGTTTTCCGAAAAAATTAACTTTTTGGAAAATAGAATCCGAAATACTGGAATATGATTGAAAATAAATAAATCTAAAAATTATGTTTAAGTATATTTCGGAAAATAGAATCCGAAAAATATAAATTTTGGAAAACGTTTTCCAAAAACTATATATAAGGGCAAAATTGGAATTTCGGAGGAGTTAAAAGAAATATAGGGGGGAGAAGAGAAATAATCATTAATGTGGTGGAACATGGCTCAAGTTTCATTGGGTTGGGTTGGTTGCTGCAAATGCTAGCCTGCCCGCTCCATGTTGAGAGTTGATTTATACTTACTTGGACTCCTAAATTGAAGGACATCGTGTAGAAAATAGAAATATTTTTTTTACCCCAACAATTAACCTTTTATCCCTACATTTTTTACAATATTACATTTTTATTCTTTATTATATTAGTTTTGAATTTTTTTTACTTTATTTTATTCAATTTTTTCATGATCTCTACACCTCCTCCACTACATCTAGCAGGTTTAAACTATTTTTATTTTATATATTTTATCCGATGGTTAAATCATTTGATAATCGTTCGTAATAAATTAAAAAAATTATACTAGAACAGTTTGATACTCATACCAAATATGAATATTCATACCTACACACTTGTGTATAATTCATACCATCACACTTTACACACAATTGTGTAGGTATGAATGTGCGTAGGTATGAATATGCATACCTACACACTTGTGTGTAAAGTGTGAGGACAATTTAGAAAATTTGGGAGTAATTAAGTTTATAATAGTAGTAGTAGATATTTGATTTATTTTATTGAGATAATTCTATGTCATAATTTTTCAACAAGACTATAGTATAGATTCTTGAAAAGCTATTAGAAATAGCTTTTCATTTTGGGGCTAAAAATGATTTTTTTAAGAAAATGATTTGCACTATTTTTTATCTTTTCTTTACACGAGAGAAAAAATATATTTTTGTGGATCTCATTATTTATTTATATTTTATCATCATATTTTCAAACAATTACTACAATAAATGTTAATGCTTATTTCATTTTCCAAGTATTGAAATTCAAAACACAGTAAAAAAAAAAAAAGCAGAATAAAACCATCAAACTATAGTTTTTCCACATGCTTACATATTCTACAATAGTTTTTCCACAAAGAATCAATATTTACACCCACCCAAAAAAATACAGAGCAGTTCAATTTCTTAAACCTAGCTTTTGAGAATTTTCCCCCAATTTGATTTTCTACTATTGAAGGCAACCCTTGCAATTTCAGATCCAATACAAAAATGGGCAATAATTATTTAATTAAAGATTGCAAAAGTTTATGAATTGAAAGTAAATTATGAAGAATGAAGGAGATTGAAAGTGAGGATTGACATAGTGGAAGAGGAAAAAGAGAAGAGGGAAACTCACAGGAACATAATACGATTCAGAGAGAGGGATAATAATAGAAGACAGAACAGTGCGCGACGGCGGCAGCGGCGGTGGTGACGGTGGCAACCATAAGCTTCAGCGATTGAAAGAGAAGGAAGAGAGAGGATGAGTTCCGCGTGTTTTGTTTGGTACGTGTGGGATAGATTTTAAAAATTAAAAAATAAATGGAAATTGATGTATTAATGAATAGTATTGTATGGTGTATGTTGGTGTATGTATTGTATGGTGTCATAATAACATTTCTGCTCCATATTTTAGTACCTAAATGGATCTCACATATATACATCACTCAAATATAATTTTTTAATAATAGTATCTAATAAGTATTCAATCACTCCAACCCAACACCTCTTAAAAAAATTTAAATGGGTCCCACAAATAACACATCTCACCAATAATTATACATAATTTTAAATGGGTCCCATAAAAACAAATTAGGTATCATTGCTTATTGTAACACCAGTACCTATTAGGTCTAGTTTGCATTTTGCTCCAATGGGAGTACCTATTAGGTACTCATTCTTAAAAAATAAATACCCACCATTGAAGATGGTCTTAGTATTAAGCCCGATGAATCTGAGATATGGTTCGCCTCTTTAGCTTAGCTATAGCTTGTGTTGTTTTGTGATGACTACTCAGTGTAGAGTGTAATGGTGTCCGGGAATGCCAACTAACAAGAATGTTTTGGTTCGTTTTCTGACTCAATTTTGTGTTCAATTTGGTGTGACCTTATTGCCCTGCCAATTCTCCTCTTTTCGTGCTCTCTTAACAAATCATCTTTCACTCTGCCACCCCATTCATGATCTGCATTCCTTTGTGGGATTGGGCTTAGCTGACTTTATGGTTTCAAAATCACGTAACTTCTCAATTGTGTACAACATATTATTCCACATGTCATGTTTATTTTTTGAACAAACGGAGAATATTTCTCTTCCAATTCCAACGCAGTATCACCTCCTCCTCTCTTATGCATTTTCTCATGTTTCGACGACGACGCACCACTGCACGTTCTGGAACCACTGCACTACTTCCCATCGTTGTTGCAATTCAGTCTAGCGTTAGCCGCCGTCGACCCACCGGTGCAGATCTCCACTCTATTGAATTTGATTCCTTGCTTTTTTTTCTTCTTCTGTGCTTTGCCTTTCAACTCAGGTCGACGGAGTGCGACGGCGGACCTTTGATTCTAGTGAAAGGAGTGTTCTTGAAAGATTTATATAGAAGAAAAAAAAAAGTTTCAGTGAAGGTATATGTCGATGGCGGCGATTGAGGGTGGTTGAATGGGCAACGAAGGCAGTTGATGGTGGTTGAATGGTCGACGGCGGACGATGCCGGAGTAGGGTCGTGACGGCGGCCGGTGAGTGTTAATGTCGGCGATGAACAATGGTGAAGGCTATGACTGGTGCGACACAGAAAGGGGATTGGCGGTTTTGGTTATTATGGTGGCAAAATTACACCAATGATCCTTTATCTTATTTATTTGTAACATTTTGGTCTTTTATCTTTTATTTGTAACATATAAGTCATTTATTTTATTTATTTGTAACACTCTTTAATCCTTTATCTCTTTCTTTTCCCATATAGGTCCTTTATCTTTTATAATTTGATCATATAAACCCTTATCTCATTTTTTTTTAATTAAAAAATATTGATATTCAATTTTTATTTTTTAAAAATATTTTATTTATTAAAAAATTAAAAATTCTGAAAAATGAAGAACACCTTCATGATCTTCATCATTTTCATGAATCTTCTTCAACATCTTCCTTAAATCAAAAAAATATTTACTCAAATTTACATCCAAATATCATAAATCTATGTTATATTTATTTCAATCTTCTTATAAACACTAAAATCAAAACCCCCAAATTCTCAATAAACCCTAAACAAAAGAAAAAACTCTTAGGTATTTATTACAATTTTTTGGTTTTTTAAGGCCTGGAAACTATGGAATGAAGAGGAGGTTGTATCTTTGATAGATCCTGAAATATTTAATCCAGAATATTTGGATGACATTTTGAGATGCATATATATTGGACTTCTTTGTGTGCAAGAGATTGCAAAGGAGAGACCTACTATGGCCACAGTTGTTACAATGCTTAATAGCGAGATTGTTAAATTACCTCGTCTATGTCAACCTGGATTCATTCTGTAACCTGGATTCATTACCTCGTCTATTTACTCAAATTTATCTCGTCTATGTTAACTATTTGAAAGTGTTCTTCTGCTGAGGTAAATTATGTTGTTATGTTTCTGCATTTTCCGTTCTGTTTGAGGTTTTAGAATTTTTCTTTTGTTTAGGGTTTATTGAAGATTTGGGGGTTTTGATTTTAGTGTTTATAAGAAGATTGAAATAAATATAACATAGATTTATGATATTTGGGGGTAAATTTGAGTAAAAATAAAGGACTTATATGTTACAAATAAAAGATAAAGGACTAAAATATTACAAATAAATAAGATAAAGGACCATTGATGTAATTTTGTCTTATTATGGTCTATATTTAAGTTGTTTATTTTTTTATAAAAAAAAAACTAGTAAAAGACCCGTGCGTAGGGTCGCGTAACATTACGATAATTTTTTTTTGAAGAGGCAACATTACGATAGTTATTACTTACAATAAAACCAATATGATAAAATTTTAAAACTTTGTTAAATACCAACAATAATGTAAGATTCTTATAAAATATTTGTTAAATTAAAATCCAAAAGTCCGTGAAAATATTTGCACCGCAATCGTTACAAATTTTATATATGTACTTACATCCCGTTATTATAAAGTCAATAAAATAAAATTTAAAAACTCATGAGTATTTCTAAAATACCAACACTAATGTAAGATTTCTATAGATATTTGTTAAAAAATTTGCTCTGCAATTGTTGCAGAAATTATATACTTATCTCTCGGTATGATACTTTTTTAAAAAATGGTTTTTTTCTCTTTCAAAATATTAGCATTAATACAAATTTTTTTAAAATATCAATTTATTTTACATACAAAAATTCGTCAATATTTGCACCACATTCGCCGTTGATTTTATGGAATTATCTCCCGTTATTATAAATCAATATGATAAAAAAATTTAAACATTGAGTATTTAATAAATACCACAATATTTCTACAAAAAAAAAACCAATACTATTGTAAGATTTCTATGAAATATTTATCAATCCGAAAGACATAAAAGTTTCAATCTGACATGAAATTTCACCTTAATTTGTACATGTATGTTACAACTTAAACCAACATGAAGAAAGATTAAAATCAAAAGAGATTACTCATAAAAAAGTTAGAGACCCACAAGTCTTAACTCTAATTCTATTCTATAGACTATTAGTCATAAAACGTCCTTTCTTTTTTTTTTTGATGTGCACCCTCTGGTTCTTATGAGAAGGAGGCCTTAAGTAGAGCTGTCAAAACGGACGGTCCGACCCGTTTCGGGCCGGCCCATTCGGGCTTCATCGGGCCCGGCTTAAAAAATTCGGATAAAAAATGGGCTACAAAATCAAGGCCCGAGCCCGGCCCGGTACAGGCTCTCGGGCTTTCGGGTCGGCCCGGTTTTTTAAAAAAAAAACATTTTTAAAGCAATAGATGAAGGGTAATAAAAAAAAGAAGAAATTTAAGTGCCCAATAAATTTGACAAAGAGATCACAACATTAATTAATTACAAATAAGTTGAAATTTGTTAGTATTAATGTAAAGTTATTTAAGCTAGTTACAGTTTACGAGTAATTACATAGAGAAATATTTCACGATCGTGGTTTTATATTTTTAGCTTATTTATTTATTTATTTTAATGACACGATAAGTTATTTTTACTTTTAGCTTCTTTTCATTTCCTTATGTATATAATTTGCGTTACTAGTGCATGTATATAATTTGCGTTACTAGTGCATAATTATTCTCTTAAATGCGCGTTTGATGAAATTGGAAGGTCTGTGTGACGTGTGTGTTGTGTTGGTGTCGTGTTGTTAACTTATTATGTTTATGTGGTGACCCAAGTAAAAATATTATAAACATCCTTTCTTTTTTACTCATATTTTTTATTTTTATTTTTTTATTATGATTTAATCGAGCTTGCGGGCGGCCCGCGACCCATTCGGGCCGGCCCATATTTTTTGCGGGTTTTATCGGGCCGGGCTAAAAAGTCCGGATGCTAATTCGGGGTAGATTTTTAAGGCCCAAGCCCGGAAAAAAATCGGGCTTTTCGGGCCGCCCATTTGGGCCGGTCCATTTTGACAGCTCTAGCCTTAAGTACCGTTTGGCCATGTTATTTCAGATTTTTTACTCCAAATAAGAAAAAGTCGGGCCAAACAGTTTTTTTCTAAAAGTACTTGATAAAAAAAGTTATTTAATTTTATATCAAAAAAAAAAAAGTTATTTAATTTTTATATGTAAAGTACATTAATAATGAACTTTTGGCAAAGTTAATATATTGAACTTTTTTGGGATGAAAACAACTTTTCCGTGGTTACATTACATGCTTCGAATCTTGGAAAGCGCCAATCATCATACATATATTTAATTGGTATTATGCATCCCTTTTAAAAAAAAAATTGGTATTTATGCATCGTTCCTCACATATGCTTATTAATGTTATTTTTTTTTTCTAAAAAAATGCACTATTATTTGTACCCAAAAAAATGCACTATTATTAATGGTAGGATAAAAATTAAGGATCATCGTAAATTTTATTTTCTTGAAAATGCACTATCTTTTTTAAAATGCACTAATATTATTTTATTTTGAAAATGCACTAATATTAATTTTTTAAAAAATGCATTAATTTAAAAATAAAGTTTATTTTAAGTTATTTTAAAAATAAAATCACCAAACAACTTTAACTTTATTCGTAAAGTACTTACTTTTAACTTTGTTTTAAAGTAGCTTTTAGACCGTAAAGAAGTCGGGCCAAACGATACCATAGTAGTCCAGAGTTCGGGACGAGTTCTGACATCAAGTGGTTTCAGTCTCCTCCCAAATGCAGTTGCGGGGGATCGAACCGTGGTCCTCCATACCAAGTTCAGAGCCAATCACCACTGAATCAACTAATATTTGGTATTCTTTTTCTTGACCCCTTCAACAAGAGCTATGTATTCCGCTTGAGTCGTCGACAAGGCTACAACTGATTGTTGATTTGCCTTCCATGTTACCGTTGTACCAAACAATGTAAACACAAAACCAGACAAAAACTTTCTAGTGTCTACATTACCTGCATAGTCCGCATCCACATATCCCTCCAAAGCATCTCTACCTGGATCTGTTCTAGTATACTTGAGACCACTCTTCAAGGTTCCATTCAAATACCTCAACACCCACTTCAAAGCTTGCCAATGAACTTGACCAGGATTTGCCATAAAACCGACTTACCACACTGATTGCATAGGATAAATCTGGTCAACTACAAATCATGCCATACATGATGCTTCCAACCCCACTTGCATAGGGAGTACTTTCCATCTTCTTCTTTTCATCCTCGGATTGAGGGCACTGTTTAACTGACAACTTCGAATGATGACCAAGTGGCGTATTCACTACCTTAGAATCTGACATTCTAAACCGCTCCACCACTTTCTTCAAATAATCATGCCGAGATAAGAATAACACACCTTTACTCCGATCCCTTACAATATCCATACCAAGTATCCTCTTCGCATTACCAAGATCCTTCATCTCAAATTCACCATTAAGTTTCACCTTGAGCTCTTGAATCTCATGCTTGTCAGAACTTGCAATAAGAATATCATCTACATAAAGAAGAAGGTAGAAAATGACTTTCTCATTCCTCTTCATCATGTACACACAACTATCATAGTTGCTTCACACAAAACCAGTCTTCAATAAGAAATCATCAAACCAACGATACCACTGCCTTGGACTCTGCTTCAACCCATACAAAGATTTCTTCAACAAACACACTTTAGAGTTGTCTTCCACAAAACCTTCAGGTTGTTGCATGTAGATTGTTTCTTCTAATTCACCATGCAAGAAAGCGGTCTTCACATCCATCTGCTCTAACTCAAGATCATACATATTAACAATTGCCATAAGAACCCTTATAGAACAATGCTTCACCACAGGTGAGAAGATTTCATTGTAGTCAATTCCTTTCACCTGTGTAAAGCCCTTGGCTACAAGTCTTGCTTTATACCTTGGTGCTTCAACCCCTGGAATACCTTCCTTTCTCTTGAACACCCACTTGCTACCCACCACCCTTTTGTTCTTAGGTAGTGGCACAAGTTCCCAAGTATGGTTCTTCTCCAATGAAAGCATTTCCTCTTCCATTGCCTTCAGCAAATCTTTACTATCTATGCTTTCTGATGCTTCCCTGAAGTTCTTTGGTTCTGAGTCTTGCACCCCTTCAGCTGCATTCAAAGCATAACAAATAAGGTCAGCATAGCCCAACCTACTAGGTGGACGAATAACTCTTCTCTCCCTATCTCTAGCTAGCTGATAGTCAGAAGTAGTTGCTTCATCACTTCCACTCTCTACGGGTACTTGAGTCTCATGTTCCTCTTCCCCCTTATCAGTAGAAGGCTCCACCTCAAACTGAATTCTCTCTACCACCGTTTCTGGTCTAGTCTCCAGGTCTTTGCACTTCATCCCCATACGGGTCTCATCAAAAGTAACATCCCTGCTTATAATAAATTTAGATCCTCCAGGTCCCATCTTCCACAACTTGTAACCTTTCACACCTTCAGGATAACCAATGAAAACACACTTCACAGCTCTAGCATCAAGTTTGTCTTGTCTGACATGTGCATACGCTAAAGCTCCAAAGACTTTCAAGTTGGAGTAGTCTGTCGGCCTGCCACTCCAAACCTCCATAGGTGTCTTTTGATCAATACCTGCTGATGGACATCTGTTGATCAAATATGCTGCAGTACTAACAGCTTCTCCCTAGACTTTTCGGTAGTCCAGCTCCCAACAACATACACCTCACCCGCTCCAACAAGGTCCTGTTCATTCTTTCTGCAAGACCATTCTGTTGCGGTGTGTATGCAACGGTTCTATGCCTCTTTATACCTTTTTTCCTGCAAAACTCATTAAACTACTCTGAAACAAACTCCAGGCCATTGTCAGTCCTTAAAACTTTCAGTTTAGTTCCAATTTGATTTTCTATTAGTGTATGCCATTCTTTAAACTTTTCAAAAGTGTCACTCTTATTTTTAATAATGTGCATCCATACCCTTCTAGAATAATCATCAATAATGCTAAGAAAATATGAACCTCCCCCATGAGTGGGAACAGACGCTGGACCCCAAAGATCCGAGTGAACATACTCAAAAGGTCTACTAGACTTATGCACTCCCACCTTATGTTGTTTTCCTAGAGTACAATTATCACAAAAGTCTAGTTTGTTCAATTTCTCTCTTCCCAGCAAACCTTGTTTAGACAATTCCACTAAACCCCTTTCACTGACATGCCCCAATCTCAAATGCCACAGTTTGGTTATATCAGCAGTTTCTTCACTAACAGCTAATGCATTAGATATAACAGTTGAACCATCTAAAATATAAAGACCATTAATTTTAGACCCTTTAGCTATTACTAATGCACCATGAGAAATTCTCATCACTCCACGTTCAATTCTAGTACAATAACCTAGACTATCAAACATGCTTATCGAAATTACATTTCTCTTAAGTTCAGGGACATACCTCACATTCTTCAAAAGAAAGTCACGGTCATCAAACATTTTTAGTCGGATAGAACTCATACCTTGAACCTTGCACGCCTTATTGTTACCAAGACGCACAACTCCACCTTCTTTAAATTCCAAGGTCACAAAGTACTCCTTTCTCGGACAGATGTGATATGAGCATCCTGAGTCCATGACCCAGCTTTTCTCAGGTTCCCAATTTGTCACAGTTAGTGCTCCTGCAGTCTCATAACCTTCTTCTTCACTGGCAGCGATCTGAGCCGACGAACTACCACCGCCACTGCCTCCTCTCTGAGGACAGTCCTTTTTGTGTCACCATTACCTCTAGGCCTAGACTTAGACCTATGCTTCTTCCCTTTTCCTTTACTGTGATTCTCACTTCTTCCCCTTGAAGCATTCAAGCCTTCACCACTATCATCTACCTTCAAGTCTCTTAACTTTGATAACTCCTTAGTTCTCAAAGCTGACTGAACTTCTTCTAGAGTAATAGTGCCCTCTTTACCATAAAGTAAAGCATCCTTGAGATTTTCAAGTGATTTTGGAAAAGCACCCAAAAGATGGAACGCCTTATCTTCATCTTCAAGAACTACATCGATGTTCGCCAAATCGTCAACAGTCTTGTTGAATTCACCCAGTTGCTCCACAACTGACTTGTTATCAACCATACGATAAAAGTATAGTTGTTGTTTCAGTAACTACTTATGTGCCAGGGACTTGGTCATATATAGTGAGTCAAGTTTGATCCACATAGCAGCCGCAATCTTCTCCTTAGCAACCTCCCTGAGTACCTTATCACCGAGACACAAAATAATAGCACTGAGTGCTTTCTCATCCATCTCAGTTTTCTCCGCAGCAGAGAGAGTTGCCGGCATCTGTGTCATACCCTTAATCGCCTCTACACACTTCTATTGAGTCAGAATTGCTCTCATCTTCACCTTCCACAGACCGAAGTCGTTACTCCGGTGAATTTTTCGATATCCCACTTAGAACCCATGATACTCAAATCGTTTGATCCTTTGCCCCACGGTGGGCGCCAATTGTTGTGAATTCGATTGAATTACACCAATAACCTTTAGTGTGTGGAGCAAATTGAATTGAGCAATCAATTAAATAAGAACAAGCAATAACAATCAACAAAGTAAAACCGGCAAGAAAGTAAAAGACACGTTCAATTGTTTACCCGGTTCGGTGTTAATGAACCTACGTCCGGGGGAGAGGGTAGCTCTCCTTTCTTCCTTATCAATCAAGTTTCCAGGTTACAATGAAATCCCAACAACAAGGATTACAAGAAATATTCTTTATCTTATTCTACCCAAGTCCCGAATTTCTTCCCGTGACCAAGAAATACAATTACAAGTGTTTCCCAAGATGTCGAATCAATCCCCAATCCCTAGAATTATTGGCAAGAGAATTCTCTATAAACCCTAGTCTTTTGATTGGCTGCAAACCCTAAAAACTGCTTACAAACAACAGAAAACGCAACTGAATATATAGACGCTTCGCGAACTCGCGCCCCGCGCCACTGACCAGAAGCAAAAGCACTTTCTGGAGTGCTCCTGGCGCCCAGGCGCCACAGACGTGCTAGAAACACAGTTTTCTGAGTTTTCAAGGCAATTCTTCACACTACTCGTAAAAAGATTTAACAAAAATAATAAGAGAGACAAATCAATTTGAAGGTGCAAACATATATATTATAAATACCTGAAGCTATCAATTCTTTTTTGAATTTCGTTTTCAGTGTCATAGATATAGAGCTGTGCATATTTTGGGATTTGTACAGTTTCAGGTAACATGCTTCCAATTTGATGGCAAGTTTGACCTTGGATTCTGATTGTTGGTGGACCTCTTCCACGATGAATTGCTTTATCAATCGTCATTCCAGGAGAAGTAAATGAAAACATTGCATTATACAGTCTGACGTTATCTTGAAAATGTTTGCTAACAGGGGATGTTGAATTAAACAGCAAGTGATGCAGAACAGGTGGAGCATGTTTCAACAACGGTAACTTTGTCATTGCCACAACATCTTTGGAATTCTGGATTTAAAGTATCCTTTGATTTATTTTTTCTTTCTTGGTACCACATAAGTGCTCCACAATGCTTACATTCCCATACAGCATTTCCAACATCATGATATTCTGTATTAATATTGTCTAACATTAAAAATGACATATCTAAGCAATCTTAGTTTCAAATTCACATATGTAGAGTTCTGATAAAAATTACCTTGCAATGATTGATGTCCTGTTAATGTGTGTGACATTATGTTAGTGAGGTCGAAAATTTCACTGTCGGAATCAGATTGAGAACTTGAGTCTTCAGCGAGATTGATATCGTCATCATCAGCACTATTTTCTATATCAGTACCATGTTCATCGTCAGTAACAACTTGGTGATCAGTATTGATTTCATCTTCATGTTCATGATCGCTACCATGTTCATAATCAGAACCAACTTGTTGATCAGTATTGATTTCATTATCAGATTCAATATTAGATAGACTGCTGCTATCCTCCGAAGAATCACTGAAGAAATCATCAACATTTGAAATGGATACTTTGTTTGAAACTGTTGAAGAAAACTTGTTCAGTAGGTTAATGGTGGTTTTTGGATTATGTGCAAAAGATCTTAGATTTTGATTAGGTCTTCTTTGTTCAGTGATTGGTTGAGTATTTTGAGGTGCACATTTAAGCATATCATTTTTGTGCCTGTACTTTGTGTAGGACTGGTAAATTGATCATTAGACATAGATGTACTTTCAAGATTGGAACAACTTTTAAATCTCTTTGATTGTCGACTTGATTGAAGCATATGATTTTTCCCTTCAAGAATTTGTCTTCTTCTTTCTCTCGCTTTGAAAGCAGAATCATCAGTAGTGCTTTCGTGGATTTGAACATTCGAAGTAGAATTCAATTTGCTTGACTGTCGATACAAGTTATTTACAGCATGTTTTTCTTGAAGAGCTTTTCTTCTATTTTCTCTGTTAGTGATTGACTGTGCAGTAGAGATTGATGGAATTTGAATGGTTGAAGCTGAATTTGAGGTATTTGAAGATGGAAGTTTTTTGCTTACATGATGTTTTTCAAAGAGATTTTTTCTTCTAAGTTTTCTAGCTGCTGCAGCAGCTTCTTTTTTATCATTGTTTGAATTCATATTGTGAATGCATTTACTAATTCATTTTATTGTGGAATAATTTGATGAAGGATGTTCATGAAATATAGATGGTATGATTCAAGAGTTTTGAATGTGGTTGTAAATGATGAGGATTAAAAGTGAAGAAGACTATAAGGTGAGGTTAACTTGAAATTTGAATTTAGAAAACATTCTGAAATTTGGTTTCCCTCCTCCTTATTTGGGCTTTGCTGGAAATTATTATAATAATGAAATTTAGTTTCCCTCCTTATTTGGGATTTGCTGGAAACTATTATAATAATAAAATTTAGTTTCCCTCCTATGAATTAAATTGAATTTTGTTTATTTCTTTTAGAATATAGCAGCTGTCTTTCTTGTGGCTATATGAGATTACCAAGGCAGTAGGGATAATGATGTAACCTGCAAAAACAAAGGTGTTAGCCGTTAGGTAGTAGCTGGGTAAGGATTTGACAATTGTATATTTACTAGTGTCATTGCCCGTGCAATGCACGGTTCCAGCATAAACAATTTGTTTTTTTTTATTATCTTGATATTTTTTACAAATTTTTAGTAAATAGTTTTCTTTTGTTTGGTACATAGATGAAATGGTAAAGCCATCATAAATCCACACATAAAAAATGGAGTGACTCGGGATCGAACCCCGATTATGGATGTTCGGTCTAATAATTCGACATTTTTTGTCAGTTGAGCTAAGACTTCTAAACACTAAATAAGTTTTTTAGTCATACCTAAAATATACAGTTACACCCAATATTTATAAAAATATAATTATAATATCAAAATTGTTGTTTATATCAATGATTAAATATTTGTTTTTCATTTTTTTATACGTTCTTTATCACATAAATTAATTAATGTGTTCTCTCTCGCATTTTACAAACTCAATTAACGTCTCATTAATTATCTATCCTCGTCTTTGACAAAATGATACTGTTATTCGTATAGAGAAGTAAATAAGAGTAATGTTATTTAATTTATAAGTGTGAGATATTTAGCGTATGATAGATGACTGCACAAATATTAAATCATTCGTATGGAAGGAATGAAATTATTTCCATTATCATTCCAACTCATCTCTCTCTAATCTCAACGCCTCTTCCCTCATCTTAGAACTTCTCTTATATAATAGTAATTGTTTTAAAATTTCTATCAATGACAATTTTTCACTTCTATAAATTAATAGCATATTGTATCTCATGTTTGATTTATTTACGAAAAATAGTGTAAACTTTTTTTATTGTTACTTTTGTCCTACACTCTATTCAAATATTTTTTTTGCATAGATTCAAATATTTGTATATTTCGAAAATAACTTCCACACAAAAGTTGGTTTTCAGTTTTTTTTTAGTAAAAGAAAAGTTTTTTTTTTTCTTAATAACTAAGCACAATAAAAGAGGAGGTTAAATAATTATCAATTAACTAAGCACAATAAAAAAAGAAATTAAACAGTTATTTACATTAGCACAATAAAGAATGTCAATAACACAAACGCCCGTTTATCCCTAGTTTGAAAATAAAAACTATATATAATTTTCTTTTTCAAAAAAATATTCTACATATAAAACCCTTTTGCATGAAGAGAAACAAAAATCTAAAAAAAATAAAAAATAAAAAAAATAAAAAAGAAGAAGAGAAAAAGCATGTGTTAATGGGCTTAATGGCCCAACCCACAAACAAATAAAAAACTAACACTAATCTCCTCCAATCTAACCCTAGCCGCACGTCACTCCCCATCCCCCACCCCTTCATCATCCTCTCTCTCTCTCTCTCTCTCTCTGCGTTTTTCATTCTTGTTGTTCAACAACAACCTTTGCTCTCAATTTTAAACCAGTTTCAACCATCACACACTAAAAATAAAGCCACCATTCTTTCTCTCATTCCACACTCTACAAAGCCCAATTTTTATTTTAAAATCACAGAAGTTTAAATTTTCATAGCACCTTCCTTTTTTCTACACAATTCTACCTTGTTTTGTTTGTTAATCTATGTGAAAAGAAACAACTACGTTTGAAAGCATATTCTTCAGCGTCAAGTAGGAAAATTTTGAAACGGTGCGGAAAACACTTGGATTTCGTAAGAACAAAAAAAAATCAAAGACATCAAAATAAGTAAATAAAATCATATCTGGTTTGAATCTGTTTGTTTTTTTTAATCGTAGTATATAGTTTTTTTTTATTTCTTTTCATTTTTTTGAATCTGTCTTGTTTTGTTTTTTTGAATCTTAGTAAATCATCCAGTAGCTATGCTAGAGTTGTTGGCTAAGGCCATTTCATTATTGTCTTTTTCTTAAAATTTTGCAATGTTTGACTCTGAGTTTTTTTTTTTATAAACCACAAGGTTAAATCTCTAGAACATCCAAAGTTGCAATTTTTTTCTATTTTGATTTTTTTGTTGTGTCCAATATTTGAGAATGTTGAATTTTTTCTTTCTTTCTTGATGTCTGGATTTGTATCTTGTTCTTGCCTTTGCTGCAAATTGTTATTTTGGAGGATTTACAATGTTAAATTCTTGATTTCTACCGTAACTGTAAACATGAGAGAGAAAGCGGAACAGTAAAAGCACATGAGTAGACCCTATAAAGTAATAGGTTTTTAAGTGGGACACCCCCTATAAAAAACTTTATCATCAATATTAAACTAAACTTTATTTGTGGTGAGTTGGTGGGTTTTTTCTCAACCCACAAAAAGCCACGTAGATGGCCTTAGAGAGATCAACAGTTGTTTTAAGGCCAATTGAAAAATTCCGCTTTGATAAGAGTGGGGATTTCATTTCTTATTACATGTGATGGACTGTAAACACTGTCATACTTTAATTGTTATACTTTAAAATGACTTTGTTAAAAGTATAGAACTTTTAATTATGTTTATAATTATGTCACTCTTATTAAGAAAGCATAGTTTACACCTTCCTCTAGTTTTTATACGCATGATTGTGTTAATTTAATTTAGGATTTACATTTAACCATGTTAGTAGGATTTTAGTCTAGATGATTTGGGTTGTAGTGAATGATTTAAGTAAGATTTTCTATTTAAAGTTTTTAGTAAAACTTGGTGTTGCTTATGTATAGACAAAAGGAAGTTTTTAAGCTTTAGGTTCTGTTTGGTAAAAATAGCGGTTGGCTGATAAGCTAGCTGATGGCTGATAGCTTATAGCTAATGGCTGATGACTTATGACTTATAGTTGATAAGCTAATAGAAGTGTTTGGTAAAATTAGCGGTCAACTAGCTGATAAATGTAAAATGACATAAAAGGACATTCTTAATTGATAATAAAATTTATATTTAAGATAATAATTTAAATTTATTAATGTAATATATTTTTTATATATTATTATCAAATTAATTTGTCTATCTTAAAATTGCACAAGTACAATTATATTAAAAAATATTAGTAATTTATAATATTTTTTTAAGATAAATTTTTCTTTTAATATCTTATATACATAGCCCATATATAATTAAGAATATCTAACAAAAAAATGATTTTTTTTAAACAACATCCTACAAAAAGGAAAAAATAACTTACATACATATGAAGTATATGATACTTCGGATATGGATAACGAAATCATACATACTGTGTATTATTTTAAACAAAAACGTACTATATATTACATTAATACCGTATATATCCTACATATATATGAAACATCGCTTTTTTTATAAAAGAAATATAGATGGAGATGATTTGTATTATTCTAAGCCCATAATTATTTTCTTTTAAATTAAAATAAATTATAAAGGGTAAAAGTGGATTTTAGTTAAGAAAACAAGGGTAAAAATGGAAGAAAAAATGATAAGCTATAAGCTATAAGCTCATAAGCTACTTGAAATAGCTTATGAAAAATAAGCTATAAGTCAGTAAAATAAGCTATAAGTCAGTAAATAAAAACTGTTACCAAACAAGTCTTTTAACTTATAAGCTATAAGACATAAGCTATAAGTCAGTTTTCTGACCTTGCCAAACAGACCCTTAGTGAATGCTATCTATATTTTGTAGACATGAAGGAATTGTAAAACTACCAAATTTAATGATAAAAGAACACTTCTTCATAGATTGTTTAAGGAGACACTTAAAAACTTAAGTGTGATTGTTGTAGATAATACAAACATTGGCCAAGCTTAACAAAAGTACAGAGTTTCAAAAGACATCATTACAACCCAAAATATTATACATGAACACAAAATATAGATAATTTTCTTCATTTTGGTTGAGGATTGTTGAGTGGAAGCTAAGCCTGGGCTCTCATTGATAACTTGAAGCTCTTCAGCAGGAACTCTTTTTCCAGGAGTTAGTTGAGATTCTGGATTATGCTCAGAAGTAGCTGATAGATCTTGCTATAATAGATACAAATTTAGATTTATAAATAAGAAACTTTGAATATATAATTATCCAATTTGATGAATCAATTTTGATTAAGCAATTGTACCGTTTCAATTATAATATAATCATCTTTTGATACTTCTTGTGAATCATCTATTGGAGCATCAACATTTTGGTGATTCTGGTTTTTATATTTCAATAGATTGATGTTAGAGATGCAAAACTATATTTGAATGTAAGGTAAAAAACTGAAGGAAGATTAGTGACATTATAAATTAACCTCAGCTGCAATAGAAGTTCCAGCTATGCACTGTAATAATTTATTGGTTTTATTTGTAAATTATTGTTAATAAAACCTCACATTAGTGGTCCATAGGTTATGGAGGTTTTGGTTGTGAAGAGTCACAAGAATAATGAGTGGTAATGGCTTCTTAATTCTTGATGGTAGAATTAAGCCTATAAGTACACTTTGGTCCCTAAGCTTGCTCTCACTTCATCTTCATCATTCAGAAAAAATATACATCATCTATAGTAATGAGAGTGAAAGCTTAGAAGACTCAGAGTTGTGATTCATAACATTATAACAATGGCTGGAGGTAATTTTAATTTCTATTTTCCGCATTTAGTCTATTGATCTTGTTGTTCATTTGTTATCAGGAACTCATGATCAATGAATTAAGTCTTACATTTGGTATCAGAAGCTTGTACTGCCTCTGCCTTGTTTGGTGTTCGTTTTTCCATTTTCGGTAATTTTGAAGATTTCATTTTGATTCAGTTTAAAGCATTATTATTGCGAAATAGTATAAGAAATCTTCATTTCATTGGAATTCTAAGCTTTCTGTTATTTGAATCGTTCAAATAGTGCCCAGAATATCAAACATGTTTTTGAGATTTTAAGTTATGGAAATTTAGTTTTGGAACTTTTCAGTCAAGATTAAAATCAAAATTATCTTGGAAATCTTTTGTATAATGATTCTGGGTTAATAATTGACAATTTCCATGTTTTAATTGAGCTGAAACCGTCGGGTTTCAATTCAGAATCGCGGGTCATGTAACTGGGTCGAGTTGACCCGCTCAAGGTTGAAGATGAACAGTACTGTTTTTTTAAAAAAAAAAAGGGTCAATTTTGGTGACCAGGACTCGAACCCGCGTGCACTACTTTCTCCTTCGTCATTGTTACAAATTGGTCTATGTATTCAATTCTGTTTTCATTTGCGCTTTATAGTATATATATTCGCTAATTTGTATATTTAAAGAAAATAATACAGAATTGAGATTCAGGGACTCAAACACAGGTCCTTTGTGTAAAAGGATTGAAATGTTGACCATCAAGACAGGTAACAATTATTGATTATGTTGTTGCTCTATTATATATTTATATCCTGAATATTCTGTTTTCTGATTATTTAAGTAATACGAAATTATGCTTTATTATTTGGAATAAGTTTATGCATAAATTAAATCAGATACATTATATTCTATTTGTACAATTGCACATAAATTTTTTATTATGTCTAGTTATGCAATTTATATGAGAATTTTATATGTATTCTCTCATATAATTTAGTTATTATGTCTAGTGACCCTTATAATTTTAATTAGTTTTGGATTAGCCGCAGCACCCTTAATTAATTAAAATTATTTCTAAAGTTTTAAGGTCACATAAGGAATTAGACATAATATTGTGATTAACTATACGCTATATAATGAATTTTATCCCGCAGGAATTTTTATTATATTTGTATGGTTAATTAGGATAAAATGTCAAATTATTTTCATAATTTGCCCGCAGGAATTATGAATTGGTATATAATTTGATAGTTTTATCATAAAGTACAATTTTAAATGGAAAATCAAATTATTTTATACATATAAAGTCAGATTGTGTGTATAATTTGATTTTTGTAAAGTTTGAATAAATCTTATTACATTAAAATTCAGCCCGCAGGTAGTTTTGATGTTGTAAGATTTATTTTTTTGGGTATGTTTACATTGGTAATACATACATTAAAGATAATATATATATGCCTCAAGATTTTGACATGAGCTTTTTGAATTTTTCAGCTTCTCAATATGTTGTTTATTCTGATATCATACATAATGTTCCTAAGCTCGAAGGTAATTCATTCTCTTTTGTCAGTTATGAATCTAATATGGCTGATGTTAATATAAACACCTGGTGGATTGATTCTGGATCAACAATCCATATAACAAACTCCTTGCATGGTATGCAAGACTTAAGAAAGCCAGTTGGAAGTGAGCAAACTGTCCTATCCGGAAGCAGGATGGGCTCACATGTGGAGGCTATTGGAACTTGCATTTTAATTTTGGACAATGATTTTGTTTTGAAATTAGAAAGGACCTTTTATGTGCCAAGTTTCTCACGAAGCTTGATTTCAGTTTCTAGACTTGTACCATTTGGATATTCCTTTCATTTTAAAGACACGTCATTTGAATTATTTTATAATTCGAAATGTGTTGGGAATGGTATATTGTCTGATGGTCTTTATCGTATTAATTTATAAAACGAATCCATTTATAGTTCAATGCATGTTCAAACTGGCATTAAGCGGTGTAATATTAACGAAAATTCTTCTATGTTGTGGCACCGGAGATTAGGTCATATCTCCATTGAGAGAATTAAAAGGTTAGTAAAAGATGGGGTACTTAATACTCTAGATTTTGCTGACTTTGAAACTTGTGTTGACTGCATTAAGGGAAAGCAGACCAACATTTCTAAGAAGGGTGCCAATAGAAGTTCAAGCATATTAGAAATAATTCATACAGATATATGTTGTCCAGATATGAATGCACATGGTCAGAAATATTTTATCACCTTCATAGACGATTACTCACGATATATGGATATTTATTTGCTTCATAATAAGAGTGAAGCATTGAATGCCTTCAAAGCCTTTAAGGCTGAAGTTGAGAACCAATGTGGAAAGCAAATAAAAATTGTGAGATCAGATCGGGGTGGTGAATACTATGGTAGATACACTGAAAATGGACAAGCACCTGGTCCATTTGCTAAGTTTCTTCAAGAACATGGGATTGTTGCCCAATATACCATGCCTGGTTCTCCGAGCCAAAATGGTGTTGCAGAAAGAAGAAACCGAACTTTATTGGACATGGTGCGGAGTATGCTTAGCAACTCTAATCTTCCTAAATCCTTGTGGAATGAAGCACTAAAGACGGCTGTGTATATTCTCAACCGGGTTCCATCTAAGGCTGTCCCAAAGACACCTTTTGAGTTATTTAAGGGTTGGAAACCGAGTTTGAGACATATGCGCGTTTGGGGATGTCCGTCTGAGGTGAGGATTTATAATCCACAAGAGAAGAAACTCGACCCGAGGACCATTAGTGGGTATTTCATTGGATATGCCGAACGGTCTAAAGGTTATAGATTTTATTGTCCATCTCACACAACTGGGATTGTGGAGTCAAGAAATGCAAAGTTTCTTGAAGATCACTTGATTAGTGGGAGTGATCAAATCAGGAACATAGTTTCTGTGCATGATCACATTGAGTCCCAACCTTCGGTTTCAGGTGATAGATTGGTTGCTGTTCACAATATCCCTCAAGTTCAAATGGATGTTGATCAACCACCAATCATTGAGATACCACAAAATGCTGATATTCCAGTAGATCAAATTGATCATCAAATTCCTGAAAATGATGAGCAATTAGTTGAACAACATGATCCACAAGAAAATGTTGATTCAACATTAAGAAGGTCTACTAGGACAAGAAAACCAGTTATTCCTAGTGATTACATTGTGTATCTGCAAGAATCTGACTATAGCATTGGACTTGAGAATGATCCTGAAAACTTTGCACAAGCCATGAGTTGCAAAGAGTCAAATTTGTGGTATGATGCCATGATTGATGAAATGAATTCCATGAAAAACAACGGTGTTTGGGATCTTGTAGAGTTACCTAATGGGGTGAAGCCCATTGGTTGTAAATGGGTATTTAAAACCAAAAAGGATTCATTAGGTAACATTGAGAAATACAAGGCTAGACTCGTTGCTAAGGGATTCACTCAGAAGGAGGGAATTGATTACACGGAGACCTTTTCTCCTGTATCAAAGAAGGACTCTCTCCGTGTCATCTTGGCACTTGTTGCACATTTTAACCTTGAGTTGCACCAAATGGATGTGAAAACAGCCTTTCTTAATGGTGATTTAGAGGAGGTGGTTTATATGAAACAACCTGAAGGTTTCTCCTCTAATGATGGTGAGCACTTGGTTTGCAAGCTTAAGAAATCCATATATGGTTTGAAACAAGCATCCCGTCAATGGTATCTTAAGTTCCATGGGATAATTTCTTCATTTGGATTCGTTGAAAACCCCATGGATCAATGCATATACCAGAAGGTTAGTGAGAGTAAAATTTGCTTTCTTATTCTATATGTGGATGATATTCTACTTGCTACCAATGATAAATGTTTTCTACATGAGGTGAAACAATTTCTCTCTAAAATTTTTGATATGAAGGATATGGGTGAAGCATCTTATGTCATTGGCATCAAGATCCATAGAGATAGAACTCGAGGAGTTTTAGGTCTATCTCAAGAAACCTATATCAATAAAATTTTAGAGAGATTTCGGATGCAAAATTGTTCACCGAGTGTTGCTCCCATTGTGAAAGGTGATAAGTTTAATTTGAGTCAATGTCCTAAGAATGATTTTGAGCGGGAACAAATGAAGAACATTCCTTATGCTTTAGTTGTTGGAAGTCTTATGTATGCTCAAGTATGCACAAGACCCGACATTGCATTTGCAGTTGGAATCTTAGGAAGATATCAGAGTAATCCAGGGATGGACCACTGGAAAGCTGCAAAGAAGGTGTTGAGGTACCTTCAAGGAACTAAAGATTATATGCTCATGTATAGGCAGACGGACAATCTAGATGTGACCGGCTATTCAGATTCCGACTTTGCTGGTTGTGTTGATTCTCGCAAATCAACATCAGGATACATCTTTATGTTGGCCGGAGGAGCTATTTCATGGAGAAGCACTAAACAAACTTTGGTTGCTACTTCTACCATGGAAGCTGAGTTTGTCTCCTGTTTTGAGGCAACTTCTCATGGTGTATGGCTTAAGAGTTTTATTTTTGGGCTTAGAATCATGGATTCTATATCTAGGCCTTTGAAAGTTTTTTGCGATAATCCAGCTGCTGTCTTTATGGCTAAGAATAACAAAAGTGGAAGTCGAAGTAAACACATCGACATTAAGTACTTAGCCATTAGAGAAAGAGTTAAAGATAAAGTGGTGCTCATTGTAGCGGGCTGGAAAATCACTTCCATTTTTCATACAATGAAGTCGCCATCGACGTTTATTTATCCCGTGGGGGGGAAGAAAAATATCGCGAAAACCTTGGTTTAGGTTCGGGAGTTGGTTATGCGAGGGGAAGGTGTTAGCACCCCTCGCATCCATCGTACTCGATGGGAACCGTTTAGGTGGTTTGGGGTTTGTTTGCGTAGGTTTGAATTAAATTGCCTTTTCTCTTATCTAATCTCTACTTCGTTTCCAAATAAATTACAAGAAAATAAGAATTTTTATTAATTGAGTTTGACGGTTGTAGAAGCCCGCTCCTACGTATTCCCCGGTGCAATGAGAAACTCAAAACTCACGTAGTTCTGGTAAAAAATGTTTGTGTGGTTGGTTGATTTTAAATGGGTATCGTTTATTTCGTATTCCGCTGATACAACGACGCTTGTATGCTCAACTTAGAGGCTTAAGCTGTGTGTGTATCAGAGGAATAGATAAAACGTGTATCCATTGTTAAAAAGAAAGTTTGATTAACGGATGTGGCTTAATTCGCATTCCGCTGATACAACGACGCTTGTATGCTCCACTTGGAGGCTTAAGCTGTGTATGTGTCAGAGGAATGGATAAAGCGCATATCCATGTTTTCTGAAAAGAAGTTTAAGTGTGTAAGGGTTAACTTTTAACGCTTGTTTTTGGAATGAGAGCAACTCGAGTAAACTAGTCAGATGACCGGCTACCGAGACAACCCGGGGAAGAAAGAAGCAGCGGCCAGATTCTCCCTTTTTCATTCATTGATTTGTTACAAAAACCTTTGGTTAAGTTTATTCAGAAATAGTGTCTAAAAGAAAAGACGAGTGTTGGTTGGTTTTAATGTTCATTTTAGAATGAGAGCAGCTTGAGTAAACTAGTCAGAGGACCGGCTACCAAGACAACTCAGGGAAGAAAGAAGCAGTGGCCAGATTCTCCCTTTTTCACCCATTAATTATTGAAAAGAGTTTGATTAAATTTATTGAGAAAATAAAGTCAAAAAGAAAGACGAAGGTTGGTCAGTTTTAATACTGGTTTTAGAATGAGAGCAGCTTGAGTAAACTAGTCAGAGGACCGACTACCAAGGCAACCCAGGGAAGAAAGAAGCAGTGGCCAGATTCTCCCTTTTTCATTCATTATTTGTTATAAAAATCTTTGTTATTTTGATTATGAAAACAAAAGTCCAAAAGAAAAGGGCAAAAGAACCAGAGCAGACAGAATAACAAAACACAAGTAATAATAATAATGAAGCAAATCACAAAATAAGCAAAGTATAAATGCAAATGCATGAATCAAGATGATATAAATGAATAATGCAAATGTGCAATACTAAATAATCATGTATGAAGCAATAAATTGAATATGGTACAAAAATGAAGTTGCGAGCAATTAAATAAACACATGTAAGTATGAATAAACAATCAAACACAAGCAAACATGATTAACTTAAGCTAAATAGGGTTGAACAATTTATTGTGCAAGAGAAAATGACCCAAAAGTACTTAAAGAAGTAATTTGGATCACTTAAGAACTTATTTAAATAAGCTAAAAGCAACTTAAGTTAAAAGGACTTATGAAAATAAGTTAAGAAAGTTAGACAAAATTCATATATAGTAACTACTGTATTTGAAATAATGTTGTGCAAAAATTAGGGTCAATTAAGCTAAAGAGCTTAATGAAAACCTAAATAAGCACTTATTCCCAAAACAACTTAAATGAAAATCACTTATGAAAATAAGTTGAAAAAGCTTAGAAATGATTTGTGTACAGTGACTACTGTGTTTAAATCAATGTTGTGCAAGAATTAGGATCAAATAAGCTAAAGAGCTCTTTGAAACCCCAAATAAGCACTTATGCACAAAACAACTTAATTGAAAATAACTTATGAAAATAAGTTGAAAAAGTTTGGAAATGATTGTATACAGTGACTACTGTATATGAATCAATGTTGTGCAAGAATTAGGGTCAAATAAGCTAAAGAGCTTTGTGAAACCCTAAATAAGCACTTATGCACCAAATGGCTTAATTGGAAAATCACTTATGAAAATAAGTTGAAAAAGTTTGGAAATGATTGTATACAGTGACTACTGTATATGAATCAATGTTGTGCAAGAATTAGGGTCAAATAAGCTAAAGAGCTTTTTGAAACCCTAAATAAGCACTTATGCACCAAATGGCTTAATTGGAAAATCACTTATGAAAATAAGTTGAAAAAGTTTGGAAATGATTGTATATAGTGAGAAAAATGTTTGTGTGGTTGGTTGATTTTAAATGGGTATCGTTTATTTCGTATTCCGCTGATACAACGACGCTTGTATGCTCAACTTAGAGGCTTAAGCTGTGTGTGTATCAGAGGAATAGATAAAACGTGTATCCATTGTTAAAAAGAAAGTTTGATTAACGGATGTGGCTTAATTCGCATTCCGCTGATACAACGACGCTTGTATGCTCCACTTGGAGGCTTAAGCTGTGTATGTGTCAGAGGAATGGATAAAGCGTATATCCATGTTTTCTGAAAAGAAGTTTAAGTGTGTAAGGGTTAACTTTTAACGCTTGTTTTTGGAATGAGAGCAGCTCGAGTAAACTAGTCAGATGACCGGCTACCGAGACAACCCGGGGAAGAAAGAAGCAGCGGTCAGATTCTCCCTTTTTCATTCATTGATTTGTTACAAAAACCTTTGGTTAAGTTTATTCAGAAATAGCGTCTAAAAGAAAAGACGAGTGTTGGTTGGTTTTAATGTTCATTTTAGAATGAGAGCAGCTTGAGTAAACTAGTCAGAGGACCGGCTACCAAGACAACTCAAGGAAGAAAGAAGCAGTGGCCAGATTCTTCCTTTTTCACCCATTAATTATTGCAAAGAGTTTGATTAAATTTATTGAGAAAATAAAGTCAAAAAGAAAGACGAAGGTTGGTCAGTTTTAATACTGATTTTAGAATGAGAGCAGCTTGAGTAAACTAGTCAGAGGACCGGCTACCAAGGCAACCCAGGGAAGAAAGAAGCAGTGGCCAGATTCTCCCTTTTTCATTCATTATTTGTTATGAAAATCTTTGTTATTTTGATTATGAAAACAAAAGTCCAAAAGAAAAGGGCAAAAGAACCAGAGCAGACAGAATAACAAAACACAAGTAATAATAATAATGAAGCAAATCACAAAATAGGCAACGTATAAATGCAAATGCATGAATCAAGATGATATAAATGAATAATGCAAATGTGCAATACTAAATAATCATGTATGAAGCAATAAATTGAATATGGTACAAAAATGAAGTTGCGAGCAATTAAATAAACACATGTAAGTATGAATAAACAATCAAACACAAGCAAACATGATTAACTTAAGCTAAATAGGGTTGAACAATTTATTGTGCAAGAGAAAATGACCCAAAAGTACTTAAAGAAGTAATTTGGATCACTTAAGCACTTATTTAAATAAGCTAAAAGCAACTTAAGTTAAAAGGACTTATGAAAATAAGTTAAGAAAGTTAGACAAAATTCATATACAGTAACTACTGTATTTGAAATAATGTTGTGCAAAAATTAGGGTCAAATAAGCTAAAGAGCTTAATGAAAACCTAAATAAGCACTTATTCCCAAAACAACTTAAATGAAAATCACTTATGAAAATAAGTTGAAAAAGCTTAGAAATGATTTGTGTACAGTGACTACTGTGTTTAAATCAATGTTGTGCAAGAATTAGGATCAAATAAGCTAAAGAGCTCTTTGAAACCCCAAATAAGCACTTATGCACAAAACAACTTAATTGAAAATAACTTATGAAAATAAGTTGAAAAAGTTTGGAAATGATTGTATACAGTGAATACTGTATATGAATCAATGTTGTGCAAGAATTAGGGTCAAATAAGCTAAAGAGCTTTTTGAAACCCTAAATAAGCACTTATGCACCAAATGGCTTAATTGGAAAATCACTTATGAAAATAAGTTGAAAAAGTTTGGAAATGATTGTATACAGTTACTACTGTATATGAATCAATGTTGTGCAAGAATTAGGGTCAAATAAGCTAAAGAGCTTTTTGAAACCCTAAATAAGCACTTATGCACCAAATGGCTTAATTGGAAAATCACTAATGAAAATAAGTTGAAAAAGTTTGGAAATGATTTTATACAGTGTTTCTGTATATGAATCAATGTTGTGCAAGAATTAGGGTCAAATAAGCTAAAGAGCTTTTTGAAACCCTAAATAAGCACTTATGCACCAAATGGCTTAATTGGAAAATCACTTATGAAAATAAGTTGAAAAAGTTTGGAAATGATTGTATACAGTGACTACTGTATATGAATCAATGTTGTGCAAGAATTAGGGTCAAATAAGCTAAAGAGCTTAATGAAAACCTAAATAAGCTCTTATTCACAAAACAACTTAATTGAAAATCACTTAGGAAAATAAGTTGAAAAAGTTTGAAAATGATTTGTGTACAGTGACTACTGTGTTTAAATCAATGTTGTGCAAGAGTTGGGATCAAATAAGCTAAAAAGCTCCTTGAAACCCCAAATAAGCACTTATGCACAAAACAACTTAATTGAGAATCACTTATGAAAATAAGTTGAAAAAGTTTGAAAATGATTGTATACAGTGACTACTGTATATGAATCAATGTTGTGCAATAATTAGGGTCAAATAAGCTAAAGAGCTTAATGAAAACCTAAATAAGCACTTATGCACAAAATGGCTTAATTGGAAATTACTTATGAAAATAAGTTGGAAAAGTTCAAAAATGAAGTTAGCATGATATAAGCATAAACAATAACTTAACAAGCTTAAGCAAGCTATTAAGTCACATAAGTGCTTTTGCAAATAAGCTAAAAATCACTTAAAATCATAATCAGGGGGGGTGCAAATTATGAATCATAGTAAAAATATGGGGGTGCAGGTAGCAAGTCTGCAGAAAAAAATAAAAGTCAAACAAAAATATTCCTGTACCTCGCAGAAAATGGAGAACACGGTGGAACGCACGTTATGGAGCGTCAGAAAATGGAGAACACGATCGAACGCTCGTTGTGAGATCTGGGCATGCGAGGGATCACGGTGAGTCTTCTTCTTCCTTGATGAAGAACAACAACACGATGCACCATGTCAATTTCGTGAATCATCAAAACTTGACCAAATCGCGCGAAACGAAACTCTATCTTGCTCGATTTTTCATGGTGGTCATGAATCCATCACTACTTTTTCCAGAAGGTGTCTCGAACTCGAGATATATGGAGATAAAGTTTGAGTGAAATTTTGGGAAATCACAAATTAAGAAGATTCGAGTTCGATTGATGATTGGAAAAGGTTCTTGGGATGAAATAAGGATGAATGGAGTTGAAAAAAGATAGAAACAGAGGCTAGAAACCCCTACTCCATTATCACATTTTTGGAGATTTTTTGAGCTTTGAATCTCTCAAATTATGGGTTAGAGCTTGTGTTTTTTTGATTGCTTTGTGCTACTGGAAGTGTTTGGAAACTTATTTGATGAAGAAATTGAAGTTTAAAGTTGTTTTAATGGATTTTGGATTTTTGAGAAAAGGGTTAAAAATGAGAGAATTGTGAGTGAATTTGATCTGAGTTTTTTGTGTGAATTTTCGTCCTCTCTCTCTCTCTTCACTTA
The DNA here is from genome assembly GCA_030408175.1 of Trifolium repens. Lineage (NCBI taxonomy): Eukaryota > Viridiplantae > Streptophyta > Magnoliopsida > Fabales > Fabaceae > Trifolium > Trifolium repens. The sequence goes on along the minus strand of CP125837.1, from coordinate 60,643,871 downwards.
GGAGTGTTATTTATAGTGAGAAATTAGGTTAAGAATGGATTGAAATTGTTGGCCAAGAAAAGGGTAGAATTGAGAAAGAGGTTTATGATATTTTGTGAGATTTTTGGTACTATTTTGATCCTTTTGTTCCAAACAAAAAAAGGTGATGAGGTGGTGAGAAGGAATGGAACCTTCTATTCCTTATGGTGAGGTGTAAAAAATGATTGGAGAATTTTGTACCTCTTTGGATTTTTTTTCATTTCTTTTGGAATAAAAAACAAGATAAAAATAATACATAAAATAAATGAAAATAAAATAAATATGCCAAAAATATGCATGATGAAATTATGATTATGTGAAATGTTTATGGATTAACAAATGGAAGAAAAAAGAATTAAAATTTGATTTTTTAAAAGGTTTCTTGAAATGCAAGCAACTAATTAAAGATAAATAAAATAAAGAAAATGTGAGGGCAAAATGGTAAAATTTTGTCTCTTATGATCATGCTAAGCCATAATCATGCAAGAAAAAAAAGTTCCATGTGTTTTGTGTCAACATTTGATTTTTAAATTGAAAAATGGTTTTGTTGACTTATTTAAAAAAGTGCAAAATGCCATGGGGGCAAAATTGGAATAAATAAAAAATATGGGGGCAAAATTGGAATAAAAAAGTATGGGGCAAAATTAGGGTATGACAGCTGCCCCTATTTAATTAGCTTAAACCATAAGAATGCGAATAGCCCTGGTATTTGTATTCTTTTGGTGGAAGATAATTAAATACAGAATGCCCTAATTTTGCCAGGAATCGAATGGTAATGAGATAAGTGGATCGAGTATACCTGTTGTCATTCCTTTTGTGGAACCGGAAAAACTCATAAGTAAGACTAACAATACCAACCTTAACCAGCCATCTATGCTGAAAAACTTGGTGAAGTTTGAGGAGACTCTATCCAGCTCTCACTGAAGATCCCTCTGAAATTGAGTAGATTCCTTCCAACTCTCGCCGAAGATCCCTCTGTGTAGATTTTACCCAACTCTCGTTGACAATCTATCTGTGTGGACTTTACCCAACTCTCGTTGACGATCCATCTGTGTAGACTTTACCCAACTCTCGTTGACGATCCATCTGTGTAGACTTTACCCAACTTTCGTTGACGATCCATCTGTGTAGACTTTACCCAACTCTCGTTGACGATCCATCTGTGTAGACTTTACCCAACTCTCGTTGACGACCCATCTGTGTAGACTTTACCCAACTCTCGTTGAAGATCCAATCTGAAGCTTGTTTTATCCAGCTCTCGCTGAAGATTTCTCTGAAGTTGTTGTAGATCTTATCCAGCTCTCACTGAAGATCCCTCTGAAATGGAGGTTTTTATCCAGTTCTCACTGAAGACTTCTCTTAAGTTGTTGTAGATCTTATCCAGCTCTCACCGAAGATCCCTTTGTTGTTGTAATGATGTGTTTATGCAAACTGTTGTGGTTATCTTTGTAGAAGAAATTTTCCATAGAGTTTGCAATTCACTGGGGAGGAGGTCTTTCCTGATCTGCTGAGAGAGTAATTCACCAACCAACTTGTTGGAGAAAGTCAAGCTGCCTCTTGTGATTAAGTGACCAAAAGCTGTATTCTGCAAGGAGTAACCTTTGAACCTGATTTATGAATGCATGTTTATCATGATTATTTATGCATGATGAAATTATGATTATGTGAAATGTTTATGGATTAAAAAATGGAAGAAAAAAGAATTAAAATTTGATTTTTTAAAAGGTTTCTTGAAATGCAAGCAACTAATTAAAGATAAATAAAATAAAGAAAATGTGAGGGCAAAATGTTAAAATTTTGTCTCTTATGATCATGCTAAGCCATAATCATGCAAGAAAAAAAAGTTTCATGTGTTTTGTGTCAACATTTGATTTTTAAATTGAAAAATGGTTTTGTTGACTTATTTAAAAAAGTGCAAAATGCCATGGGGGCAAAATTGGAATAAATAAAAAATATGGGGGCAAAATTGGAATAAAAAAGTATGGGGCAAAATTAGGGTATGACACTCATTGAGCACATTAGCACTGAATTGATGATCGCTGATCCTTTGACTAAGGGCATGCCACCACTAAAATTCAAGGATCATGTAGAAAATATGGGACTTGGTTCCTCTTTATGATTGTATACATTCAGTTTATTAATAAAACTCTTATATATTGTGGTATTTTCTCATATTCATGCGCGCACTTCAGTTTTTGAGAAAATATATTTGTTGGACCAAGAATAAACATATGGTTTATTCATTAAGTTTTATTGTTACCACATTAAGTGTATACTTGAGAAATTAAATATGTTGTAATACATAGATGATAATACTCGCGTTTAAGAGGAACTATCGCTATGATTCACATGTTTATTTCTTAAGGAAGATACTTGATGACTCATTTAAGCCAATATTTAGACCCTATGGACCAAGTGGGAGAATGTAATAATTTATTGGTTTTATTTGTAAATTATTGTTAATAAAACCTCACATTAGTGGTCCATAGGTTATGGAGGTTTTGGTTGTGAAGAGTCACAAGAATAATGAGTGGTAATGACTTCTTAATTCTTGATGGTAGAATTAAGCCTATAAGTACACTTTGGTCCCTAAGCTTGCTCTCACTTCATCTTCATCATTCAGAAAAAATATACACCATCTATAGTAATGAGAGTGAAAGCTTAGAAGACTCAGAGTTGTGATTCATAACATTATAACAATGGCTGGAGGTAATTTTAATTTCTATTTTCCGCATTTAGTCTATTGATCTTGTTGTTCATTTATTATCAGGAACTCATGATCAATGAATTAAGTCTTACATGCACAACTTTGAAGTTTCCTCATCCTTTGGGAACTGACTGAGTATGTCCTTAATGACAGCATCATCTTCCTTCATTGCCTGCACTGAACATGTTTTCGGCCAATCTCGTTGCCACTTAATCCTGACAGCCAAATTTCGGCCTCCGATATTGTCCAGTTGCATTGGGTACGCAAGTGGATTTGTAACACCATCCTATTGATTAACAAAACTATTATAACAACAATTTATGAATGAATGAACAAAGATATCAATGTACCCTTTATTTATCTCAACCATTTGTTTATGGAGTTCAGCAGCGCTAGTTCCAACCAACTGATTACATTCTCGATCCCAAAATACTAATGTGTGTTTTGTTCCACATGACTCAACTTCAACATCCAATTTGTATCTAGCATTTACAGTGATTAGTTTGAGATTGAAATCGTACTTTTATAAAAATAACTATGAAGTTATAAATCAATAACTAACCTAAGGTTGATTGCATAGGTTGGATGATTTTTATCACAGAACAATGGCACGGTATCACCTTTTGCTGCCCTTGGACAGTCAGCGCATAATTTGTAGTACCAACCACCTTTTTGTGGGTATCACTTTCAAGTTTCAAGGTTCGGATGACAGTTACACAAGTCATGTCCTAAATTCATAAGTCCAATGTGTTAGTGCATTCATTTAAATTAATTGCTATCATGCATCAACAAATATAAAATAAAATAGTTACTAACTTCAGTTAGTGCCAAAATCTGATTAAGCGGCATAACAACGGCATCTTTAGTCATCAAATTTGGAGTATAACTTTGACTCATTGAAGAGGTTTGGGTGAGCAGCTGGGAATGCGGAGTCAATGATAGACTCTGTGAGGAAGATGGCTCATCAGCAGGAAGGCTGTAACATTGACAAAATGAATTTTACTTTACAAAGAATTATAAAATTAAACAGGCTTAAAATTGCAAGCAACTTTGCAAACCTTTTTTTAAATGCTAGAATTTCAGGTAATTCTTCATTGATGAACAACTTAGTATAATTCCAAGTATTTGAGACTCCAAGTTCATATTTTTCTGTAATATAAATAAAACGATATGTTATAAAATTCTTCACTAATTCACAACACTTGTCAAAAAGTAAAATTAACCTGTAGCTTCCTTAATCTTTGCATTATGCATGAGGATTATAATAGGTCCGGTATCTTTTCTTTCATTGTTGAACTTAACAAATTTGGAAGCAAAATTATCCCATAATGTGCAAGGCAAAATATCTCCACTGATCATTAAATAAGAATTGTTGTTACAACCTGATAAATGATTTATGAATGAGATAAAAATAAAGCAACACATTATACTCACGTTAGGTCTTTCAGCTTCAAGTTAACTTGAACTTTTCTGTTACCTCCACATACCAGTTGGGTATGTCCAAGTTCATGAAAAGCTCCAATGACATCTGCTAATCAGGAGAATAAGCAAAGGTCATTTTTGTAAACACTATATAAGGTAAAGTATTATTTCAACAAAGAGATGGTATTAAATATAACTAACCCACTAAAACATCTGTTCCAACTTGTTATACCCCTGTGTTTTTTTGTTTGTCTGTTTGACTTTTTTTTGCAGGTTTGGATTTGGGTTAGGCCCAGAATCACTAACCACACCCTCTGTTTTTCCTATTTGCACTTTTTTTTTTACTTTTAACCGTATTGCCTTTTATTACTATTTATTTATTTTATTTAATTATTGAGAATTAGAATGTATTTAGGATCAATGTAAATTATAAATGAGAATCCTACATTGCATGCATATTTATTTATTCCGCTTTATGTCAAAAAAAAAAAAAAAACACAAAAAATAATAGCGTAGAAATTCCAAGGAAAATGAGATTCTCATTTTGATCCAACGTCATTATGAAATCCTTCATGTTTATTTTATTACCTTTAGTTTATTTTATTCGCGTTTAACTTTTTTTCTTTTAAATAACAAAAAACAAAAACATTCAAAAAATTCAAAAATCATTTTCAAAAAAGAATTTCTTTCATAAAAAACCTCGATATTCATCGAGAGACTTTTTTTTTCAAAACATTTTCCATAATAAATATTTTAATTCATGTAAATATATCTAAATTCTTCTTTTCTCAAAAAATTAAAAAATACAAAAACACATTCAAAAACATTTTTGCCACTTGGCTTTTTATTTTAAAATATTTTCAAAAAACTAAAAAACATCAAACAAATCATTTTTCATTTTTTTTACCCCGAACTACGAGGTTTTGATCCCTCACGAGTACGTAGCGCAAAAGACTTCGTGTCTTCCCAAATCAACAAAATAACAAAAACATTTTTCTTTTCTTTTTCAATCATCATTTTAACATTTCACATTTTTTTATTTACAAGCAAGCAAGTAATTTTAGCACAAAGATAAATAAAAACAAGAGGTTCCTATAGAGTACTATAGACGTTTAGGGTGATAATACCTTCCCTTAACGTAACCAACCCCCGAACCTTTAATCTCTAAAAAATAAGGTTATTACGAACTTTTCCCTTTTTCCTTGAAAAAATAAAAGCTCGGTGGTGAATCATTAATTTGTGAGTCAAAACTAATTAATAGTTTGATATCCGAAAATCACCGCGACACAACTCCTTTCTTAATTTCAGCAAAAGGCAAAAACTTGAACCCAGGATTTGCAATTTTCAGTTGATTCAAATCTTCAAGCAAAGTGGTCGCATTCAATATCAATTTGAATGAGTGGTTACAGACCTTGATAGAACCATCATTTTTTTCAATTTCAAAGTTTTCTAGAGTAAAAGTATTGTTCTCTACGAACTCATTTTTAAAATTGTTTGCAATTTCAGTTGGAGCTATGATTTGAATATGATCACCCTGTAATAAATAAAATATCAACTTATAATACATGAACAAACAAAATGAAGACAACACATAAATGTAAGACACAATCCATGATCTATTTTACCTTCACATCACAGTCTAACATTTCCAAGTGTTTTTTGTGTTTGTTAGAAACAACCCAAGCATCCCTAACTCTAACAGCTATTTTCCACAAAGCTTGTCATTGACATCTTTGATTGGTGAAACAACTCTAGCCATGGAAACTAAAACAATAAATGTATAAAGATTAACAAAACACTAAACATGCTAACAAAGTATGAAATAACTCACTGCATGTGATTTTTTTTAAAATATAAAGAGGAAGAAATGTAAATTAATGATGAAAATGAGATGAGTCTTGAAACATACCTGTTTGGTTCTTCAATTTGGGCCGATGCAGAGATAAAGAGAAAAAATACAAACAAACATTTTGGTTAGAAAAGGAAAAATGTAAACTTGATTTTTGAAAATTAGAATCAAGATTGAAAGCTTACCTCTTTGGTTTTGTTGAAGCTGGCCGAGAAAGACAAAGAAATACAAACAAATATTTTGGTTAGAGAAGGAAAAATGTAAACTTGATTTTTGAAAAAGGGAATGAAGATTGAAAGCTTACCGCTTTGGTTTTCTTGAAGCTGGCTCAGAAAGAGAAAGAAAACAAAGCTTAGAGAAAGAGTGAAAGAGAAAGAAAGAGAGAAAGATAAAGAGTGAAAGAGTGATTGAGAAAGATAGAAAGCTTTGTTACCTCTTTCTATTCCTTTCAAGCCGTTGCAAAGAGAAAGAGAAAGAAAAAATCCAGCTTCCTTTTCCTTAGACTTGACCCACGGTGCAGAGATTTTGGGGGAGAGGAAAAGATTGTGTTGTTCAACCATGACTTATTTTACTTTTTGACAGTTGATGTGACTTTAGTTAGTATAGAAAGATATTAAAACATGTATAGTTACATTTTGTTCTTGTATTCTATAAAACCAGCCAACTTACTATAACAATATGTTTACAATGACTAACAAAACAAATGTAAGCATTTAGTATTGCCACTTGTCAGCAGGAAAGACTTTCTCAAAATCCACTTGTCATCAGCTTAATTACATGGGCAATTTAGTCTTTTAGTAATACTCTTCCTTTCTTATATTATAAGTAAGAATGTAATAATTTATTGGTTTTATTTGTAAATTATTGTTAATAAAACCTCACATTAGTGGTCCATAGGTTATGGAGGTTTTGGTTGTGAAGAGTCACAAGAATAATGAGTGGTAATGACTTCTTAATTCTTGATGGTAGAATTAAGCCTATAAGTACACTTTGGTCCCTAAGCTTGCTCTCACTTCATCTTCATCATTCAGAAAAAATATACACCATCTATAGTAATGAGAGTGAAAGCTTAGAAGACTCAGAGTTGTGATTCATAACATTATAACAATGGCTGGAGGTAATTTTAATTTCTATTTTCCGCATTTAGTCTATTGATCTTGTTGTTCATTTATTATCAGGAACTCATGATCAATGAATTAAGTCTTACATGCACAACTTTGAAGTTTCCTCATCCTTTGGGAACTGACTGAGTATGTCCTTAATGACAGCATCATCTTCCTTCATTGCCTGCACTGAACATGTTTTCGGCCAATCTCGTTGCCACTTAATCCTGACAGCCAAATTTCGGCCTCCGATATTGTCCAGTTGCATTGGGTACGCAAGTGGATTTGTAACACCATCCTATTGATTAACAAAACTATTATAACAACAATTTATGAATGAATGAACAAAGATATCAATGTACCCTTTATTTATCTCAACCATTTGTTTATGGAGTTCAGCAGCGCTAGTTCCAACCAACTGATTACATTCTCGATCCCAAAATACTAATGTGTGTTTTGTTCCACATGACTCAACTTCAACATCCAATTTGTATCTAGCATTTACAGTGATTAGTTTGAGATTGAAATCGTACTTTTATAAAAATAACTATGAAGTTATAAATCAATAACTAACCTAAGGTTGATTGCATAGGTTGGATGATTTTTATCACAGAACAATGGCACGGTATCACCTTTTGCTGCCCTTGGACAGTCAGCGCATAATTTGTAGTACCAACCACCTTTTTGTGGGTATCACTTTCAAGTTTCAAGGTTCGGATGACAGTTACACAAGTCATGTCCTAAATTCATAAGTCCAATGTGTTAGTGCATTCATTTAAATTAATTGCTATCATGCATCAACAAATATAAAATAAAATAGTTACTAACTTCAGTTAGTGCCAAAATCTGATTAAGCGGCATAACAACGGCATCTTTAGTCATCAAATTTGGAGTATAACTTTGACTCATTGAAGAGGTTTGGGTGAGCAGCTGGGAATGCGGAGTCAATGATAGACTCTGTGAGGAAGATGGCTCATCAGCAGGAAGGCTGTAACATTGACAAAATGAATTTTACTTTACAAAGAATTATAAAATTAAACAGGCTTAAAATTGCAAGCAACTTTGCAAACCTTTTTTTAAATGCTAGAATTTCAGGTAATTCTTCATTGATGAACAACTTAGTATAATTCCAAGTATTTGAGACTCCAAGTTCATATTTTTCTGTAATATAAATAAAACGATATGTTATAAAATTCTTCACTAATTCACAACACTTGTCAAAAAGTAAAATTAACCTGTAGCTTCCTTAATCTTTGCATTATGCATGAGGATTATAATAGGTCCGGTATCTTTTCTTTCATTGTTGAACTTAACAAATTTGGAAGCAAAATTATCCCATAATGTGCAAGGCAAAATATCTCCACTGATCATTAAATAAGAATTGTTGTTACAACCTGATAAATGATTTATGAATGAGATAAAAATAAAGCAACACATTATACTCACGTTAGGTCTTTCAGCTTCAAGTTAACTTGAACTTTTCTGTTACCTCCACATACCAGTTGGGTATGTCCAAGTTCATGAAAAGCTCCAATGACATCTGCTAATCAGGAGAATAAGCAAAGGTCATTTTTGTAAACACTATATAAGGTAAAGTATTATTTCAACAAAGAGATGGTATTAAATATAACTAACCCACTAAAACATCTGTTCCAACTTGTTATACCCCTGTGTTTTTTTGTTTGTCTGTTTGACTTTTTTTTGCAGGTTTGGATTTGGGTTAGGCCCAGAATCACTAACCACACCCTCTGTTTTTCCTATTTGCACTTTTTTTTTTACTTTTAACCGTATTGCCTTTTATTACTATTTATTTATTTTATTTAATTATTGAGAATTAGAATGTATTTAGGATCAATGTAAATTATAAATGAGAATCCTACATTGCATGCATATTTATTTATTCCGCTTTATGTCAAAAAAAAAAAAAAACACAAAAAATAATAGCGTAGAAATTCCAAGGAAAATGAGATTCTCATTTTGATCCAACGTCATTATGAAATCCTTCATGTTTATTTTATTACCTTTAGTTTATTTTATTCGCGTTTAACTTTTTTTCTTTTAAATAACAAAAAACAAAAACATTCAAAAAATTCAAAAATCATTTTCAAAAAAGAATTTCTTTCATAAAAAACCTCGATATTCATCGAGAGACTTTTTTTTTCAAAACATTTTCCATAATAAATATTTTAATTCATGTAAATATATCTAAATTCTTCTTTTCTCAAAAAATTAAAAAATACAAAAACACATTCAAAAACATTTTTGCCACTTGGCTTTTTATTTTAAAATATTTTCAAAAAACTAAAAAACATCAAACAAATCATTTTTCATTTTTTTTACCCCGAACTACGAGGTTTTGATCCCTCACGAGTACGTAGCGCAAAAGACTTCGTGTCTTCCCAAATCAACAAAATAACAAAAACATTTTTCTTTTCTTTTTCAATCATCATTTTAACATTTCACATTTTTTTATTTACAAGCAAGCAAGTAATTTTAGCACAAAGATAAATAAAAACAAGAGGTTCCTATAGAGTACTATAGACGTTTAGGGTGATAATACCTTCCCTTAACGTAACCAACCCCCGAACCTTTAATCTCTAAAAAATAAGGTTATTACGAACTTTTCCCTTTTTCCTTGAAAAAATAAAAGCTCGGTGGTGAATCATTAATTTGTGAGTCAAAACTAATTAATAGTTTGATATCCGAAAATCACCGCGACACAACTCCTTTCTTAATTTCAGCAAAAGGCAAAAACTTGAACCCAGGATTTGCAATTTTCAGTTGATTCAAATCTTCAAGCAAAGTGGTCGCATTCAATATCAATTTGAATGAGTGGTTACAGACCTTGATAGAACCATCATTTTTTTCAATTTCAAAGTTTTCTAGAGTAAAAGTATTGTTCTCTACGAACTCATTTTTAAAATTGTTTGCAATTTCAGTTGGAGCTATGATTTGAATATGATCACCCTGTAATAAATAAAATATCAACTTATAATACATGAACAAACAAAATGAAGACAACACATAAATGTAAGACACAATCCATGATCTATTTTACCTTCACATCACAGTCTAACATTTCCAAGTGTTTTTTGTGTTTGTTAGAAACAACCCAAGCATCCCTAACTCTAACAGCTATTTTCCACAAAGCTTGTCATTGACATCTTTGATTGGTGAAACAACTCTAGCCATGGAAACTAAAACAATAAATGTATAAAGATTAACAAAACACTAAACATGCTAACAAAGTATGAAATAACTCACTGCATGTGATTTTTTTTAAAATATAAAGAGGAAGAAATGTAAATTAATGATGAAAATGAGATGAGTCTTGAAACATACCTGTTTGGTTCTTCAATTTGGGCCGATGCAGAGATAAAGAGAAAAAATACAAACAAACATTTTGGTTAGAAAAGGAAAAATGTAAACTTGATTTTTGAAAATTAGAATCAAGATTGAAAGCTTACCTCTTTGGTTTTGTTGAAGCTGGCCGAGAAAGACAAAGAAATACAAACAAATATTTTGGTTAGAGAAGGAAAAATGTAAACTTGATTTTTGAAAAAGGGAATGAAGATTGAAAGCTTACCGCTTTGGTTTTCTTGAAGCTGGCTCAGAAAGAGAAAGAAAACAAAGCTTAGAGAAAGAGTGAAAGAGAAAGAAAGAGAGAAAGATAAAGAGTGAAAGAGTGATTGAGAAAGATAGAAAGCTTTGTTACCTCTTTCTATTCCTTTCAAGCCGTTGCAAAGAGAAAGAGAAAGAAAAAATCCAGCTTCCTTTTCCTTAGACTTGACCCACGGTGCAGAGATTTTGGGGGAGAGGAAAAGATTGTGTTGTTCAACCATGACTTATTTTACTTTTTGACAGTTGATGTGACTTTAGTTAGTATAGAAAGATATTAAAACATGTATAGTTACATTTTGTTCTTGTATTCTATAAAACCAGCCAACTTACTATAACAATATGTTTACAATGACTAACAAAACAAATGTAAGCATTTAGTATTGCCACTTGTCAGCAGGAAAGACTTTCTCAAAATCCACTTGTCATCAGCTTAATTACATGGGCAATTTAGTCTTTTAGTAATACTCTTCCTTTCTTATATTATAAGTAGATATGATAATTCATCGCACTATTTTAAAAATAAAATAAAAATATTGAATAATTTTCATAAACAAATATAATGATTCTTCGTTTAATCATTTGATATTAAAAAAAGGAAAAAAAAATCATTTGGACAACACCCTATCAACCCGTAAATTAGTGGATATACACAAAAAATAAGTAATTGTTTTTTAGGGAAATTCTTATTTACCCATTCATAATTTCAGGGTATATACGCTTCAACCAATGAAAACAAACCATTTGTATGTGGTCCCCATAAATTTGTTACAATTAGTTGTGGGGACCATATACAAATCTATATATGTGACTTGTTCTCATTGGTTGAAGGCTATATACCCTCAAATTATAAAAGGGTAGAGAAGTAGTCACCTGTTTTTTATAGTGAAAAAAAGTTACACTATTTTTCAAAAAAATACAACAGTTGAATTATTTTTATGAAAAAATATGATGATTCGATATTTATATTTTTAATATAAAAAATAGAAAAATAGTTCGAATAACCCACTGTCCAACCTAATCCAACCCGAAAATTAATGAGTTTACCCAACCCGGTCCAATGTTAAAACGGATTGTTATTTTACTAAACTGAATTCGAAGTACCTCATGTGGTTGAAAAATGCTCTTTAGGCCCCCTTATTTGCTACCCAAGCCCCCCGTGTTGACGAAATTGCCCTGGAGATAGGTTTTGGAACTTAAATTCCAAAACTAATTAATTTTGGAATCTATATTCCAAAATACACTAATATGTATCATTTTCGATCAATGGCTATACAAGTTGATTTTTTCACATTTTGAAGCCTTGAAATCAACGTTTATTCATTCATAGAGGGTTCCTACACTTATTTGGTGTCATCCAAAAGGTGATATATGCTTTAATCGGTTTATTTTTTGAGTTTTCAAGTGTCATCTGTAAACATAAATTTTGGAACGTGCATTCTGAAATTATTTTGGAAGCTAAAATCCAAACTTGGTAAAATTTTTGTTTTTCAGCTTTGTAGTGCATGTTTCTGATATGTAGTTATTGTATTGGTTTATATAGGTACGTGTTAGGATAGCGGAACCTCCGGTTGAATTGAAACCAAACATTGATGACTCCAGCATTGCCCAGATAACGGTTCTAGCCGAAGGAAAAAAAATTGTATTGGGTTTGAAAGAGGCGGTGAATACAAAGAAATGAAAACAAAGTTAAAGAAAGAAGACACAACAACGATGAAATGTCAGTGTCCGTTTTTGGTTCATAATTTCGAAGTGTAACTTTAAAAAAAAAAACACAATTCGGATGTTAAATTGCGAAGTAAAAAAAATTAAAAAAAAAAAATACTTTGGATAGTAAGTTCTAAAGCGTAAATAAAAATTAAAAATAAAACAATTCAGTTTGTAAGTTCCAAATTCAACTTGAATAGCTATTTTGATCGAAATAATACAAATTAGTGTATTTTGGAATATAGGTTCCAAAACTAATTAATTTTGGAATTTAAGTTTCGAAGACACAACAACGAGGAAATGCCAGTGTCCGTTTTCGGTTCATAATTTCGAAGTGTAACTTTAAAAAAAAAAACACAATTAGCATGTTAAATTCCGAAGTAAAAAAAAATTTTAAAAAAAATACTTCGGACAGTAAGTTCTAAAGCGTAAAAAAATTTCAAAAATAAAACAATTCAGTTTGTAAGTTCCAAATTCAACTTGTATAGCTATGTTGATCGAAAATAATACAAATTAGTGTATTTTGGAATATAGGTTCCAAAACTAATTAATTTTGGAATTTAAGTTCCAAACTCGTCTTAAGGGCATTTTCGTCAACATGGGGGGCCTGAGTAGTAAATAAAGGGGCCTAAAGAGCATTTTTCCATGTGGTTTGGGTTTTGTTAATTGTCAAATACAATCCAATCCGACCCACGTACAACTTTAGGTAAAAGGGTTGAATATGAACTGTTTAAAGATGTAGGACGTACTTTTCAGATTTTGAGTAAATCTCAGGTTTCTAAAATAAGAGTTGTTCAAATGATGAATCGTGTCAAATCCTTCATGGATCTCTTTGATGATTCTGTTTTTATTTTATGTTTCATTAATGCTTAAATCTCCATGTGAGTGAAAATAAGGGAAATTCACATAAGAGTAGTAATCATAGCTATACTCACTTACTTGCTATGATTATTATTATTTTCTTTTAATAAATATTTATCTTTAATCTTTAATCTTTAATCTTTAATCTTTATCTTTAATCTTTAATCTTTAATTATACTAAAAGTTAGAGTTGAAACCCTAACTCCCAACCCAAAACCCTAGCACCCTATGTCATCTTTGACATCATCTTGCTTGGATTGACCATTGGAGGCTTGCCAACATGAATTTGGGGACCAATCCTTGCATGACATTTCTTGACAATTGGCATTTGCCAAGTATGTGTGCTCCATTGGTTGATGTAGATGACTTGGCTTTGGTGGTGGAAGGTAGTTTGTGACAAGTGGATTGGACTCCATGTACAAGCATACATATAGCATCCATCATCCCATTTTTCTACATGTGTCATTGGCCAATCTATCCATTATGCATTCATTCTTTGTGATCATGTCATGCAAGTGTAGCATTGTGGACATGCATGGTATTATCCAATGGTGCAAGCAAACTTCTCAGCCAACCAAGTGTCCTTCTTCCTTTGGTGCTCACTCTCCTTTTCCCTCTATATAAACCATTCTCCACCTCTCTCAATTGTCCACAGCACTCTCACTTCTAAACCACCACTCTCAAGGTGCTGATCATCCAGACCATCATCCACTTTGAATCACCTTTTTTCAAGCTGCTGATCATACATATCATCCTCCATCTTCAACCACCTCTCTGATGCGTTTCACTGATCATAGCCACCAGAAAAATGATCCACCTTTGTTTACTCTTGGCTTGCTCGGGCAGGCTGATCAATGTAGCCACAAAAATGGCTCGCTCTTGGTTGATCCAGGTTTGGATAGCTCCTCTCTTTCCAAGCATGTCAATGAATGCTACAATAAAGATGGTTCCTCTTTTGTTTGTCCTGATCCTCCCTCCAAGAATGTTGATCAGTGTTCCCAGGAAAACATCTCAGTCTTGCATGGTCCATGTTTGGTTGATTCCTCTGTGTTCAAGCATCCTGGTGAATGTAATCAGAAAAATGGTTCGTCTTTGGTTTGTCCTCATCCTGTGGATGAGGTGCTTGCTTTGATTCAAACATATCAAATGGAGTTTGATATGGAAAATGTGAGTCATGTTCTGTTTATATTTTGGTTTCTCTATCTTTTGGTTTATTTTCTGATGCTAATAGTTACAGTTATTTTCTGATTTACATGTAAACCAGTCAATGGGGAGGCTTCCGGGATGTTTTGTTCGAGAGTTTGGTAAAATAGTATCAGATTATGTTATTCTTAGGGATCCTTTTCACAATGAATTTGAAGTGCATGTCCTTAAGAAGGCTGGTGAGGTGTTCTTTGCTGATGGATGGCATGTTCTCAAATCTGTCTATGATATTTGTTTTGGTGCCTGGGTGACTATTACATATGTGAGCCCTAATCTTTTTAATATTAGACTTTTTACTAGATGGGGTATTGAGTTTAGGTATCCTTGCTATAATCCACCAATCAGGCATTTGCTGTTTAGGGATGGTTCTAACTGTAAATTTGGTTCATCTGTTGTGGAAGCATGCTCTCCTACTTCCACTCTACCTAAGTCCTTTGTTCATTCTTATGCAAAGGAGCTGTCTCCATATGATCTACATTCTGGTTCTTTGGTAAACTTCTTTATTATTATCTTTTTTGGATTATTTTCTATCACTATGTTTATTAATTGTATTGTTTGTTACAATTTTGCAGTTCTTGCCCTGGAATGGTTTTGGTGAATCCAACTTTTCTCACTTATTTTCCGACTTGATCTTGGTGGACAGTGCTGGAGCTCAATATACATGTGCTTTGAAGATTGTTTTGGACTCTAGCGGAGATATGGCTTATAATCTTTCTGGTGGCTGGACTGATTTTTGCACAGCTCACAATGTTGTTGAAGGGGATAGGGTGGAGTTTAGTGTTGCTCCTTATATTGCAAGCAATGTGATGTATGCCTATGTTTATCCAAGGATCACAGTGGAGGATTATTTGAAAAGTAGTAATGTGGATGTTTAGAATTATTACATGTAATGTATCTATTTTGGACTATTTATCTTCTTAATGTTAGTTGATTCATTAGTTGTTGCAGTCATGTTGTAAAGCAATCTTTGATCTTCAATGTAGTTAAATGATTAAATTTTAATGGTGATGTTTGTGTAAATTATCACATTATGTTTGGTTAATTTGAGCTGTATCATTTTGGTGATAAATGTGTCCTCCATAGAATTAGTAATAAAGTGTTATATTTTGCTTGGAACAATAACTGTATGAAATATTTTAATCGTAATGGTTATGTTGTAAAGCAATTTTTCATCTTTTCACAACAAATAAAAGTGCATATTATTCTCTATGGATTTTGATGGTTTTGAGATTAGATCTTATTTCTGTATGGACTTTGATTGTTGTTAGACAATAAGGGTTCCCTATTTCTTCTCTCATTGTTCACATATATTGGTATCTTACATATGGCCTTAATTCTAATCAATTACATCTTTAGTTGTGGGAACAATATGAGTAATATATATTAGTCTTCTCAATAATATATGGAAAGAAATTAATTGTTATGTTTACAAGTTGATGAAATATAATATGGATTTGCTATTATATCAATTGTTGTGGGAAGCTTCTCATGGTGCACATTCTTTCATTTTTCTGTCATTACTGTGATGTAAGGTTTAACAAGTAAACTATCACTGCAGTGGCTTATTTGCATGACAAGTGGCTGTGTTTTAACATGCAATCAGTGAAAATGTATCTGATGTGCTCATGAACTGTGCTATGCTCTCACTGCAATCATAGGGAGTCTAACAAGCAAACCATCCCTTCTGCACCTTCATGGTGTGACAAGTGTATGTATTTTAGCATTCGCCCAATGGAGATGATGGCGCAGTCTGAACTCTGCTGATTTCTATTGCAGAATAAAAATATCTATTGAGATTTATGGTTGTCATGTTTATCCACATCATCTCATATAAAATCTATAAGAGGTATTTGGGAAGAAACAATATCTTACTATGGTTGTCATGATTGGAATTGAGTTACTTGATATGATTACAAGTGGCACAAATATAACATGCACCCAATAGAATAGAGGATTCATAGAAAAGTCTATAGCAGGTTTCTGATACTGTCCATCTATTACATATTGTATTATGAAATTAATCTCAAGCTATGTACCTATGACACTGTTTGGCACAGGCAAGTACAGTTTTGGGGTTGTATTTTAACTCTTATCATAAAATATGTCTTATCTGTATTACACGTGGGTAAATTTCGCATATGGTGATGGATACTGATCACTATCATTCTATTTGTTGGAAATCTATATTGGAAAGGAGTTTATTATGTTTGCTTTGCATATGTGTCTTTGAATAGTGACATCAATAGTGACATGAACCTTCTTATTATGATAGTAGTTGCTTGAGCTGTACTATTGCTTTTATCAGATAAGGTCTAACAAGCAAACTATTGCTGTCACATATGACAAAGTATCCTGCTTTATTTTCGTTTGGAAAAGAACACATTCTATCTGCCTTGCATACTTGGTTTTTGTATATTGGTTGCAGAAAGTTTCTTATTGTGTCTGACAAGTGGATGAATTACAGCATGCACCCAATGAAGACAATAGGGAATGCAGGCTATTTGGTTGATCTACACATTGATTGGAAATATCTATTTGAAAAGAGTGCATTTGTTTGCTTGCATCCATGGCTTTGGTTCAATGATGTCAATGGTTTCAGGGTATTTCTCATGATGGTCATTTTTCCAATTGTCCTCTCAATATTTTAGGGATATGTTCACCAAGTTACCTGTGTCTATCATCAATGTAGGCAATCCTTGGTTAAAGTGAACATTTTTAAATATATGATGGACAGTGGTGATTTTTTTCTACATAAGCCCAGTGTGGTCATTTCCCTATAGTCATGGTCAAGAAAATTGCCTGTGCATACTTGCAGGTTAATCTCTTTAAGAGATTTATTGCATATCACCTCTCTTTTCTCCCTTCTAGGTTTTTGTGGTTATGTGCCCTTAGGCTATGTTAAATGATTGGAGTATTGGCCTAAAGCTTATATGACTATGTGACAGTACATATTCTATTTTTTTAATGTTTATATAGAAATTCTTTACCATTTTTTAATTGATCACATATATTCACCAAGTGTTTGTCTCATTATATCAATGGAAATTCAGATAAGATTGTAGGAGCAAATATGTATGACAAGTGGATGAATATGCTGATCACTCATAAAATATGCTAATTATTTGTGTGATTGTGCTCATTATTTTGGATTTACTTCTTTTCATTTGTTGATAGTGTGTCTTGGAAAAGAGTTCACTGCGCCCATCCACTACTGTTGTGCTCTCACTGCCATGAGATTAAGTTCAATGAGTAAAGAATTACTTCTACCTATCTCTGGCATGACAGGTGGATTAATTTGAACATGCAACTAATGACAGTCTGGATGCTGCTAATTTTGTATTCTGTTTTCATTGCTTCCATTTTCTTTCTCTGATTATATCAATTGAGTTGGTGTGACACTGCTACAAGCAACTCATCAATTAAAGCAAATGATGTTCTATTTGCTTTATTTTGTGTAATTATGATAATGATTGGATTAAGCTGTCTATATTGGTTAAGCTTCATTTGACACTTATAGTGCTTAATTTAATCCTTAATTCTGAACAATTTTTAGGTATAGCTCATTGAGTGCTTTTTTAGATTTCTTGCATCCCACGCTTCCTTTGCTTACTTTGGATATCTTATAAGTTTTTGAAATTTTGTCCTTTAGGTTGATATAGAGTTTATTTAATCTTTTAATGTTTGTTTATAGTATTTTTTTTTATCATTTTTGGGTGAGCTAATTGGTTGATATAAAGACTCATAAACTCAAAACTCATTTCATTGGTCAAATTTGTTATTTGGATTGAATACATAGCAAGGATCATCAGCTAAACAAAAAGGGGCATAGTAAAACTATTGTTTTTATCAGATAAGGTTCAGCAAGCAAACTATTGCTGCCACATGCTCTTTACATACCAGATAGATACATATCAACATGCATCCAATAGAGAGTATGACAAAGCATCCTGCTCTACTCTCAGCTGGAAAAGAACATATTGTATCTGCCTTGCATCTCTCACTTTTGTATATTGGTCGCAGGAATTTTCTTATTGTGTCTCACAAGTGGATGAATTATAACATGCACCCAATGAAGACAATACTATTGAAAGGGAATGCAAACTATTTGGTTGATCTAGACATTTATTGGAAATGTCTATTTGAAAAGAGTGCATTTTGTTTGCTTGCATCCATGGCTTTGGTTCAATGATGTCAATGGTTGCAGGGTACTTCTCATGATGGTTATTTTTTCAATTGTCCTCTCAATGTTTTAGGGAAATGGTCAGCAAGTTAGCAGTGTCTATTACCAATGTAGGTAATCCTTGGTTAAAGTGAACACTTCTAAATATATGATGGATAGTGTTAATATTTTTAGACATCAGTGCAGTGTGATCATTACCCTATAGTCATGTTCAAGAGAATTGTCTGTGTTCAGAAATTTCTTGCATCTCACGTATCTTTTGTGGCTTATGGGTTTTTGTGGTTATGTGCCCTTAGGCTATGTTGAATGATTGGCTTATATAATTATTACATATTCTAATCTTTGAATATTTGTATAGAGATTCTTGACCATCTTTTTATTGAACTACATATATTCACCAAATATTTTGTTTGATCTATAACCATGACTTTGTCTGATTATATCAATGGAAAATCAGAGAAGATTGTAGAAGCAAATATGTATGACAAGTGGATGAATATGCTGATCACTGACAAAATATTCTAAATTCTAAGTGGTTGAGCTTCCGCACTCACCCAATGAAAATGCTATTCTTTTTATTGGTTGACAGTGTGTCTTTGAAAACAGTCCACTGTGCCAATCCACTGCTGCCATGCTCTCACTGCCATCAAATTAAATTGAGTAAGCAGATAATCACTTCTATCTATCCCTGGTATGACAGGTGGATTAATTTACTAATTTGAATTCTGACATTAAATGTACCAAGAAAGTTATGTTGGGTTTACATGATGGACAATTTAACATCATTTCCATATTTTACAAGTTTATAAATTAGGTTTGAGCCCATATAGTACTTCATATATATATATATATATATATATATATATATATATATTCATATTAGGGTTTTGTCTACTAACAAACATCAGCAGCCCCCATACAATTCCAGAAATGACTTTTCCTCCTTGCATATTGTTTCCAGAAATTTTGGATAGAGTCAATGAGTAAGCTTCCTTTTTTCTACATTGATTTGCTTAATAGTTTGCAATGTTAATTTTACATTCAACTTAAAGTTGTTGAATGTTTAGATCCATTAGGTCATCTACTAACAATATATTTCATAACTTATTGTCAAATAATTTTGTTTTATTTATTTTAACAACATTCAAAATTTTGCATGACAATTAGTTATATGGATACTAACAATATATTTCATAACTTATTGTCAAATAATTTTGTTTTATTTATTTTAACAACATTCAATATTTTGCATGACAATTAGTTATATGGATGTCAAAAATGATACTCAGAATGTTGAAATGGAAACTATTGGAGATGAGAGTAGTGAAGTCAACAATACTTGGGATGTAGTAGTATCAAAAGCTGCTTATATATTTCCGGCCGTTTTGGTAATAACTTTGATCTTTAATAATTTAACTTATTGTTTATTTATGATATAATAATTCTAATGGTAGTATACAACTAACCTAATTTGATTGATTTTATTTTATAGTATATCCCAAGACAAATTGCACAAGATTGTTTGAAAACAAAGCAAAAACTTATTACTTTGGTGGATGAAAACAAAGACAAGCTTTATCCATGTCAAATATGTTATTATAAGAGTCATGATATCATGGCAGCATACATCGAAGAAGGATACTACGAATTTCTTTGTGATGCGAATGTCAAAGAAGGAGACATGCTTCGTCTATCTGTCTCAATTCCTCCTGATTTTATCAATGTCATCATCATGAAAGCTAATATTGTATAACATTTTGGTTGCTCATGTTTTATTAGTTTGCAAGTATTTCATAATTATTGAAGTTTATGGACCTTTATGAATCATGTAATATAACGCAAGTATAATTATTATTTTATTATTGATGTTAATTTAGAGTACTATATTATTCATTACCTACAAATTTATAAATTTAATTTTTGTATTTTGTGTATCCCCCTATATTGTTGCGATATGTGTTCATTTCTTATTTTGATATATAATTGGTCCTTTTCAAATGTGAAATCTAAAATCCAATCCTATGAAAATATTGTTTTGGTGTGATTATATCATCTGAGTTGGTGTGACATTGCTACAAGCATCTCATCCATCAAAGCAAATCATGTTCTATTTGCTTTATTTTGTGAAATTGTGACAATGATTGCATTAAGCTGTCTATATTGTTTTAAGCTACATATGACAGTGTTAGTGCTTAATTCAATTCTCACTCCTAAATATTTTTTAGGTGCAGCTGATTGAGTGTTTTTTAAGATCTGTTGCATCACAAGCTTCCTTTGCTTACTCTTATATCTTATAGGTTTCTGAAATTCTGTGCTTTAGGTTGATATATAGAGTTAAACAAACAAAAAACATTGCATGTGCAGATATAAGACATGGGAATGTGGCAATAAAATTTGGAAAGTACTTTAAGGAGAATTCATAGAATCTAAATCAAAATTTGTTAATCAATGCATTGCCTATCTAACTACTATAGTAATTACTCATCATTGCTTAAAAAAAAGGAAAAAAATACAGATAAAGACTGATAAACTCAATACTCATTTCATTAGCCAAATTTGATAATGGGATTGAATACATAGAAAGGATCATCAACTATATGAAAAAGGACATAGTCAAACAAAAAGGTTGATATATCATCAACTCTATTATCATAACATAGAATTAAAATACTATATAGATTTTGCAGCTTCAATAGCCTCGGCCAACAAATCCTCGATCATTTCCTTGGATTCTTCAACAATATCCATCTGTTCTATCAGTTGTTTCTTCTTGCTGCGGATTTCTCTCATTCTTATTTGAAGGTTTTGTTGGTTTTGTTTTTTCTTTAGTAGTTCTATTATGTTGTCATGAATATGACTCTTGATCTCTAATTTTCTTCTGGAAAGCAGGGCTGCTTCAAACTCATCCATGGTCCTCTGGATGCCAACTATTGCTTCTTCATGAGTGAAAGCAACAAGACTCAGCAGACAAATGGTCATAGACTCCTTCAAATCTAGACCCTCATAGTACAAGCTTTTTATTTGCTCATTCTTCAAAAATAGGTCATCTTCCACATATGATATTAAGGGTCCTCTTGACACAAGTTCTGTTTTCAATCTTATAACAGCAGTCAGGAATTTCAGTTGTTGCATTGATAGCCTCCTTGCACAACCAATTAACTCATCCACACGGAGTTCAAATATCAGTGATTGAATTAAAAAATCAGAGCCTTCAAGGAGCATATAAGTGATTCTTTGGGTTAAAGTGGTGATTGAGCGACCCATGATTTTTGCTAGCAAAGTTGAAGGGTTAGGAGAGTAGTTGGGTTTAGATATTCAGTAACAGGACTGTGAAAAGGATGGGAGGGGAAAGTGATTGGTTTCTGAAGTTGAATGGTTTACAAGGTTCATGTACACTATATAAGGAATGTGGTTGATGTTCTTGAAGTTGAATGGTTTACAGGTTCATGTACACTTTTTAGTGGGGATGTAAAGAGTTTTACAGGTTCATGTACACTTCTGAGTGGGAATGTCAAGAGTTTTGCAATGTTTCAGACTTAAATTAGCATTTGTTAGATTTATTATATCTTAAATATTGTTAGGTCCATAAAATTAAATAGTATTTAGCATTAAAAAAAACAAACGGTATCTAAATTAAAATTTGTCCTCAAGTTTTCAAATATATCTAAATATTTATATTTCCTACCAAAAGATTTTAGAAATTAATTTTAAAAGGCAAATAAACCAAAATATATGCTATTTTCTTTAATCAAAATATTGACCATATGAAGCTGTATTAGTTGTTCCCTAACTTCTTTATTAATTTTTTTGCATAATCTTATTGTTTTTTATTGAAAAAAAAATTATATTATCAACTTACTAAATAGTTGATTTGTTTCAAAATAAAATTTTTTAGAGGCCTAAAGTTTTCTTTGTGTATTGTTGCAGATTAGTCTCTCCAAGAGATTTCTTGCATTTTATAACCCTTTAACTTGCTCTTAGTGGCTTATAGGTTTACTGATGGATAATCACTCTTATCTGAGCAGATTGTATCCTTCAGGCTTAGATCTGTTGCTTCTTAATAGTTATTTGTATGACATGTGTCTAGGTTTCAATGGCTATTAACAGAAGATGCTACTCTACTACTGTCAGAGAAAGTCCAATAAGCATACAACCACTTCTGCATATCCCTGGTATGACAGGTGGATTTGTTTTGCTTTGCTCATTATTATAGTTGATGTGTGTCAGTTCTATGAGACATATTTTGTAGGCATGGTTGATTGAGTGTAGTGTGGTTATTTTCCTTCAATTATTATTAACACATTTGATTTTGTTTGAGAGATTTCTTGCATCTTACTTCTCTTTTGCTTACTGTTAGTAGTTTATAGGTTTTCATCTAGCAGGTTGGTTTATAGGTTTCCTTGATTGTTGGAAATCTCAGTTATAGTGTCATTACTGTCATGTAAGGTTTCATTAGCAATTTTTATCATATGCTTATTCTTAGAGTTGGTGTGTGATTACTATGAGACATATTTTGTAAGTATAGTTGATTGAGTGTAGTGTGGTCATTTCCCTGCAATTGTGATAACAGATTTGATTGTTGTTGAGAGATTTCTTGCATCTTAAGTCTCCTATATTTACTCTTAGTAGTTTCTAGGTTTTTGCATTTTTTTTGCTCTTGGAATGTATTGAGTGATTGGAGTGTTGATATAGAAATTATCTAATTCCAGGACAGAGCATATCCTAATATTTACATTTTGATATAGAATTTTTTTTGTAGATAATGTCACTCAGCATTGTATTAAATGTAATTTAAATCTTATGGAGTGGCAAGCTTTAAAATATGTTTTGCAATAGCCTGTAATTCATTTCCTTTTTGAATTAAACTTATGTGACAATTGTAAGCCATATATATGGTATAATTAGGCCTAGATTTGGTCTTATGTCAATGGAAGATGTGGGAGACATGCATGATGCATCATATTAGCTAACTAATTGGTGTAATTAGTTTGATTCAATTGATGCAAAAACAACATTAAACATTAGCACCATTTTGCCCAAAGCATTTTGTCCGAAAATAATAAAAACTTCTAATATACATGTATTTATAAAATAGCAATCAAAAGAAGCAGTAGCTTATCGTACAAAACCAAGCAAGATTATCAGTGCAAAAGAAGCAAGGTTATCATACAAAACCTAGGCAAAACAAGTTCCTTACAAAATGATTATCAGAAACAGAACCAGGCAAGATTAGATCTGCAAAATAGGAATATCATACAAGCCAGCATCATTAATGTTCTACATTGCAATATAAAGATATAAACCTTAAAGGACTACAAAGAATTTGCAGCTGCAAGAGTCTCAGCCAACAAATCCCCAATCCTTTCCTTCAATTCTTCAGCCATCTCCATCTGCTCCATCAGGTCTCCTTTTCTTCTGCCAGCCTCCCTCATTGTCAATTTAAACCTTCTGTGGCTTTCTCTTTTCTTCAGCAGCTCCACTATGTTCTCATAAATCAGACTCCTGACCTCTAATTTCGTTTGGGCAAGTTGCGCCGCTTCAAACTCAGACGTGGTTGTGTGACCCTCGATAATCACTTCTTGGTGGAAGAAAGCAGCAAGGCTTAGCACACAAGTGGTCATAGCCTCTTTCAAATACAAACCCTCATCAGTCAGATTCTGTATTTCTTCATTACTTAGGGCCAGGTCATCCTCGATGGATGCTATGAGAGGACCTTTTGACAGAAGCTCTGCTTTCAGTTGAATCAGAGCATGGAGGAAGCTCTCACGCTGCCTTGATAGCATCCTTGCATGAGTAATGTACTCATTGACACGGATTTCAAATGCCTCTAAATGTTGGATCAGAAAGTCAGAACCTTCTAGGAGCATGTTGATGAGCTTCTGGGTTAGATTGTTCATTGATCGGGCCATTGTTGACTGAGGAACTTGCAGGGAGTGGGAGAGGAGGGTGATTAGTGAAGAACGCAGGAAAATGATGAGTGAGGAAAGTGATCAGTTTTCTAGGTCCAACACTGATCACTATATATATAAAAAAATGTTTCCAATGTTGATTGGTGTGAGAGAGGAAGATGATGAGTTTACAAGTTCAAGTACACTTAACTTACAAAGAGTTTCCCAATGTTACACCGTTGGGTTTCCAATTTTTTTTCTTTTTCGTTGGTGTGATTAAAGTATAAAGTGAAATCAATTTAATAGTTTAATAGATGGTTAGTATCTTAAATTTATTTGTACTATTAATTTTATTCAAATTATTTTAAATGATAATTACCCACTTCTAAAACATCTATTTTGACTCTTTCTTTATCCAAAAAGATTAATCAATTATTTTATGAATTCTACACATTATCAGCCTAATTCAAAGTTTATATAATTATCGATTTTATCTAAATAATTTTAAATGAGAATTAAATACTACCAAAACATCTATTTTGGCTCTTTCTCCATCAAAAATAAATTGATTCACATCATTAGCCAAAATAATCATTATTTTATACCATTTTTCCACCATTTTTTAGCTTTATTGTATTTTTTTATACACCTTTTTTTTTTCATTTACATATTCTCGAGTTAATTCAAACTTAATAGAATTATTTTCACACTATAATTAATAATATTTGGATTAGCCCAACAGAGTCTTAATTATATATATCACCTCCATTGTTTGTTTTAGTTGGCCCAAAAGAGTCCTAATTATTTTGACCCATGCAGCAAAACACTCTCATTCTTCTTCTTCGCTCAAATCTCAGCTTAGCCCCTTCTCCTTTATCTATCGCTACACACTCCATCCTTTCATCTCTGGCATGGCGTCCTTCTCATCATCCAGGTCTGATTTCCTTGCTTTACTTTGATCAATTCATAGATACTTTTTATACATCATGTATGGTGGGTTCACATTGAGGTTTGGTACTTCTGGTTTTCCCTTTTTCTCTGTATTTGTTCACATATTTATAGGTTTTCAAATTTAGAAATTTTGAAGTATGATAATTTTTAAAGGCATAAACTGTAATGGAATTAAAATTGGAGGTCATTAGCTCTGAGTGTATTTGCTTTTCCCCATCTGTGTGATTTTGTTCACGTGTTTGTATTTCTGTATTTTTGGCATTGTTGAAGTATACCAGTCTTTGAGATTTATTTCATGAAGCAATACTGAAATGCATAATTTTTTCATTAATACTATTCCATTATTTATTGCTTATTGAATATCATGTGATGATGACAACAAAATCAGTGATTTCATAGTAACACTCCAAGTTTAGTTCCTTTTCAAATTAAATCAATTATTACATAAAATTATGAATATGAAGTTGTTTGCATATCAGCAACAAGTATTGGTTTCACCGGCTACTTAATCTTTGTCACATCCTTTCAATTGGTGTCTCTCAAAATGGAAGTAAAATAACCTCTATTCTATTGTTATCATTCTCCTTGCTCACTTGATTGTGGTTTCTCCCATCAATCATAACATCATTTTATAAGTAATATTTAGCAGTTTATAAGACATTTGCACAGCTCATGTAAATAACTTTTCTATAATCCATACCAAAATGTACACTGACTTGATGCATCAAACATCTCAAGAAAACGAACATAGCCTTCATGTCTTGCGTAGGTACCTGCCTGTACTACATCATTTCTGTTGGTTTTTAAGGACTACTACATGTATTTAGTTCTTCATCTTTTACTGTCTTGAATGGTGACCTTTCTAATTGTAAAATTGTAATTGATTCTTGACTATCGAGAACACTTGACTTTTAGCTATGAAAGGGTCTTGAATGTCATGTTTGATATTTTTCATTTCATAGCTGGAATATGATTAGTTCTTAGATTACATTTTTAAAATTTCATTGATTTAAAAATCTGAATTCTCATTAGGCATATATGATGATACATAGTAGAATGTCAATTAATCATTGCTTATATGTTTTGAAAGATTTCAAAGTATTTGGTTTTCCACCTCTTTATGAATTTGTTCGCCTATTTATAGTGCCTCATTTTTAACAATGTTAAAGTATGACATTCTTGATTGCAAAATTATAATTGATAATTTACTAGATAGAATACTTGACTTTTGATGATGAAGAATACCTCCATATCATATTTGAAGATTTGCAATTGATGGTTGAAATATGATTGGTGTTTGGATTTCATTTCAGTATTTTTTTTAAGAATTCCAATATATGAAATCTCATTGAATGTGTATGATGATACATAATAGAATTTCTTTTGAAAGATTACAAAGGGAACGGGCTGAAAGAAAAAGTACAAGAACATTCCACACATGTGTTTATCCAGACGAGGTATTGCTTTTTAATGTTGGTTTAAATCATATATAGTGTTTTTGGAACTCACTGGAAATACCAAGAGTTCCTATGGCTTAGTAAGCTTTTCCACTTTATGAATGGATCTGTATGATTTCTGAGATTAAATTATGGATAGTTTTTTGGAACTTACTAGCAAATACAAAGAGTTCTTATGACTCACAAAGCCTTTCCACTTTATGAATGGATCTGTATGATCTTTGAGAATATTATTCTAGATGGTGTATGGATTTAGTATTTAGTTTTGTTGTTGAAAATATGTAGAGTCCATGACATCAGTGCTCTGTGTGCATGAATGTAGCGTGAAATTCAGCTTTGTCCAAGATTCAAGAATGCTTGGATTAACGACCTGCAAAGACATTCCGTTGGATGGCTTCTACATCCGGATGGACGGTCACTACCAATTGATGTATACGTTGATGGGAGCGATTGTTACATATCTAATGGCAGGTTTGTCTCCTCTAATTTTGGTTTTAGAGAGCCTACCAAAATCATCCTGACATATGAGGTATTTGAAAACCGCTTCCGAATGACCGTTGTAAAGAATGGAGCAACTGAGATCTTGCCAACTGATGAGTCAGATGATGACTGTGTGATAATTCCAAATCCTGAAGGCTATCAACCTGTTGAAACAATTGCCAATGAAGAAGTTGAGGACTATGTGAATGTTTCAAATTTTGGAGGTTGTTCTCAACCTGTTGATACATTTATTGATGAAGAGGATGGCCATGATCAATCCCCTCCAGAATTTCTCACTGGCGCCATGAGAAAATTCCCTGCATTCAATGATGATCGAAAGTTTGGTTGGAGGCTTACGATCAGTCATGCTTATGCTACTTCAACTAAGCATCAGGTTTTGGTGAGTTTTTTTCTTTTGAGTCTAACCATGTATTTTTTAGATTTTAATGCACTTTGTAATTATTGGTTTGTTCTTCATGTTAAAGCATATTCCAGCGGACACTGTTAAGCAAGTTCTTAAAAATAGGAAGAGCATTGTGATTAGAACTCCCCACAAGTTGGATGGGATCAAGTGCAATATAGTCACCTACAGAAGGAAACCAGGGAAGGTGGAGATGTATCTTAGCAAGGGTTGGTTTGAGTTCATGAGAGCTAACAGTTTGAGGAAGGGAGATGTATTAGAATTTCAACTGTCGGATCCGCCCGAAGCTGTGGCTGTGGACATTATTCGAGGAAGCAGTTGAGAGAATTTGGTTTTGTGATGACTAATCCCTGTTTTAATATGTTAATTTTAGTATTTGTGTGTTGGATTGGTGCTTGATTATTAAGCTATTGTATATGAGCTTCTATTAGTGATATGTGGTACCTCTATTATCTTTATTGTTGTTTATTTCAACTGGAATTTCTATAAGCAATTAATGATATGGGGGCTTATTATCATTAAAACTTATACAATCTCAATAATTACTCTATTTTGGTAACTTCTAAGTATTGTATATGTCATGTGTAAAAGTTTAAGGAATTGGATATCTTATTATGTGTTCAATGCATTCATTTATGGAATGAATATTGCCTTCGATCATCCTTTCATCATGAAAGAAATAAATTATGTTTTACTCATGAATATATATCAAATAATAGTAAAGAAGGATAATAATTGTTTTAGTTATAATTTAAGTGACACAAAGGGAATAGTATTATATTTAAGTGAACTATATGTTTTACTTACCCACTTTAAAAGGACTATATATAGAAATACTAATATAGTGACACAAACACTTTTTCACATCATCCTCCCTTTCTATATTTCGTATTTCATATGTTTGTTCTTCTTTTAATATTACTTATTTTCATAATCTCTTTTATATTTTCCCAAAAAAACGTTGCATTTTTCTCAACAATACTCATATTCTAATAATCTTAATGTAATTAGTTGGTTCACTTGCCTTTATAATCCTAACACTAATCATGTTTCACTTTACATTAATAATTTTTCTACTAATACTACTTACTTTCATTATCTATGGTATATTTTCTGAGCTAAGCAAAAAGTAGACCCTGATCACTTTCAAAACTCTTTACATTAAAAATTATTCTTCATTTCCTATCCGTTATACCCTTTTGATCACCACTACTTTCTCTTCATCCTCTCTTTTTCTCTCATACATAGTTGACAATCTCTTTCTCCCTAATGACAACCTCATTGCCCCCCTTTTACCAATTACTTAAAAAACAAATTACTTGGTAATGATTCCACTGAGATACCTGAAGCGGATTTTTACAAGTTTGAGCCTTCAGACTTAGAAGGTAAATATCAAATAAACCTTATCATTGTTTTCTCATAAAATGCAATCTTTTTAATGTTTATGTTCATTTTCATCTATTTCGATTTGCAATTATAAGTCTAATCTAACATTTGTTTTGTATCCTTTTTATTTCTTACAAAGATGTATGATTTATAAATTATGAGTTCTATATAGTTTATAATGCATTAATAAATACATATAATATTTGCACCATCAATTGTATTTTACCTTTTTTTTAATAATTGTTCTTTAAGAATTTATATACATCATAATCAACTTAATAATTAGCTAATTTATATAGCTCATACATTATTGTGAAATCAACATGCAACATGACAAGTGTTCAGATTTATTGTGTATTACATGTTCAAATGATATTAGGAATTTTTTATTAATTTATTTTCAAATATTTTGATATACTTGCATTAAAATTTTTTATCTAATAAGATATATATATATCAATGCCCAATGCATGTGATGCACGTGTCTAAGCAATGTGTATGCTTAAGAATTCAACTCCTTCTCTCTTACTCTTTCATTCTCATACTCCTTCCTTTTATATATCTCTCTACTGCTCTTCTCTTTCTCGCCTTCTCTTACTCTTTCTCTCCCTTACTCTACTTCTCTTCTCTCACTCAGCTCATTCTCTCCCTGAGTGGCTACTCAGATGAAGATATAACTGTTTCTTCCTCTCTCTGCATGGCTAAACCCTTGCTCTCTGTTACTCTGGCCCTTACTCTTTGCCATCTCTCTTTTTCTTTGTAAGTGATTCTCTGCTCTCAAGATTCCACTATGTTCTGTAATTTCATGTTGGTGATTTGCGTTTTTAGGATTTTCCTGCAGCTTGATTAAACGTTTTTTCAAAACTAATTTCATATGAATAAAGAATCTATTGACTGGTGTTGTTAGTAAGGCTTGATTAGAAATTAGGGTTCAGAAAGGAAATTGGTGTGTTGAATTTCACTGCATGTCTGAATTATATGATTTTCTTGCATGTGTGAATTCTCATGTATTTGTTTCAGTTCTTTGAGAATTGGAATTTCACCCTATTTTTCATCTCAGCTTGAATGTATTATTATATTCTCCCTATTTTTGAGATGATTTATTTGCATGCAATGTTTCTCCATTTCTAAACATCTTATGATAGTGATAGTGATAAGATATTGTACCTCCTTTCCCTATTTTTGTGTTGTATCTCTTACATTTTGTTTGATTTACACGAGCACTTTTAGTCATAGAATTTTAGTTAATTTCCTCGATCTACAATGAGTGGTTTTTACAGATTAGAGAGTGGTATTGCACTCAAGTAGGAAGACATATTGTGTTATAAATGCCAGAATTGCATCCAGAGTATGTTACATATCCCTCACTCATTATGGTAGCATTTTTTATTCTAGCATTGTCTTCATTTACATTCTTTTTCTAATAGCTTTCATAGCAATCGTTGTTCTAATATGATCTGCATTTGATGTTCTTTTTATAATAGATTGTTCAGCTGGTGAATAGAATGCTGAGGTGGAGGGTTGATTCTTCATAATTATTTTCTTCATATCTCTGAACTATTAGTACATATTTTTGACCAATATGCATTGATGGATAAGGTTAGTGTTGAAAGGAGTACTATTGGGATTCTAGAGAACTTCAATAGAATTGACTTATGATCTTTTCATCTGTTGGTCTGAATCTAAAACCAACTGGATCAATATTAAGATCCGGTTTGTCTCAGATTCCGTCCACAGATGAATATGTTGCAAGTCTATTTTATTTGCTTTCGCGAAAATCCCGATGCTATCCCCTTCCATCACTAATCTTTTTCATCAACACATATTGTAAAAAATATGTGTTGGTTGTTTGCGGGTGTGGCGAAGATGATGATGAATGATATGTAGAATATTTTATCCACAAGTAATGTATCTAGATCGCATTTCGCGTATAGTGTATCATATATTCTATTCTCTTTTGGGAGCAACACAGCATTTTTGTCTTCTGATTCCGTGACTATAGCAAACGCTTGCAACGGAGTTTGGAATAGATTATTGGTGATTTTCTATTAAGGGTCAAAATGCTGATTTAGCTTTCGATGACAGCTTACGAAAATGCAACATTGCATTCACATGTGAGTTTTTGCACATGGTTCTTGGTCTCAATCTTACTCAGGAATTATGTTCTTATTTATGTATGTATTGTTGTTGATTGGTTTGGCTATCTCTGCAGGTGGTGCCTGGTGATCGAAGATGTTCATCCCCAAACCTGTAATATTTCTTGCCAACGGTGTGATATATGCAAAGCCTGTCGTTTGGTTCAGGATACGCTCTTAAAATTTGAAACTGTCCATTCAATTTCCATGATTCAGTTTAGCTTTTGATAAAATATTTCTATCATTTAACATGTCCCTCATTGTCATTTGCTTCACATCTCTAAACTAATAATCCATGTTCTTTGTCAATGTGTTTTGGCAGGGAAGATTGGTAATGGAAGTAGTACTACTAGGATTTTAGTAAATCTGAATATGGTAGGCTTATGATCCCTTCATCTGTTAGGTGGAATCTGGGTAAATTTTTGTTGTTTACGAATTTTCTGTGTGATTTAGATCTTGAGAGCTAGAATGGGGTATGAAAACTTATATTCAGCAATAGTCCATTTTGTGTGGCTCTAAAACTGTATTGCACTATTCATCTGTATTAAACATAGACAGAAGAATGGGATAATGCAGTTTTTGAGACACCCAAAATGAACTATTGTTGAGTGTAGGTTTTCAATCCCCGCTCTAGCTTTCATGGTTGAGTTTGCATGCAAAGTTGGCAAATAACACTTATCTCTCCATGATTGCTGATATCAATACTGTTGGGATCAGATATGGATATGTCATTTTTCCACATGTGGCGCAAATAACTATGTGTGGCATGTAATAATATTTAATGTGTTTATTATTATTGCCCTATATATTGTTTGGTATTGAGACAGATATTTGCTTTAGTCATCCAACCATAGAGGAAGAAAGCATGTGTGACTTAAACACAGAACATATTGTGAAAAATGTTTGCTCCAGTCATCCAATCAGAAGACAAAATTGTTTTCTGAAGAGACATTTTGACTTCAGAATGTGTCCCGTAAAAGGCAATCCAATATTTGTTTTTCACGAGGCATTTTCTCAATTCACAATATCTCTTCAGAGAGCAATTTTGTCTTCTGATTGGATGACTCGAGCAAACATTTTTCACAATATGTTCTGTGTTTAAGTCGCACATGCTTTCTTCCTCTTAATGTCATTTGCATATGCCTAAAATTCTATTCTCCAATGCTTTCACTGATAGGAGAGTTCCTCGAAACACAGTGCTATATACATCAAATAATTTAGGATGAAACGAGGCTTTCTTATTTTCCTATTGATGGAATAAACATATCTATATAGCCTCATGGACATGTATAAAAGGAAGTACACAAATGTCACTTAAACAAATAATAACATTGATTAGGTAATCCATTGGGATGATAAAATCAATATTGCAACTATAATATATTTAATATAGTTGTTAGTTTTGGCATGTTGGCTTGATGAAAATTCCCCTACTCCTAGGATTGATTGTTGATGAGAAATTGCAGGTCTATAGAATAAGCTTATATTGAGAATGGTTTAATGGATCTCAAAAAATTTGTCTTACGTTTGTGCTTGATTGTGTTGTATTGAAGTTCTTATCAATTTAATGGTTATATTGAGAATGGTTTAATGGATCTCAAAAAATCTGTCTTACGTTTGTGCTTGATTGTGTTGTATATAAGCTTCAAAAGAATTCCCCTAAAGGAGACTAAGTCATTTGAAACTTGCATCAATCCACACCAGGTATTGTCCCCTAACATCCTAAACATTAACTTTAAATTAGCTACACATCCAACACATTAACTTTTCATATTTATCAATGTACAGCGAAGGATCCAAATCTGTCCTAGATTTAAAGCTGTTTGGATTAAAGAGCTTAAGAAGGATTTTTTTGGACTGCAGCAGCGTGGACATGGACAATGAATTCCGGTCGCACTCTTGCTTCACATGGGCAACTCTTACATGACAGACAGCATGCTTGCTTCCTCTTTCTTAGGCCTTCAAGAACCAGTCCAAGTTAGACTAGAGATTTATGAGAATTGCTTCAAAGTTGCTATTCTCAGGGATGAAAGTTTAGCCAGCAATGATGTATCCCAGGATTTTTATGAATCTCTAGAGACAGTTAATGGTGGAGGACAAGATGATGATACCATGTTTGAAGAAGTTGACAGCAACAAAGCGATTTAATTAGAAATAGCTTTTTTAGCACCATCAATGTTTGTAATTCCATATCATATGAATATTAATTGTTAGTTCTTTCCTAATTTAAATATATGGTGTTTGAAAAGGATTATTTTTTCTTTAAGTATTTATAAAATATAGATGAATCACTTTGAAGTACATATGAAACTTAACACTTTTGGTATGAAGATCATCTGGGCAAGAAAGCTTAACAATGATATGCAGCAGCCCCTTTTAGTTGCTAAAAAAATCAGCCAAAGTAGTATACATGATCCTGATTTTTCCTCCCCTTTCTTCACGCTCTCCTACGCAACCTCATAATATTTTTCGCCTCTGTTACTAAATAGAAACCGATTCTTCTGGCAACAATAATAAGCAACCTAATTCTTTGTATGAACTTGAGCTTATCTGTTGTCCAGTCTAGATTTTTACTAACAATAAATCATGAGCACTTGAGACTTTAATGATTATGCACCATGTATTCTTACTTTACGTCTTGGTGCTATATCCTTTCTTTGTATGAACT
This sequence comes from Trifolium repens, assembly GCA_030408175.1. Taxonomy (NCBI): domain Eukaryota; kingdom Viridiplantae; phylum Streptophyta; class Magnoliopsida; order Fabales; family Fabaceae; genus Trifolium; species Trifolium repens. The sequence continues at coordinate 60,609,817 of CP125837.1, read as the reverse complement.
TGAATTTATGTACTATCCGATTTAGATTTGTCTTCAAGTCTTAAGCAATTAAAACTTGCAATTGATAAATGCTATACATCTTATTTTAACTGGGGAGTTGTATGAAAAATAGATGCATGGGAAAAAACAAAAGGAGGTTGTGATGTGGGCTTAAGAAATAAAGTTGGATTATTCATCCCAGTAGAGTAATATATCCCAATGACCCTCCATTGCTCATTCACAGCTCTAATTCCCATTCTCTCTATCCCATATCTCATCTTCATCGTGGTTCTTCTCTCTGTTACTATTCTCTTCCCAAATTTTGTTTGCCATGGTTTCTTCATCATTGCAAAGGTTTGCATCTATCACCCTCATCTCCATTATCTTAAAATTCTTCAATTTAAATTCCTCTAATTTTCCATTCACATTATTTGGTTTTTGGGGTTTTAGTTTATTGCAGTTTTTATTAATCGTTCACCTAAACTCATTTTATGTATAGATTGATTGCATCTCTTTTGTGCAAGTACTCTTATTTGTAAGGTTTAATGTTTTATTTAGGTTGTTTGGATTAGGGTTCAAAAGCTATTGGTTGACATAAATTGTTATTCTTCTCTCTGGACAGTAAGGATTGATTTTAATGTAGGGTTAGCTTGATCTATAATAAATTGTATACTATTGGACTTAGTATCTTAACTTTTGAATATGATATTACTTATTGGTAGAGGGAGGTTATGGTTTAGTTCTGTAAATCTTGGGAACTAATGTTGTTTGCATGTATTTGGGTGGTTAGCATTTAGCAAGTAGGTTTTATATAGATTAGATTTATAGGCAGTTTTTGTGTTTTATTCTTCTGAATTGAAACAGGTATCATAGTTCTATCTGTTTCAGACTTTATTTTGATGAGTGCAGATATTAAATTTAGCTGTTTTGAAAACCTATATAAAGACCATCAACCTTTGTCATTTTACTCAACACTTCCATTGCATGTTGAAAAACCACTATGGATAAGGATAGAAGAGTGATCAAAAGTAAGAAATTAGAGGAGAAGAAGAAGAAGAAGAAAGTGAAGATTCAACAAGACTCAGAGTCTAAGAAGAAACCTCAGAGGATGAAGGCATCAACTTCTGCTCCTGTCAGGGTCAGTTATCAAACAAGGTCCAAGACCAAACAACAAGAGTCTTCATCTGAGTCAGAGTCTGAATGGGATTCTGACTGGAAAGAATTCTTGAGTACATATGTTCCACCTAGGGAAGAATACCCGTCCTCACCTTCTGATTCTCATAGCCTAGATTTAGAACTAGCTGTTTCTGATGTAGAATCTAAATGAAAAGCTAGATTTAGAACTAGCTGTTTCTGTTTCTGATGTAGAATCCAGATGTAATAAACAATTATTTTTGGAATAGAACTCTTTGTTTTGTTTGGAATTTCTGTTTTGATATTTGTCTCAAAACATTTGTGAATGCGTAATATAAATAGCATAAAATAATTAAACAGAATAAAAGATAACATGTTTCACAACCATAACAAAACAGATTTTGAATAACAAAATACATAACAAAATAACATGAATTGAAGTGCTTATGGATGCCTGAATGTCAGAATGTGCATCAACCTTCTCCTTTAGTTTATCTTGATTTTCTTTCATAAGAAGGGTAAATTATTGCCTGCTCAGCAGCAGCTGTTGCAGACTTATGGGCAGAGTATTTTTTTGGGGATGGAAATTGGAGTTGCAATGCTATTCTGGCTTCCAATTTGTTAGCCGTTTTTCCTATCATAACTGTTGAAAAAGACTATGTGATTATGTTGATTTTATAGTTGATTTCTTGCTTATCAAGCAAGAGAGTATTATGAGTCACTGATAGAAAAATGCATGGACTCCAGGGTAAGAGTATTCTAGGCCTCTTAACAACATATGTGAGGTTTTGTGAAATTTGTGCTTATTTGGTTTTTGAAAATTTGTGAAGGGCTCGCGCTGAGAGAAAGAACACCAAGTCATTCCAAACCTGCATCTATCTAAATAAGGTATTGCCATCCTATATTATTATAAGGATATGTTTCAGATAATGAATGTATTATTATTAGTACAGTGTATTAAATTTTCTATTTAATGAATGCAGCGAGAAATTGAAATCTGTCCAAAGTTCAAGCAAGTTTGGAATGAACAACTCCGTAAACAAGTTCTGGGATGTTTGCGGCGCGATGATGGAGAGACAGTTGAGGTAGCTCTCTGTCTTGATGGCAGTGATTGTTATATGATCAATGGCAGATTTGTGTCAAAGTGCTTTGGTTTTCAAGAGCCCGTCAATGTCATTCTATCATATGAGAATATTGACAATCGCTTCAAAATGACTGTTATAAAAAACAATCCAATTGTAATTCTGTCGAGCGATGACTCAGATGATGAGAACAGCCATGTTGAAGGATCTTATGAATCTGAAGAGTCAGTGAGCGAGGAAGAGGATGATGATCACAACAACTATCAGATGCCTGAATTTAGAAATGACCGTGTATATGGTTGGGAGCTTCTCATCACAAAGGCTTATGCAAGTTCAAAGAAGGAGCAAGTTCTGGTGAGATATTGATACCAGTTTTGCTGCAGTTTGTATATTTTTATGAACTGATTAATTTCTATTATGTTTTGTATGTGGTAGCATGTGCCAGCTAATTGCTTTAAGCGCGTTCTTAGGGGTAGAGACAGCATTGTCATGAAGGCTCAACACAGTGGAGACATAATCAAATGCACCCTCATCACCTACAAAAGAGATGGAGGCTATGAAGAGATGTCTATAAGTACAGGATGGTTTGAGTTCATGAATGCCAATGATATTAGGAAGGGGGATAGGTTGCAATTCCAGCTGTCTAATCCACCAAATGTTCTGTTCGTGAATATAATTCGAGCTAATGTTTGAGAGGCTTTATGTGAATTTAGAAATATGGACTAATGATAGTGTTTGTTGGACTCTATGAATTAGGAATTAACAAATATTTTGGATATGGCTATTGATGCCATGCGTTTGTATTGACTATTGAATGATCATGGTTGTGTTAAATTTTAGACATTTGATTATGAAGTACAAGGAATATTTATGTTTTATGCAGAAATTAGTTCTATTCAATATTGAACATTCAATTGTATGTTTAGGCTAAAGTCTAATAGCTCTGGATTGCATAATAAGCTAGCACAACATGTGGCTAATCATCTGTAAAGATTGAACTTTGGTCAATACATAGTTGACATCTAATTCATCTTAACTTATCAAAATCATATTGAAATACCATTTTATCCTTGCTTGAAAGATTTGTTTTGCCACATGTAAATAGTATCAAAAGTATGATTTCTGATTTTGCCCATCTTATACTCTTTCATACTCTTTAAGTGCTGGATGGGATTGCACCAGTTGTGTCCTGAATGCTTTGTTCATTGCAGATAAATGTCAGTTACTTCTTTAAGAAGCTATCTTGCCAAAACATGCATTGGTCAGATTTCTTTTCATTCAATGCTAATTCCTTCTTCTCATTACAATATATTGAAGGCACAAAACATACCATTATCCTACCCTTTATTTAACATTAGGGATTCTCAAACTTTCTCCCTTGGTAGTGTCTGTTCTGCCACCATCATATATATCTAACATTCTTGGTTCCTTATACAATCTCATTTCCCACTGTTTCTCACATGGCATCTCCACCCATCAGGTCTGTTTCATTATCCTTTGATTAAATCAGTAGGTTAATGAACATCAGTTTTTCTAAGTATGATTTGATATCGTTAGGTTAACTCAGTTTTTAGGGAAATATATTCAACATTTTCATAGACCAGATTTCGAATACTCTCATAAATCACTGATGTGTTTTCATAAACCAGATAAAAGAACTATCATTTGCGCGTTTGATATTATAACGTAAGTGGGAGATACTTTTTTAAGATTCTTTAGAATTTATCTGCAGAATATTTTTCTTGAATCATTATTACAATGAACAAATTTTTCAGTTCGGTCTAATGTAGGTGACGAATTAGCATTGTAACATGGTGTCTATCTTGCTGCATTATGTTTTTCTTTTCTGTTGGTCCACATAAAAGAAAATTGATAAGTTTCATGGCATGCAAAGAGGTGTTTAATTTGGCGTTACTTCATTGCATTCTTTAGTTGTGGCTAATTTTTCATGCCTATCTTTTGCTCTTTGCATTTCTCAGCATAAGTTTAGTTAATCTTTTTGTTTTGTTTTGAATTACCTAAGAATTCTATCAGGTCGAGTGGATAGAAAGGAGACAAAGTCATTTCAAACTATCATCTATCCATATGAGGTATTGTCTTATGCTATGAATTATACTGATATAAAAGACGTAGGAGTAAGCATACATATGAAGATACTTTGTGGAGGAATTATGTAAGTATAAGAAAGAATTATCGTGGAGTATTAAAGAGCAACCCTAGCATTAGTGTTCTAATGTTTATTAGAGTAAATGATCACTGGTAACAATTAAAACTATGTCTCTCCTTGCAATATGACATAACTTCTTCTTTTTATCAATATAGCCGAGGATTCAACTTTGTCCGAAATTTAAAACAGCTTGGATTGAAAGACTTCGTACAGATTCTTTTGGATGGTTGCAGCATGAAGATGGACGCTCTTTCCGTGTTGCTCTTTTTGTTTGTGGGGACGACTGTTACATGTCAAATGGAATACTTGCTTGCAAATACTTTGGCTTCCAAGAACCAACTCCAGTTGGACTCACGTATACAAATTACGACAACCGTTTTATACTTGCACTTGAAGCTACAGGCAGTAATGATCTGTCCGAGGATTCTGAATACTCTGTGGAATCAGTGAACGGTGATAGCGAAGATTATGAATCAATCGACAGTGATAAGACATTTCCTGCCTTTAGATTTTTGAAATAGCTTACAAATGTGTTTGGTCTATGATGCTTCCCTTTTGAGTCTACAATGCTCTTACTTTGTATGAATTTGGTCTAGCATTTTAATCCTATAATCATTTGCCTTCCTCTCCATTTTGTAATGTTTTGACTTTGTATGAATTTGAACTTTCTTTATGTTGGTATATTGTATGATTTTGAACTTTAATCTTATAATCTCTGTGTTTAATCTAATGTTTTTGCAATGTTTACCACCATTGTATCTTGGCATGGTTTTTAAATATTAATTGGGAGATTATATTTAATTTAAAAACAACGACATAATTGGCAATAGAATTGAACATACACCTTGAAATAAGACATCCCAAGACACCACTTTATTAAACACATATTAAAAAAAAACATCATTGATAATACTAATATAATGACTAATACAATGCATGATGTCTAATACAATGCATAATGTCTAGCAAATGTGTCAGCCATAGACCAAAAGTTATAAAGATGCTGTCTATAACTCTCAGCAAACTCTGCTTTCTTCGACAACGAAGATATAACCTCTTCTAAATGCTTCATTTCAGCTTCAAGTGTTTTGAGGGTGATTGTTCTCACCACAAGCATGGTTGTGTCTTCATGGATGCCGTTTTTTATTTTTTCAATCCTCTCTTGGAGTTTCTCAAGGTCACAAGGTTTGATGGTTTGACCATAACTTACCTCATAATCATGGATGTACCTAGCAAGGTTGGTTTGATGCATGTGGATGATTTCCTTCACATATGACATCTGATCCAAAAGATCTGCTACTGCTTTCTGGTTTTGGCTTGATGTTTTTCAACAAATGATATTAAAGGAACACACAACCTCATCTCATTTTTATATTGAGTCACGTAATGAAGAAAACTATGGTCTTTGGAGGACAGGGTACATGAACAGAGACTGAGATGTTGGACAGCTACTGAGAACTTTCTAAACTCCTTAAGACAGTATAGAGGACCTTTCTTTAGCATTTCTGTAACTTTATCCATCATCTCTCTTTCTATTTCCACCATGATGATATAACCAAACAATTGCTTGCATATACCTCTAAGGATGTCACACTATATATGGTGTGATTGCTTCTGCAAACTAATTAGGCCTCTCATTTGACAGTTGGGCAGTAAATAACAGCCAATCACACTATATATGGTTTGTCAGTGTCTTTTAAATGCAGAAAATCTTGGTGAATCCAGCCAGCCATTTCCACACATCATTATTTTAGACATGTGGCGGTTAGCAAGTTATCTACCCAATGAAATAACATGCAAAGACACTGAACATGGCTGCAGAAATCTCAAAAGAGTTGTTCCAATTATACCTTTTCAGTTTTGTTGTTCAACTCCAAGGGAAAAGATCACTACATATGGCTAGCATGCAAGCATGTACATCTTTAGAGTATCACATATGGAATTTGATATCACTCTTAGAAGATCAAAGCTTTCAAACATTTTAAGTCTACCTTACATATAACACCTAAGATGGTTCTAATAAAAATAACGCATGATTAATAAATTAAATTAATAATGTGGTTCTCTCATTATAGTGTGACACTCTAAAGATATCCACCTAAGATGGTTCTAATAAAAATAACGCATGATTAATAAATTCAATTAATAAGCTAATGTATATGCTTTTATGTTGAATTATTAACTTTAAATTTCTATTTCTTACTAATATGGAGTTTTAATGTGAAAACAAAGGTTAAATTTCTATACTTCTTTTTTAATTTCAAATAGAAAACTAAGGGGGTGCAAAAGAAAACAGAGGGGTGAGAAGAGAAATCATTTAATTACAGATCCATTACTGCATTTTTAAGTATCAACAGATATATGCAAACACAGGAGTGTAGCGCATGCATGTCTGTTCAGTTCACCCTTCCTTCCACATTCTGTCTCCTTTGATTATTCGATTCTTCAATTGAGGTAAATGTTTGTAATTTTTCATTCAATTCTTTCTGCTACATCGTTCATGTCTCTCTTGATTTAGATTTGATTCGTTTTTTTTTTTGGGGTTTTATATTTCTGATATTGTTGGGGATTCATTTTATATGATTCGTTCTTTCCTGCTAGCAAAGGGTTTGTCAAACATTTCTTCCTAACTATGTATTTTCTATGAACCAGGAATTTCATTGTTCTTCGGTTCTATCTTTCATCAATGGCTTCTACTTCAAGGAGGTATATCTCTTTTTCCTATGTTTACAAATGTGTAGTCTGTGCCAATTGTTGATGTCTTTATAAATTTTGTTTCACTGTCTATTTAGTATATATGATGATATGTTCACAAATGGGGAGTTTATGCATTTGTATATTTAGGTCTCATACATTTAGTTTGACTGTCTATGCAGTTTTAATGTTCTTATATTTAGGGTTTATTCATTTAATGTAGACTATATGCCTCTTCTTAATTACAGATTGCCAACACCTGAAGAAAGAGAGAAATGGAAACACTTTTTTGACACTACCATAGATCCTAATCTGGTATATATTGTATTTTTGTATTTTGCTTATTTAATATTTTTTAAAATTTGAAACTATCTTAACTTTTGATCATTCTATTTAGGCACGAATTGAAATCCCTCAATCTTTTTTCGACAAAATGAAAAGTGAGTTTATAAAACACACATTTGGTTGGATTAAGGGTCCAAAGAAGATGAAAATCATGGTTAGATATCTCCAATCCAATAGTGGTATCAAGCTCTCTTCTGGAGTGTGTGTTTCTCGATTTTTTGGATTTGTTATACCAACAAGGGTGACACTTAGCTATGTGATTGAGGAGAATACTTTTTGGATGAGAATTTACCCTCCACTTCAGCCTGTGAAAACTGAATTTCCACCAGAGGTAATTGTGATGTCTTTATTATTTTTTTGAAATAACTATTCATTTATTATTATTCAGTACTGATCACAATATTTCCAAATACATACTCTTAAGGAAACTTTGAAAAGGAAGCATCAAAATGATGATCAAGATGAGCCAAATTCCAAGAAGTGCAAGAGACCTAAAGGCAACAAACAAGCTGTGTATTTGAAGTCCCCCCCTCCATGTCAAAAACAGAAAATTCTGAAGTCTACCCCTAAAGTGAGTCATATTAATCCTATCAATTATATTAAACATATTAGTGATATTTTTGATATTAATCTTTTTAAAGCCAAATTTGAATATTCGTGCATCTCAGAGAAAAAAAGATTTGAAGTCCACACCAAAGAAATCGAACAAACATCGGGTAAGTATGAAATGAATGATATTAATCAAATATATATTGCACACAAAGATAATTATAATGATGATTAATTATAATGGTCCCCCCTTCCATGTTAAAATTTCAAGAATAATGATGCTCAAGATGAGCCAAATTCCAAGAGGTGCAAAAGGCCTAGAGGCAACAAGCAAGCTGTGTATTTGAAGTCCCCCCCTCCATGTCAAAAACAAAAAATTCTGAAGTCTACCCCAAAAGTGAGTCATATTAATCCTATCAATTATATTAAACATATTAGTGATATTAATCTTTTTAAAGCCAAATTTGAAGATCCGTGCATCTCAGAGAAAGAAAGATTTGAAGTCCACACCAAAGAAATCAAACAAACATCAGGTAAGTATGAAATGAATGATATTAGTCAAATATATATTGCACACAAAGATAATTATAATGATGATTAATTATAATGATGATTAACTTTTAGTATAATGATGATTAATTGCAGTCTAGGCATTCAAGGAAACCAATCATTGTAAACCTGAATCCTGATGGAAGCTATAGTTGGGAGAAGATTGTAACTGAAGCTGCTGCAGCTGATGCAAGACCTCAAGTGATGGTAACAGTTATTTATATGTTTTGTATGTTTAACAACTTATAATATATCGAAAATTAGTTTCTAATAAAAATTTAATTTCAACAGCATTTTCCTAAGCAATTGTCTACATTGTTTTTGGGAGTAAAACAAAACAAGATGTTGGTCCAAGCTGGAGCACGAGATATATTCTCTTGCGAGCTTATCACAGCGGGAAGGAATGCAGCTGAAAAATATATATCAAAAGAGTGGTCCAGGTTTGTGAGAAGAAACAACCTCCAAGCTGGAGACAAGCTCATTTTCACTCTTCAGAACCCACCAACAAAACTCCTGATTCAGATCATCCGTTGTAGTGTGCACGACTGAATGTTAATTTGATTTCCTTTAATTTTAACCTGGATTTATGCTTTTTAATTATAACCTGGATTTATCCGTTGTAGCGTTGTTTGAGCATCCTTGGTTTGCTTAAGTACTTTTGAGTATTCTTACTCACAACTGACTTTGTTTTGTTTATAATGTTGTCCTCTATGTGCAAAAGACATGTTTTCTGGATTTATAATTGAGTATCCTTATTAGCTTTTAGAGCTTTTGAATGCAGTTTTTGGTAATATGCTTAATATATATTATGATATTTTATTAGTATCTCTAATTGCAGTGGTTACATAGATTGTGACTCTTCTTTGTGTATAATAATAACAGGTTTTGATTGATAATGATTGATTAACTTTAGAATGTGAGATCACTAATTGTTGGAGGGGCACTAATTGTTTTCTAGGTATTAGGGACTAATTTGTTTTGTAGGTATTAGGGACTAACTTGAGAGAGTGAGTGAGTGTTCTCCTATAACCTTCTATAATCAATGGCATTCTTCCTCCATGCCAATGGCATTCTTCTATAACCTTCTTTATGATGTGATTCATCAATGTTCTTCCTCTATGCCAAGATTTTTGTCCTCTTTATGGTTTTGATTTGTAGGTATTAGGAACTAACTTGAGAGAGTGACTGAATGATAACCAATGGTATCACTTTATGCTATCAAATTTCTGTGGTTCATCAACTTTATTTTGATTTGATGCTACAATTCATAGTTTTGAAGGTTGAGAGATGAATTGGTTCCTTTAATTGGTTCCTTTTGATTTAATGATGCGATAAAATTTGAAGGTGATTCCTTTAATTGGTTCTTACTTCTTAGACAAAGTTTTGAGCAACTTGAGTTGGATGATGAATTGGCAAGGCAATGTTGAGAGAAAGAGACTTCATTCCATATCAATGTATCAAACTCTTATTCTTGATTGATATAAATGTGCTCATGTTGGTAATCTTTTTTGTTTGATATCTTTTCTTTTCTTGAAACATAATTGGATGATATTGTGCTAACTAATATTGCTCATAATTGTTTGATATCTTTTCTTTTCTCTAAAGCAAGGACTAATTGTGTTAATGATGATAGTGTGTAATCCTACATAAGTTTTTGTGAGAAGTCATGTATGGTATATATGTAAGGCACTCTTGAGAATATCCCTTAAGCTTTTTTTTCTCTCTTTATCATGGAACACAATGCTCTCTTGAAATCCTACTAATATGCTTTAATTTGTATTTATGTCTCATTGTCTAAAATCTACTTCATTACTTGCATTCTTTAATGTTTGTTATTTTATTATCTCCGTTTTTACTTTTGTATCTTTAACATTCACTTTAAAGTCTAAAACTCTTTAACTTCAAATTACATTAGCAAGGTTTAAAGCTCTACATTGAGATCTTTGAAATATAACACATTTAGAACTTCTATAACACATTTTAGACTTTTAGTTTGACATTTTCAATCAATTAAAATATCCACCTTAGAGGGCTTTAACAAAAATATTGTATCATTAATAAGCTAATTTATAGCAACTTAACTACTGTGATTAAACAAAACATTTTTAACTCCAAACAACAACCATGATTGGTACCAACCATGATTGATATATGTATGAAACTCCGTCAAACCCGTGCAACGCACGGGTCGGCGTCTAGTTTGTATTAATAATGATAGATTGCACCCTTACATTTTGTAACCAAAAAAAATTATTTATTGTAACCAAAAAAAGATTGCACCCTTACATTTGATATTTAAAAGGCAAGTTCACATCAGTGTTTATTGAGACAAAATCAATGGGATCCTCTTTTGCAATTAAGGATTAAATTATTGTAAAAATAAAAGAGAGGATGGAGTTAAAAGATTAAAAGTGGTATTTTAAAATGTAAATGACTAAAATTGTGATAGAAAAATTCTGAACTACTTTTTTAAAAAATAATTATTAAACCTTTTATTAATTCTTTTTTATATATGTATTTTATAAAATAATTTGGTTATAAAATAATAAGGACGGAGCTTGGAAGGATTATGGTTTAGCTGAGTGTGGCGGTGTTATCCGAGGTAGTCAAGGAGAGTGGCTTGGTGGTTTCGCAAAGGGTGTGGGATCATGTATTGCCTTTGTACTGAAATTGTGGGGAGTTTTTGAAGGACGGGAATATGCGTAGAGGTTGGAGTTTCTGACAATTGAAAAATTGTAAATATATATTTTTTAAAATAATTATTAGTTCAACCGGTAAAATATGCCGAAATTGTTAAGCCATACGTCATGATCCGAGTTCGAACCCGGGATCTCACAATTATGTGAGTTTAATTTCAGTGGATTACCACTAGGGGTGGCAAAGCGGGCGGTCCGTCCCGTTTAGGCCCGCACCGCCTAAAGCCCGCCTAAAAGCGGAGTGTGGCGGGGCGGGTCAACTTAGGTATCCGAACTCAAAACTCATGCCCACCCTGTTTATTGGCGGGCCAGCCCGCTAAACACTTTTTTTTTTTACAGTTTTAATTATTAAATTAATTACAAAATTATTTAGCATTATCGACCAAAAAGGCCAACAAAATATATTTTTTAAGAGTGCATAATAGAACTTCAACGATACCAAAACCAAATACAAAATGAAAACAAACACACTTTAAATTACATTAAAACACCACTCGGTTCAATGTTGCTATGACAATGTTAATGCAAAATACCATCAAAACAACTTCACAATACCAAAAAATCTAACTATGTCAATGTTGCTATACACTAATATGCATTCTTGAGGCATTCATATGTATTAACTTGTAAAAAGTGTTTTATGTCTTTCACTAATCATGCTAAATTTATTTCGCCTCTCAATCTGCTTTCATTAAGAGCTTTTGCAACACTAGTGTAATTAATTTATAATTGTTCAGTTATTTGTAAGAAATTTGGAAAATGTGAAATAGGAGACTTGCTATAAAATAGACTAAAAACATACTTTGTTATACATCAGAAATAAAAACCGTAAATGACATAACTTCACAAGACAAAAGATTAGATAGATGAGTTTTAAATGACAAATCGAAACTTGTTAAAGTTAAAAAAGACAAGAAAAATGCGAATAAACCTTTAATTTTTATTCAGTTCACGTGCTATTCAATGTTTTATCACCTTATCATAATTTTAGTTTAGGATGCACACTAACTATATTATTCTAAAAGATTAAAAAACTTGAAATTAAAATTTTAAATAAGCTTAAAATGACTTATTTTCATCTAAGTAAAAAAAATAATAAAAAATTAACAAAGCCCGCGGGCAAGCCCGCCCCATCCCATTTTTTAAGCGGGCTAGGCGGGGCGGGCCAACTTAAGGTACCGAGCCGAAAACCTCAGCCCAACCCGTCCAAAATGACGGGTCAAACGTGTCGGTCTGACAGACTCAACCCGTTTTGCCATCCCTGTTGGGTTCAGATCCACTACATTTTCTTATCCTCCTTTTATTCCAGTTTTTTCTACAGATGAAGGACACTTGGCAATGAAGAATTTCAATGGCTATGATTAAAAATTCAACTTAAGAAAGCCACATAGAAACACTTCTGTGAACTAACAGGTTTCCCTGTCTCTTTGTCTTCTTGCCACTGCCTAATGAACCACCCCAACGTCGCCGTCACACTGTTACCGCTGCCACTACATCACTGTTTCGATTTCGTTGTTCAATTAGTTTCTCAAGTCCACTACAGCTTCCCTTTTTCAATTTAATTGTCAATTAAAATCATGGGTTACAAATAACACTTTAGAAAATTATTCGCCGCCACAGCAGGGGTCGAAGAGCACGACCAAGATCTCTGCCGTTAGTGATGGCGTTTTAGATCTCCGAGAACGAGGCGATGAAGAGTGGTTGTGTTGGATACGATGGCGAGATGAAAACGCGGCGAAATTTTGTCACTTCATCTTAAATTATTTTTTTTTTGAAAGTAAACAACCTATAGCATTTCATTATTAAGAATGTTAACAATACAAGTGGGTATATCAATGAAAAGGTGGAAACTAGCTATAGAAGTGGCCACCCTTCCTAAAACATGAGCAACCTCATTTGCTTGTCTCTTAATAAACTCAACACTAGAGTTTCTAAAATAAGTTTTATGCAAACAAACACAATCTCTATTAATATCACCAAGCTCAGACACATTATTACGCTTACTATGAAAGCTTGTAACAACGTTCTTGGAGTCTAGTTCAAAGTCCACATTTTCCAGCTGCAAATCATGAACCCAGTTCAGAGCGCTAGGCAAACCGAGAGCTTCACCAATATCAGTATCTGTGATCGGTGACATCCATTCAGTTTTGGCTAGAACAAATTGTCCTTGATCATCTCGTATACACATTCCTATTCCAGCTTTATTAAATCAGATGCACACTCATCGAGCTTATGCATAATATCACCAGCATTATATGTACTCCAATTATGTCTCACAAATTTTGCAAATTCCGGTTCTTCTAACCAGGCCATCTCGAATTTGAAATGCCTAGGTACATCAGAGGAAGTAGCCGATAAACACTCCAACCTAGCGTTAGGAAAATTTTGGCTCAAAGTATCATTTACTAAAGCTCTGTCCAGTTTTACTTCCACTGTCCCGTTTGTTCCCAAGCTTTTGAACCAAGTAAATTGATATCCATGCATGTTTAAATCAAATAGGCCAGCGTCCACTACTGCTTCTCTAAATCCATTAATCAACCAATTGGCTCTGTCCACTATTTCTTTCTTTTCATCGGATGAAAGTATGTCGTTAAAGTCCCAAATAACACACCAAGGTAAATTAGAAAGATTAGCAAGTTGCCTAAGAAAATTCTAAGAATCTCTTCTACGACTACCTTCTGGATACCCATAAAATCCTGTCAATCTCCAATTTCCTCTAACTGGGTCATTCACAGTAATATCAACATGATTGGAAGAAAAATTGGTGATAGTACAGTCAATATTATTATTCGAATATACAGCCACGCCTCCTCCTCTCCCTTCCCGATCAGCAGCAAAACAAGAATCAAAACTCAATTCATAACGCATATCATTAGTTTTATTCGAATTAATCAAAGTCTCATACAAGAGCATTACATCCGATTTATACCTACGGATGATGAATTTCAAATGTAGGATTGCACTCGGGTTTCCCAAGCCCCGACAATTCCAGCCGATGATACTCATTTTTCTTGGCAAGCCTGTGTCTCAATTCCCACCATTACAACATCAACATAAAGCAATGGGTTACCAAGCATGGATAATATCACTGCCAGCATATGTATTGTTACCATCAACTTACTATACTCATTAGTAGCAGGCCTGGTGTGGTTGTAATGCATATGAAGACTCTTCATGAATATCAAATTCCCAAACAAAGAGAAAACCTCACAATAGACATCAAATTGATAAAGCAACAGTTCTGGTAAAGTTTGTATGGGGGGTAAGTCCAAGTATATTTATGATAATATATATGTGTGATTACAAAAAATACCAGTCCTTTACAATGAATTTCTCCCCTCTATTTATAGAGGAGGATTGTGAAGTCAAATATCTAAAAGTCACCCCCACTCCTCTTCAGGGAGATCGTGGGTGGTTTTCCACCGTCTCCGCCGTATTTTTGGGTGGTTATGGGTGGTTCTCCGCCTTTTGGGGTTGCCGTTGTGGCAGTAGTGGGTGGTTTCCGCCGAGCCACGTGGAGTAAGTGAGTGGTTACTTTATTCTTCCTGTGGGTGGATCGCGCCCGAGGGTGTGGTAATCTTCCAACGCCGCGTCTTGCTTTCCCGCCACAGACGCCGCGCCTTGCTTTCCCGCCAAAGATGCTATTTGAACTATTGGATCATGGATTGGGCCTTTCTCTTATTGGGCCTGTAGAATTTCGCTAAGTCCACAACCCCCCAAGCACGAGGCTCAAAGAGGCGAAGTGGTGATAGTGGCCGGACGTGGGGGGAGTAACCGCCCATTACTTCTCTTTCCCTTTCTTACTCTGGCTATAAATACGGGTATTTGCGCAGGTAGACTCACTCACCACCCATCTGTTCTTTGCCTAACCAATATTCCCATTATGAGTTCTCCTACTCCTTGCTCAGAATCACCTGCCATGCCTGTTCTTAGGCAGCTACGAAACGTGCTATGCTACGATACTGACGACCTGATGGATCAAGTGGAAGACTTTACTTCCATGGTAAAAGAGCTCCAAGATTATTCGTGGAGGCTCACAGACCAGGAACGTGCTTTCTTGGCTGTGGTGCAGGAGCTGGCGAAGAGGTTGGCGGATGACGCCGCCTTCGTTGTGACAACGAAAAACGTGGAGTACTACCAAAGAGAGGTTGCCGAGGCTCTGGAGAAAAGAACTGAGGCGACTAAAGAGCGTGTCAAGTCTCAGGAGGAGATAATGGCCCTCTCCCTTTCAGCGGAGGAGGCCATAGAGAGGAGGATTGACGTCCTGGAGAGTCAGCTAAGGCCTCTCATGAAGAGGAAGAGGAACCTTCAGATGGATATCCAGTACGATGTCGCCAAGCTGATAAGAACTCGCTCTACTCTCTGCCGTCTACAGGAAAGAGATGATGCCCTCACGGACGACATGCGGAAGCTTGCTATGGATGCAGAGTTGGCGAAGGAGAGGAAAAACTTGATGGAGGAGTGTCACGCCCGTGCCGTCGAGGCGGCATATAAAGCGTTTTAAGTAGTTTTTCTTTTGTCGTTTCCCTTGTATTTTGTTTTCCTTTGTAATTCCTTCAAATGGCGTTGAGTTCTTTCCGCTTTGTTATGTAATCTATGCTTTCAACTTTTTAATGAATGAACATTTCCTTTATTCTGGTATTTCTTTTCCGTCATGCACTCCTTGTTTTCCTTTGTGGCGTACTTAACCTCGCCTATTGGCGTTGTACTTGCATTGGAACCGTTTGGCATTCTCGCCTAACTTGGGGACGCGTGTCCGTGCTTTACACGTATACGGGTGCTTTCCTTTACCCAATGGGTATTAGGACGTTTCAAATTTCCCTCCACTAACTTGCGATTTTGCTATAAAACGAAGTCTTTGTTGCGATTGTAGTTCATCCTCATCTGCATTCTCGTTTTCTTTTCGATCTCTTTTCCTCTTCCAAAACCCACTTTACGCGGTTATTTTGCTGGGCTAGTTTTTCGCCCCACGATCACCACTCCCTTCCTTCGTCCGACATTTAAGGTAACCCCTCTTTCACTTCCTCTGTATTCTTTATTTCTATCTCGAATTTCTTTTTTGATTTCTAGGTGAAATTCCTGGCACGCTACGCACGATGCTCTACTCGATGCTCTAACAATCTATCTGCCCTCGCGCTTAACAGAGTGAAAATAAACAAGCAAACAAATAAAGAACACAAGTTATTTGTTAACCCAGTTCGGCGCAAACAGCGACCTACGTCTGGGGGATACCAATCCAGGAAGGAATATCACTATAATAGTCCTAGTTCTAAGTTACCAGCAAACGCCCCGTTTACAACTTATAACCTAGGCACTACCAATGACTCTTCTACCTAGGAACTCCTAGATATGAGATCCCATCTCACTCCCTTACAACCTTACAAACAGCAAGGATTTCAATACACAAAGACAAAAACAGTTTTGGAGACACACTCCTAAAACTACACACTCGTACCTAAAGGCTTAGAGTGTTACACACACAAAAAGTCCTATCTCCGTGCTTCAAAGCTTGGGAGAAAGAACTCACAATTACAACTCAAAGGACACGTCCTAAGCTTGCATCAAGGTGACACAAGAAAGGCTCACAATCACAAAGACACACGCAAAACCTAATACTGAATACAAGCACAAAGACAGCGTGAACAACTAACTCAAATTAGGGTTTTGCAACTCCTTTAAATACTTCAGAAAATAGCACATGCATGGGCTTCAAATCTTTGACCCAAGCATTAACTTCACATTAAATAATATGAGATTCTTTAGCAAATATATTCTTCAAAGAGATACTCCTCAGAAATATTCTTGAACTGAATCTGAAGCATTAAGAACCTTCCTTATATAAAAACATATCAAACGCGCCATGCAATATTCATGAGAGAGAAACAAAACATTCCATAAATAGTATTTGTCATGAGCGCTCCTCCTGAGCATATATCAATGCTCTACACAATGCCTGAGCATCGGATCGCACATCTTGCACAAAGTTTATTTCCAAAAATGCAGCCAATATCAAAGACTCAACACTAGGGGTAAATCAAAAAAATAAATTTTGCAGGGGGTAATCTCAAAGAAAAAAATTGCAGGGGGGTAACGCAAAACTCGCATACTTTGCAGGGGGTAAAGACCTATTAACCCTAGCGAAAATGGTTATTTTGCGAAGTCTAAGTGACGACGAAGAGGGGGGTTTCACCAAAATTCCTCCTCGAGGCTCCGCTTTAGCGACCCAAATTCGTAACTATCATACTAGAGCCGATGATTCTATTGACTATGATGGTTATTTTAAATCTTTGATAAACGTTCCTTTTAGTTCTATCGACTCTAGCAGTTCTGATGAGAGTGGTGATAGTGATTGTATGATAATTTCGCCTTCGTCTTTCACGGGGAAGCGACGGGATTCCAGTCTAGCCATTGTTGTTGTTGAGCCTAGGTTGGAGACGATGAAAGTTTCCTCCAAATATCTAACTCTTGAATCGGTGGCCAGGTTTAGGGGACTCTACGCGCTCTCCGGTTCTGGTGACGAGGCTGATGTTATCACGGAGCCGGTGGGCGAGGTTGAGTATGTCACCCATGTCAACTCCCAACCGCCTCATTATTTTTACATGTATTCTTCCTTGATAGATAGTTTCAACCTTTGGTTCCCTTTCACTCCTTTTGAGGTTTCTATGCTAAAAACCATGAATGTCGCTCCCTGCCAACTTACTCCTAATAGTTGGGCTTATATCAAAGGCTTCGAGCTTTTATGCCGGGGTTTGGAAATAGACCAACCTTCCGTCGTCGTCTTCTTTTCTTTCTTTACTATAAAAAATGTGTCTCCTGACTCTCCGGTTGCTTTGGTCAGCCAGGCCCATCATGGCCGCTTTCACCTTTTCGCCTCCAATTTTAAAAACTACAAGCCAACCTTCCTTCGTGTCCGTTGTGGGCCTAACTGCCCTGATATTATGTTCGATTCCTACCAAGAGCCCTTATTTCCCTTTTACTGGACCTCTAACCCTAGGGTGATAAAAGGGGCTATTTACGAGAGTCTTAGTGAGTTTGAGAAAGCTACTGTGGCGTACGTTGAGACGCTTTGTATTATGAGCATCAGTGACCTTCTCCACACCGAAAGCAGTCTTGCACTGTTAGAGGCTTATTTGAGTAAGTTTGGATGTTGCCATTATTGCCTCCTTGAGTTATCCACGTCATTTTCCTTACTTTATGTGGTCTAACGCTCTTCTATTTGTTTTTGGAGAAAAAATGAGGCCTTTTGATGAAAGTGAGAGGATGAAGTTCATCCTGAGGACGAGGGCAAAAAGCAACAGGCGGATGACGACTCCGTTGATCCCTTAACCCAGCTGATGGTGACGGATGGCGCCAGCAAGAATAAGAGGGGAAGGAAATACCAAGGGCGTACTTCTGTTTTGGATCTGGTAAAGGGGATGAGGCTAGAGTTAGTGTCGTAGATTTGTCCTCGCCAAAGAAGAAGAAAACAAAACTTGTTGTTGAAGAGGGGGGTGTCCTCCATGATGAGGAGAGGACTCCTTCTCCGCCTCGCTTCCATGTCGACGCTATTCCCTCTGCTCCTACTCCTGTGGCTGACGCAATTCCGACCTCGCCTTGGGATCCGTTGTTTAACCCAGAGCTGTTCTTGGAGAAGATGGTGGCGATGTCTGGTGGTTCATCTTGCTTTGGTTCCACTTCTACAGACGAGTTGATTAAGATGTCTCTGGGCCATGAGCTCAAGGGTCTTTTGCTCAACTATGCTCTAGCGGCTCGCCAACGGGGGGAGGTGGCTTCCGCTAAGGAAAGACTAAAGGTGGTTGACGATAACTTGGTCCAGATTGAGAAGGAATATACCGAGACCAAGGATAAACTCAGCAAGGATATCCAGGATCAGAAGACTGACTATAACAGGCGGGTAGAGGAGCTGAAGAAAGAGCAGGAGACAGCCGTTGAGAAGTTGAAGGCGGACCATGCTGCCGCAATAAAGAGGCTGGAGGAGGCGTCTGCTGCCAAAGATGGTCAGATTGCTGAGCTCCTGAGGGAGAAGGCGTCCTGGATTGAAGAGAAAGATGGTCTGAAAGACTCCATTGGACTCTAGTATGATGAAGGATTCCGCTTCGCCTTGGAACAAGTAAAGGTGTTGTTCCCCGATATTGACGCTGCACGCCTAGGCGAGGCAAACGCTTTGTCGAAGATTGTCAATGGCGCCCTGGTTCCCTTTGCCCCTGTGGAGTGATCTGCTTTTTGCTTTGTAATGTAGTAGTTTTCGGATGTTGTATGGTATGCCCTTGTGTGGCTTTTTTGTATGAACCTTATACATGCCCTTCGTGGCCTTTTGACGATTTTTATGATGCCCTTCGTGGCGTTTTTTATATAATTTCCGCACTTCTCTTATCTCTTTATAACTTTTGTTGTATCTTTGGCGTGGTTGTAGTTAATCTATTGAAAGGTGTTCTTGCCTATTCAATTGGACGGGCGTCGCCCTTGCGCATTTTCCCGCGAAGTCCTTTGTAATTCCCAATGTAGTCAAAGTAGTCATTAAAGCGTGGTGCGGTTTCCCGTACAGTCAAACTTGAGTAGTTGTAACCACTTTGCATGCATTTATTGTGAACCGGTTAGCAACCTCCTATAAATACTTGTTTTCTTCTCTTCTTTTCTTCATTCGTTTCTTCGATCCAGATCAAAGTCCCGGAAAGAGAAAAGAGAGAAGGAAGAATCCACCCTTGAGTCCGGACATGCTAAGAATTCCCCTAAGGTTCAGGCGGAATCTCATGTAGTCATGTCTGATTCTTCTGGTTCTGATGACGAAGATTATATGGAGTTCTTGAAAACTTATGATCCTCAGGAATCCTATCCCGGGACGCCGTCTTTAGGGTATCGCCATTTCTATTTCTGACGTATCCAACTCGTAAGATTTATAGATAACGCCAAGGTGTTTCAACTCGTTTCCGTCGTATCCTACTCGTAAGATTTATGGATATCGCCGTTTCTATTTCTGACGTATCCAACTCGTAAGATTTACAGATAACGCCAAGGTGTTTCAACTCGTTTCCGTCGTATCCTACTCGTAAGATTTATGGATATCGTCGTTTCTATTTCTGACGTATCCAACTCGTAAGATTTACAGATAACGCCAAGGTATTTCAACTCGTTTCCTTTTTCGTCAACTGCAAACATGAAGTTTAAAGCAATATAGTGATTCATCCGAGAAATTGTAATAATAACTTTATTTATTAAGAGGAATCTTGGCATTTTGTAATAATAACTTTATTTATTAAGAGTTTCTCGTCATTTTAATTTTAATTCAGTGCTACATGCATTTCTTTTTATCTTTTTGAAAAATAAAAACAAAGGGAATAAATAAAAGGAGATATCTCTTTGATGGCGAGGCGAGGTGGCTTCTGGAGTAGACTTCGCCTCCCAGGCGCTGTTGGCTTAGCTGTAGTAGAATCTAAGGTTTGAAATATTCCATGTCTTGTGCAAAACCTCTCCCTCCATTGTCTCTAGCCTATATGCTCCGCCCTCAAAGACTTCATTGATTCTAAATGGGCCTTCCCAGTTTGCTGCTAGCTTTCCTCCTTTGTCCTTTGCCATTGGCCTTTTCAAGACCAAGTCGCCTTCCTTGAATCTTCTAGGTATTACTCTTGTGTTGTACCTTCTTCCCGCTCTCTGCTTTGTCACGAACTCTCTAAAGTCCGCTTTGTCTCTCAGCTCCTGTATCAAGTCTAAATTTTCTTGCAGCGCCTCATTGTTTTCCTGTTCCGTCGTGGTATCACGTCGCCAACTTGGTGGATTTATTTCCGTTGGAATCATGGCGTCTGCTCCGTACACCATGGTGAATGGCGCTTCTCCTGTTGATGATTGAGGGGTTGTGTGGTAGGACCATGGTATGGCTGTGAGATGAGCCACCCATGCTTCCCATTTGCTTGATAGCCTTCTCTTTAAGGCTTTCAGTATGACTTTATTGGCCGATTCAGCCTGTCTGTTGGCTTGGGGGTGCTCAATGGATATGAACGTATTTTGAATCCCCTTTTCTTTACAAAAATTTACCACCTTCTCGCTTGCGAACTATGTTCCATTATCCGACACGATGTACTTGGGTAATCCGAATCTGCATATGATCTTTCTCCAATAAAACTTTTTCACTTGTTATGCCGAGATGCTTGATAGGGGTTCTACTTCAACCCATTTGGTGAAGTAATCCACGGTGAAGCGGCCGGAAAAAACGCCCCGAGCGTAATGAACGCTCGAAATGACTACAGAGTCGCCACCGAACTTTATTCATTCCCGTAGGAAAAGGAAAATATCGATAAAACCTAGAAAGCAACGGAAAGATGGTCATCGCAACCATTTCCGGGTTCGGGAGTCGATTATGCAAGGGGAAGGTATTAGCACCCCTCACATCCGTTGTACTCAACGGGAACCTTCTTGTTAGCTTAGGGTTAAAAAGTGTTTTTAATTTGTTTGCATGCTTTTCCTTATTGATAAAATAATTACAAGAGGGGAAAAAGTTAGTTTTTTATTATTGTGCTTGACGGTTGTTGGATCCCGCTCCTACGTATTCCCAAGTGCAATGGGAAAATCAAAGCTACGTAGTTCTTTAGGTAGAAAATATTTGTGGGTTGGTTGATTTTATTTGTGAAAATGGTTTAGTCGCGCTTGGGCGAAAAAGTTGGCTTGATTAAAAGAAAATGATTAACTTGCACTTGGGCGAAAAATGTTTGCTTGCTGAATAAAAAAAATGACTTGCTCGCACTTGGGCGAAAAAAGGTTTGCTCGATAAAAAGAAAAGTGACTGACTCGCGCTTGGGCGAAAAAGTTTAAAATGATTTACTCGCACTTGGGCGAAAAAAGGTTTGCTTGATAAATAAAAATGATTGGCTCGCACTTGGGCGTGAAAAGAACAAAGTTTGGTGAGTTGAGATTAATTATTTTTTTTATGTTGGAAAGATACTATATTAAAACAAAATTTATTTTAATGAGTTAGCAAAGACCAAAGTAATATAAAAATAGATAATGCTGAATTAATAAAGTTTTTAGGACCAGAGAACTCTGGAAACATATAGCTGAATTAATTTACAAGTAAATGCCTTAAATTAAATAAATGCAGTAAATAAAATAAAGGTGAAGGACCAGAGTACTCTGGAAACAGTTGGTGCAGGTGTGTGATTTTTTTGTGTTTTGTTATTATTATTTATTGAAATAAAATAAAAATGCATTAAATTAAATAAATGATGTAAATTAAATAAATGCAGTAAATAAAATAAAAATAAAAGTGAAGGACCAGAGTACTCTGTGTCATACCCTAATTTTGCCCCATGATATTTTTTTACTTTTGCATCTTTTAGAAAATAAGTCAACAAAGTCAAAACTTTGACCAAAAGTCAACAAAGTCAAAATGTTGACTAAAAAGTCAACAAAATCCCTTTTTGATTTAAAAAATCAATGTTGACACAAAAAACACATGGAATTATTTTTTCTTGCATGATTTTGCATGACATGATCATAAATGTTGAATTTTTACCATTTTGCCCTTCCATCATTTGTTATTTCTTATTTCTTATTAGTTACTTGCATTACAAGAAACCTTTAAAAAATCAAATTTCAATTCTTTTTTTCCTTCCATTTTTAATCCATAAATATTTCACATAATCATATCTCATCATGCATATTTTTATTCTTGCATTTTTATTTTTTATTATATCATGTATTATTTTTAATTTATTCAAAAAATGATAAAAAAAATCAAGGAAGGGTAGCAAAATTTCTCATTTCCTTTACACCTCATCAAACCTAGAATGTTCTATTTTCTCAACACCTCATCACCATTTTTTTTTTTTTGGAACAAAAAGGATCAAAAATAGTACAAAATATCTCAAGAACAAAAATTCCATTTTGCCCTCACTCACTCTCACAAATCACTAACTAACCTACCCTAATCCTTCTCTATAAATAGAGGCATCAATTTCAGTGCCCTAGGGTTGACAAGAGACAGAAAACGGCGCAGCTACCATTACTCAAACAACTCCATTTTTTTCTTCATTTTCAAAAAATTCAAAACTCACAATCTCACCCCAAGCTCTGAGCTTATCCATCAAAACATCTTTGTTACATATCCAGAGAAAGGAATCAACCATTTTCAGTGCAGAAAGGTGAAGGAATTGGAGTAAGGAGTAGCCACGGCACCAAGGAAAAAGATAAGCTCAAGTAGGACGATTCAGAAGCCTATTCAGGTAAGTACCTATACCAATCAACTCCTCATCATGTTTAGAAGCTTTCTAGTTTGCTAGTTTTTCTTATTTTGGCCTGAACTGTGTTTTTGAATTTTTGATTGTGGAACGTTTCTTCTTCGTTTTTGAATTTTTACGATGATTCGAGAAAAACTAGTATCATATTTGGAATCTACGTGAAAAAACGAGTAAAACTGTGTGTGATTTGTCCTGTTTCGTGGCGTTTTGAAAACTCCGGTGACCGGAGTTGTCACCGGAGACGGCGAGACTCGCCGGAGAAGACGACCGTGCCATGGTCTTTCTTCTTCGCTGAGTTTAAATCTCAGCCGTTGGATCTTGATCTTTGTTTCTGTGCGTTGATTTCTTGTTTAAAACGGAGCCGTCAGATCTCATTTAAATGAGATCTGACGGCGTTGATGACCCTGGCGCATGTTTTGTTTGGTAGAACGCCACACCAGATCCCTGATCTGGATCAGTAAGCCCAGACCCTTTGATCTTGATCAGGTGGTCCTGATCACGCGTGCGTACGCTACGCTGCGTCTCAGTGGCTGCACCCAATTGTTTTTTTGCTGACTTTTTATTTTTTTGTTTGACCTGGCGTACGGACTGGGCTTCAGGCCCAGAAGCGCTACCCACACCCCCTGTTTTTTACTAGTCTTCATTATTTGCACCCCCTTTCAGCTTATGATTATAATTGATTTTTAGCTCATTTGAAAAAGCACTTATGTGACTTATTAGCTTATTTAAGCTTATTAAGTCACTGATTATGCTTATATTATTTTTTTCCTATTTGTGATTTTCTTTTTTCAACTTATTTTCATAAGTGATTCTCAATTAAGCTATTTTGCGCATAAGTGCTTATTTAGGGTTTCAAAAAGCTCTTTAGCTTATTTGACCCTAATTTTTGCACAACATTGATTTCAAATACAGTGTTCATTGTGTGTAATCAATCTCCAAACCTTTTCAACTTATTTTCATAAGTCCTTTTAACTTAAGTGTTTTTTTTTTTTAACTTAATCCAATAAGTGCTTATTTGAACCAAAAGCTCTTTAGCTTGTTTGGGTCAATATTTAGCACTAGATTAATTAACCTTCCAGAATTTATGACTTGAAGTTTGTGACCTTGTTTGCTTAAGTTGTTTGTTTTTTGCTTTTAGCTTATTCCAATAAGTGCTTATTTGAACTAAAATAGCTTTCTAGCTTATTTAAGTCGTTTTTGCCCAAACCAAACTTGTTTCAATGTTAGGTTCTTACTTTAATTCATAGTTTATGAAATAAATTGCTTTGTTTAACCTTCTTGAATGTTTAATTAGCTTCTCATAATATTTTGTTCAATGTTCGCTACTTACCTTTTGCATTTTTAGTTAATTATTGAACTATGCATAATTGCTTATCTTTGCTCCATTATTTTGTTAATGTATATAATTATCCATATCTCATTCTTGTTCATGCATTTGCATTCATTATTCTATGTTTCATGCATCTTTGTTATTAATTGATTAGTAATGTGATAACTCTACTCTCTTATCCTCTTTCCCTTTCCATTTCCTTTTGTCTGATGCTTGGACTTTTAATTTCTTTTCTTAATCAAAACTAAAAAGACTTTTGCAATAAATAAGGGTTGAAAAAGGGGGAATCTGTCATTTGATTCTTTCCCCATGGGTTAGCTTGGTCGCTAGACATTTGACTAGTGCTCGTGGGCTGCTCTCAATCTAAACCAACATTAAAATCAATCAACACTCGTCTTTTTCTTTTTGAACACTTTTTCCTTAATCAAATTAATAAAGACTTTCATAATAAAAGGATGAAAAAGGGGGAATCTGTCATTTGATTCTTTCCTCCCGGGTTAACTTGGTCGCTAGACATTTGACTAGTGCTCGTGAGTTAGCTCTCATTCTGAAACCAAAACAAGCGTTAAAACTTAAACCCACACACTCAAACTTCTTTTCAGAAAACATGGATATGCGCTTTATCCATTCCTCTGATACATACACAGCTTAAGCCTCTGATTAGAGCATACAAGCGTCGTTGTATCAGCGGAATGCGAACTAAGCAACATCCGTTATTCAACTCTTTTTTCAATGGGTACACGTTTTATCTACTCCTCTGACACACACACAGCTTAAGCCTCTGATCAGAGCATACAAGCGTCGTTGTGTCAGCGGAATACGAAATAAGCGTTATCCACTAAAATTAACCAACCACACAAACATTTTTTACCAGAACTACGTGAGTTTTGAGTTTCCCATTGCACCGGGGAATACGTAGGAGCGGGCTCCTACAACCGTCAAACTCGACTAATAAAAACCCTTTTTTTTAATTTATTTGGAAACGAAGTAGAGATTAGCCAAGTGACAGATTAATTTGATAAACCTGCGCAAACAAACCCCAAACCACCTAAACGGTTCCCATCGAGTACGATGGATGCGAGGGGTGCTAACACCTTCCTCTCGCATAACCAACTCCCGAACCTAAACCAAGGTTTTCGCGATATTTTCCTTTCCCCTTCCGGGATAAATAAACGTCGATGGCGACTTCATTGTATGAAAAATGGAAGTGATTTTCCAGCCCGCTACAGCTGGCGACTTCACTGGGGACTCTTGAGAGTTAAGCCCAGTTTAGTTGGTTTGCTTGTTTGTTTGCTATTTCCAGGTTTGCAATATCTTGCTATATCTTTTATTTTCTGTCAATTATCTGCTTGGTTGGCTGTTTCTCTTCTTCTACTCCTTCTTTTTTTCTTTTTTGCCCTCGTGGCGTGGTTACTTTGAGCAGCTCTGCACCCGAGCTTGAGAAAAGCTTAGGCTAAGCTAGGGGTCGTTATGTCGGGTCGCTAGACATTTGACTAGTGCTCGTCGGCATAATCACCCCGCCTAGAGTAGATCCTCTTGGAAACGTCGGGTCGCTGGACATTTGACCAGTGCTCGTCGATGTTTCCTTGTTGGGTCCGTGACTCTAGGGACCTTTTGATTAACCGGTCTAGAACCAAACCTTGTTATTAGGGACCTCTGTTTAGAACCCGTGTCAAGGTTGCTCAACGGCCTTACCTAGAGGAGATTTCCTTTTGGACACGTATGTCGTGAGCTTGGCAATAGCGACATCGTATCCAAAGGGGTAATTCGTGAGTCTAGGCACTTTATTAAACCTAGAACGACATGTGAGAGGGATGGGTTACAGGTAACTTTGAGCCTTTCGACTTCAGAAATGTTAATTACACCTCTGTTTCACCGCGACAGAATCTGCGAATTTGCTACAAAAGTGCATTCATGCATCCATGCACTCATGCATTCAGTCATAGAAAAATATTTTTGCATAACATTTGCATAAAAAATAAAATGATGAAGCATAAAAACTTTTGCATGCATTTGCATTCATTCAAAAGACCATTATCTCATCCTCACCTGTCCATTTCAACAGTCATATCCCCGACACCAACATTGGACAAGAAACGCCTCTAGATTCATCATGGAAAATTGGCAAGAACAACATAACGACTTAAAGGGAGAGGTAGCCCAGTTGGCCGCAAAGATGGATCAGGTCCTTGAGATGTTGGCTAATCGAAGCCGACCACCGCCACTTGTGAATGAAAGAACAGCGACTACTGAACCGACAAACGTGGTGTGGCCGACTTTTGGTTTACCTCCTGGGTATACACCACCAGGTTATGTGCCTCTCGCAGATGGGGTTGCCTTTGTTCCACCACCAGTCAACAACACAGAAAATCAGGCAGGGGCAACTTTAGTTCAGCCAGAGCCTGTTCCATCTCAAGAAGTTCAAGAGGACCCTAGAAATGCTTACCTAGGTCTTGAGATACAAAGTGGTGAACCAAAACCTGATTTTGCCTTTCCTCAGTTGGAGGAAGCAAAGATGAAGTTCAAGGCTATTGAGGACCGGTTGAAAACAATAGAGGGAGATAGTGATCCACTAGACTTTACTGACATGTGCTTAGTGCCTGACTTGGTATTGCCTCCGAAGTTTAAGGTTCCAGAATTTGAGAAGTACATGGGTTTAAGTTGTCCAAAGAACCATTTGATCATGTATAGCAGAAAGATGGCGTCTTACGCCAATGATGACAAGCTGATGATTCACTGCTTTCAAGATAGCCTTGCAGGGGCATCCCTCAACTGGTACATGCAGCTAGAAGGCAGCCACATCCGATCATGGAGAGACTTGGCCAATGCTTTTATCAAGCAATATCAGTACAACTTGGATATGGCTCCCAGTCGCACCCAGTTGCAGAACATGACTCAGATTGAGGGGGAATCTTTCAAAGTGTATGCACAAAGATGGAGAGAGTTGGCAGCACAAGTACGTCCCCCACTCCAAGAGACGGAACTTGTGGATATGTTCACAAATACCTTGCAAGGGGCATACTTTGAAAGGATGATTGGTAGCGTCTCTTCTGGTTTCTCCGACTTGGTCAGGATAGGGGAAAGAATTGAAAGTGGACTCAAGAATGGAAAGATCCAAGCCACTATTGGAAGCCAAGGCAACACCGTGAAGCCTACGAGTAGCTTTGTAAAGAAGAAGGAAGATGAGGCTAATGTTGTTACTTCAAAACGGGGTCTAACAGTATCAACTCAAATCCCATACCTCCAGTACCCATATGCTGCAGCAGTACAACACCAGCAACCTCAGGGGTACTCTTTCCAGATTCCTATGAATCATGTGCCACAAGGAACTCAACAAGTACAACAGACTCAACAGCGAGCTAAAAAGGTCTTTGATCCGATTCCTGTGCCATACAGTCAACTTCTTCCCTATCTGGTACACAACAGAATGGTAACCCCTAGGGCCCTGAAGCCCATGACTGCACCGTTTCCAGTTTGGTATAACTCGGAAGCAAAATGTGAGTTTCACGAGGGGGCAGAAGGACATACCGTGGACGATTGCATAGCCTTTAAATACAAGGTTCAAGAGCTCATTGATCAGAAACTGTTAACTTTCAAGAAGGGAGAGCCCAATTGTGAAGGATAGTCCGTTGTCTGGTCATGCAAACCCATTTGTGGATGCTAGTCAAGAGTTCGAGGAGTGAATCAAGCCTTGAAATTATCATTTAAGCAGTTTCTTTCTTGTAATTTCCCTGTTTGCTAAGTATTTACTTACAGTTGAACTTTGTTTGTTTGAAATGTTAATCTTAATGAAATGATAATGCATGTTTTGAATCCATTCTTTCATGTCCATTCACTTTTCTTTCTTACTCTTCACAAAAGCAAAAAATATATATCAATAATTCTCATCTCATTTCTTTCTTTATCATTTCTGTTTGAACAAAGATTGGAGAGAGGATGATGAAAAACGAAATAACCGAGTTGCTACAGTATGCTTTCAATTAAAACCTTGCTGATGATGTAAGGCATTGTTTCAAATTCCCAAACACCGGAGAAATAAGAGAGATAATCCGTAGTCACCCCCTTTGAGCCTAGAAGTTGGTGTTTCTTTCTATACGAAAAAACCGCAATTTTTAACCCGGGGCAGGGTAGTGTTCAGTTAACTCGACCATGCGTTCGAGTTTCAAGAGAAAAAAAAAATCAAAATAAGGTGTTCCTCATCCCCCATTACAAAGGCAGTCACAATTCGCCAAACAAAATCCAAAAAAAAAAAAAGAGAAAGAAAAGCCCGCTAAGTCAAAACCTCAAAATGGCTTAGGCAAAAATTAGGGTATCCCGCTAGACTAAAAATGCAAAAGAATAGTCTAGGCAAAAGTTAGGGATTGGAAAAAATGAAAAAAAAGTGCAAAAAGCAAAAGTCACCAAGATTCATGACAAAACAAAATCATGTGACCAAAACAAAGGCAATGTGACTGCCACAACAAAGGGGAAACACATCCTTGGTTCCCGAACCATCACAGTCTTAAAAAAAAAAAAAACCTCTTAGGACTTAAACTTGTGAGTTGAGTTAATTGAACATAGGGCTGAAGATCATCACGAAGAATGGGATGGGTTAAAATCAAACTTTGAGCCTTATATCCTTTTATTCATGAACCGTGAACCAGGCCACGTTATAACCCTCAAAAGACCTAATTGAAGCAAGGTTTAGCTTGAAAGCATACGGTAGCAAGATTGTGTTAACCTGACTCCCAAAAATCTTTTGTTAATATAATACTCTCACACTTTCTTCCACAATATACATCCATGGTACATAAATACCATCTCAACTTCAATTTCAAAACTTGCATTAAAATGGCATTAGAATTACTATTCCAAACAAACAGGTTTGTCTGCAAGTCTGCACTTGACAATAAGGAAGTTCCAACTCTGAGATGTTACCAAGCAATCAAGAAGAACCTTGGGCTAATCAGGGGCAGTTATCTCAGGACTTCACTTAATCATGGGGCACATTCCCTAGAAAGGTCATTCAGCACAGACATAGTGTCCTAAGATCGCATCATGGAAAGCGGTATCGAAACCCAGATTTCAAGGACCTAACAAATCAGTTTAGAACGCTCTTAATCAGGGGCAAATCACCTTGGGATTATGCCAATCAAAAGAAAACTCTGATGACTAGGGGCAGATCACATGAGGATCCTATTGGCCCAGCCAATCATGTTTCAGAATGGCTCAATCTAGGGGCATACCTCTCAGAGAGGGAGAACCAATATCAGTAAGTTGGCCAAAAGTCAAGGGAAAAAGCAAAATACTTCAAATGCCCAACAGACTGGGGCAAGACAATATACACAGGGGCAGGTTCTCCCTATATCTTCAAGCTATTCAAGCAAAGACTGATAGATATCTGCAACCATTAAGTCCGGAGCTGGTGTCGGGGATCAACATCAACCATCATTCCACCAAAAGGCCTTGATATCAGAAACACCCACCCTCCATATGGGCATCAATCATTGTCATGCATTAGTCATGTCATTTCATTCATACAAATCATTGTCATGCATTAGTCATGTCATTTCATTCATGCAAATAAGCGTCATGCATTAGTCATGTCATTTCACTCATGTAAATCATTAGCATGCATTGATCACGTCATTTCATTCAAGCATCAGGTATGCCCCATACGACAAGACCAATGACTCAAAAAATCAAATAGCCAAATCAAACATCCACAATCAAGAACCTAATCTTGCATTGACAATTTCAAAGTCCAATGATTATTGGCAAACACCACTCAAAGTCCAATGATTATTGGCACATTCTCAAGTCCAGTCATTATTGGCGAGCCCGACTCAAAGTCCAATGACTATTGGCACACCCGCAAAGACCAATTATTATTGGTGCCCACTCAAAATCCAATATTCAATGGAACCCAAATAAAACCCAGTGTTCATTAACACCCATGTTGAAACCTGACCTCCATTAACACACAGTCATTTCATGTCATCATATACATTAGACGTGCATTTCATTTCATGCATAAATAATCATGATAAACATGCATTCATAAATCAGGTTTAAAGGTTACTCCATGCAGAATACAGCTTTTGGGTCACTTTGTCAAAAGAGGCAACTTGACTTTCCCCAACAATTTGGTTGGTGCGTTATTTCCTCAGCAGATCAGTTGAAAGATCTCCTCCCCAGTGAATTGCAAACTCCAGGGAAAATTTCTTCTACAAAGATAACCACAGCAATTTGCATAAAGATTTACTCAACTCAGATTGACCTTCAGTGAAAGCGGCTGGATAAAATCTACTCAACTCAGATTGACCTTCAGTGGAAGCGGCTGGATAAAATCTACTTAACTTCAGATTAACCTTCAGTGGGAGCGGTTGGATAAAATCTACTTAACTTCAGATTAACCTTCAGTGGGAGCGGCTGGATAAAATCTACTTAACTTCAGATTAACCTTCAGTGGGAGCGGCTGGATAAAATCTACTCAACTCAGATTGACCTTCAGTGGGAGCGGCTGGATAAAATCTACTCAACTCAGATTGACCTTCAGTGGGAGCGGCTGGATAAAATCTACTCAAGTCAGATTGACCTTCAGTGGAAGCGGCTGGAAAAAATCTACTCAACTCAGATTGACCTTCAGTGGGAGCGGCTGGATAAAATCTACTTAACTTCAGATTAACCTTCAGTGGGAGCGGCTGGATAAAATCTACTTAACTTCAGATTAACCTTCAGTGGGAGCGGCTGGATAAAATATACTCAACTCAGATTGACCTTCAGTGGGAGCGGCTGGATAAAATATACTCAACTCAGATTGACCTTCAGTGGGAGCGGCTGGATAAAATCTACTCAACTCAGATTGACCTTCAGTGGGAGCGGCTGGATAAAATCTACTCAAGTCAGATTGACCTTCAGTGGAAGCGGCTGGAAAAAATCTACTCAACTCAGATTGACCTTCAGTGGAAGCGGCTGGATAAAATCTACTCAACTTCAGATTAACCTTCAGTGGGAGCGGCTGGATAAAATCTACTCAACTTCAGATTGACCTTCAGTGGAAGCGGCTGGATAAAATCTACTTAACTTCAGATTAACCTTCAGTGGGAGCGGCTGGATAAAATCTACTTAACTTCAGATTAACCTTCAGTGGGAGCGGCTGGATAAAATCTACTCAACTCAGATCGACCTTCAGTGGAAGCGGCTGGAAAAAATCTACTCAACTACAGATTGACCTTCAGTGAAAGCGGCTGGATAAGATCTCCTCAACTTTACTAAGCTTTCAGCATAGATGGCTGGTTAAGGTTAGTCTTGCTTTAGGGTTTGCCCGGTTCCGCAAAAGGAATAACAGGGTTTGCCCGGTTCCGCAAAAGGAAAGCTAGCCAGGTATACTCGATCCACTTATCTCATCACCATTCACTTCCTGGCAAAAGTAGGGCATTCTGTATTTAATTATCTTCCACCAAAAGAATACGAATACCAGGGCTATTCGCATTCTTATGGTTTAAGCTAATTAAATAGGGGCAGCTGTCATACCCTAATTTTGCCCCATGATATTTTTTTACTTTTGCATCTTTTAGAAAATAAGTCAACAAAGTCAAAACTTTGACCAAAAGTCAACAAAGTCAAAATGTTGACTAAAAAGTCAACAAAATCCCTTTTTGATTTAAAAAATCAATGTTGACACAAAAAACACATGGAATTATTTTTTCTTGCATGATTTTGCATGGCATGATCATAAATGTTGAATTTTTACCATTTTGCCCTTCCATCATTTGTTATTTCTTATTTCTTATTAGTTACTTGCATTACAAGAAACCTTTAAAAAATCAAATTTCAATTCTTTTTTTCCTTCCATTTTTAATCCATAAATATTTCACATAATCATATCTCATCATGCATATTTTTATTCTTGCATTTTTATTTTTTATTATATCATGTATTATTTTTAATTTATTCAAAAAATGATAAAAAAAATCAAGGAAGGGTAGCAAAATTTCTCATTTCCTTTACACCTCATCAAACCTAGAATGTTCTATTTTCTCAACACCTCATCACCATTTTTTTTTTTTTTTTGGAACAAAAAGGATCAAAAATAGTACAAAATATCTCAAGAACAAAAATTCCATTTTGCCCTCACTCACTCTCACAAATCACTAACTAACCTACCCTAATCCTTCTCTATAAATAGAGGCATCAATTTCAGTGCCCTAGGGTTGACAAGAGACAGAAAACGGCGCAGCTACCATTACTCAAACAACTCCATTTTTTTCTTCATTTTCAAAAAATTCAAAACTCACAATCTCACCCCAAGCTCTGAGCTTATCCATCAAAACATCTTTGTTACATATCCAGAGAAAGGAATCAACCATTTTCAGTGCAGAAAGGTGAAGGAATTGGAGTAAGGAGTAGCCACGGCACCAAGGAAAAAGATAAGCTCAAGTAGGACGATTCAGAAGCCTATTCAGGTAAGTACCTATACCAATCAACTCCTCATCATGTTTAGAAGCTTTCTAGTTTGCTAGTTTTTCTTATTTTGGCCTGAACTGTGTTTTTGAATTTTTGATTGTGGAACGTTTCTTCTTCGTTTTTGAATTTTTACGATGATTCGAGAAAAACTAGTATCATATTTGGAATCTACGTGAAAAAACGAGTAAAACTGTGTGTGATTTGTCCTGTTTCGTGGCGTTTTGAAAACTCCGGTGACCGGAGTTGTCACCGGAGACGGCGAGACTCGCCGGAGAAGACAACCGTGCCATGGTCTTTCTTCTTCGCTGAGTTTAAATCTCAGCCGTTGGATCTTGATCTTTGTTTCTGTGCGTTGATTTCTTGTTTAAAACGGAGCCGTCAGATCTCATTTAAATGAGATCTGACGGCGTTGATGACCCTGGCGCATGTTTTGTTTGGTAGAGCGCCACACCAGATCCCTGATCTGGATCAGTAAGCCCAGACCCTTTGATCTTGATCAGGTGGTCCTGATCACGCGTGCGTACGCTATGCTGCGTCTCAGTGGCTGCACCCAATTGTTTTTTTGCTGACTTTTTATTTTTTTGTTTGACCTGGCGTACGGACTGGGCTTCAGGCCCAGAAGCGCTACCCACACCCCCTGTTTTTTACTAGTCTTCATTATTTGCACCCCCTTTCAGCTTATGATTATAATTGATTTTTAGCTTATTTGAAAAAGCACTTATGTGACTTATTAGCTTATTTAAGCTTATTAAGTCACTGATTATGCTTATATTATTTTTTTTCCTATTTGTGATTTTCTTTTTTCAACTTATTTTCATAAGTGATTCTCAATTAAGCTATTTTGCGCATAAGTGCTTATTTAGGGTTTCAAAAAGCTCTTTAGCTTATTTGACCCTAATTTTTGCACAACATTGATTTCAAATACAGTGTTCATTGTGTGTAATCAATCTCCAAACCTTTTCAACTTATTTTCATAAGTCCTTTTAACTTAAGTGTTTTTTTTTTTTAACTTAATCCAATAAGTGCTTATTTGAACCAAAAGCTCTTTAGCTTGTTTGGGTCAATATTTAGCACTAGATTAATTAACCTTCCAAAATTTATGACTTGAAGTTTGTGACCTTGTTTGCTTAAGTTGTTTGTTTTTTGCTTTTAGCTTATTCCAATAAGTGCTTATTTGAACTAAAATAGCTTTCTAGCTTATTTAAGTCGTTTTTGCCCAAACCAAACTTGTTTCAATGTTAGGTTCTTACTTTAATTCATAGTTTATGAAATAAATTGCTTTGTTTAACCTTCTTGAATGTTTAATTAGCTTCTCATAATATTTTGTTCAATGTTCGCTACTTACCTTTTGCATTTTTAGTTAATTATTGAACTATGCATAATTGCTTATCTTTGCTCCATTATTTTGTTCATGTATATAATTATCCATATCTCATTCTTGTTCATGCATTTGCATTCATTATTCTATGTTTCATGCATCTTTGTTATTAATTGATTAGTAATGTGATAACTCTACTCTCTTATCCTCTTTCCCTTTCCATTTCCTTTTGTCTGATGCTTGGACTTTTAATTTCTTTTCTTAATCAAAACTAAAAAGACTTTTGCAATAAATAAGGGTTGAAAAAGGGGGAATCTGTCATTTGATTCTTTCCCCATGGGTTAGCTTGGTCGCTAGACATTTGACTAGTGCTCGTGGGCTGCTCTCAATCTAAACCAACATTAAAATCAATCAACACTCGTCTTTTTCTTTTTGAACACTTTTTCCTTAATCAAATTAATAAAGACTTTCATAATAAAAGGATGAAAAAGGGGGAATCTGTCATTTGATTCTTTCCTCCCGGGTTAACTTGGTCGCTAGACATTTGACTAGTGCTCGTGAGTTAGCTCTCATTCTGAAACCAAAACAAGCGTTAAAACTTAAACCCACACACTCAAACTTCTTTTCAGAAAACATGGATATGCGCTTTATCCATTCCTCTGATACATACACAGCTTAAGCCTCTGATTAGAGCATACAAGCGTCGTTGTATCAGCGGAATGCGAACTAAGCAACATCTGTTATTCAACTCTTTTTTCAATGGGTACACGTTTTATCTACTCCTCTGACACACACACAGCTTAAGCCTCTGATCAGAGCATACAAGCGTCGTTGTGTCAGCGGAATACGAAATAAGCGTTATCCACTAAAATTAACCAACCACACAAACATTTTTTACCAGAACTACGTGAGTTTTGAGTTTCCCATTGCACCGGGGAATACGTAGGAGCGGGCTCCTACAACCGTCAAACTCGACTAATAAAAACCCTTTTTTTTAATTTATTTGGAAACGAAGTAGAGATTAGCCAAGTGACAGATTAATTTGATAAACCTGCGCAAACAAACCCCAAACCACCTAAACGGTTCCCATCGAGTACGATGGATGCGAGGGGTGCTAACACCTTCCTCTCGCATAACCAACTCCCGAACCTAAACCAAGGTTTTCGCGATATTTTCCTTTCCCCTTCCGGGATAAATAAACGTCGATGGCGACTTCATTGTATGAAAAATGGAAGTGATTTTCCAGCCCGCTACACTCTGGAAACAGTTGGTGCAAGTGTGTGATTTTTTTGTGTTTTGTTATTATTATGCTTTGCAATAAATTAAATGCCTTAAAATAAATGCAGTTAATGAAATAAAAAGCAAATAAATAAATAAAAACAGGAGGTGCAAATAATAAGAACTGGGGGTGTAAACAGCAGGAAGCAAAAGGAAAGAAAAAATAGTGGAAATAAATCCACCGATGGAGGAATCGAACCAGTCACCTCTCCCTCACTGGTCAATCTGCCAACCAAATGAACTATGTGCGCGTGTTTGAAATGTAATGAACTTAAATATATATGTTCTGAACAAGTCCGTGAGAAAGTTAAAAGACAGAGGGTATATATACCCAGCTCTGTTTATTTTTCATTCATTTTATAAATTCTTTCTCTCTCTTTCAGTCCGCTCTCTCTCTTCTCTCTCTGTTATTTTCGTCGCCGTAGAAGGCCGGTACGGCGGCCAGCGGCGGCGCCACCGTCTTCTCCGGCGAACTTTACCGGAAAACACTCCAAAACCAAAACTTTTTACATCAAACTTTATTGTTTTTACATGCTCGTTTCAAATCCGGAATCCAAAATTTAAAAAGG
This sequence comes from Trifolium repens, assembly GCA_030408175.1. NCBI lineage: Eukaryota > Viridiplantae > Streptophyta > Magnoliopsida > Fabales > Fabaceae > Trifolium > Trifolium repens. The sequence continues at coordinate 60,573,452 of CP125837.1, read as the reverse complement.
CTCACCAATCGACCGGATCGGAGAGACAAACGGCGGTGACGAAAAACTCTCTTCTCTCCCGCCTCTGTTTCGTTCTTCTTTCTTCTTTTGTTTTGTTATTTTTGCTTTCTGTTTGGTCTACTGTGTTGGATTTGTGGATGATTGAATGGAATGAGAAATTAGTGAGATTGGTTCTGATATGGTGTATGAGAATGAGAGTATGAAGTTGTGAATTATGCAGTATGAGAGGTATTTGGGTTTCTGAGTTTTTGTTCCTTCATCCCCTTCTTCTGGTTTCTGCCTCTCTATTTATAGAGATGATGATGAATGGAATAGACCATTGGATAATTCTTTGAACTGGGTAAAGGAATGTTTTTGTTACTGTTTGATACTAAAATAAATGGAAAAGAAATTGAGAAACGGGGGAGGAGGACGTGTTCTTCGCCTGTCCAAGCTTTCTTTTTCTGATTTTTTGTTGTTAATAATTATTAATAATAATAAAAATAAATTAAAAGAAAAAAGAACAAAAGAAGAGGAGGGGCGTAGCAAGCTAATACTATTTTGTTTCTTTTTTTGGTTTTGTTTTATATATAATAATAATAATAATAATAATAATAATAATAATAAATAATAATAATAACAAATTAATAATGGTAATTAATAGTAATGAACATGATAATGACTATAATAATAAATATAGTAGGAAATATATTAATAGGGGTAATAATATAAATAATGGTAATGATAGTAATAATGAGTAATGATGGTAATTCACAAAAGGATATGAAAAATAAATGGGAAATGTAATTAAAGAGAAGAAAAGACTTTTGGTTGTTTAGTCGGCAAAATTAACTTTGAATCCGACTAAAATGAACTATATACACACAAATGCAAATAAAAGATATGTGTTAAAAAGATAAGAGTATATAAGTAAAAAAAAGTCGGGACAAAATTGGGGTACTACACACGGCTACTATAATCCATCTCGCCTGTTTCCATGATGCGGGAAAAGGGCCTAATATATCTACGCCCCACATAAAAAAGGGCCAAGGGGATAAGACCGACTTAAGGGGTTCCCCTGGGGCGTAGTGTAGATTTGAGAATCTCTGGCATTTGTCACACGTCTTGACATACCTTGTTGCGTCACTGTGAAGTTCCGGCGAAAAGAATCCTGCTCTGAGAATTTTTCCTGCTAACGATTTCGCCCCAATGTGGCTTCCACACGATCCTTCGTGAACTTCTTCCAAAATTCCCTTCGCTTTTTCTTTGCTTACACATAGTAACATATAGGGCCAGAAAATCCTCTCTTGTATAATCTATCGCCGAGCATGGAGTACCATGATGCCATTCTTTTGATTTTGTATGCTTCTTCTCTTGGGCTGGGAAGCTCATCTTTTTTGCAGATATTTAATGATGGGTGCTCGCCAGTCCTCTTCTTCGATGATCATGTGACTTACTTCTTCATTGATGCTTGGGTTTGCTATGGTTTCTTGGATGAAAGTTCTGTTGCTTCCGGGTTTCTTGGTGCTGGCGAGCTTAGATAATAAGTCCGCCCTGGCGTTTTGCTCTCTAGGCAAGTAAATTAGCTGGAACGAATTGAAACACTTTGCTAATTTATGTACCTTCTCTAGGTATTTGCTTAATTGATGGTCTTTTGTTTGGTACTCTCCCGATACTTGATTTGTAACCAATTGCGAATCGCTTTTCGCTCTGAGGTTCGTGACCTCCATCTCTTTTGCTAACTTCATTCCGGCCAAGAGGGCTTCGTATTCAGCTTGGTTGTTACTTGCTTTGAAGTTGAACCTCAAGGATTGTTCTATCAATACTCCATCTGGTCCTTCCAGGACCACTCCTGCTCCACTTCCCTTTAGGTTAGACGCACCATCAACTGAAAGTGTCTGAGGTTCCTCGCAATTTTCTTTTTGCGGGGTTGATAATTCCAGAATGAAATCCGCCATGATTTGCGATTTTATTGCGCCTATATGGGAGAAGGTTATGCCAAACTCTGATAATTCAACTGCCCATGCCACCATTCTCCCGGCTAGATCAGGCTTCCTCAAGACTTTCTTTATGGGATAGTCCGTTTTCACCACTACCTTATGACTCTGAAAGTATTGCCTTAACTTTCTTGTTGTGATGACCACAACAAGGGACAGCTTCTCGATTCTCTGGTATTTTGCTTCTGCGCCTTTGAACGTTCTGCTTACGAAGTATATTGGTTTCTCTTCACCGTTGACCTCTTGCACCAACACTGAACTGAGGGCGTGTCCGAAACAGCTAGATAGAGGTAGAGAGTGTTTCCTTTTTTTGGGCGTGTTAGGATTGGTGGTGACGCCAAAAAGGCTTTGAGTTTCTGAAAAGCTTCTTCGCACTGAGGGCTCCATACGAACCTCTCGCTTTTCCTTAGAGTGGAGAAAAAATGGAACACTTTCTCTCCTGAGCAGGATAAGAACCTTGATAAAGCCGCTATCCTTCCTGCAAGTTGTTGGACTTCCTTTACTGTCGTTGGGCTCCTCATATCTATTATGGCCTGGCACTTGTCTGGGTTGGCCTCTATCCCTCTATTCGTGAGCATGAAGCCTAAGAACTTTCCTGATTGGACCCCAAAAGAGCATTTTGCGGGGTTTAATCTCATGTTATATTTTCTCACTGAGGCGAGGATGTCTCCTAGGTCTTGATCATGCTCGCCTTCCTCTGTGGTTTTCACCACCATATCATCGATGTATAACTCCACATTCTTGCCTATCTGCTCTGAGAATACCCTGTCCATCAGTCTTTGATAGGTGGCGCTGGCGTTCTTTAGACCGAATGACATGACATTGTAATAATAGTTGCAGGTATTGGTCATGAAAGCTGTGTAAGGTACGTCTGCAGTGTTCATCTTTATCTGGTTGTATCCTGAATAGGCGTCCATGAAGCTAAGCGTCTTATATCCTGAGGCTCCATCTATGAGTCTGTCGATGTTAGGCAGGGGGTATGGGTCTTTTGGGCAGGCCTTGTTTAGGTCTGTAAAGTCCACACACATCCGCCACTTGCCATTTGACTTCTTTACCATCACTACATTTGCTAACCATGACGGGTACTTTATTTCTTCGATGAACCCTGCCGCTTTCAACTTCTCTACTTCCTCGTTTACCGCTGCCCTTCTTTCTTCGCCTATCTTCCTCTTCCTTTGTGATATTGGCTTGACGTTGGGCGCGATGGATAGCTTGTGCGTTATGATTCTTTCGTCTATTCCCGGCATGTCTGATGGTTTCCATGCAAAAAGGTCTATGTTTTTCCGCAACATCGCCAGGATCTTTTCCCTTTCTTCAGGTGTTAAAGTAGTTCCGATGTTAGTTACTTGGTGTGGCATGTCGCCAATCTGGACTTGCTCCAGTTCTTCTATGGGACTCATCCTTCTCTCAGTGAAGTCCTCTCTTGGGTCGAGGTCCATAAGTGAGATCATGTGACCCCGCTTCCGCCAGTGTGTGACGGCGTCATTTCTGTTTTCTTGGTTTGCATGTGTCTAAGTTTCAAGCTTGACTCGTAACACCTCCTTGCCAGTTTCTGGTCTCCCCTTATTATTCCTACTCTTCCGTTGTCGAGGGGGTATTTGATGGCTAGGTAGAGGGTGGATAACGCCGCCTCTAGCGTGTTGAATGTTGACCTTCCAATTATGATGTTGTATGATGTGAAAGGGGTTTTTACCACCAGGTATCTCACCTTGATAGTCTTGGCGTTCTCCTCATCTCCGAACGTGGTCAAGAGGGTAGTGTATCCCATTACTTCTACTTGTTCACCGGCGAAGCCTACCAAAGTACCGTTGTAGGGCATGAGATGTTAGTCTGATAGTTGCATTGCTTTGAAGGCTTCCCAATACATGATGTCTGCTGAACTTCCCGAATCGATTAACACCCTTTTCACATCACAGTTCAGTATCTGAACCTGAATCACGAGAAGGTCGTCGTCGTGTGGCATGACTTCCCTCCTATCTTCCTTGGTAAATGATAGATCAGGGGCGGGCGTCACCGAGGTATGGCCTATAAATTTATCACTTTGTTCCATTCTCCTCACATAACGTTTTCTAGCGTTTGAGGATTCTCTGCCTCCTGCGAATCCGCCTGCAATGGTGTTTACGAAGATCCTCTTTCCCTTTCCTTGGTCCTCGCCATCAGACCGGTGTTTGGGGTGGTTGTGTTGCACCTTTGGGACTATGACCTTTCTTGCAGCGGCGTCATCTAGGAATTTCCTCAGGTGACCGTTTTTTATCAGTTCTTCGATCAAGTCTCTTAATCGAAAGCACTTTTCTGTGTCTTGCCCCCGACATCGGTGATAGGCGCACCAAGCGTTGGGGTTTAATCCCATAGCATGCTCTTTGCCTCTTTGTTGTGGTAATCTCGCCAGCCCTGTTCCTAATATTTCGTGTAGGATGTGTACCCTGGCGCGGTTAAGAGGCGTGTAGTCCATCTTGTCCTCTTGATAGTGTCTCGGTGGTTGATATGGCTTTCTATGGCGTTCACTGCCGTAGTGGTTGGAAATTGGGCGTCTCTGATGATGGAAAAACTCACTCTGGCCGTTTCCCCTGTTCACTGGGCCTCTTTCTCGGGCGTCTCTCATGCCTTTCTCAGCATTACTCTCCTCGCCCTTGATGTATCCTTCGGCTCTTCTTGTTACTTCCTGCATTGACGTCGCTGGTTTTTGTGCTAGGGACTCGTTGAAATGTCCCGCCTTGAGGCCGCGATGGAACGCGGAGACAAACATCTCCTGGTTGGGTTGCTTACTTTGCTGGTTGACTCGCAGAATCTTGCCAAGTATTCTCTTAACAACTCGTTGTGGCTTTGTCGTAAGGAGAATAGGCTGGTCGTCGTGACCTTGATGTGCTTGGAACCGGCGAATTGTTGTGTGAATTTTTGTTGGAAATCTGTCCAACTTTCTATGGAATTCTTGGGTAGGTTCATGTACCACCTCAATGCTGCCTCCTTTAGCATTCCTGAGAGGAGTTTGCACTTAAGGTGATCTGCCGCCCCGATGATGGCGGTCTTGGTACCTACTGCCATCAGGTGTTTTGTTGGATCAGTTTTTCCGTCAAAGTCCGGGAGGTGGGGTGTTCTGAAGTTTTCTTGCACCCTTGCGTCCCAGAGATCCTGTGCCAGCGGTTGAGAGTCAGTGACGTCATTCTCCTCCGTGTTAGGATCTGCTTTGTTGGCTTTTTCTTTGTCAATTTCAACGACCTTAGCCTGAAGGCGTTTTAGTTCGCTCACGGCTTCAGTCAAGGTCATTGCTCCGGAATGATTTCTCTCCGACATGATGATGAGGAGGGAGAATCCTTTCTCGTCTGTTTGAGTGATAGGCTGGGCATCGTTTTACCGCAGCCACACGGTGGACGCCAAAATGTTATGGTAAAATTTGTATGGGGGGTAAGTCCAAGTATATTGATGATAATACATATGTGTGATTACAAAAAATACCAGTCCTTTACAATGAATTTCTCCCCTCTATTTATAGAGGAGGATTGTGAAGTCAAATATCTAAAAGTCACCCCCACTCCTCTTCAGGGAGATCGTGGGTGGTTTTCCACCGTCTCCGTCGTATTTTTGGGTGGTTATGGGTGGTGCTCCGCCTTTTGGGGTTGCCGTTGTGGCAGTAGTGGGTGGTTTCCGCCGAGCCACGTGGAGTAAGTGGGTGGTTACTTTATTCTTCATGTGGGTGGATCGCGCCCGAGGGCGTGGTAATCTTCCAACGCCGCGTCTTGCTATTCCGCCACAGACGCCGCGCCTTGCTTTCCCGCCAAAGATGCTATTTGAACTATTGGATCGTGGATTGGGCCTTTCTCTTATTGGGCCTGTAGAATTTCGCCCAGTCCAGCAGCAAACCTGAATAACCATCACAATAGCTTCAGGATATGATCTAATGAGATCTTTGACAGCGAACCAAGAATTGTAGATATCTTAATGTTTCATTATTTCAATTAAATTGGACAATGTCATGATTATAAACTATACAACGATAACCAAAGGATAGATCAATTATGTCTAATTTATATCAATGAAAAAAATACCTTATTCATCATATTCCACTGACCAACATGGGGTAAACAATTCTTTTCTTTCCCACTTTCGTCATATTTAAGCTGCAGTCGAAAGTGATTTAAATCCATGGATAGTACAAAAAAGATAAATTATAGTTTCGGTATATGACAAACAAGATCTTTAGAAGGAGAAGCACATTACCCAAGGAGCGGGAAGAATTCGAGCTTCGACAGAAGCTAGCTTCTCGCTGATGTTAATTCCAAATTCCTTGGTCATAAGCATTATGTTGAACGGTTTGTAAAATGTCATTTTCCCGATCGCGGGGTCTCTGACAAGTAACTTTCAATAGAGAAGTAATTTGCTTCTCATTCAATCTTTTCGTATAACGTTGCCCGTCAACAATTTTGCACGCCTGGAGAACCATAAGCACACAAGAATAAATAATAACACTATTGAGTAGTTACTTGAATTACAAGGTACTTTTCAAACCTCCATAGGTAAGTAATTGGCCTTCTTTTGGTTGCCTACTTGAAGGCAAGGTAGGTGAGTATATTGAATAGTGAAACCGTACATCTCTTGAAAGTATTCAACTACCGACTTCATAGTTGAATTCTCATCAACAGGAAACCTAAACAAATAAATCATCATTAAAAATTGATCTAATGCAAAATCATTATAACTAGTTTGATTATTGAGAAAAACAACTTACACAAGTTCTCTTGTTTGCTGAGAAGTTAACCCTGAAACACGATATTTTCTTCTTACGCTTCCTCTGTGTGTTACTTCAACTTTAACTCCTCTAACTCCTCTAAGGCCTTTCTTAATCTGTTAGATATCAAAAGAGTAGTTTTTTAAGAAAGACCAATATTGATAACATAATAGATGAACTTCACAGGTTCCCTCCATATCACTATGTACCTTGATTCGATCAGCATCCGACAATGGCCTTGACAGCACATCTTTTCCTAGCAGCTGGCCAACAAATTCTACAACTGGAAGAGGCTCAATGAACGCAGCAGATGCCATATCTGTAAGATGGATTAACAAAACCAAATGAAGAGAAATGCATGAGTTAAATTGTACTCGCTCTGGACTTAAATATATAGCAAAAAAATACATGTAGCTGGTGGACCAAATATTTGTACTTTTTGCTTACATTAATTATTAGACTACCTATATTATTATAATCAATGTTAGTTGTAATATACCGATATTGAGAGAAAGGCCCATCTGAGTGGGCCTTATGCTCTGGTAGAATCCACACCATGATTCCAATCCCTCTCCAAGCCGTTGTGGTGTTCTTATATCAGGTGAAAAGAAAGACCTCCCAATGGGGCAATACCTTTAGAAAATGAAGTCTTTGTAAGATAAATAAGAACTTAATCTTCACACTTACTCAATATATCATTTCTTGAAGTTCAAAATTTATATCCACACATGAATGACTAGTACAACACTACCTCTTAGTTGATAGCTCTCTTAGTACAATATCAAGAATTTGAAGTGCCTCCTGCGGTGCATCGGCACGCTTACCAGCTAGAAACTGGCCCAAATGATGCAAGTTTGCTCTAGCAACAAACTTGATCACCACCCTGTACTCTTTTACCCTTCTGGAAAAAAAAATAGCCAAAAGGTGTTGGCTTAAATTGAACTTATACAAACATATAAAAAAAAAACTAGTATTTTGTTTTGGCAAATGCTATATTATGCCTCACTGATCAAAAGAAATAAAAAATAGAAAACATTTATTGAAAAGGTTAGCTTTTTAAGTTATCAATCAATGCATTAAAAAATAAGGTTTAATTACTCATTTGGTCCCTTATCTTTAATTTACTCATTTTTGTGCTTAAATAAACTTTTCATATTACTTTTTCATTTTTTAGGGAAAACTTCTCATATTTTTTTTTTTCTTCAGTAATTAAATTTTTTTTATAATAAAATGTCATCCATGGATATATGTTAATATTCGCGGATACCTCAATATATGTGGATTACCCGCTTGGCGAATATTCGCACGGATATCATATGTGTCCAACGGGGCGGATACATATATCACACTATCCGCGTCCATGAATATTCATTGACATCCCTATACGTGGGCTAATCATTGGATGATGGGAGGGAGAGATGAGGTGCGTGTGAATACCAGAAGAAAAAAAGAAGAAGGGGGGTTGAATTGTGTTTTAGTAGTTTTAAAAACTTCTTCTAAGTTTGACAACTTATCAGAATGTGCAGCGGATAAATAACACAATCAACACGAGAACAAGGTAGAGAGAGAGAGAGAGAGAGATAAATAGACACAAAGATTTTTATACTGGTTCCTCTCACAAATCGAGAGTACTCCAGTCTCCTTGCACTTCCAAGGGAGTTCACAATAATCACAAAAGATTACAATTTGCTCAAGCACACATCAAGAGATTTCCAAATGCACAAGTAACACTTACAAGAGACTTTTAATGCTCAAGCACACGAGCAAGAGACTTCTTACAAACTTACAACAAAAGAAAAGAATAAGTTTGAACAATTGATATAAATATCAATGTTTTCAAAAATTGATACAACTTAATACAAGACTTAAACTTATAATCCTAATAAAAGAATAGTAAGGTTCAGCCAATGAAACAATCAGAAGCTGAAACTAAAGTCTTGAGATTTTCAATAGAGTTCAAGTTGTATTTCAAGTGTTTTTGTGCTTGAATAAATTTGACAGAATGACAGCTCTTTTTAGTAGTATGTTACACAAAAATCTTCAATCCATTCTCCTATTTATATGCTAAGGTGGAGCGTATGAATTGAATACCGTTGCAGTGAAAAGATAGCCAGTTGTAATAGTACGTTTTCTTCACATGGGAATATAACCAAATCAGGTAAAACTTGTCATATTCCATTCTTGTGAAAAAAGATTTGCCCATATCAGGTAAAAGATCGTACAATAGTACTAACGTTGTTATCCTTGAGGATAAGGCTGTTGTACTATGATTATTCCTTCACATAATTTGAATTTGCCAGTCTGCTGATGATTTCAATTATTTGGAGCAGAAAATACGTCTTCTGACAAAAACGGCTAGTACTGCACTTATCAGAACTTTGTGTTTCCAACACAGCTTCTAATGTAAAAGCTTCTGATACGCTTGTGACTTGTAGCTTCTGATAGCTGTATCTTCTTTTATCTTATCTTCAGAACTTGCAAAAATCATCTTCTGATACGTCTTTTAGAAATGCGTTTTCAGAGCTTCTCAAACACTCACTTAGTGCATATAAAATTTTAACAAATGTTCCTGCACACTTAGAGTAAATTTTAGTGTACTCTTGTATATCAATACTATTGTTATCATCAAAACTCATTAAGATTGTGTCAGAACCACTATTGTTCCAACAATCTCCCCCTTTTTGATTGATGACAAACCAAGTATTAATTTACAATGGTTGTTGCTTTAACTTATCACGCTTCTCTCAGGTTTATAAGTTTTGCAAGCTCCTCGTGAGTTCAACAATGATTATTTAAAACAGTTTAAAAATTAAATTTGAATTTTGAACTAGATTTAGCCACTTGTCTCTCGGAGGCTAGGTTTGTAAGCTCTCCCCCTGAGTCTGATACTAAGAGAAAATTACACTATTCTCTTATATTTATCATGTGTAAGAAGTTTAAATTTCAATCTCAATTTTCCTCATGAAAGATCAATATATAAAAATGAATTATGATATAGGAAGAAAATTTATTTATTGGTTTCAGTTACGTGTTCTAAATAAACGTAAATTAATTTACTCTTACACCCTTTTTTGTCATTAAACAAAAAAAAATAAAACAGTAAAAGTAATAAAATCATGCAAAAGAAAAGAGTCAAACTGTAGATTTCCAAAACAATCAAGTCAAAAATGGTTACAACCACATCAATTAAATGACTTTGTCGTAAAACCATGTAATTGTCTGTTTCAGAGTTCTATATAAAGAGTACAAAACTTTGTCATTTCACTCAACACTTCCATGTTACATAGATTTTCAAAGAAAATGGGTAAGGATAGAAGAGTGGTTGAAAGAAATGTATCTAAGAAATCATTAGGGAAGAAACATGGTAAGAAGGTTGCAGGAGCAAGTTCAAATACAAAGAATAGTCAAATTGCAACCTCTGTTTCTTTCAAGGAATCACCCTTGAATCTTTCAATTAGTCACAGCGTATCCAATAATTATGACACAAAAGTTCATCGTCGATTAGCATATAGCACCCAACTATGGTGAATAAACACACTAGTGGGTGTTCTATGACTAATCGACGGAGGACTATGTGCCAATTTACACACGAAATGATAAAAATTAAACAAAATAACATTACAAAAAAAAATGAAGCAGAGAGGTAGAGAAAGAGAGATGGGGAGTAAAATTTCTGAACCTCTCCATTTATAGGCAACTTGGTCGTCCATGTGGGCAATTAAAATTGGTCACGTGGCAGACCTTTGATTGAAACAAATTTGTTTGACCACCGACGAATTTGTGGCCTAAGTAGCGAGTGACCGGTGAAAATTACTCAAAAATTACTCATTTTTACAACATCTGTGACTTAAGTAACGGAAGGATATTTTGATCAGTTCGTAGCAGTGTTTTAAAAACCAGACTGGCCGATCAGACCGCGAAGCGGAGGGTGACCGGTCTGGTCCAATAGTTAGATCGAACAAGCAATCAAACCGCTCGGTTCCGGTCAGAACCGGAAAAACTGGTGAACCGGCGGTTTGATTGCAAGTCTTTTTTTAAAATAAAAAAACAAAACGACGTCGTTTTGATTTTTTTTTTAAATATTAATAGAATAAACAAAATAAAATAAGAGAGTCAAACATTGAAACAATCATGCCTCATTGGAATTAAATTGATTAGACACTAGTTACTTTGTTATTCTGTATTTTCCGTTTATGTTGCAATTATATTATGTTGGAATTAGACTTTGTGTAAAACTTGTTTTGGGTTTTTATTTTGTAGTATTTTACTATGTGTGATGACGATGTTTAGGTTTTGAACTTAACGAATAAACTTGATAAAAATTATGATTTATGACATTTTCACATTTTTTAGGTGTCGAGATTTTTTTTAAAGTCTGATTCTACCGGTTTAATAATTATAGAGTATTGTTATAGTGATCGGTTTATTCAACCGGTTTATCCGATTTGATCCGATTTAGTCATGCGGTTCGACCAGTGACCCAGTGGTTTGACCAATGAACCAGTGACGTTTTAACTAGTAGGAAGGGTGTGAAACAAGAGAATCTTATTGGTGCTGGATCACTTCTCATAATAACTACTCCCTACGTCCCAAAATAAATGACTTATTTGACCACTGTTACGTTTGTCAATGCACAATTTTAATCGTTAATATCTTTAATTATATATTATTAAAAATTATAAAAATTGTATATTTTGAAAGTACTCGTCGAGACAAATCAAACAACATCTCATATGTTAATATTTACATGTACACATTAGTCGAAAAATATGATCAAAGTAGTTCATATAATAGTACCAAAAGTCAAAATTAGATCATTTATTTTGGGACAGAGGGAATAACAATATAAATGTCATGCTTACGTGCTCATATTTCTATTGCTAAAACTAATTTTAACTGACTCTATAACTTGATTTATTGCTAAAAGGACAAATTTTAAATTTAAGATGTTTTAGGTCTCTTTGAAAGGAGATAAATATAAATATATACTCTTTAAATTCTAAGGTTTTATCGACCAAGAAAAATGTAAATATGTTTCTTTTAATGAGAGGACGGAGTTAAAAAATTAAAAGTGCTATTTTAAAATATAAATGACTAAAATTGTGATAGAAAAATTCTGAACTATTTTTTACCGCTTAAAATATTAGTATATATTAAAAGTGCTATTTTAAAATATAAATGACTAAATTACTAAAAAAAATATTAATAAAAAAATTGTGAAAATTATTTATTTTACCGCTTAAAATATATGAGTATATAATGTTTATTACAACTAGCGACATGACGGGCACGAGAGTGCCCGTCAGGCCGCTCTTTTCATAGCGGAACAAACGGGAACGTTTCGTGCCCGTTTGTGTGGTACGTATTTTCTATTATAATGGGCTGTCATACCCTAATTTTGCCCCATATTTTTATTATTACCATTTTGCCCTTCCATTAATTTTTATTTCTTATTTATTATTTATTTTTAGTTGGTTACTTGCATTTCAAGAAACCTTTTTAAACATCAAATTTCAATTCTTTTTCCTTCCATTTTTAATCCATAAACATTTCACATAATCATATCTCATCATGCATATTTTTATTTTGCATATTTGTTTTTATTTTATCATGTGTTATTTTTAATTTGTTTTTTATTCCAAAAAATGAAAAAAATCAAAGAAGGGTACCAAAAATTCTCTAATCATTTACACATCACCATGAGCATAGAATATTTCATTCCCTTGCTACACCTCATCATTTTTTGTTTGGAATCAAAAGAATCACAAACCATAGTACACAAAAAATCCAAGTGTCAATCCCATTTTTACCCTCACATTTGATCCATAATCTCCATTCACTTAACCTAATCTTTCACTACAAATAGCAACAAAAATTCAGTGCCTAGGGTTAGAGAATAACAGAGGGGGGCGCAGCTGCTAAGAAAATCAGAACCAAATCATCCAAAATTCATCCCTTTTCCTCTCTTTTCTCAAAAAATTCAAAATCAATTAAAACCACTTCTAACCTTCAATTTCTTCATCAAAACAGCTTCCAAACACTTCCAGTACACTATAACAGTTCCAAATCGCAATCAAAACAGTCCCAAAATACCATAGATAAGCTTCCAAAAAGCTTGAAAGTGAAGGTAATGGACTGAGAGTTACAAAGATCCATTTGACTTGATTTTAACTTCCATGTACTCGCAAGAACTCCCTGAAGCTTAATCCATAATTAATTTGAACCAACTTGTGCTAGTTTGTATTTTGCCATTTTTGTGTTCGTTTGGTTTTTGTTTCGTTTTCGTCTCTTCAAGTATAATTTCAAGAAACTAAGCCCAGATTCGTGATCCTTGCGAAATTTCGAGCAAGATAGACTACCTACTTGCCACTTTTGGTGGAGTTTTGAAACTCCGGTGGAGCTTACCGTCGCCGGCGCCGTCGTGCTCATCGGAGAAGAAGAAGGAACACGGTGGGTCTTGTTTCAGGTAAGTTTAAATCTCAACCGTTTGATCTTCTGGTTTTATTTGGTGCGTTGATCTTTAGATTAATGAAGAACCGTCAGATCGCATTTAAATGAGATCTGACGGTGATGAAGTTGGCTCGTACGGTGCACCCTTTCCCAGAGCCACACAGGATTATTTTTTTTCTGACTTTCCAGTTTTTTGTTTGACTGGGCTTTTCAGCCCAGAATTGATATTTGCACCCTCTTCTGCTACGTTTTATTATTTGCACCCCCCTCCTGATTATGATTATAAGTGATTTTTAGCTTATTTGCAAAAGCACTTATGTGACCTATTGGCTTATTTAAGCTTATTAGGTTACTGTTTATGCTTATATTATGATAACATCATTTGCGAACTTTTTAACTTATTTTCATAAGTGGTATTTTTCAATTAAGCCAATTTGTTCATAAGTGCTTATTTAGGGTTTCAAAAAGCTCTTTAGCTTATTTGACCCTAATTCTTGCACAACATCAATTCATATACAGTAGTCACTGTATACAATTTTTTCCAACTTTTTTTCATAAGTGATTCTCAATTAAGTTGTTTTGTACATAAGTGCTTATTTGGGGTTTCAAAGAGCTCTTTAGCTTATTTGATCCCAATTCTTGCACAACATTGATTTAAACACAGTAGTCACTGTACACAAATCATTTACAAACTTTTTCAACTTATTTTCATAAGTGATTTTCAATTAAGTTGTTTTGTGAATAAGTGCTTATTTAGGGTTTCAAAGAGCTCTTTAGCTTATTTGATCCCAATTCTTGCACAACATTGATTTAAACACAGTAGTCACTGTATACAAATCATTTCCAAACTTTTTCAACTTATTTTCATAAGTAATTTTCAATTAAGTTGTTTTGTGCATAAGTGCTTATTTGGGGTTTCAAAGAGCTCTTTAGCTTATTTGACCTTAATTCTTGCACAACATTGATTTAAACACAGTAGTCACTGTATACAAATCATTTCCAAACTTTTTCAACTTATTTTCATAAGTAATTCTCGATTAAGTTGTTTTGTGCATAAGTGCTTATTTGGGGTTTCAAAGAGCTCTTTAGTTTATTTGACCTTAATTCTTGCACAACATTAATTCATATACAGTAGTCACTGTATACAATTTTTTCCAACCTTTTTCAACTTATTTTCCTAAGTGATTTTCAATTAAGTTGTTTTGTGCATAAGTGCTTATTTGGGGTTTCAAAGAGCTCTTTAGCTTATTTGACCCTAATTTTTACACAATATTATTTCAAATACAGTAGTTACTGTATATGAATTTTATCTAACTTTTTAACTTATTTTCATAAGTCCTTTTCTAACTTAAGTGCTTTTTAGCTTATTTAAATAAGTGCTTAAGTGGTCCAAGTTACTTTTCTAAGTACTTTTGGGTCACTTTCTCTTGCACGATATTTTGTTTAGCTCTAATTATCTTAGGTTAATCATATTTGCTTATGTTAAGTTATTTATTTATGTTCACGCATTTTGTTTAATTGCTCGCAACTTCATTTTTGTACCATATTTAATTTATTGTTTCATACATGATTCTTTAGTATTGCATACTTGCATTATTCATTTACATCATCTTGATTCATGCATTTGCATTCATTATTCAATGTTTCATGCATTCTTTGTTATTAATTGATTAGTAATGTGATAACTCTACTATCCCCTTTTGTCTGATGCTTGGACTTTTAATTTCTTTTCTTAATCAAAACTGAAAAGGTTTTTGCAATAAACAATGGATGAAAAAGGGGGAATTTAGCATTTGCTTCTTTCCGCTCCGGATGACTTGGATCCTAGACATTTGACTAGTGATCGCAAGTTGTTCTCATCTTAATCTGACTCTAAAACAAATCAACCTTCGTCTTTTCCTTTTGGAATATTTTCTTAATCAAATTAAATCAAGATCTTCATAATAACAAAGGTGAAAAGGGGGGAATTTAGCATTTGCTTCTTTCCGCTCCGGATGACTTGGATCCTAGACATTTGACTAGTGGTCGCAAGTTGTTCTCATCTTAATCCAACTCTAAAACAAATCCACCTTCGTCTTTTCCTTTTGGAATACTTTCTTAATCAAATTAAATCAAGACTTTCATAATAACAAAGGTGAAAAAGGGGGAACTTAGCATTTGCTTCTTTCCGCTCCGGATAACTTGGATCCTAGACATTTGACTAGTGATCGCAAGTTGTTCTCATCTTAATCAAGCGTTAAAACTTAACCCCACACCCTTAAACTTCTTTTCAGAAAACATGGATATACGCTTTATCCATTCCTCTGACACATACATAGCTTAAGCCTCCAAGTGGAGCATACAAGCGTCGTTGTATCAGCGGAATGCGAATTAAGCCACATCCGTTAATCAAACTTTCTTTTTAACAATGGATACGCGTTTTATCTATTCCTCTGATACACACACAGCTTAAGCCTCTAAGTTGAGCATACAAGCGTCGTTGTATCAGCGGAATACGAAATAAACGTTATCCACTAAAATCAACCAACCACACAAACAATTTTTTACCAGAACTACGTGAGTTTTGAGTTTCCCATTGCACCGGGGAATACGTAGGAGCGGGCTCCTACAACCGTCAAACTCAAATAATAAAAAACCTTTTTTTGTTAAAGTGGAAACGAAGTAGAGATCAGCCAACGATAGAGTAATTTAATTCAAACCTGCGCAGACAAACCTAAACCACCTAAACGGTTCCCATCGAGTACGATGGATGCGAGGGGTGCTAACACCTTCCTCTCGCATAACCAACTCCCGAACCTAAACCAAGGTTTTAGCGATATTTTCCTTTCCCCCCACGGGATAAATAAACGTCGATGGCGACTTCATTGTATGAAAAATGGAAGTGATTTTCCAGCCCGCTACATGGGCCAAACGGACATGTTTCGTGTGATATGCATTTTTTATTATGCTAACTTATGTTAAAAATTATTCTAAATTTTTCATATTTTTTTTATAAATAGTTGGTTTTTGAAAAATAACAATTAAGTCACATAAAGACGTTGAATTAATAGAAACGATTAATTATTCACAAAATTTTGTATGAAACTAATTCAATAGTCACGAAGCAAATTAAAATAAATCAATAGGTAAGAAGAAAATTAAGGTAATAAAACATGACTTAGCATAAACATTGTAAATGAAATTAATGTTCAACCATTACTGATATCATATTTTGTACTATGCAAAATTTGTTAAGGGCAAAACTTCTAATTGAAAAGGTGTTGTCCCATAAACATACTATGCATCAGAATGTTGTAGATATACTATTCTACCGGCAATTTGAAATAAAATTCACTCTCTATGTAATGGGTAATGTTTTGATAGTCCTTGTAAGAAACTCAACTCAACCTCTTGTGCCCTCAGCCCGCTCTTTTCATAGCGGGTGTGATATGCATTTTTTTATTATTCTAACTTATGTTAAAATTATTCTAAATTTTTCATATTAATTTTATAAATAGTTGGATTTTGAAAAATAACAATTTAAGTCACATAGAGATGTTGAATTAATATAAAAGATTAATTATTTACAAATTTTTGTATGAAATTAACGAATTCAATATATATATAGCCAAGAAGCAATTAAAATAAATCAATAGGTAAGAAGAAAATTAAGGTAAATAAAGCATGACTTAGCATAGACCTTGAAAAAAATGCATAATATATTTAAAGTAACTGAATATTTTATTCATACGACAAACATCTAAATATATTTCACACCGACAAAAAAAAAGTTGTTTCAAATTGTAGTAATCATGACTTTGACAAATTAATGAGTAGACTAAAAAATATCAATTCACTCAATTTTACAATTCAAGTGGTCCTTTGATTCTCTTTCTCCCCTGCACAGAACTCCTGCATTACATGAATACATAGTTTGGGTTCATTAGGTGTACCAACATACTTTGCAAATTGTAAATAAAATCATGCATGATGCTTACATACTTAGGAAATGTATATTTTCGAATGTGAAATTTATTCACGAAGAACGTAACTAATAAGGATATCAACTTTGAGAAAAAGAAGAAATTTTGTGCAAAAAACATCAATGCCGATTAGGACAACCCTATTTGATATATCAAAGCAAAAGACCCTATTATATGAAGAGATTTCCCTTGATGCTCAATGTTGGCATATGTTGCCCTGCCCGGTCATATGAAAAAAGGTCAGGCGTGATGAATGTGCGGAATCCAATTGCAATTAAGACTAACCAAATGCCTTGCATAAAGCAAAACTAACATTGATGGTCAGTATATTTATCAATCTTGTATGATAATTAGATATATCATTTCCTTTAACCAATAAATTGCCAAATAAAAATCCAAAAGGAAAAAGAGCATAAATAGACATTATAAAATAGAACATGCATGACAATGTTTAATCAAATATATACAGAAAAATGTGTACGTGTGTCATGCAAAAATGGAAAGAAAAAAATCTTCAAAGTATACAATCTCATTCTCTTTCAATCAATTGGCTATTCCCTCATTTTATCTCACTGGCCTTTTCTCTTCCACCACTTCTTTTCCACTACAACCATTCAATTCTTCTCACACCAATTAATTTTATTTTAGTCTCTCAATCCAAACCAAAATTGTAAAGTAGAAGACATCAAAACTCTTATTCATACAAAAATGTACCTTTTGTGTGCCACCAATGTCTAGCGGCCAAAAGGGCACATTCCGTGCTCGTTTGTGTGATACACAGTTCTATTATACTCACTTATGTTGAAGATTATTCTAAATTTTTCATATTTTTTTTTATGAATAGTTGGCTTTTGAAAAATAACAAATTAAATCATATAAAAATGTTGAATTAAACGTAAAAGATTATTCACAATTTTTCATACACATCAATTTTACAAAAGAAATCAATTGTCAAAATTCATAAATGCATAAAATCAATATCCAATTCTCTCTTCATTAGGATGAATAGTTGTAATACATGTATAACTAACCAATTTCAAATGAACAAAAAAGAAGATGAAGAAACAAAATAGTGAAGATCATAATAAAAGTTAACAATGACTAAATCAAAACCCGTATTTAAGAAGTAGGGTTATTGTTGATTGAGATCATAAACCAATGCTTCTTCAAGCAAAAACAATGAGGAGTCAACCTAAACATCAAAACACAAAACTTCAGTTCAATAAGTGCACCATCACTATCAAGATCCAAAAGAGGTTCACCAAGTATAATATGTTTCAATTTGTGTTTTTAATAGTGTATTTGATCCAAATTTACAATTGTATAATGTTAGAACGTAAGATCCAAAAGAGCTAATCCATCCACATCAAAGTTCCTATGCTTATTAAGTTTTAATCTAAACAAATCTACATAGATATTAGGATGTTGTTGTGCCTGTTTTTATCTCAAGTGTAACTTTGAAGTAGATGAAAAGCATGATAAGAAAGTGTTTTGATGATTGTTATTATTTATTCAAACGTGGCCACAAACTTTTCTAAAATTGTGTAAAAATTGATGGAGATTATTGCCAAGCTGCAAAATAGAAAAAATGTGACATGAAAAAAAATGACAAAATAGGAAAGGAAAAGGAAGATAACAAAAGCAGGACAACTACATTGCTGATGATGGCTTCAAATCCAAAGCTTATGATTCTCAAAAGTTAAAACACTGAAATAACACATATACTTCATCTCTGAACCATGTCTAGAGCAGTTGCCAACAAAAAAAATATTATGGAATTAGTAACGCAAGCAGATTGACATCTAAACAAAATGAAATAAAATAAATTTGAATAAAAAAATGCAAGAAAAAAGTCCTATCTAGAAGTAAACTTCCATCAAAATATCAAAATGTGTGGCATCCACTTTATATCATAAACAAACATTTTGAAACCTGTTAATCTATAAGGAAGCAAGAGAAGCAAAAATTTGAGAATCATTTTACAATTAAAGCAATATTTATTGTATTGGATTTAGAATGAAGGAATAGTGTGTACCTGTTATAGTTTCCCTCATAATGTAGCAATACATAATTCAAATGTTTAGACATCATCAACAAAAATAATTTTTTAATCTTTTAATTTAAATTAAAAACCACATACTTTGAAAAGAAAAGCCTCATAAATGAATGATAGGAACAAATTAAGTCCTTCAAAATTGTGCTACCCTTCCTACTGAGTCACTTTCATATCATTTTATTTGAAAATACTCCATATAGAACCTGTAAAGCCTCTGGAAAAACAAACATAAAAAGTAATTAGTGGCCAATAAAAAAAGGAAAGATCCATAATTTTTTTCACTGAAAAAGACAATAATAATGAAAACAATATCGATATGATGGAGATTCACATAATCCAAACGTCTATGCATCACATCAACAAACATAATTTTTTAGTCCTATAAAATTAAATATCACATACTTTAAAAAGAAAAGTCTCGGTAATGGATTCTAATTGTCACTGCAAGCATATCACTTAACAAATTACTATATTTAAAACATCAATAATTAGTACTTCATCAATGAATTGGGAAGTCATTGCACAATGTAATTGGGAATTCATTGCACAATGTAAGTGCAAATTTTTAGTATGCATCTCTGTTGTGTAATAGAGAGTAGAGAAAATTGGTTGTTTTAATCACTACTAGAAAACACGCTTTTAGCAACCGATTTAGAGACTGAAATATTTCGGTTGCTTTAGAGACCGAATTAGAGACCAATTTTTCAAACGTCAAAGTAGAAAAATAATCGGTCTCTATATCAGTCACTACTGAATTATAGAGATCGAATTAGAGACCGGTAATTAGCAACCATTAAATCAGTCGCTTTAGAGAGACCGAATTAAAGACTATTATTTGTAGTTCAAAGCCAAAACCTTTTTGGTCCCAATATCAGTTGCTATAGAAACCGAATCAGAGACCAATAATTAGCGTTAAGCAAATCCGTCACAAATATTTTTATTTTTTTTACCAATCACTAAAAGAAATTAATCAAATATTTATAAATTCCTTTATTATTTTACTATTTCTAGGCTTTAGACTTCTTTATTCTTATAGGTTTTTGAGAAATTTTTGAAAAATAGAAAGAAGAGGCACTCCATAGCTCTCACCCTCACTCGAACTCTCCATCATCTCTCTCGAACTCCCTCATCCCTCTTCCACTGAACTCTCATCAGCGCTACCTCCTCTCGAACTCTCACTCTCTCTCGTACCCTATCACAAACCCTAGCCTCCATCGCTCTGACTCGAACTCCTCACTCTCACTCGATCGCTCATCACTCTCGCTCGTTCATCTCTCTCGTTCTCTCTCATTGAGAATCTCACTAATTGAAGCTCTCTCGACACAAATTGAAAAATTCAAGGCTCTTTGAACCCTAAGGTACTGTTTTCGTTCTATTTATGTTGTAAAATTTCTGCAATTTCTCACTGATTTTGTTTTGTTTATGTTCTAAGGTACTGATTTTGTTTCTGTTCTGTTTATGTTCTAAAGTTTCTGCAATTTCTTAGTTTGGAATTCTGTTCTGTTCTGCAGCTTCTGATTCTGTTATGTTTAGTTTGGAATTAGAGATGAGTTAGAAAAATATAGTAGTTTATAGTTTATGTTCTGTTTCTGTTTTGTTCTGTTTTTTTATCTAATTATGTTCTTAGTGCTGCAAGTGTGTGCTTGTTTGAGGGTTAGAGATGAGTTAGAAAAATATAATAGTTTATACTAGTCTGTTATCAATTTTAGTCAAATTGAGCTTTAGACACAATCAATCATGTTTGACATGAACGAAATACTTATATTTCTATCAAACAAACCTAGCACCTTGTGCTTGAAAGAGCTGATATGTATGTGTATGTAAAGCCATCACTTGAGGTAATATCTAAACAAAAACTTTGATGTAACTACAACTTGTAAAACCATTATGTGTTGGATTGATCGATGAATAACAATTCATCCGTTAAGACGTTTCTTTTGAAAAAACAAAGAAAAAGAAGAAGATGAGGTGGAGGAGGAAGAAGAAGAAAATTTAGACTTTAAATTAGGAATGTCTATGATTATCTGAAGAATATCCATATTATGAAAGGTAGCCTTAGATTTAAATTGGTTGTTTTCTTAATGAAGTTATGCTTGGTTATTTTGAGTATGCAGGTTAGATTGGAATGCAAGATTACGGTTTGGAGAGAAGATGCTCAAAGAAGGTTCTTCTTTCCATTTTCTAACTTATTACTATTACTATTTTGCTTATTTATTTACATGTTGTGTCTCATAATAATAGTATAGTATCTTAATCACTCATTAGTTTTATGTTATGAATTTAGTTGTCTTTGTTGATTCTGTTATTTTATATTAAACAAAGCTCATGTCTTAGTCTATGGAATGAAAGGAACAATAGCTGAAGTAAAGCTATAACCTGTCTGTATGGTACCTCCATTCTTTTACTTAACTTGTTCCCTTATTAATTTGTTTTCTGCTGATGCAATACTATCCAATTTACTCAATTGCTCCATCTTTTCTCCGTTTGATGACATTTTTGCATGTTTTCTTTGTTTATAGTTGAAATAAAGACCGTACAAATCTAATCGGAAGGAGTAAGAATTTAAGCTCTTATTCTTGCCAAACAGTTAATGTAAGTACTCAAACTCAACCCTTGCATCGCGAGACACTATAATTTATATTTTCGTGAGACACCTATATTTTTAGAATTCATATAATGGTGCAGGCAAATTAATTTACATGATATATAATTTATATTTTCTTGTATTGTATGAATGACATAATTGTGAGGGCCTGGTTTGGAGTTGAAGTTGGTCTGATTCATAGCCTCAATCATAGTCCAGTACTCAAGTGGATTTTTTTATGCTTCTCATATTGTATATGGACTATATTTGTGATGGTTTAGTGTGGGAGTATATATTGGTTATGGTACAGGGGTTGTATGTGGCTTAAAGGTTATGCTACATGAATCAAAGATGAGTTTTTATCTTATTCATTTTATATATTGGTTATAAATCAAAGGTCTTATTGCTTAGTTTTTCCTACTCGTAGTTTGGTTGTGTTTTGTTTGTTTCTAGGAGTGCTTGTATTTTAGCAGATCAAGGGTCTTGTGTGTCATGATTAGAATTGGACTACTGGTATATGTTGGATACCATAAGCTAATTTATAGTTTATTCAGTGAGGATCGTTAAGTGAGACGGGAGCTTATTAGTGTGATACATATAGTCAATATCTCTAGGCAAGATAATTATTTACTATTTGCTAGTTTGCTCTGTTTTCTTCCATTTGCATCTTGGATTTGAGCTTATTAGTGTGATACATGCAGGTTTTGAAGCTGAGATCTTACATGAATTGGGTTCAGTTGGACCAGTTGGTGATAGTACAGTGGTTGGACAGTTTACGATTGGTGGTATGACGTGTGCGGCATGTGTGAATTCCGTTGAAGGAATCTGAAGAATATCACCGGAGAGAAAAAAGCGGTGGTAGCTTTAGCCATATTCTTAGTGTGAGACGTGAGTATCTCTTTAATATAGCCATATTTGTTGTTGTTGTTTCTTTGGTTTCATTGAACTTGTATCTGTTTTAATTTCTTGTTTTGCATATGTACTAAGTTGTCACTGCTTCTTATTTTATCGTAGGTATTGTTATAGTGTGATTTATCATGTGATTTTGGGGTTTCTACATGCGGTTGTTTTACTGAGTTTGATTTCTGGTTTTTTGTTGTTCATGTAGTGAGTGTTTTTTTTTTGTTTTTATCAGTTTTTTATTGATTAGGCTACTTTGACATGTCAGTATCCTGTGTTTTTGAAAACATGTGTTAATTGAACTTGTTGATACAAAAACTATGGAGCCAAATGACACTTTTTGAAAACCTGTGTTAATTGAAGCTTATGTAATCTGTTAGTTCACCTCTTGTTTACTTATATATTTTATTTGGATTTAGTACAAGTTGTTGTCTTTACTTTGTTACAGGGTTGATGTTGCACTAATAGTAAATGGAGGTGCTCCATTCTTTCAATGTGTAGAACCGGAGAATGTACGTTTAGGATAGGAAATTTTCCCTAAAAGAAAGGAATGTATATTTTTGTATATTGTTCCTACAGGTTGATGTGGAAAGATAGCGATGTTTTGTTCTTGTGGACGAGTGCATTCATGTAATTGAAAATGGCGACCTGGTTTGTCTAAATTTCTCACACACTAATTATATTTTTATGATATAGAATGTGTTTGATGGATGGGGCTTACCTAGGAAGAGTAATTGTGTGGGTATGAATAATATTTATACTATATCATATACATGCATTGTCTCACCTCTAAGAATTTCTATGATAAGTAAACCACTTTGATGATTTGTTAATGCATGATTTTGTTTTTGCTACATTGTCATTGCATGATTTAGTGAGTGTTGAATAACAAGTTTTACCAGGACTTTATCAATACTAATATTACACATCTTGTTAGTTTAGTTTTCTCTTGTTGTAACTGTCCTTAGCAGTGGCAGTTAGTAGGCATATCTATAAAACCATCATATATATAATATGTACGAAGTAAAAATATTCAAATTAACTTACAGTTCATATATAAAAATGCAGAGTTGTAAGCATGGATCTATTCGCTTGTACAACATAATCGATGTTCCTATTCTGTTTACAAATTATTGAATGTAGAGAATAAGTGCTTTTACAAGTAATTGTATGCTTGCGATATTAGTCATTTTCACAATTTTTACTGCTGAAAGTTCTAGTTGAAGGTTACTTGCAATAAGAGACACTTTTTACTTTGTGCACAACAGGTTTTTTTTAAGTTTGTAGCTTGCATATTCCTGCTCTTGATCAAACACCATTTGAAGGTCTTTGCTTTTTATCGTATGCTTTTGTCAATTTTTTGAAGTTCATTATTGTTGCTCTTGATCCATTTGAATTGAAATATTAGAACATTTGGTGTGTGTTTAGATTAGTTTATCTTGGGTCTAAAATAAGATTAGGAACTTGGGCACATATATGCAGCGATTTTAATAAATTGGGTTGAAGGACTGATTATGAGGTTCTGTTCACATATTCCATCATTCCATGCCTAGTTAATTTCTTAGCACTGCTGGATTTTGTGTAGGGCTTATTTCTTCGGATTAAATTTTTTTGTAGGGATTTTATTAATGTGTATTGATGTTTTTATCTGATAAATTTCTTCCAATTTGCAGATTTTGCAAGTTGAACGAAAGAATGCTCTTCTTTGATGTAATTTGACCTGCTCAAAATTCTTCTTTTAATAGAAATGGACACATGATAGAGGGAGTGTAATATTAGATTTTGTTATATCTCTTAGTATTGTTACATCTTAGTATTTTAGAGGCATCTTGGATGTAGTCTCTTATAGAGTTACAACGTGTATTAGAATGGAAAAAACTAAGCTTTATATAGATATAATTTATGTCTATATGTATTATTCCTATGTTACCAATTGTGTAATTCCTGATTTGCACTGTTTCTATTGTAATTTTTCTATATATATATATATATATATATATATATATATATATATATATATATATATTACGGGGCTATATTTTTTTTTTATAAAAATTGAAATTAGTGACCAAATAAGCGACTGATTTGTTTAAAAATTAAATAAATTTAGTCGCTAATTTGGTTTCTAAAACTGGTAACAAAATCAGCCGTTAAAATTAGTCACCAAATCAGTTGCTAATAGTGTCGCACAATGTGTCGCAAACTCTGTCTCTAAATTGTTCTATGATTTCGGTATCTAAATTGGTTGCTGCAATTGGTTGCTAATTCAGTCTCAAAATTCAGTTGATAATCGGTTGCTACAAAATCGGTTGCTAATTTGGTCACTACAGATCAGCGACCAAGGTTTTTGCTACTGATTTTAATTGGTTGCTAAATCGGTCGTTAATTGATTTAGCAACCGATTTTGATGAAAATCGGTCGCTAAATCGGTTGTTAAACACATGTTTTCTAGTAGTGAATCCTCTTTGACTTGCACAATGAAATATTATTAGACAATCAATTGGGTTGGTTGAAAGCAGTTACTTATTTTTACTTGACAAATGTAGTTATTAATGTGAGAAGAGTTAAAGAAATCAATTTTCTATTGGATTAACTACCATGAGTCACTAAAGGGTAAATTTGGAGCAGTTTTTTTTTTGTAGTGTAAAAGAATAGTGGTTTGAACTTTGAAAGGTGAAACTTAACCATATTATGTAGTTTATTATAAGGGTAGTTTTGGTATTATAAAAAGTATACACCAAAAACTTGAGTCTTTTTTATATAATGTTATAGATGTTATAGATATTTATTCAAACGTGGCCACAAACTTTTCTAAAATTGTGTAAAAATTGATGAAGATTATTGCCAAGCTGCAAAATAGAAAAAATGTGACATGAAAAAAATGACAAAATAGGAAAGGAAAAGGAAGATAACAAAAGCAGGACAACTACATTGCTGATGATGGCTTCAAATCCAAAGCTTATGATTCTCAAAAGTTAAAACACTGAAATAACACATATACTTCATCTCTGAACCATGTCTAGAGCAGTTGCCAACAAAAAAAATATTATGGAATTAGTAACGCAAGCAGATTGACATCTAAACAAAATGAAATAAAATAAATTTGAATAAAAAAATGCAAGAAAAAAGTCCTATCTAGAAGTAAACTTCCATCAAAATATCAAAATGTGTGGCATCCACTTTATATCATAAACAAACATTTTGAAACCTGTTAATCTATAAGGAAGCAAGAGAAGCAAAAATTTGAGAATCATTTTACAATTAAAGCAATATTTATTGTATTGGATTTAGAATGAAGGAATAGTGTGTACCTGTTATAGTTTCCCTCATAATGTAGCAATACATAATTCAAATGTTTAGACATCATCAACAAAAATAATTTTTTAATCTTTTAATTTAAATTAAAAACCACATACTTTGAAAAGAAAAGCCTCATAAATGAATGATAGGAACAAATTAAGTCCTTCAAAATTGTGCTACCCTTCCTACTGAGTCACTTTCATATCATTTTATTTGAAAATACTCCATATAGAACCTGTAAAGCCTCTGGAAAAACAAACATAAAAAGTAATTAGTGGCCAATAAAAAAAGGAAAGATCCATAATTTTTTTCACTGAAAAAGACAATAATAATGAAAACAATATCGATATGATGGAGATTCACATAATCCAAACGTCTATGCATCACATCAACAAACATAATTTTTTAGTCCTATAAAATTAAATATCACATACTTTAAAAAGAAAAGTCTCGGTAATGGATTCTAATTGTCACTGCAAGCATATCACTTAACAAATTACTATATTTAAAACATCAATAATTAGTACTTCATCAATGAATTGGGAAGTCATTGCACAATGTAATTGGGAATTCATTGCACAATGTAAGTGCAAATTTTTAGTATGCATCTCTGTTGTGTAATAGAGAGTAGAGAAAATTGGTTGATTTAATCCTCTTTGACTTGCACAATGAAATAATATTAGACAATCAATTGGGTTGGTTGAAAGCAGTTACTTATTTTTACTTGACAAATGTAGTTATTAATGTGAGAAGAGTTAAAGAAATCAATTTTCTATTGGATTAACTACCATGAGTCACTAAAGGGTAAATTTGGAGCAGTTTTTTTTTTTTGTAGTGTAAAAGAATAGTGGTTTGAATTTTGAAAGGTGAAACTTAACCATATTATGTAGTTTATTATAAGGGTAGTTTTGGTATTATAAAAAGTATACACCAAAAACTTGAATAAACACAAAAGTAGTCACAGCGTATCCAATAATTATGACACAAAAGTCCATCGTCGATTAGCATATAGCACCCAACTATGGTGAATAAACACACTAGTGGGTGCTCTATGACTAATCGACGGAGTACTATGTGCCAATTTACACACGAAATGATAAAAATTAAACAAAATAACATTACAAAAAAAAAATGAAGCAGAGAGGTAGAGAAAGAGAGATGGGGAGTAAAATTTCTGAACCTCTCCATTTATAGACAACTTGGTCGTCCATGTGGGCAATTAAAATTGGTCACGTGGCAGACCTTTGATTGAAACAAATTTGTTTGACCACCGACGAATTTGTGGCCTAAGTAGCGAGTGACCGGTGAAAATTACTCATTTTTACAACATCTGTGACTTAAGTAACGAAAGGATATTTTGATCAGTTCGTAGCAGTGTTTTAAAAACCAGACTGGCCGATCAGACCGCGAAGCGGAGGGTGACCGGTCTGGTCCAATAGTTAGATCGAACAAGCAATCAAACCGCTCGGTTCCGGTCAGAACCGGAAAAACTGGTGAACCGGCGGTTTGATTGCAAGTCTTTTTTTAAAATAAAAAAAACAAAACGACGTCGTTTTGATTTTTTTTTTTTTAAATATTAATAGAATAAACAAAATAAAATAAGAGAGTCAAACATTGAAACAATTATGCCTCATTGGAATTAAATTGATTAGACACTAGTTATTTTGTTATTCTGTATTTTCCGTTTATGTTGCAATTATATTATGTTGGAATTAGACTTTGTGTAAAACTTGTTTTGGGTTTTTATTTTGTAGTATTTTACTATGTGTGATGACGATGTTTAGGTTTTGAACTTAACGAATAAACTTGATAAAAATTATGATTTATGACATTTTCACATTTTTTAGGTGTCGAGATTTTTTTTAAAGTCTGATTCTACCGGTTTAATAATTATAGAGTATTGTTATAGTGACCGGTTTATTCAACCGGTTTATCCGATTTGATCCGATTTAGTCATGCGGTTCGACCAGTGACCCAGTGGTTTGACTAATGAACCAGTGAACCAGGCCTTCACCGATTCAATAACCGGTCTGGTTTTTAAAACATTGAGTTCATAGGACGCACGAGCAACCCATAGTGTGACAAAAGTAATTTTCATATTTGTACTGCTTCTAAAATTGACTTGATTTTGTTTTAACTAGTAGGAAGGGTGTGAAACAAGAGAATCTTATTGGTGCTGGATCACTTCTCATAATAACTACTCCCTACGTCCCAAAATAAATGACTTATTTGACCACTGTTACGTTTGTCAATGCACAATTTTAATCGTTAATATCTTTAATTATATATTATTAAAAATTATAAAAATTGTAAATTTTGAAAGTACTCGTCGAGACAAATCAAACAACATCTCATATGTTAATATTTACATGTACACATTAGTCGAAAAATATGATCAAAGTAGTTCATATAATAGTACCAAAAGTCAAAATTAGATCATTTATTTTGGGACAGAGGGAATAACAATATAAATGTCATGCTTACGTGCTCATATTTCTATTGCTAAAACTAATTTTAACTGACTCTATAACTTGATTTATTGCTAAAAGGACAAATTTTAAATTTAAGATGTTTTAGGTCTCTTTGAAAGGAGATAAATATAAATATATACTCTTTAAATTCTAAGGTTTTATCAACCAAGAAAAATGTAAATATGTTTCTTTTAATGAGAGGACGGAGTTAAAAAATTAAAAGTGCTATTTTAAAATATAAATGACTAAAATTGTGATAGAAAAATTCTGAACTATTTTTTACCGCTTAAAATATTAGTATATATTAAAAGTGCTATTTTAAAATATAAATGACTAAATTACTAAAAAAAATATTAATAAAAAAATTGTGAAAATAATTTATTTTACCGCTTAAAATATATGAGTATATAATGTTTATTACATTACACCATCTTAACAAAAAATTTATTCCAAACTTTTACAAAGAATTCATAAAGAAAAACCATGCCACCTCACTCCTCTCCCTCCTCCTCCTCCTCCTCCCAAACCGCCGCCGCTTCAGGATACGATCTAACGAGATCTTTAACAGCGATCGCCTTTGCAATACTTGCCACTAACGGTCAAGTTTTCTTGGTCCACTTAAATGGTTCTGTAATTCCCCCTTCATCCACCAACCTCACCGCCAACACCACCACCGCTATCTCCAACACCACCGGTAAAACCTTGCAAGACGTATTTTCAATCTACCATTTTCCAATTTTCGTCACATTAATCACCCTCAACGTCTTCGGGTTTAATCTTTTGGTCAGTCATTCGTTGAGATCTCCGAACGAAGTGGTTTATAACATCGCAACAATCGCCGGCGTTGGTTACGCCGCATATCACATGGCAAAAGTCTATTCTTGGATGCTTTCCCTGTCTATTGGAGGTCTCTCGCTGTTTTCCATGGCGTTTGTCATTCTTTCATTGTCCGATCGATTCTGTGGAATCTACCAATGTAATCGTCAACGCATCACAAACTTGTTACGTCGTTGCATCAAAGCACTCTTCCAGGATCAATTGATTCCAGTTTCTACCTCCCCCCAAGAACACACTCACGCCACTTAGGTTTATTTTTTTTGTTCTTGAGATGTGGGGTTTTTAACTAGATCAACCCAGAAAAATTGAATATATGATTGTTAGGGTTTCAGTTAGTACAAGAATTGTACATATGAATTCATTTCAATTGAATTGAAATTAGGATGATTAGGGTTTCAGTTAGTTTTTGTACTTAAATTTCATTTTCAATTGAATTGAAATTAGGATAAATAGATATGATTCAGTTAGTTTGTACAAGAATTGTATCTTCTGTAATTGACAATTTTACGATTCTTGAGGAATAAAATCATATTTTCATTGTGTACTGTATGCTCTAAATTGTGTTTAGTGTTATTTTTAACTAGTATAGATTGATTTTTGGTAGGTTTTTAGTGAGTATTAACATGCGATGAATCTTAATTTCAAATTGTAGCTTAAATTTTGTGATGATAATGTTTCTATTTTCAAATGCATATCAAGCCTTTTATTTTGGTGTTGGACGGCCACGGCCGGATTAAAGATGGTGTTGGACGGCCACGGCCGGATTTCTTCTGGCGCTGTTTCCCTAATGGAACAAGGGTGAGTGTCCAATGTTATCATTACCAAACAGTCCTATTAATATCATTGACATTCGTTACATAATGTTCAGGTGTTTGATAAAGTAACAGGCGATGTTCAGTGTACTGTAAGAAATGAAAATTGAAAATGTTATGATTATATTGTTTGTTCTCAACTTTTAATTTACCAGTAGCTGTATGAACTGCCATAATGTAAGTTCATAAAATCATTTTCTGGATATGCAGGGTCCTTTGCTGGTCCTTTCTATTTTTAACTTGTCTAAAAAGTTAACTTGCCTAAAAAGTTAAAAATAAACCCTGATTATATAAATATAATACCCCTGTGGCCCTGTCTCTCTATCACTCCCATCCCCTTATTTATTACTTTTCCGATCAATATACATTCTCTTCTGCTCAATGGCTACTGCCACCGCCTTGCTCCGCTCTTTCCGCCGCCGAGATGTTGCTTCTGCTTCCATCTCTGCTTATCATTCGGTAACATCTTTTGACTCTTCTATGTTTTTCCTGTTCAGTGTCTGGTGTTTGCTTGCTTTCAGCTATTTTATCATTGTTGGCTTAGTTTCTATTCTTATACAAGTTTTCTTATTCACTTGAAATTTTTTTAGTTTGTTTTGAGCATCTATCTATTTCTTTATTGCTTCTGTTCATATTTTGGCTAAGCTAGTTTGAAAAATTTGGACTTTATTTAGTTTCACAATTGATTTTGTAGTGTTTTTTCTTGTTGTTTGGTTTTTAATATTTTAGAAGCTGGTTTTGTAATAGGATTTTCGTGCATAAAGTAAATATTTGGAAAATTATGGGTCTTGTTGCAAACTTGGGGCACATGTTAGAAATTTTGTATTAAAAAAGATAATTTTAAACTAGATCCTTACTAACTTGTTCCTTAAGGCACATGTTAAATAATAAAAATAAGTATAAAATTGTATCAAAAAAACAAATTTTAAACTTTTTAGAAATTGAATACATGACTTTTAAAACAAATATTTCTATATTGAGTTTCTTAAAATGTGCTCTTAGGCACACGTTAGCATTTTCTAAAAAGTAAGGATTTAACTTGTGCCATAAGGCACATGTTAAGGAATTTAAAAACAGAAATTTTGTATTGAAATAAAAATTGTGCTAACCAACTTCATTGTACATTACAGCCAATCTAAGAGTTTCTAGCCAACAATATAAGAATTGATGATTGCATGCATATACAGAATTGTGATTTTCGTCTAAGCTACATAATTTGTTTTTCGCATGTAGGGTCTTAATGAAATACTCCTCTGTGAACAACTGTTTGATCTTATGACTAGTCTATAGCATTGTAATTAATTGGCTTGTGAATTGCATTAGATGTGTTGATTATATTATTCTGAAGAAAGCTTTTTCTTACTCTGAACTTGTCTTGCAGTTGACGACGGGCAGCATTAAGCCTGCATATGTAGCTCACAGATGGTCAAGTTTGTGTCGACCATTCAGGTGCCATTCATTGTATTGGATTTGTTTGCAATTCTCTTACAGAAGCCATGATTTCAATCTCAAATCAAAATTATTCATTATCTCTTTTCATTCTGACTGCAGTTCAAGGCCTGCTGGAAATGATGTCATTGGTATTGATTTGGGTACAACAGTTGTTTTGGGTACAACAGTTCAAGGCAAGCAATAATGTCATTGTACTACAACTAATTCATGTGTATCCGTTAGGAAGGAAAGGTAAGTCATTATTGCTTTGAATTTGCTTGTATGTGTTCCTTTTTTAAAATTTATGGGATTTATGCTGACTTAATTTATATCATTTCAGAATCCAAAAGTCATTGAGAATTCTGAAGGTGCACAAACTACACCATCTGTGCTTGCCTTCAACCAGAAAGGGGAGATGCTGGTAGGCATACCAGCCAAGCGTCAGCATGTAGCTAACCCAACAAATTACTCTCTCTGGAACCAAGCGTTGGATTGGTAGGCATTTTGATGATTCTCTTGTACAGAAGGAGATGAAAATGGTTCCATACAAGATTGTTAAGGCTCCAAATGGAGATGCGTGGGTTGAAGCTAATGGACAGCAGTATTCCCCTAGCCAAATTGGTGCCTTCATTCTCACCAAGATGAAGGAAACTGCAGAATCTTATCTTGGAAAGACGGTTTCTAAGGCTGTAATAACTGTTCCAGCTTACTTCAACGATGCTCAAAGACAAGCAACAAAAGATACGGGTAGAATTGCAGGTGTTGAGAATCATGAATGTCAATGAGCCCACTGCTGCTGTACTTTCATATGGGATGAACAACAAGGAGGGCCTTGCTGTTTTTGACCTTGGTGGTGGAACATTTGATGTTTCCATCTTAGAAATTTCAAATGGTGTTTTTGAGGCACGCTAAGTTATTTATTCTGTCATACTTAACCTGTCAAAAGGAATAATATGAGAAGCTTGTTTGTACTGATAACATTTTTCATATCAAGGTGAAAGCTACAAACGGTGACACTTTCTTGGGAGGAGAGGACTTCGACAATGCCTTGTTGGAGTTTCTGGTGAATGAATTTAAGCGGACCAAGAGTATTGACCTTTCTAAGGATAAACTTGCCTTGCAAAGGCTTCGCGAAGCTGCTGAGAAAGCTAAGATAGAACTGTCTTCAACATCTCAGACAGAGATAAACTCGCCTTTCATCACTGCCGATGCATCTGGTGCTAAGCATCTGAACATCACATTGACTAGATCTAAGTTTGATGCTTTAGTAAATGACTTGATTGAAAGGACTAGAGCTCCATGTCTGAGTTGTTTGAAGGATGCAAACATATCTATCAAGGATGTAGATGAGGTTCTTCTCGTTGGAGGGATGGCCCGGGTGCCTAAAGTCCAAGAGGTGGTTTCAGTGATCTTTGGAAAGACTCCCAGTAAAGGAGTAAATCCTTATGAGGCAGTTGTCATGGGAGTAGCACTCCAGTGTGGTATCCTAAGGGGAGATGTTAAAGAGCTACTACTCGGATGTAACCCCACTCTCTTGGTATTGAGACTATGGGTGGTATCTTTACAAGGTTAATCAACCGTAACACTACTATTCCTACCAAAAAGAGTCAGGTAATCATTAAATTTACTGATGATTGTTAAATACAATTGGACTTTGAAACCATTCATTTATGTTTATTAGAATTTTCTCTTGAGGTATCTTGTCCACTACATCACACACATTTAATGTTCAAAAATATACTTATGTTGTGGTTGAATATTTTCCTGACTTGCTATATCATTGTTTCTGGTCTTTTCAACGGCGGCTGACAATCAAACACAAGTAGGTGTAAAAGTGTTACAAGGTGAATGGGAAATGGTTTCCGACAACAAAATGCTCGGAGAATTTGAGCTGCTTGGCATTCCTCCATCACCCAGAGGTATGCCTCAGATTGAGGTCACCTTTGACATTGATGCTAGTGGTATTGTTACTATGTCTGCCAAAGATAAGTCCACTAGTAAAGAGCAACAAATCACGATTAGGTCGTCTGGTGGTCTCTCAGATGATGAGATTGAGAAGATGGTCAAAGAAGCCGAGTTACATGCTCAAAAAGACCAAGAAAGAAAGTCTCTTATTAATATTAGGAATAATGCAGATACTAGCGTCTACAGCATTGAGAAGAGCTTAGGCGAATATAGAGACAAAATACCCAATGAAGTGGTAAAAGAGATCGAGGATGCAGTTTCAAATTTGAGAAGTGCGATGTTAAGAGATAATGCTGATGAAATAAAATCAAAGCTTGATGTTGCAAACAAAGTTGTGTCTAAGATTGGAGAGCACATGTCAGGTGGTGGTTCTCAGGGTGGAGACGAGGCTCCTGAGGCAGAATACGTGAAAAATTGATACTTAAAGTGGTCTAAGTTTGGATGCTTCTTTTGATCAATGGTTCTTTAGATATGTGTTGAAGATGATTTATTTTTTTTAGTTTAGTTGAAATATAAGTTGCTTATTTTTGTATTTAACCAACAGGATACCCGTGCATTCTTATCACAATTATGTACGGCTGATGTTATATAACACACAAAAACTTCTCATTGACAAATATTTGTATCCATTTGGATAAGCTCCATAATAATCTCAGAAATTACTTATTGAATACATTGATGGTGTGGGTAGTCCATGAATTTTAGGACAAAATGCAGTCATTAGAGAGTAGCTATACTTTGTTTCCACTACCAGTTTGTTTTTGTAGAACGGTTCTGACTTCTGAATTGAACCGAGAGGGTGTAACCGGGTTTAAAACTGTTCTATTGGGTCTGCTACTGAGTTTTTTATTATTAAATTTGTGTTGTTGACTCCTTCTCTTTTGACATTCTATTAGTTATCATTTGAAGCATGATAGAAATTGCAACTACTCATCGTTTTATACTATGCAAATGAATAAAGCTCCTACAAGTTATCAACACAAAACAATAATGGATTTAAACTTATTGAGACACGCTTATATAAATATTTCATTGCTCTTCATACTTTGCAACATTTAGCTCAAACTTGTCATTAACAATAGCAGATATGTTGTATTTAAGACCTTGAGCAGTGAACAAATGAGAGGAGAAAATGGGAAACGTTTTAGCATTGTAAACATCTAGCCCCCTATATGCAATGAGATCACATACCATGAAAAACTGCACACAAGTGCAATAAAGAAAAACTTTGCCTGCGAAATTCGGTGGTCATCGTCTAACGTTCTGCATAACAACAATTTTTACATGTAAGCATGTCAGCATGTGTATGGTTCAGAAAATACATACATCAATATACAATCTGCACTGCACAGTGCACACAATGAGAAAATTTCATTTCTTCCTTTGTTTCTTGCTTCAGTCACCAAAACCAATGACTACTCTCACCTCAAATCTAAACCTCATCCCACAACATTCTAAAAATCATCAACAACATCATAGTTCTTCTATTGTTGAAGAAATTAAAGGTCTAATTAGAGTACACAAAGATGGTTACATAGAAAGACCAAATATTGTTCCATGTGTCACAACTGATTTATCTCCAAATTTGAATGTTATTTCTAGAGACATAATCATTGACAATGTTACAAATATTTGGGCACGTTTTTATGTTCCAAATTCTCAAATAAAAAAGTTACCTTTATTAGTGTATTTTCATGGTGGTGGCTTTTGTGTTGGTTCTGCAGCTTGGAGTTGCTACCATGAATTTCTTGCTATGCTATGTTCAAAAATTGGTTGCTTAATTATGTCAATTAATTATAGATTAGCACCAGAAAATCCTCTTCCAGCACCTTATGATGATGGTTTAAATGCACTAATATGGTTGAAAAATCAATTTTTATATCAAAATGAGAATAGTGAATTTTCATGGTGGACTAAAAAATGTAACTTTTCTAATATCTTTTTAGTAGGCGATAGTGCAGGTGGTAACATAGCTTATAATGTTGCCAAAAGGGTAAATTCATGTGAAGGTAATGTTTTAAGGCCTTTAAATTTAAAGTGTCTTATTTTGATTCAACCATTTTTTGGTGGAAAAAATAAGAACAGAATCAGAGAAATGTATAGCTGGTTCTGCTTTGAATTTGGTAGCATCTGATACTTATTGGCGATTAGTGTTACCGCATGGCGAAGATCGTGATCATCCATGGTGTAATCCATGTTGTATAATTTACCTACAAATCATAATAATAAACGAATATATAAGAATATAAATATCAAATAAATATAATAATAAGATACGAATATTGAAATATCGTATAAACTTATCTTTCTTAATTTAGTTCTCAAGATTGTCGTAGAATTGAGACCTTTTGATTAAAGCCTAAACTCATAAGGATTTCACTATTCACGGTCCCAACCCTAATTGTAAAGCATTCATTAGGATTTCACTATTCATGGTCCCAATCCTAATTTTCAACCAATGCTATGCTTGCACATGTTTTTATTTGTCCAATCATATGCTTATACATGTCATTATTCTTATAAACCCTAAACCTAAATTCCAATCAATGAAAGCATAACATCTTCTCCAATTGTCCAATCCAATTCTTTTACATGTATCCAATAAGTGAATGATATCTTGCACTATGTCATAAATGAGCTCTCATTCATTCTATCCTTCAACCATTCTCTACTATCCATCGATGGTTTTGCATAAAACCATTTGCTAAATTTCTCATTGCGTGACATGTGTCTCATGTGGACCTCCATCACTCCTATTGGACTACCTTCTCTAGACACCTACATCCAATCCTTCCATGACATATAGGGTCAATAGCCAATTGACAAGTGTAGTGTTTCTACTCCATTCTCTACTATCCAACCATGGTTTTGCATAAAACCATTTGCTAACTTTCTCATTGCATAACATGTGTCTCATGTGGACTTGACTACGGTCTGACAAGTGCACCAGTCTGTCGTCGAGTAATAATTCACACTTTAGGTGTTTAGAATGAGTTCGTATCCACAGAGATCGTGTCAAGGCACTACTAGCGTTATTTAAGTTCGTGGTTTTGTATTCGCTTTGGTTTTGAAAAATGTTTTGTTTATAAAAAGAAGCGTAATGCGTTGCAGAAAATATAAAGATAGGTTGATTCAAGAAATATAGAGAATAGGTATGGTGGTTGGACTTCATCCCATACTAATATTTGACATGATCGGTGTATAACATAGTACTCAGTCTAATATTCAGCGTCAATATATCCTTGTTGTGGTAGTACCTTACTACTACCCTAATATATGTGAGGTTTCCCTACAATAGTAACTTAGATACCCTCAAGAGCCTATCCTCGAGTTGTCACATACCCTAATTACTACGCGAGTTATTCGACATATATGCATTATGCTCATTGACCATCCAATGCATGTAGATCGTAGTATCGGGCTGTTCAGCTTCTAATTGCTCAGTTCACAACTAGTTCCCGATTCCTCCTCTAATTGCTCAGTTCACAACTAGTTCAGGATGTTACCGTCTCTATTCATCTAGCATATTTACTACTAGTCCCGGACAAATATTAAAGTAAAAACCCTAATATTTTTCCTAACGGGCCTCAGCAAACCATCGTGTTGCGATGGGTGGATAAATTGCGCTTCATCAGCTTGTTCGCCAAGTAAGGCCATCGTACCACGATACATGTCATCGTGGCACGATGAAAATATTTCATTCAAAAATAAAGCTTCTGATGTCTTGGCCAGCAAGCAGCTCCCATCGTGGCACGATGGGAGCCATCGTACTACGATGAATGCGCAATTTATCCACTTTTTTGGCTTTTTCTTGTCTTTCTTGTATTTTTGTTCCTTCTTTGTGCCTTTCTTCGATTCTTCAAGTTTTCCTTCGTATTTAGGCTTGTCTTGGTCATTTTATTTTACTACTAGTAATAATACTAAACATACTACAGAAATTCCTGTCATCAGAATCTACATTAAAAAACGAAATATTTCTCTCCTCTTCATGCATTGGCCAGTTCCTTTCTTGCATTTAATGGTTCATGGTCTATATAATGCTTATTAATCCTCCCTTTCTCCTTGCATCTCACAACATCATCACCCATCACCCTCTCCTCCATCCAATCTTTCCCCCTTCCAATGGTCCACACCACCTTTTCCCACCACCACTACCATACTCATCTTCAATTTCTCTCCATATCCTCACCAACAAGTCTTGCATGCTCATTTTTTTCTTTAACCCATCATCAATACACATGGTAAGCAAGAATTTTAGTTTGGTTCTTCCTTTCTCCTCTTCCATTATATTGTTATATAATATTATTAACAAATGTTGTGTTTCTTCTCTCACGATCAATTTCACTAATCTCCATTTTTTCATAACTCATGGTTGCATATGTATTTGATTATGCTTAGTTTCATGTCTTTGGATGTTGAAAAGTCAAGGTAATGGTAAGCAAAAAATTTAGTTTAATTCTTTATTTTCTTCTCTCATGACCAATTTCACTAATATCCATTTTTTCATAGCTCATGGTTGCATGTGTTTGATTATGCTTAGTTTCATGTCTTTGGATGTTGGAAAGTCAAGGTAAGAACATGATAATCAAATATTTTAGTTTGATTCTTCCTTTAGTTTTCTCATTACCAATTCCACTACCCTAAAATCCCCAATCTTTCATAACTCATGGTTGTATGTAAGAGATTATACTTTGTTTCATGTCTTTGAATGTTTTGTTATGTAATGAGTTAAATTTTTCTAAATTTCATTTTTATGAATATTTCCTCTCCAAACTATATTCTTCAAATTATAGTTGGTGTTTGAAGTAGCACATTTCATACTCTCAATATTTCATCTCCAAATTTTAGTTTTTTATTTATTTGTTGTATTTCTTTGATGTTAATACTCCTAATTTAATAATCCAAATGAGTTCTTATTTTATCAAAATAAACCGTAACTTAGTAAAAATAAGTTATATGCTCGTGAACTTATAAACTATTGCTTATAAGTTATAAATTGTAATTAAGCTCAAATTCGAAATTGTCAAAGAGAGTCAAATTTAAATTTTATTAGTTCTAAACACAATAAGACAATTAATAATTTATTTTAATATATTTTAAATACATATAGAAATATAAAAAATTAAATTTTAATTATTTTCTTTCAAAGAACAAAAATGGCGGCATTATTATTAAGTGAAAGCTTTGCAGGACAGTAATGAACACCAAAGAGGTGTGTGTGGATTACTTTAATAAAATGATGGACCGAACACTTAATTGAATAGGAAATGGTAAAAGTTCCAATTAATGCATTTGGGTTGAATATGCAATTATATACTTTTTCCGTCCCATATTTTTCTACTAATATATACATGCAAATATTAGTGTATGAGATGTTTGATTTGTCTCGATAAGTATTTTTAAAATATACAATTTTTATAATTTTTATTAATAAATAATTAAAGATATTGATGATCAAAGTTATGAATTGGTAAACATGAAGCTGGTCAAACATGTCATTTATTTTGGAACAGAGTATAATAACATTACTAATCTTTATTATCTTATAATAAGAAGGTTGAGTTGTTCATAAGCCTTAATTGTGATGATGTGGCACCTCTAAGAAAACTCCACATTTCTATTGAAATTTTACCAACTTCTCTCAATTATTAAATCTAAAATTATCCTCCACAAATTAAATTTAATGTCTAATGAATAGAGAAAGAAACCACCCATATATTTAAATCTAAAAAAAACTATTGAAATTTATTATAGAGAGTCCACAAATTAAATTTAACTAATGTATGAGCCCGTGCCAAGCACGTGAAATAAAATACCTATAAAATTTAAATAAACACTTATGTAAAAAAATTTAAGGTCAATTTATAGAAATTAGTATATATTTACGTTTTTTGAAATATAAGTTAATTAGCATAAATTTTGAAGAAATTCAAAATAAACATAAAATTTAATAATAATATTTCATATTTTAAAAATCGGATCGGTCCACCGATTGAATAGATAATCGGTCTGAACATTTTTAAAAAACCGGAGAGTAGGTTGTAATTGTGCAAAATTTAAATAATATTTAATAAGACAAAAAGTGTTAGAAATTCACATAATTTTATAGGTTTGACGTCTTAATATGAGTTCGTCGCACAAATTGCCTCTTCCACCGCCGCTTCACTCTCCCTTTCACATCCAAATCTTCTCTTCCACGATGTAGCCTCAGTCAACGGTTGAAGCGACGAGGTGTGGCCGTCTCTCCATCCACCCTCTGTTTCACCTCCCTCCTCTCTTCAGGGTCGCGTTTTCTGGGCTCTTAACCGCCGGCGCCGCCACAGTCATCTCTTTCACCATCTCCGTTCAGGCATCGTCTCCTGTTTTGGCTGGGTCGGATTTCGTGGATGGAGTTGGTTTCTCTTAACCCATTTTTGGTTTTCCATCAAATGGGTCGGTTCTGATATTTGGCTTTGCTATACCTTCTGCTTCTGGGAGAATGATGGAGGTTGGTCTGTTCTATTCAAAACCTTGTCATCGGTTTCATAATCTTGAGGCTGGTTCCGGTTTCATAATCTTGGGTGGTGGTGGCGGATCTCTTCGTGGTGTTGTGTTGCCGTTCTCTGCAGCTTCACTACGCAATCTTGATTTATGATTTCTTTTTCAGATATGTTGAGTTCTGCAGCTTTCTTGATTGTTGCTCCGCCGGCGCCGAGCCAGTGATCATGGGATTGTTTGGTTGTTGGTTCTAGTTTGGTCAATTTTGATTAAACTCAAATGTTATGGCCAGAAATGGCTTTGAATTTGTTGTTTTTCTTTACAGCAAATTGTTGGTGCGTGGGCTTTTACCGTGTTGGCGGTAGGTACGTTCTCCGTTCCACACCTTAGCAAACACTAACTCATCTCTTTTTTTGCTATTTGGTTTCGCGCCCGTACGCGGGTTCGCTGGATAGTGTCCGATGAATTGATCTTTGCTTTGGTTGTTTCTTACCTGTTAGGGTTGGTTCTACTTTTACCACTTGTAGTTGGTTCTGATTGTATTATTTTTAACTGCTACATTTTTGTGTGGTTTAACTGGGTCAGGTGATGTCCCCCCAGTTTTTTGTTGTAATCTTTCGTTTTTATTTTAATCTATTTGGGGAGTCGCATAAAGTTTCTTTCTGCCCTCCTTTTGCTTAAAAAAAATAATAAAATGAGTTTGTTGCACAATAAACACTATTTTTTTTTTGTCAAGTAGCCCAGTGGCTAGAATTTCACCTCAAAGGGTGAATAAGTGTGAGTATCAGGGTTCAAACACCGGTTCCTGCATATTACATGCAATGTTCCTATCAACTGAGTTATATACTTGAGGGGACAATAAACACTATATATTCAACAAAAAATATTATATATATAGTACCCCGCATAAATTATTAAAAGAATATATTTGTATTAATATATGAGTAAAAATATAGTTTCATGTAAATTACAAATAAAAAGCCCCAAATATAAATTACAAAAAAATCTCTCATATTAATATTTTTTTTGTTAGCTTATAAATAAAATAAAATATAAATATGCTTCTCTCTCTCTATATATATATATAACCTCTCTTGGAGAGAAAGAGGTTCCCATATAAATTACAAAAAATAGGCCACATGTAACAGCCCGTTTTTCAAAAGCCAAAAAGGGCATTATTTTTTTTTTTCTTTCTTTTTCAACTAACACTCAGAGTGCGCATATAATATTTTTCAATGAGCCGGCATTCAAATATACAAAAGACTCATTACCATAGGTGCTTCGACAAGCAAAGTGTATTCCTGAATAATTACAATCCAAGTCTAAGTATCAAGTACTTACAACAAAACAAGTTAGACAACCCTATGCTAACCAAAAGCACGGTGCACAAAACACACCGGCGCATAGTCTATCTATACTAAGCTTCACCAAATGCTTACTACAGCCTAGAACTGCCACCGTCGTCATCACGACCTAACCCATCACCTGGGTGGGATGAGCCCGCAAATGAAAGAAAGGGTCACCACAAAATATATAGTATATATATATATATATATAACCGGTGCGAAAGATTGTACACATAACAATAATTCCACAAAGCACAAGAGAAAGCTCTTAACCAACCAAGCAATTTCCACCAACGGGTTCATATAAGCAATGCACACATAGCCTATAATGCAACCTCTACAATGCGTGGTACTAACCCTAGCTACCACAATGCATGAGCTCCAGAACTGTAGGTCCAACCTCTACTAAATCACCAATGAAATCACAAGGTTAGGGTGGATCCACTCCCGCAATCACACCCCATGGTCCACTCCCGCAACCATGTATCAAACTCAACAAAGTCACAAAGGTTAAGGTGGATCCACTCCCGCAATCACACCCCATGGTCCACTCCCGCAACCATGTATCGAACTCAACTAAATCACACAAGATTTAGGTGGATCCACTCCCGCAATCACACCCCATGGTCCACTCCCGCAACCATGTGTTGAACTCAATAAAACCCTATAAGAATCAGGTGGGTCCACTCCTGCAACCACACCTCGTAGTCCACTCCCGCAACTACACTTCGTAGTCCACTCCCGCAACTACGCACTAACAATGCATGAGCATACGATTCCCCATGTATACTAATGCAACAAATACATACCTCCCTAGCATATGTAAACCATCCCAACAACATACATACATATCCAATCATATGTAACAAACCACAACAAACATACATGCATTTCCAATCATATGTATTCACCCACATGTTCATACATATATCTCCAATCATATGTAAAACAACGCACGTATTGTAAACATTTTCTCATCACGAGAATACATAACACATACATACCAAACACACAAACACGCATCACCGAAAATAACCAACAAACATGTTATAACTCAGTGAAAAGACAGAAATAAAGTGATGCCCTTACCTCGGCAAGCTTCCGTCAACAATACACGCTCAAACAACACAACGCGCTTCCTAAAACAAGCAGCGCAACAATCAATACATTGTTCTCTAACCAATAGTATTGAAACTACACAAATCCCCCAAAAACCTAAAGGTTCCTA
Organism: Trifolium repens; assembly: GCA_030408175.1. Lineage (NCBI taxonomy): Eukaryota > Viridiplantae > Streptophyta > Magnoliopsida > Fabales > Fabaceae > Trifolium > Trifolium repens. Next base: position 60,530,934 of record CP125837.1, on the reverse strand, counting down.
AGGAAAATCCCTCTTTCGGATACCATACCAGAAACTACCGTATTGATCAACCCCCATGAGTTATTTGTACTATTTTTAGGACCCAAAACAATTGCCAAAAGTCTTAAATAATTTGAAATGCAAAATGGCCGTTTTCTTGCGTTATAAGCTACGTACTTTCCGAGTACCCGAAAAACTCGTTTCCAATCCCAACCACTTCCATAAATTAATAAAAAGGGATTAGAAAGCTAAAAACCAAGTTTGGAAATCAGAATCCAAAATCTCAACTCCCAGAGCTCGCCCTGGCGAGTTGGTGGCGAGTGAAGGCAGAGAGTACTGGTCTTACTCGCTCTGGAGCTCGCCCTGGCGAGTTGTCAGGACCTGTGACACTCGCCCTGGCGAGTAACCACTCGCCCAGCGAGTTTCAACTGTCATGACAGCAAAAGACAGCAACTCACACCACCTTTTTCCACCCAAGCCTAGTTTGATTCTATTAGTTCCCAACACTTTTTCAAGGCACAAAAGCAAACCATTTTCATAAGCAAGCAATTCATTTTCCGAAAGCTTGTTGGTTTCTTCGAGTGCAAGTTATTTGATTTTCATTTCCAAAATCAAAACCAAATCCAAGCACAAGTTTTATTACGGGCCTCAACCGTCCGGTAATCATTTTCAAACATGTTTTCAAGGTAAAAAGCGACACCACATGTCACAATAGTTTTAAACCACTTTGACCCCAAAATACTACCCAAAAACTCTTAGAAAATATTTTCATAAACCTCAAAATATTTTTCATCGGATTTTCCAAAACAAAACCATACAACGCATTTCCCTTTTGCTCAAAGGTTCAAAGACAACTTTTCTTTTCAAAACCTTACAACATAACCTCATGTAATTGATCAATACATAACCAACTCAAAACCCTAACTTTTCTCATGAGATTCTCACAAACTCATGGAAAAATTGAAACAACAAAGCCTAGCATGCTTACTAAACTCTCATGAACAACTTTCATGAAACAAGAACTAGCAAGAACAACCTTTCTCACCAAACCCTCTTAAGAACATAAACTCAAAAACCTCACAACTCTAAAAATCTACCAACCTAGGAGATAAGAAGAGAGGGTTACCTCAAGAAAGTGATTCTCTACAACTTTCTTCAAAGCTCCAAAGCTTGAAATGGAGTGAAATGGTGAGGAAATGAAATTTGTGAAGGTTGGAAAGTGAAATGGAGTTTCACGTGAAAGAGAGAAAGAATGAGATGATTTGGTGATGTTTTTCTAAGTGCCAAAGTCCTCAAACCTCCTTACTATTTACAAAGCTCTTGATAGCCAATCCACCATTGGATCAAAGTCAAAAGTCCAAGCTTAAACCCTAGCCATTGGATCAAACCAAACCAAAGCCACTTGAGATAAAACTCAATATCTCATAGGAACACTCACACGATCAGCTCTCGCGCGACGCGACGAACGTAAATCACAAAAACGTAAAACTTACGGAAAGGACGTCTAACGTTTAACATTTCTAAAACTTATCGCCGAATCTTTTTCCGCGACTGTAATTTTCTTCCATACCTTAGAAAATTAATCTCAGGACATATCCTAACTCGCGCAGATATATAAAACTCCCATCCGAAACCTCACTCAAAACAGACGCAGTAAGATTTTCCATCCGCGGGTAAAATCCTACTCGTTTTTTCCAAAACGAGAATAATCCAAAACTCGTTATTCTAAGACCACAGAAATCTCCTCATACTTAAAAGAAGACTACAACCCAAAAGTCTGTGCCTTTCCAGCGCACGAGCACAAAACAGGCTCCGTTTCAGCAAAAATCACATTTATGCGACGATACTCACAAAAACAGCTTCACCAAAAGGTACAGTGGAATTACGGGTCTTACACCACACATTAATTTGTGAGTATAAATGTAGGTCTCATATAAATTAATAATAATAATAATAATAATATGAGTGTTATGAATAATTATAAGTCATAGTGGATGTCCATTCTTCCTCTTCCAATTCCTATAACTCCCACCAATAAGTGGACCTTAATTTCCTTTGTCCATCCACTTACCTATTTGTGTCCTATAAATAGGACTCTTGCTATAATGTAAATTTACACAAATATGAAGAGAATAATACAAGTCTCATATTCTCTATTCTCTAGTATTCTTAGTTTATTTCTAAAACGTTATCAGCACGAAGCTCTAACAATTTGAGGTAATATGGATTCTTGTTTTTCATTACTTATGTTCCATGCTTGTACTCGTGAGATAACCATTTTTTATTGAGTGTTTCTGATCATATACCCAAACTGCTCAAATATTATGAATTGCTTATTCTTAGGCTCTTTATCTTATTACTAACTTCCACAGTAGTTGTTTTTTTTTTTTAGTTTGTATGATACGAGTTTTCATTTTTCACTGCATATATATTATCTATGCCAGCAATTCAATTACTTTTTATATCGTTTGTTGTTGGGTTAAATAAAATTATCTATGACTATATATATGTAAAGGAAAAGGAGTGACAACTAGAAACTCATTATATTTTTACTACTAATATAGAGAACAAGAAATAAGTTTTATATCTTCATTTTTTTTTCTTACAAAATCCCATATAAATTAAAACTGTACTATATTCACATTCAAATATATTTTCCAAAAGCTCATAAGTATAAATATGAAATCATATGAGTAGTATTAATAATTGTCGTTCAAAAGCTTATGTGTTTATGTCATACAATCCAATAATTAAATTGCCATGTTATTGAATTTGAACCATATATCAAGAAAATATATTTTTATGAAAGTTTCTTTAATTTCTTTGCTTATGCCATCTGTTAGTTTGTTGTTCTGTCGATTAGATTTTGAGGGCACCAAAGAAAACCTTGTAGGAAAGTATCTTATCTTATTTAAATTTAAATTAGCAACTGGTAAATAAGTTAATTGATTCTCTGAAACAATTTTCTCCCTTATTCACAATTCTATATTTGATCTAACTGATTTACAACAAAATTTGAAGTATTTTATTATAACAATTTGTTGTTGGCTTATGAGTTGTTCGAGATGACATTGTAAAAGATTTTATGATATTCACAAGTCATCAAAGCTCATTGATATCATTTGTAAGGATGAATGTCACACTCATGAAGGTTAGTTGCACAATTATTTATTCTCTTGTGACATAGTGTTATTGTATAAAAGGAGAGTTGTTTTCAATATTATTTGCTCATATTGAGTGCATGAAGGTCTATAAGTGATCGAGTTCTTTCAATTACAAGTGAGAATTGCTCAGTTTCATTGTTTTCACTATATATTTTAAAATGATGTTAACGCATTTCTTAGTTTCCCCCACATGAAATTGACAATTACTATTTCAGTTTACAACTTGATATACATGAACATTTACCATGATTGATGCATGAATCTTTTTCCAATTATTTTTGGTATATAAAAAAAAATTATTGAAAGCTCCAAAAGAGCTAATATATTGTTGCACAAGAACAAAGTTCAAATCTCAAAGAATCTCAGTAGTTATATGTGTGCTCATAAAAAAGAATATAACATTGAAACAAGAAATAAAATAGACGTTAATCTATATATTATGAGACATGTTTTGGATAAAAGTAGTGTATTGGAAAAGTTATCCCCTTTATTTTTTTTCGGATCATATATATAGTGTATCCAATTTTGGTCAAATAAATGATTTGATACTTTTCCATGAAAGAATTTTATAACAGAAATCACATTTTGGATCGAGCTTGCGGTAAATTGGGTGGTAGTTTTTCAGATCTGCTTAAGATGATATTTTAGTTAAGATTCAATTAATATGCTTTTAGGAATTCTATTGAAATTTAAAAGACATTATATAAGTTAAGATCATTAACCTTGTGTTGATTATTATTTGTATATTTTTTTCTTGATAGAGATTATTATTATGTATGAATTCTTGAAGAATTCAAAAGCATAGTTTATGAAGAACTCAAATTATTCTTTGTGAATTTTTGAAGAATTCAAAAAGGTAGTTCCGAAAGAACTCAACATCATTCTACGTGACTTCCAAGAGAATTCAAAAGAATTAATCCCTCAAGGATTGATTTTATTAATTGTTATATTTCATAGTTCTTGAAGAACTTAAAAATTCAATTTTATTCTCTATGAATTCATGGAAAATTTAGTGATGATATATCCCAGAAGGATCGTACAAATAAATGATTAGATTGGTTATTATAAGATCTATTTGATCTTTATAATTTATATTAATTTGAAAGAAAAAAAATTATTGTTAAGAAGATTAATTTTGAGTTCATGAAGAACTACATTTATACCATGACAATAAGATCTATTTATCTGCAATATGTGTATTTCCACACTACTCTAATATGCTTCTGAAGTAGCGAAATTGAGAGAAAAATCTTCAACAATTTATTTTTAGAAGATTAGTCATATTTATAATTGAACAAAGAGTAGTTATTTGAATATTCCCAGAAGTGAATGGTTCATAATGATATGGTTATATAATTGATTTATTGTTGATATGATACATGTCAAAGTTATAAAATTTTATTATATATTATGAGGTAATATTTGATCAAAGAATTTTTTTTATTATTTAATATTAATTTAAACTTATATTATATACATTGTTTTCTTATTCTATGAACAAATATATTTGATTATGATTTTTTTTCTACAAGATGATATGCATATTTTCTTATAAAATATGTATGATTTAGAAAGTCTTATTTGTTGGAGAAATTTTATGTTAGCTCTTTTTCTATCTATGGTAATGCAAAGATAAATCAAAATTTTAGAATATTTAATATATAGTTTGAAATGGATATAATATTTTTAGTTCATTATTGTTTCCAATGGATAACAACAAATGAAACACATATTATTGTAAAGCATGTTTCAAATTTCAAATTGATTAGAATAAATATAATATATATTATCGTAAACTCGAAGTTTACAAATCATGCTTCAAATATTCATTCTTGAGTGTATCTCTGAATGATTGTACAAACAATGATATTTTTATTTTTTTCATTTGTGAAATAGTTCTCGAAGAACTACAAGATTATCGAATGCTCCTGAAGAGCTAATGTATTGTAACATGGAGGAACAAAGTTATCATCTTTTTCCTCTTGTTTGTACTACATATATACTAGTGGAATTGAAGCACAAAAGTCATTGTAAACTAGAATTTTACTAATCATATTAAGTTTGTCTTTGGCAAGACCGGTTGGGTTATCCCGGGTCTTTTATGATGCGAAAGAATAGTTTTATTGGATATGCATTGAAGAGCCAGAAGATTCTTCAACCCAATAATTTCTCTTATTAGTTCCCAAAGGAAGTTGAAAATTTGAAAAAAAGTGAGTGTCTCAAAATTTGAGAATGTATATAAGGTGATATTTGTAAATCAATAGACCAATTATCATTTAGATATTATTGATGCATCAAATAAAGGGTAAGACAACTCACAACCAGAAGTTTGTGAAGTTATCTCAACTGATTTGAGAATGAGCTCATTTTTTAAATTTTAGATAAGTATCATATGTCAATCAAAATTGATTTGAATATCTTATAGCATATGGTTATTAAGAAAAATTGACTTGAAGATCCATTATTTAGACGTCTAAAGTTAAATGTGTGATTGGTACTTATGAAATCATAACTTCAAAATTCTACTTCGGGAACATGAGATCATTTATATTGAGTTTTTGCTTCGCATCAAGCCAATAAGTTATTATATGGAAGTCCTCCCCTTAATTTGCAATTCAGTTAAGTTTAGGTTTATAACCTAATATTTTTTTTTCTTTCATCTAAGCATTTTTGGATGTGTTGTGTATATCACAGTTGCTCCAATATAATGCACTTAGATAGATCTTGAAAGAATATTGGGAAAATATATTTAATATGAATTTTCATCTATTACAAATTGTATTGAGCCAACTTATTTACATCCCGGTAGGATGATTATTAAGTGATGAATTAGTTTTTCCAATATTAGGGGGAGAGAAGAAGCAGCTGAAAAATATGAACCCGAAGTTCAAATGAATTATTTGAAAATAAATATTATTGTCTCATCTTGATCCTCAAAATATAACTCATTTGCAAAGTTAAGAAATTAAAATAGAAGCTGCTAATGCTCCAAAGAAAATAGATATATCCTTGTCGGATAATAGAATATTGCAAATGAGGCTCAACCGCGCATGAAGCGTGGTAGACCAATTGGTTCCAAATATAAAAATCCTCAAACAAGAAAATGAGCTAAAAGAAAAGATAACCCGAATGAGGATGTAGAAACTCTTGAAGAGTTGTCTAATATAATTGTTTTTTAAGTTCCAGAAGAACAGATCAGGTACCTGAAATTTATGAAAATAAAGAGATCTCGATAAGTTATGAATGAAATGAGATGAAACCAAAAATGAAAGTCAACGTCGACGATATTTTTCGATAGCGCTATATGTGATAAGTGATAACGAGGATCATGAATCAAAGTCTATTAACGATTATAGATAAAGAAAATATCTGCAGATAGAAATAGACAATTTTAGTGAAATCAAACTCTATTCATATAACTGAATTGTTTGGACCTGCAGTCCACACATCTGAAGATGTGAAGTTAATTAGATATATATGATTTTTTACGGTAAAAAGAATTATATTGATATAATACATATTTATAGAGTTTGATATGTCTACCAGAAGTGGATGGTAATTTGGTAAATGTCTACAATTTATTTTGATGAGACATATTCACCTGAAGTGAACTCGAGAAATTTTTCATGCTTGATTAAGTTTAATAGCACTTGAAAGGTTAAATTTATATGAAATATATGTTACAATATATTTGTATGGCTCACTTGAATTGATGATATATGATACTCTTTGAAAGAGTTAATTTTTATGATCCATTGAAGAAATGACATCATATGTCCATTCTAAACATTTGGAAGTGAATTTATTATAATTGATTTTATGATGATATAAATATTATTAGGACTCCAGAAGAGATCCTAAAATATGTGGATTTGAAATTGCATATGACGCATGCGAAATTTTTGTTTGGATTTGCAAATTCATTATTTAAATGAGATTTTCTGCATTAAGAAACTTATATAGCAAATGTATTAAAACAATTTGATATGGACAAAATCTAGTTGATTGCGTACTAGAATAATTGTGATGTCACTTGATGTTAATATAGATCATGTCTTCAAGAAAATGATAGACAACTTGAATTGGGTCCTGAAGTACCATATCTTATTTCAAACGAGAACCTTAACATATTTTTTTAATTATATGTATTGTTGTATTTTGTTTTTGTCAATATTTGTAAGTACAGGTATCAGAACAAAGTCAAGCATATGTTTTGTATCTTGGAGAAACAACATAATCAAGGAAGCTGAAAATGCTCTTCAAGCAAATTTGTTCGTGTGATAATCTAGCATAATTTTCACAAAGTCGCTCACAAATAGAACTTTTGAGCAATCGATACAAAAGACTGGTCTTCGTCGTCTTAGAGATGGTTGTATGGTTGAGGGGGAGAAATAAATATATTATAGGACGTTGTACTCTTTTTCCTTCACTAGAATTTTTTCCCACTGGGTTTTTTTCTAGTAAGGTTTTAATGAGGCACATCCTCGATGGACATCCAAGGGGGAGTGTTATGAATAATTATAAGTCATAGTGGATGTCCATTCTTCCTCTTCCAATTCCTATAACTCCCACCAATAAGTGGACCTTAATTTCCTTTGTCCATCCACTTACCTATTTGTGTCCTATAAATAGGACTCTTGCTATAATGTAAATTTACACAAATATGAAGAGAATAATACAAGTCTCATATTCTCTATTCTCTAGTATTCTTAGTTTATTTCTAACAATGAGTATAAATATAGGCCCTATAAGTTACAAAAAAAAGCCACGTATTAATATATAAGTTTAATTATAGGTCAAATAAAATAGGTTTTTTATTAATATATGACTAAAAATATAGGCCTCGTACGTATAAATAGGGGTGTAATTAGACTTGTTTGGATCGATTTATGGTAAATCCAATGTCCGAACCAATGAACTCTCAATTGGTTTGGCCCGATAAATATTTTTCTAAAAAAGAGAGTTCAAAAACAGTTATTTTGGGTAGACCAAATAGATAAGCATAAATTTACGACTTCACAAAAGTCACAAATACGTGTGATGTAAAATATTTGTCAAGTTGCTTGCCATGTACGGATCTAAAATATATGAGAAATTCCTATCTTATTTTCATCTATGTCCTAGAAGGTGCAGTAAACAAATCAATTATATGGGAAATTCCTAATCAAACAGAATTATAGAGTTCAATTTTAAAATTTTATATGTTATTGAGAATGTATAAATTAAATGTACAGCTAAAATATACACGAGTTGATCAATATTAGGGATGTTACGATTCAAATTTACCGACAATTCTCCTACAGTCAAGCATGTGATGAATCATACCATTACTTGGAATTCTTCTATTGTGTCCTAGCTACTTTAGAAAAAATATTTCTTATCACGTGATTTGTTCTTCCTCTAGATTTTGAAAAATAAATCATAAATTAAAAAAGAATGTAAAACATAATATCTTTCGATATTTTTATATTTGAATTGAGACACAATAATATGATTGTTGCAAGTTCGTATCAATCGTCAAATACAAAAATTAAAATTTAACTTTTTTTCTCGGTTCATGTTGTCTGACGTCCTTCCTAGTGAGACCTTTTTTCAGTTTTAATTCGATGAAGAGTAGGGATAGCAATTTACCCATATTCAATGGATACCCACAAAAAATATCCACAATGGGTAGGGTAAAAACCCGTATTTTGGAAATGGGTGTGGGTATGGGTAATTACCCATAAAATTGAGCGGATATGGGTGCGGGTACGGGTACCTTAGTACCCACCCCATATACCCACACAATATATTTTTATTTATTTTAATCATATTATTATATAATTATTTATATAAATCAATTTTAAAAAATACAATATTATTATACTTAATACATTTTTAATAAAAAAAAATTACTTATAACATATATAATGCAAATATGTCAAAGAGAAATGAACTTTAGCATGACATTACTAATAATTTTGTTTATAATTTTCATGAATCAACATTAAAATTTTTGAAATTTTTTTAATTAAATTAAAATGATATGATATTTTATAATAGATCAATTTATTTTTAGCAAAAATGCGGTTAACGGGTACGGGTATGGGTACTTAGGTACCCATAAGGTATGGGCACGGGGACAAAGATTGTCACCCACGCGGATATGAGGATGGGTACGGATATTTTTTTAAACTGCGGGTATGGGGATGAGGACTATAGTACCCTACCCATTGTCATCCCTAATGAAGAGCTTCTTTATCTTACGTGATAAATTTAAGGGGATAATCACAACCTTTTGGACTAAAAAAATGAATGAATTGACCAGGGATAGTTGGTCCAAAAAATTAAAGTTGCTCAATACCCAATGTGGGGATCGAACCCTCGACCCTTGGTTAAGGGAGGATGAGCCCCAACCGCTCAACCACACCCTCTGAGTTATTTATCAATGGATTTGAGTCATCATATAATTAAATTTGCTTTTAAAAATATTGTAATTATAATTAAGTTTGTAAAATAAGAAATTTTTAAAAAAGTAAAACTAATTATTTTATAAATTAAGGATACACAATTAATTAGTACTATATTATTTTGAATTTATAACAATCATAAAATTAAGAACACATTTAAAATAAGGAAAGGCATTTAATTTTTTTAGAAAAAGAAACATTATTAAAAAAATAATGATGATGTAAGTTTTATTGTGAAAGAAACACCATTAGGTTGGTAAAAAACACCATCTTTTTTCATAAAAATTAAGAAAAAAAAGGTGTCATAGTTAGGAAATAGTATGTTATTATATAGTAAATATTGATGGAAAAAACACTTTTTTTTATAGTTGTGAAAGACAATTTTTTTAATAATTTAGTAAAGATTGCATTGTTTCAAAATCAACTTAAGATGACCTGCATAAAAAAATCTCACTTATTAAGATCACATTGATCAAAATATGTAAAATTGAAAAAAAAAATATTACATTTATATGGGGAAGAGTTATTATGCATAAGGAAAATTAGTTTTTATTATTCAAGGCACATTAGTTTTTATTAAAAATATTTTCTTTCTTTTTTTTTACAAAAGAATATTTTCTTTTTAAAACCGCATTATATGATATATTGCCTAAGGAAAATTTAGTGGTCAAAAAGGAATATGCCATATTACTAATTAAAAGACTAATATGAAATATTTTAGAATTAATTACTCATTGAATAGTTTAAGGACCATTTCAAATTTAGTGTAAAAATCTTGACTGGACTAATTTTTTTTAAATAAATGAATTAAATGCAATTTTTTATTTTTTATATTTTGGTACAAAATTAAATGCAATTTTATATGTTTCTTTTTGTGGTCAGGATATGGTGGTTTATATAGACGAAAAAATTAATGCTTTTTTTATAAACTAGACTCTGACCCGTGCGATGCACAGATTATTTGGAGTGTCAGATATACAATTTAAGTTGTTATAATTAAAATTTCAATTAAAAAAATCAAAATATAAATATTACATATTTTTAAACCGGTCTCTATTATTTTTTGTTATTTAGGCGCAACATTTAGTAAAAAAAATCATCCATAATATATATATTTTCCAAATGTATCTTAGTTGATCGTAATTGAACGCTTGTTTTAAGGGAAAAAATATTGATGACTATTCGTGTATGCCACAACAACACCTATTTTTATTCATTTGAATAGATTCACGGCAAAAAAAAAATGCTCACAATATATAAAATTAGATATATTATTACTAACTACTTGCAACTATTTTTAAGCTAACTTTTATTATATTTTTTTTAGGTGGGCACAACCATGAATAAGAAAAAAGTTCAAACACAAATTAAGTTGTCTTATATATTAATTCTCAATGATATCTTCATTGAAAAAAAATTATTAGATCTTATTATTCAGAAAAATAATATTGATGGATGTTAGTGTGTCCCAGAACATATGACACATATGTGTACTAAGTTCATTTATTCACATTGAAAAACAATAACGCTCATAATTTTTAAATTATATGATCTATTATTAATCTTTAATTATAATAAATCATGCATGATTATATCTAATTCACAATAAATAATGCCTAATTTTATTTGAAAGAAGGTTCAAATATAATCAAAATAGATTACATATTTGATCTAACGACATAAAACATTAAACAGTTACATAAAAAAATAATTTGTTATCTATAGAAATATTTAATAATGGTATAACCTTCGTCAATAACTTTCTGAACCTGCAAAATATAGTGACAAAAATAAAATATATGAAGATAAATATATAAATTATAAACAAAAATATGGTGAGAGAAATATACTTTGAGGGTGCTGCTTGTCTCTATAAATAGTTACATAAAAAAATCTTCGTTACCTATATAGATCTTTAATAATGGTATAACCTTCATCAATAACTTAATTGTGAACCTACAAAATAATATAAGAACACATCAAAGTAATTCAAATGCGTGGAAACAATTTGCAAAACATAATTATAGAATGGTTATGTGAAGATAAATTAACTCATTAAAATTGAACAAAATCAAATCAAAATTAGTATCCTATGAATCAATAAATTATAGAAACAAAATAAAAAGAAGACAAATCAATAAATTATAAACAAAAAAATACAGTGAAAGAAAAATACTTTAAGGTACTTATATTTATAAACCTCGATTAAGTGATATCTATACATAATTTTCGGAATATGTTTATCTTTTTTTTTCTCTTTTTAATGTTTATCTCTTTTTTTTTTCTTTAGATGCGTTTTTTTTTGCCTTATATTGTTTACAAAAACAGGTAAATGAATACACTCCATAAGTGATAATGATGGTTTTGTATGCATTGAATTAGCATAGAAAATAGGTAATTGAATTAGGCTAGAAAATAGGTAACAATATTATGTTTATCGTAAAAAATATGCTAGTGGGGCAGATATTATTATTATTATTATTATTATTATTATTATTATTATTATAAAAAAAATTTAGCCGTTGATTTTATTTTTTCCAAATGTCAAAATCTAAACCAACAAAATTAAATAGTATTAAAAATTGATTATTTAAGTTTTTATTATTACCGTTGATATAATTTCTTTTTTTCCACGTGTCAAAATCTAAACCGTTCATATTAGGGTTAGGGTTTAAGGTGCCTCTAGTTACTCTCGTTTTATTATATTAAGATTAAGATATATGTAATTACGAAAAAAAGAGTATATATATAATTATTTTTTTGTTACTAAATTAATTTTTTTAATGACAATACAAAGTTAAATAGTAAAATTTCGTTTTCAATAAAAGAATAAAAAAAGGATATCTTTTATTTAACCATGAATAATATATTTTGGACTAAATCATGAATAATATTCATACTTATGCTAGTATCATCTTCATTTTCATCAGGGCCCAGTGGCGGAGCTAGACGAAAATGTTGGGGAGGGCCGCAACGGTGTTAATTTTTTTTTATAAGAGTTAAAAATGTATAAATGGTATAAAATTTAAGGAAAACTATATTTATAGATAATTATATACTCCCTCCGTTCCTTTTTAAGTGTCCGTTTTGAATAGTAACACTAAATTAAGAAAGTGAATTTTTGAACCTTATCTTCCTATTATACCCTCATCTTAATTCACCAATAAATTTATATTTTTTTACATTTTTTCCAATAAATTTATTGTTATACAAAAAAAAAATTAATATGTAACAAACTATTGTTAGTTACTACTATATCTCTTTCTCTCGTAACAAACAATTGTCAAGTACTCCCTCCGTTCCTTTTTAAGTGTCCAAAAACATCGAATTTAGCGTTTCTATTTAACTGTCCATTTGGTGTTTTAAGGGTGCGATTTGTCAATTATACTCTTTGTCAATTATTTATATCTTTTTCAATAAAACTAATTAGTGCTATATATTTGGAAAACTAAATCTTTTTATTTTTTTGGTACATAACATATTAAATTTTGTTTTTTTTTTGTGTGCATAATATATTAAATTTATTGGAAAGAGAAAGTGTGTGTAAAAAAATAGGATTTTGTTGGTGAATTAGAATTAGCGTATAATAGGAAAATAAGGTGCAAAAATAAACTTTCTTAATTTGTTGTTACTATTCAAAACGGACACTTAAAAAAGAACGGAGGGAGTATTTTATTATTTAAATTTGAATATAACAAAAAACAAACTAAAAAAAAAAACGACTTTGTTTAAAAAAAAAAACTTTAGTTTTTCAAATATATATAAATAAATAAATGTTTTATTGAAAAAAAAAAGAGTAATTAATGAAGGGTATAATTGACAAATCGTATCATTAAAATACTAAATGGACAGTTAAATAGAAACGCTAAATTTGATGTTTTTGGACACTTAAAAAGGAACGGAGGGAGTAACATTTAAGGAAAACTAATAATTTAATATGTTATTGAGGAAAACTAAATTTAAGGAAAACTACCTTTAAAAAATAATAATAATAATTTTACTACAACTAATATTCTTCTTCTATTGAAAAAATTCAATAAAGAGAAAAAAACTGTAGCATGGGAGACTTGAACCCAGGACATTTAGGAAAGTGAGCAGAGTACTCAACCACTAGGCCACGCTGAATCTCATGATAATATATGAAGCGCTTATATATATATATACGATCATATCTATAAAAATGAAAAAAAATAATAAGTTGGGGCGGGCCATGGCACTACCCAGTGCACAAAGGGCTCCGCCCCTGTCAGGGCCGGCCCAACATAAAGTGGGGCCTAAAACATAAATTAATATGAGGCCTAACATAATTTTTGACCCAACATAAGGGTTGCTGTATTGTAAGAAATATTTTTTAGTAAAATATAGTGCAAGAAAAAATGTAAAATTTATATTTATAGACAGTTAAAAAGAAATTTGTAAAATGTATCAATTATACTTATAATAAAATTAAAATATATTACTTGTAGAAAATAAAATATACTATTAAAAAACTTCTTTTTATTTGTCATGATTAGAAAAACTTCTATAATATGAACAAATTTTTAAAAATATGATTTTTATTCTATAATATTTTCTTTTTCGAATTTTGTTAACAATTTATTTTTTGAATAATCTACTTACAATATATTAAAAGAAACTACTACTAAAATATCAAATTTGTCCAATCAAGTTTAATAATATTTCAAGGTTTATGCCCTTAAATGTAATTTTAACTTTAAAATAAAAAAGATATAAAGCAAAAATAGGAAGAATAAAAAAAGATAAGCATGAAAGAAAAATCTCCCCTTAAAAATAGCATATGAAACTACCTCTAAAAAAGATATTAATCCAATATATTTAACGAAAAAAATTAATTAAAAAAAATTGACGCATAAAAATAGGAACAAAAGTAAATATAAAAAATACGCATAAAAAAATAGTACTAACTTTTTTTGAATAAAAAATATAGTAACTTAAAAATAAAAGAACATTAAAATAGAAACAAAAACATAGTGAGTCTGTTTGGATTGACTTATTATAAGTTTTATAAGGTAGTTTATGAAAACAAACAGGTTATAAAGATATAGTTTTTGTAACTGAAAATTTATGAATTAACATGATGTATAAAGAATCTCTATAAAAAAAATAAAACATGCATAAAGAAAAAACTTACGAATTAACACGGGACAATTGCTTTAATAAAAAAATTAAATCTTACACGGGACAATTGCTTTAATAAACAAAGGAATTGAACAATAAATATTTAATAATATTAATTATAATATATTACACAAAAATCATGCACCGGACAATTGCTTTAATCAAAAAAAATATTAATTCAATAAATTTTACAATAAAGAACACAATGACGTCATTTATATTTAAAAAATAATTTTTCTGTCAAAAAAACTTCTTAAAAATATTTTTAACATATTTCAAAATATTTTATTCTAAATAAATTTGATACTTTAATATAATATATTAATATCAATCTTAAATATAATAAAAATCAATGGATATGAGCTTTTACAAATAATTTTTTTTAAACAACAGAAGAATAAATTCTCATTAATAATAAATATAAGAAAAATACAAGACAAAACATTTATCACTAATACATAAAAGGAATTGAATAAAAAATTCATACACGAGACAATTGCTTTAATAAAAAAAAATTAATCATACACGGAACAATTACTTTAATAAAAAAAAATTATTAATTTTATAAATTTTACAAAAAATAACATGTTTATCATTGCTAGCACACGACCATCTCATCAACACGCATTGTTGTGCCAAAATCGGGGCCTAATTATATATATACAAAATTCATAGAAATTTTTTTGGGGCCTAAATCCTTCATAAAAAAAAAATATTTTTGGTGGGCCTAAAGCCCTAACTTGGGCCGCTTTACCCTTGGGCCGGCCCTGATTTTCATATTTGTACAATTTCTCTAAGAGCTTGTGGTACATGTTATGTGTATCGAGACTCTTAGGGTCCGTTTGGTTCGAAGTTTTTGGAGGGGAGGGGAGGTGAGAGAATATTTTAAATTTTGGAGAAGTAATTTACTTTTTTACTCTTAACCTTATAAACTCAAAATAAGATTAAATTATAATGGATATACTACGTCAAAAAAAAAAAAAAATAGATATATAACAAAAAAAAAATTTAATGAGTAGAAAACCTAAATTTTTTTTGTTGTAAAAAAAAATAAAACCTAAAATTTTAATATTCTAACAAGAATAATTTTGAATTTTAATAAAAAAATGAGGGTAATTTTGTCAACATAATAAATCCCTCCCCTCACCTCCCCTCCCCTCCTTCTCAATTGAACCAAACAGACCCTTAAGAAAAATAATACTTTCTTAAAAAGAATTAGAAAAATAATACTATATAGATGAAAGTTAGTAAAGAAAAAGTAAATCATATTAAACCGATAACATAATCGTTCAATCCAAGCAACCGTTGTTTAATTTGTGAAATATAATTTACAATATATATATTACACATTTTCACTAAAAAAATAAAATACACCTTTTAAATTAATTTACATTCATACTTGTGAGCAAGATTTTGGCAAAAAAAAACTACAATTGTTAAGAAGTACACTTGAGTTTGATCCCGGTTCTACCTTTTTTTTTTTTCAATCAAAGAGGTGGAAAGCAAAGTGCCAACCACCAAAAAAATTATTCAAAACAAAAGAGAGACATACAAGAAGGGGGGGGGGGGGGGGGGGGGACTAGGCCAAAACCCCAACTAAGAGACACATATTCTAAAACTCGGTAAACTGTTCTTATTCCTATCATAACAATCTTTAGCAAACAAGGGAATATCCTCCAAATAAACAATAGAAGGGAGGGTTAAACCATGATTAGCTAAGAGGTCAGCCACCTGATTACCCTCTCTGTAAATATGAGTAACAATCACATGCATATGCCTGGCCATAAAAAGAGCATTATGCCACCTAGTCCTTAAGCTCCAAGCAACCTGATGATCTGGATTAATAAAAGCTGAAACCACGGTTGACGAGTCTGATTCAATCCAGAGATGATTCCACTGCTTATGAAAAGCGATTTCAATTGCCCTCATGAAGCCACACATCTCGGCTACATAAGCAGAACAAGTCCCTAAAGGCTCCGCAAATCCATACACAAAGTCAGCATTATGATCACGAAAAATACCTCCGCATGCGGCAATACCAGGATTCCCACAAGAGGTCCCATCAATATTACATTTAAGCCAATTCAACAACGGAGGGTGCCAAAGAACTTCTTTCAAAATATTAGGACGAGAACGATGAATTGATATTCAGAACATTTTAAGGAAAGAGAAATCCCTCATTGAATTAGAAGAAGTTTTGCAAGTATTATTACCAGACAATGAAGTGCTAGCAATTATCAAAGAAATAGCTGACTGCCAAGGTATGCAAAAATCATTAAACCTGGCCTTATTTCTGACAAACCAAAGAGTATTCAACAAGTTGATAATTGCAGCAATAATAGTAACTTTGCTCTGCGGCGACCAATTCAAATCACACAACTTCCATATGTCATCCGTAGAATAAAATTGAATCGTGAAGTTCAAACAACCAGCCATACCAAGACCAAAGCTTAATTGCATAAGAACATTCAAAAAATAAATGAAAAGAGGACTCCACGTGTGACTTACAAAGATTACACATGGACGGTATTGCACAACCTCTAGACATTAGATTCTCATCCGTCGGCATCTTCTCATGCATCAATCTCCACACCATGAGGGATTTTGAGGGAGGGATTTCAGTCCGCCAAATATGCTTAGCCCATGGCAGCTCTTGCACTTGCATATTTTTGAACATGTAAGCTTGCTTGAAGCTCAAATCTCCTGAATCCGTATGCAGCCACAATAGAGTATCGTTTTCCAATTCCATGGGAATCACTACCGCCGCAATGATAGACTCCAGATTGCTGAACATAAGAGAAAGCTGTGCTGGTATGCTCCACCTGCCATTCACAATAAAATCACTTACTGAAGTTGTGAGTAAAGGACGAATATGAACCGGAATGCCTAGTTGCTCAACCAAAGGATCACCGCACCAATTATCAAGCCAAAAATTAATATTATCTCCATTCCCAAGCAGCCAAACCGTGTTGTCTCGAACCACCTCAACCTCATCTTTAATGCTAGACCACAAAGAAGAAAAAATATGGTACCGAATAACTTTGCCTTTCCTAAAAACACGATCCCGAAGCAAAACAGCCCAAGAAGACTTTGAATTGAAAAGAGTCCAGCAAAACTTTAGATTAGAAGCTTTGTTAAGTTGAATTAGAGAACGGATATTGAGGCCACCTTGGGCCAAAGGTCTACACATCTTCTTCCAAGACACCGTGACAAGCTTCCTTTTGTCTAAGTCACCACTTCATATAAAATTTCTGATACATTTCTCTAAATCCTTGAGAAGAGACATAGGCCAAGAATATATAGAAATACTATACGTCAGCATACTCTGAATGACAGATTTAACCAACTGTACTCTTCCAGCAATGGATAACAAGGAAGCTTTCCAAGCTGAAAGTTTCAACTTAATCTTGTCAGCAATAGGTTGAAGATGGCATAACTGGTCTACTTATTTTGTAAGAATGTGATGTATTTCTTCTTGCTTCTTAACTGGTCTCCCTGTCAAGAATAATAATAAAAAAACAGAATTAATCTGAATTGTAAAAAATCAACGTAAAAAATTACACAAAAGGAACAACATAAAAAAGGTTAAAAAAGAAGAAGTAAAGAAATAAATAAAACAATTAAAGAGAAATAAAAATAACTAAAGAGAAAGGATTAAAAGATTGTGAGTTTAGTGTTAAGCAAAGGTCATATATATATATATATATATTGAAAAAAATGGACACATGAGTAATTTTATCTTCAATGTGCATTTAGAATCATTAAAGACATATTAGTCAATTAGTCAATAAAAAATATACCATTTGATTTGTTTTTTTGATATACTAATATTCCATTTGAATTTTAGTTGATATACTACACATCAATCCCATTTCTTTGTGATATCATATTAGTCAACGTGTTAGTCATTAATTTTTTTTTTGTTAAGTTGTTGCCAGATGCAAGTTTCGAACCAGGAACCTCTTGGTTAAAGATCTTCAACCAAGAAGCTACTATTTGCTTGAATAAACATATTAGTGATTAATCATGTTAGTCAATATACAATTAAGGCAAATCGCATATAATTCTTCTTTGATGCAACTATTATTTATTTTTGATGCAACTTTAATAATGCACGAAAAAAATAGGATATTTTAATTTGAATAATAATTTGAAATTGAAAAAAAAAATTGAATATTTCAATTTATTCTATACTCTTTTTTTTTTAAGTAAAAGGGAGAAAGCTAAGTTGAAGAAGTAAAGACATCCCAACTATGTTGGCACCCCCCTAAGACTTCAACAGGCTAGCTAACCCAAAATATTATTAAAGAGAAAAAGAGAAATACATCATCAAAGAACTTGGGGGGACTAGACCAAAACCCAAGTGGGAGCTTGATAACAACTGCCTCGTTAAAAACCTTACCTGTAAAACCCAATGGGTAAAACCAGGTGAAGGGAAAAAGAGTGCAGTGCTCCAATAAAGTACACAGAAAAGACATCAGAACTTACAAATACGAAAGTTAGGCATACCTAACTTGTTGGATTCTAAACTATCCCTTAGGAGCAAAGACGCTTCATCCCAAGTAGTAAGTACAGTAGAAGTTAAACCATAGTTAGCCAAAAGATCTGCAACTTGATTTCCTTCTCGATATATATGCGTAACCATGAAGTTCATTTGACGAACCATTAACAAAGTGTTTTTCCATCTGTTCCGTAGATTCCAAGCAACCAAATTATGAGGATTGTTAAAAGCGGCAACAACTAGAGAAGAATCAGTTTCCAACCAAAGACTGTGCCATTGATGTTGAAAAGCAATTTCAATTGCTCGCATCGCACCACTAATCTCTGCGACAAAAGAAGAAGCAATACCAAGAGGCTCGGCAAACGCATAAATAAAATCTGATGCATGATCTCTGAAAACACCACCACAAGCAGCGTTGCCTGGGTTACCTGTAGAAGCACCGTCAATGTTACATTTGTACCAGTTCAAAAGAGGAGGTTGCCATAGAACTTCTTTGAGAACGGGAGCCCTGCTATGATGGATAGAAATTCGAAACAACTTTAAGAAAGAAAAATCTCTGATGGAATTAGAAGATATTTTCTTAGTATTATTGCCAGTCAAGGAAGTGTTGGTAATGATCAACGATATAGCAGCCTTCCAAGTGATCAAAGTGTCAGTGAACCTTGCTTGATTCCTGGCCAACCATATAGTATTTAAGAGGTTGATGATAGCAGCTGTTACGGTGATTTTAGCTTGTGGAGACCAGTTCAAATCGCATAACTTCCACATATCCTCCATGGTTGTAAATTGAATGGTGAGATTCAAACAGCCTGCAAACCATGACCAAAGAATTCTGGCAAAATCACATTGAAAAAAGAGATGAAAAGTAGTTTCTACCTGTTTGCGACACAAATTGCACATGGAAGGAATAGCGCAACCTCTAGTCATCAAGTTCTCATCAGTTGGCATTTTCTCATGCATTAATCTCCAGACCATGATAGATTTTGAAGGAGGAATATCAGAACTCCAAATATATTTGGTCCAAAAAAGGTCCTGAAGCTGCGGCATTTTGAAGTTATAAGCATCCATTAACTCCAAACTGCCAGAGTTCGTATGTTGCCAAATAAGAGAATCTGGACAAGTCTCCAAAGGAATGATAGCCTGATTCACTAGAGAAGAAAGATTGAGAAACTCCAACTCCATTTGAGGTGGAATGGCCCAATGACCATTAGCAATATAGTCACTGACAGTAGAAATAAGCCGTTGTTTAGTGTGAGAAGGGATGTTGTAGTGCTCAGAAAGAATAGTTCCACACCAGTTGTCATTCCAGAAATTAATATTATCCCCGTTTCCTAACAACCAAATAGAATTCTCAGCAATCACCTCAAATTCTTCTTTGATGCTACTCCATATGGAGGAAAAAAATGTGATATTGTATAGGCTTTCTGCGGCGGATCACTCTATCACGTAACAACTTGGCCCAGGAGGATTGAGAATGAAGAAGAGTCCAGCATAACTTCAAGTTAGATGCTTTGTTCAAGGTATTCAGAGATCTAAGATTCAAACCCCCTTGTGAGAAAGGTCGACAGACTTTTTTCCAGGTTGTAGTAACTAATTTGCGCTTGTCAATCTCACCACTCCAGATAAAGTTGCGAATGCACTTCTCTATATTTTTGATTAGAGAAACAGGCCAAGAATAAATAGAGATGCTATAAGTGAGCATACTTTGAATAACCGACCGGACCAATTGAACTCTACCTGCAATGGATAATAAAGAAGCCTTCCAAGACGCTAATTTTAATTTAATTTTATCAGCAATAGGTTGAAAATGACAAGCCTTTGGTTTACCTTTAAAAATCGGTACACCCAAATAAGAGAAAGGAAGTGTACCAATATTAAAGTGCAGCAACTGAACAATCAACTATAATCTACGTGGAGAGATAGAACCTGGATAGATGGTGGATTTTGAATTGTTGATGACTTGGCCAGATTCCAAGGCATAAGTAGAAAACAAATCCTTTAAAGCATGTAAACCAGCCAGATTACCTTTGCAGTAGATCATCAAATCATCAGCATAGAAACAATGGGAGGGTACATTAAAATTTCTGGTACCCTTAATGAGACTGAGCTTTCCTTCAGACACAAGCTTAGTTATACTTCTACTTAGAACATCCTCGGCCAAACAGAAAAGAAGTGGTGAGAGGGGGTCACCCTGCCTGACACCTCTACTACAATTAAAGTAACCATGTGACTTACCATTGATGGAAACGGAAAGAAAAGCAGAGTGAAGAATCACCTGAATCCAGTTACAAAAAGTGTCATTGAAACCAAATTGCTTCAGAACAGTAATAAGGAAAGACCAGTCTAAAGTGTCAAAAGCTTTGGTGATGTCAATCTTGAGAGCAATATTCCCGCCACGAGCTTTGTTGTGAATCAAATTAACAGCCTCAGAAGCAGTACAGATACAATCTTTGATATCCCTATCCTTAATGAAACCCTTCTGTTTCATCCGAGACAAGATTAGGCAAGATTGAGGCAAGTCTGTCAGCAATAATTTTGGTGATAATTTTGAACTTGAAATTTGCCATTGCAATTGGCCTGTATTGATCAATAGAAACAGCATCTGGGGACTTAGGGATCATAGTAATGATATTAGAATTATAACCAGGTAGGATCCAGCCTGTAGAAAAGAATTCCAGCACAGCATTAATGACATCCATTTTGACAATCTCCCAATAATGTTGGAAAAAATAAGCACCGAAACCATCAGGGCCAGGAGCACTATCTCTATTTAAGGCAAAAACAGCGGCCTTGATTTCATCCTGGGAGGGGAGCATTGTCATGATAGAGTTGATATCTGTAGTGACAAGGTTTGGAATGACATCCGCAGCAAGCAAAGAACCCTGCAAAACATTGTTAGTGCAAAATAAATTTTTATAATAATCAATAACATGTTCAGCAATTTGAGACTGGTCCGTAATCACATGTTCACCATCAAGTAAGGAGGTGATGGCTTTGGTTGAGGTTTTGATCTTGGCTAGTCTATGAAAATATTTGGTGTTGCGATCCCCCTCTAAATGCCAATTCAAACGGGCTCTTTCTTGCCAAAAAACCTCTTGCTTGTTCAAGGCATCTTCATAAAGAGTACTAGCCATTTTTTCATCACGTAAGAGAGCATCAGTGTGACCATTATTCTGAATTTGTTGTTGAATATGTTGGAGTTTAAGTTCAGCTACTATGACATTATCATGGACATTACCAAAGCATGTCTTATTCCACACTTTAAGCTTATCTTTAAGCATCTTCAATTTTTGAGTAAGAACATACATCGGACAACCAACCACCACAGAACTCCAACAGTCAGAAACGATCCTTGCACAATCATCATGAGAAACCCACATGCGTTGGAACTTAAATTGGGAAGCGAAAAAAACGGCCGTGACACTCAAGTCAAGTAAGAGAGGAAAATGATCAGATCGTATTCTTGGGAGGGCTGTAACTGAAGAAGAGACACAAGAATCTAACCAAGCTTGATTACAAATAGCTCTATCGAGTCTTTTTTCAGTGTGTCTATCACCACCTCTTCCATTGTTCCAAGTAAATTCAGCCCCTCTAGTGTGAAGATGGATAAGATTAGAAGAGTCAGACCATTGTTGAAAATCCTCTATAGGTAATCTAGCAGGAGAGAACCTGCCTCTGTGTTCATGTGCCCCTAGTATCACGTTGAAATCACCAATAAAACACCAAGGCAAGTCATGTTGAGATTGCAAAATATTTAAAGCACTCCATAATCTTCTTCTTGTCAAGTAATTGGTTGAAGCATAAATAGCAGATATAGCAAAAGTTTTGTCATGTTCAGTAATGGAAAAAGAAACATGTTGATCATCAATGGCCAAAATAGAAGGATTAAGAGATAATTTACAAAGACACCAGAGATTAGGCAAGAGATTATTTCTAGAGTTAAGAGCAAAAAGTTTAAGATTTAAACTAACTAACCATCTTCTAGGAAGAGCATTAACACTTATCCAAGGTTCAGAAAGTAAGAGAATATCCGGCTTATACTGAGTAACAAACTTCTTTAGAGCTAACCTTGTAGGGGAGTTAGCTAGTCCCCTTGTGTTCCAATAGATGCACTTCATTTAAAAGGTTTGGGGGCAACCTTTGATCTGGTAGCATAAGAGTCCTTGCTAGTGCATTTCAACTTTTTTTGTGCTTTTTTCTGATTTTTAGATAAGTGAACTTGAAACCCATCATCAAAATTGTCCTCCCTTTGTTCAGTTTCAGTAGCTACAATGTTTGCTTCCTCCTCAGCCTCAACCATGTTAGCCCAAGACTCCTTGAGAAAAGCCATATCTTGCATTACTCGTTCAGGCACAGTATAAGAATTTCCACCAATAGGAGTGGTGGATCGGCTTGTGGATTGCGTTGCTAGAACAGGCAAAGCATTAGCAGATATATCATTACGGGTCATGCCTTCATCACCACGAGAATCCTTCACGGCGGAGTCTTGTGAGCTTGAGTCAGAGAATGCAGTTTCATCATCATCAGAATTCAATTCATTCTCTAATCGTGCATCCTGTTGTAGTTGTATTGTTCTTGGACTCAAAGGAGTTAAAACCGGCTCCCTTTGCTGAATCGCGACATGTTCATCAGAAAAAGTTCGGTCATTGTTGAAAGATGTCTCGTTGTTACCGTTTTTTGCCATGTTGATCTGAGATGACTTAACTCCTGAATCTTCTACATTAATAATTTCGTTTTCTTTGCTGCTAGTACCATCTTGATTCGCAACAGGCTTGTTAGGAGGATCATTTTGCTGCACTTTACCACCCTTGACAGGAGCAATAACTTGTCTTGGTACGTTGTCAGGTTCTTTCTCAGGAATATCATGTGATGGAGTTCTTTCCATAGAGTCTTCAACATTAATAATTGGCTTATCAACATTAACATTCTCCAAAGTATTGTCCTGTTGAGGTCTTGGTTGAACAAACACTTTTCTTGGTTCAGAAACTAACTTTTTTTTCAATTCCCTACCAGTTTTGGCCTCTATCTCGTTGTTACTTCTCCTACAATTGGACACATGATGCCCAATAACCTTACATGAAGAGCAAAAGTCAGGAACGTGCTCATAATCAAGCTCTACAAAGAATGCAAAGCCTTTCCTTTCAACCAGAATTTTGTATCTAAGAGGCTCACTAATATCAATATCAACCAAAACACGAGCAAACTGGCCAAAATTTCTTTCATGCATGGGTTTAGCAGTCACAGAATCAGTACAAATGGGGGTTCCCAAACTACCAGCAATGGTAAAAAGAATACTTTTGTGCCAATATTCTTGAGCCAAACCATAAATACGAACCCATACTTGAGCAGAAGTATTATGTTGTAATTTAGGGTTAAAATCCCTCGACCAAGCAAAGAGTTTAAGCAACCCTGGCTTGATATTCCAAGAGGGAATGGATCTCACTCTTTTAACATCTTCTAAAGACGAAAATGTAAATTCATAAAAGCCCTTACCTAATGATATGATTCCCCACGTCGACAATCCCTTCCAAATAAGGGATAACTTCTCTTTCAAGGCAACAACCGAGAGTGGAGTCGAACCCTTAGGCCAGAAAATCCTGCCATGGAGATTATGCTTGCATGCTTCTAAACCAGCTTGATAGGCCCCATCTGGTATCTCAATTGCTAATCTATCACCCTTGACTACCGGTTGTTGAAGTTGCGAAACCGGTATGTCACATAAATTGGTAAGGACTTGAGCGAAAGTTTTCGGTTGTTTTGGAGGTTCGATTGCTATTTTTGGTGATTCATTAGAAATCTGTAAACATTGCCAAGGAATATTGAAAGGCTCCATGATGATCGGAACAGAGAATTACACTGTCGAATGACACTGTCAAAATCTGGGCTGAAACTTACATCAGAGACTGATATCAGCAAGAAGAAAACGATCACAATTCTTGAAACAAAAGGAAAGGAAAATTGAACGTGCAGAGAGGTTCTATCAATCTTTGGGACAATCGAACTAGATACAACTAGTGATCATCAACACGATTGAATTCTCTACACTTTCTCAAAAACCCTATCAGTGCTTCAAGAACGATCGCCTCAACAAATCCAAAAATTCGTGCGAGAATTTCCAATATCAGCAAAGCAACAATATCGACAGAGAGAAAAGATGAGAACCAGGCAAGAGAATGGACGATCGTACGAGTACAACGGCGTCATCGCTCAAGGCATCGTTCCCAATTTCAATCGCACCGTTTTCAATTAGCATATCAAAATTCAAAATCTTATTCTATACTCTATTAATCTATTAATTTGATAATTTGAATATACAAAAACATATAAGTAAAATTTTTTTTATTTATTTATATTTTAATTTGAATTGAATTTGAAATATTTTAATTTTATTATTTGAATTGAAATTGAAATATTTCCTTTTTTGAAGTATGTATTTAATACAAATTTGTGAGGATGATTGTGAGGAAAGCATTTGGAAAAGAACAATAAATGAGACCTTAGAAAATAGGTCTCATTTGTATAGTATAAAGATGTCTAATGAATAGAGAAAGAAACCACCCATATAAAAAAACTTTCCAATTTATAACTAATTATTTAAATCTAAAAAAACTATTAATGTATTATAGAGAGTTATATTATACACTATATTATATCAAGTAGTTAGATATAAGATATTTAAAAAAAAAAAGAGTAATATATAAAACCTTTAGTTTTATCTTTCGGTGTTTATGTTTATGTATATATATATTAAGGGAAGCTTAGTAGTTAAAGGTGAAATGATGCATCTATGTTAATGTTTTATTGTGTACTTGTTTGCAACCTTTAAAATTCTCCTTGCTCTTTCACTATATATTGCCTTATGTACAGCCCCTCTTTACAAATGAGTGCGTGAAATTTATCATAGAGGGTTGAACTTTGTGCAAAAGAATAATATTATGTTTCTCAAACTTTTTGAGATATCACTGTGTGTCTATTTTTCTCTCTCCAAATTCAACGAAGAACACCACCATGATGAAGAAAAAACATGTTGGTTACAATATGAAGAAAAAATGTTTGCAAGAGTAAATCTATTTTTGCTTAGTATAAATATGTAACATCCTATGCACTTCTTTGTATTTT
The DNA here is from genome assembly GCA_030408175.1 of Trifolium repens. Classification (NCBI taxonomy): domain Eukaryota; kingdom Viridiplantae; phylum Streptophyta; class Magnoliopsida; order Fabales; family Fabaceae; genus Trifolium; species Trifolium repens. Next base: position 60,504,583 of record CP125837.1, on the reverse strand, counting down.
ACAATTGCAGTATGCATCAACAATTCATCATAGTGAAATGTTCGAAAAAGTATATCCCTTTCATATTAAAAAAATATATCTATTTCATCCTTCTTGCCAAAAAGGTGTATGTTTATAAGATTCAAGAAATTTGGCTTATACTCCTAAAAGTAACCACTGCTTCTTTTTTTTCTTCTTTTTTTATTGTGTAGGTTATATTTGCAGGAATATTGAGGGATACAATGATTATGATCATGTTGTAGGTCAATGGAGATTGTTCGAGTCCATTGTAGGTTCATGTACTATTTGCATAATTAGAAGATTTATATTAATTTTGTTTATGTTTTATTTAGGATGCTTAAAAAAAATATTCAATATATAATCATTTTGTTAATAGTGAGAGAAACTTTTTAGACCTAGCCTTTTACATATAAACATCTACACATATATAATCACAGCCTTGTAAATATGCATGTGGAGATGATGTCGCACATATATAACCATAGCTCTTATGTCTCCATTGTGGTGATGTTGCACATCTAAAAGTATTTCTCAACCTCTCTTTAAAACTTGCCGCTCATATTTTATCTCATTTAAATTCATGAGTTGTGTAATGATGATACATCTCCTAAAAAATTGTAGACATGCAAAACCAAAAAAATGTGTATGAAATTTATGGTTTTTAACTTTTACAATTCTATATTTATACTATCACACTATAAATAAATATTACTCCATGTGTAATGATACATGAATGGGTAAAAAATTTAGACTATAAATATGTTTTAAAATTATTTATCGTAACTTTATGCTAAATTTTAACATATGCTTATTATTGATAATTTAGTTGAGATAAAAGTGAAGTGACATGATTTTACCATTTTGTTCTTCCAAAACTCTATAGTTTTGGAATATGATTTAAACAAACAAAAACAATTAATTAATATTTAAGAGAGATAAAAACAAACAAAAAAATTGAAGGGACATAAACCTCACTAAGAAAAAGAAAAACAAACAAACAAAAAACTCAACAAATAAAAACCATAAACGAAGCAACAAGCTAAAAAAATTGGTGTTAATGAAGTCAAAATAAAATACCACCAAGTGAATATTTGAAAAGAAATTTTAAAATAAGTCAATATGTTGACACAATAATTACATTTTTTTTATAACAATACAAGGATCACATTTACATTAAATATAAGAGACTTTAAATTGCATAGATGAGAGTAAATAGATACATATTTAATTTGTTACTTAATTTCAAAGAGCGAGATCACATGATAAAAAAAAATCCATATCATATGAATCATATTCTATTACCAAAGCTTATTTCAGTCATTCTCATGAAAAATATTGTTACCAAATATATATGTATGTCTCTAACTCTTATTAAAAAGAATAAGTGATACGTCAAAATTAAAAGCAAAAGTTACTTGCTATACAATTGCAACCCATAAAATATGATGAGGCACTTTTTAAACTTATGAAATATTATAAAAGATTCATATTTATTCTTAAAATAGAAACAAGTTACAATAAAACAAATAAACAATGTCATATTTCTAAACAACCTTTTTACTTTTGTTTTTCATTAACATTAAATATAATCATATTTTAAAATAGTATATTCATCATTTAACTATATACATAAACGAAATCATTAAATATATAACAATACATTTAACACAATTATTAATTTTTATTTATAAATATAATTTAAGTATGTATTTTAATCGATTTGCACGGGCTCAAATTTATAGACGCAATGATATTTTCCATTTGACAACTAGGATGCATTTGCCTTAATAGATTTACATGACAACTAGGACACATAGAAGCTGAAGCATTATTCTAAAATCGAGAGTCTGATTATTCTTTTTGTGCATTTATGAATGTTACTTACTATCCATAAAAAAAAATAAAAAAAAAAATAAAAAAAAATAAAAAAAAATAAAAAAAAAAAAAAAAAAATGTTACTTACTATCCTTTCTATCTTCTACCATTGCTATTAGCTATAGAGATTAGAGAATCACATTTCAAATATAAGAAATAAGAAATGGTATAAGTGTCAGTTTACTTTGTAAAAAATAAAAATATTTTCTGTTTTCTACTTTTTAAAATATGTGTTAGTTAGTTTTACAGAGAACAAAAAGAGTTTCTTAAAAGTAAACAATTGTGTTGTATTATCGAAAACTAATAAAAAAAACTACTTTGGTCTTTTTGGAAATGCATCATCCATAATTAATATGAACACATTCTAAAAATAAAAACAAAAAAGGTTTGAATTATGGAGTAGCTTATAGTTTGCGATTATCTTAGGTGAAATTTCAAAGAGTGATGGTTGTAACTTGTTAGTACTACTATTATATGATGATATAATATTCATGCTTGGGAATCTTATTATTTTTATATACCTTTTTTGGATGATACAAATCCTGAGATGTGTTAGTGTTATAATCTGATGATCTTGAGGGAGACCTAGGAGGTGAAGAGAGATATTGGGATAATTAGCTACATATCAGCATGTGATTGCTTAAAATCTTCTAGAATGTCATATTTTCTCCTAGAATATCTCATTTGCATAATTAGCTCCAGATCTGTGGTAACGTTAGTATGTACATAGGCTGTATAAATAACTCTTCCCACTGTGAATGAAATAACACAACTTTGCCTTTTATCAATATTGGTTATTTCTTTCTTTAAGAGACAAGGTTTTGGTGGTATTTGCAAAGATTCCAAGCCACCTTCCATAATATCTACCACTTTACTCATTGCAGGCCTATGTGATGGATCAGTTTGGATGCACCATAAGCTTACTATAATCATCTTTTGTACAAACCTTTTTATCAAATTCATTTTTAATGCTTCGTAATCCAGGTTCTTGATTCAGTTCAATTCGCTTGTAAACCCAGTGTGGAAAATAAATTTCACTCGACCGTTCAACATCAATGATGTTGTTATTCTGTTTTCCTCCAACCATTTCTAAAACCATCATTCCATAGCTGTATACATCGGATTTATGGGAGACACTTCCGAAGTTTATAGAGAACACTTCTGGAGCAATGTATCCTGCAGTACCTCTGGGCTCTGGCACCTAATAAGGATATGATACTGTCTTTTCTTGGACATACTTTTGCGAGTCCAAAATCCGAAACCTTAGGACAAAAATCATGGTCTAGTAATATGTTATGAGGTTTTTTTTATCAAAATGCAAGATTTTAGTATTGCAACCTTTTTGCAGATATTCTAATCCTAGAGCGACGCCAATTGCAATTTTGTAGATAGTTTTGCAACTCAACTGAAAATTTAGATTTAGTGGATCTTTGTCTTCATATATGAACTTCTCAAGGGATCCATTAGGCATGTAATCATATATATATCAAAGCTCTTTTAGAACAATGTTAACATGAGAAGCTCTTTTTGTAATATACCTTTGTGTACACTGCCATATATCTTCCTTGACCTAGTTTATTTTTGAATGAATTTGTTACTTTCTTTATCTCTGCATAAGTGAACCTTTTAACTGCAAGGTGACCATGGTTTTTCAGAAACAACTCAATTATTTGGCATGGAGGGTTTTTATTGTTGATGAAGCGTCTTCTCAAGAACCAAGCCAAGAAAACCATAACTCCAAGTACTCATGCAGCTGCATGATAATTGTTCTGGACTGGGCCTAGAGCTAGGCCCAATCCACTTTGGGGCCAATATTAAGGCCTCTTATCCTGTGCTCGACGTGAGGAGCTCCAATCTTAGGCTCGACATATGGAGCTCTCGCCTCGTGCTCGATGCTAGGAGCTCACGAAATGTGCTCGACGCGAAGAGCTCTTATCCCGTGCTCGACATAGGACTCAAGGGCCCTATGCTCGACCATTAACAAGCTCCTACGGCTCGAATCTATGTACCGTTACGCCCCAGACGCGCTCCTATTTATTAGGACACGACATACTCGAAGCAACCGCTTCTCCGCACGATGAGGACACCTCATCACCAGGATAAGAGCTAAATGTCGGTTCCTTGGTCCAACAACGGATAAATCTGAAGGTGGAAAAACACAAGAAGGGGGGGTTGAATTGTGTTTTAGAAATTTAAAACTTTTTGGTTCTTAAGACTATATATGCAGCGGATTAAAACACAATATGTAAAGAGGTGATGAAAGAAAGAAAGAAAGACAACAGATTTATCCTGGTTCCCTTCACAACTTGAAGGTACGTCCAGTCCCCTTGAATCAATCAAGAGCTTTATCACTATAATCTCACAAGATTACAAGTTTGCTCAAGCACACTAGCAAGAGACTTCTCAAATGCTCAAGTTACACTTAACAAGAGACTTCACAAACAAACTTAAAAATCAAGAATGATTGTTTAGGAACACTTGATATACTATCAGAGGTGTTTACAAAATACAACACAGTTTGCTTTAAGACTTAGAATGACAGATTGAAAATATAGTGTCAGAATGCTTCTTAGCCTTAAACGCAGTAATAGAACAGTAACCATTTCTTCCTTATGAGTCTTCTATTTATACTTGGAGGAAGATGATGACCGTTGCAGAGAGAGAGGTGCCAGCTGGAATTTACTCGTACAATTGTGATAGCTGTAGTTGCCTTCTTTGGCAAAGATATCCAATTCCGCTACCTTGCTATTCCAATTATCACTCATCCATTTTGAGTAATAATAGTACAATAGTACGATCCTCAAATGCGCTCCACATATGGATAAGGATAACGTTGTACAAACGAATATTCCTTCCTGTGGATGTAGCAGAGCCTTGAAGTAGATTGTTTCTTCAATCATTGGTTCTGATTATGTCAGTTCTTGAGTGACGTAAATTCCTTTTGCTTCTGATGCTGGTGTCATAGCTTCTTGAAGTCTCATAGCTTCTGAGTCCTTGAGAACCTTGTTTTGTCCTCAGAAGTACTTACTTCACCATACAAAATTTAAGCTTCTGATGAACTGTGTAGTGCTTTCAGAGCTTGTTTTGACTGGCTTCTCTGCTATTATTCATAGTGCTTCTGAATGAATTTTAACTTATAATTCTGCACACTAGAATAATCATTAGTAATTCCAATTGTAATTTTAATACTTTGTTATCATCAAAACTTCTTAAAAACTTAGAGGTTCATGTGAGACCCACTTTGTTCCAACAATCTCCCCCTTTTTGATGATGACAAACTAAAGCATTAAAATTCAATTGTTGTTGATTTAATTCAATTATGTTGACTTCAGGTTTAAAGGTTTGCAATCTCCCCCTGAGTCTGATAATCCATAAGGGTAGGTTTGTAAGCTCCCCCTAAGTCTTATCCATAATTAATTAAAACAGTTTAAGAGTCAATTTATTAACTTAAAATGAATTTTCATATTTAACTCTTAGAGGCATAGTTTTGTAAGCTTTGCTTCTTAGAGTTTGATAATGCTCAGAAGAGGTTTGCAAGCTCTTCTGATATTATCTATGAAATTTCACTTTAGGTTCTTAAATTTTCTCTCCTTTCAATAACGTTCAGAATGAGAAGGAATTAGAAGAGATAGAAAATTGATTCAGAATGCATTTAACATAACAGTTTCAGAATTTAGCAGAATTTGAATCAATTAACATTAATTTTAACGCTACTCTTACTCCCCCTTTTGGCATCAGTCAAAAAGACACAGAAAACCAAGCAGTCAAAGTGCCAAATCAAGATAGTCAAGTCAAAAAGGTTATGACAATCAAGTGCAGTCAATAAATAGCATTGATTATCCCACTGACAAGATAGCTTGAGAGCACTATAAAAAGGGATGATTCCTCTCATTTTACTCATTCAGAGTAATCAAGCAACATCAAAAACAAACATACAATGGAAAAGCAGGTTACCAAGGATGCTTCAGGCTCAAAAGGAAAGAGCAAGAAGGGAGCAGAGCCCTGGCGCTGCGAAGAAAACAGACTTCGCTACGAAAGGAACAAGCAAGAACTAATTTTGACAGAGTCAGAGGAGGAAGAACTTGGTTCTGACCTGGAGGAATTTCTATGGACTTGCAATGATGCACTCCATACGAAGAGTACGAGGCTGCAGTTCAGAAGGGCACTGAAGAACTAGTGCAAAAGGCTACTGCAAACTTGCTTGCTTATATTAAGGAGCAGCATAAGCAGCTAGATGCAGAAGCTTCTGAAGTTAAGCCTAGCTCTAAGTAGAGTCTCATCATTCTATGTAATAGAGATTTCTCTTTAATATTTAATAAAAGTGTTGATGCTATAAATTTCCTTTGTTTTGAGCAAGTTTTTTATATATTCTCTATCAATTGTTAGAAAACCAGTTACCAGACACGCTTCATACGGTATTAAACTAGGATACTGCATAAACAGTCACTAGCTGCCCCAGCTATTGAACAGGCCATAATACTAAGAAGCTATTTCATGAGTAAACAGGAGTACTGAAGATGGGTAGCTCGTAGGTTTTGTTTAAAGACCTAGATAATTAGTTTGAAAACCAAGATGCTTCTACAGCACCTCTTCCTAGAGCCATAGACCATTAGAGTACCAAACAAAATCAGAGAATATGATTTTAATTTTGAAAACAAAAATAAAATAAACACACAATAAAAGAAAATCAAACATAAGAAGGATGATGAATATAACAAAACATGTTCAAATAACACAAGGATAAAATATTCAAGATACAACAAAATAAATTCTAAGTGCTCAAACATAATCCTAGGGTTGAGGCTTCTTAATGTCCTGAATGGCTTTCAGAAGGGTTGCCATCATGTCATTCATCTGTTTGCGAGTGTTTTCCTCAGAAGCAGTGATGGAAGCTTGGAAGCCAGTTTCCAAATCCACTCTTAGCTCATCAATCTCATCTCTCATTTCCTCAGCAAGATCAGATTTAATGGTTTCCAAAGCCTTCTGAACTGCTGGAGGTAGTTCTGCAGATGGAGAACCCTTTTCTTTCTTGGGAGAGATAGGAGGAGTGGTATCAACAATAGGCTTCTTACCCCTATCAGACGCTTCAATCACATGACACTGATCAACCATCTCAGTGTCTCCTTGTTCAAACAGAATAAATTCTTGCATTTGAAGCTTTTCTGCCACTGCTTGATCAGCTAGAATCTTGTTTGTCTCAACAGTGGCAATGTGAGTTCCCATGTTAACCAGCGTCCTAAGAGCTTCTTGATCCGCACGTCTCTTATACTCAATCTCATCTTGTCTTCTCTTCTCAGCTTCAGCAGCTATCCTAGCCTGCTCATCCTCAACGGTTTGGAGATAATCTGCTTCTTGTAAGGCCATTATCTGAGCATTTGCAGAAGCAGTTCTGAGAGAGGCAAGAACACTCAATCGAGTTTGCTCCTCAATATGATTATAGAAGGTTAGCCTTGGAGCACGAGATTGTTCCACAATATCAAACAAGCTTCTGACAGTAGCCATTCCCCTTCCCTGTACCTTATGCTTCAGATGAGTACTCAGAATCCTCAAAGATTGACTGAATAAGTACTCCATCTCTCTGACTTCAGCATCAAAGTCAGAAGGAAAGACCAAGACTTCTTCATCCATCTGCTTAAATCTCTTGAGCCTAAGACCAATAGCAATATTAAGCAGCTCAAGATTTGGTTCATTGGAAGGGTTGAAGAAGGGTTTGGTTGGGTCAAAGGGAATGGTGGGTGCAGGTTGCTTTCTTTTGAGTTCAATGATTTTGATTTTGCTTAGATTGGGGGGAATGATATCATCATTAATGACAATGGCAGCTTTTAATATATCATGAATAGTTGTTTCATCAAGCTTTATGGGAAGGGTGGAATAGAATTGGTCAGAAATGGGTTCTGGAGTGATAGGATCAGGTTGTGGTGATGGTGCTTGTGATTGTGCATTTTCATGAACTGGAGGATTATGTGGTTCATTGTTTGTGGGAGTGGGTGAATGAACTGGTTCATTCGTTGGAGCATTTTGAGGTGTTTGTTGATCTTCAGAATGAGCAACAGTCTCATCCTGAAGGGGTGTTTGCTCTTGTGAGATGTGGTCAAGTGATGGAGGAGGAGTTTGAATGACCTGTGTAATTTGTGGTTCATGGGCAGTTGAATTATTTGTGGGATTCATGGATGGAAATTGAGGTGGTGAATTTGGGTTGGAGTTTGTAAATGCAACACCACAAAGATGTTGTTCAAGATGTTCTAAAACAGAATCAGGATTGTTGGGTTGATCAAGAATGGTGGTGTCAACCCTGATAGTAGGTTCATCATCAGAAGAGAGTTGAATAGTCTTTCTGATGGTTTTTTTTGTGGTTTTCTTGAAAAGGGTTTTCTTTGGTGCAAGATTTGTCTTTTGTTTTTGGCTTGATTCTTTGATGAGCGTAGCAATTAACTCATCAGAGGCAGTGCTAGTATCTGATGATGATGATGATAGTGACGGTTTGGAGGTAGGCAGAACTACACTAAGAGGTACAGTGTAGTCTATTGGTTGAGTTTGAGTGGTAGATTGATGGGGTTCAGAAGTAGATGGTTGAGTAGTGGAGGGTTGAGATTCAGAACCAATAACTTGAGCTACAGGAATGCTAGAAGTATTAGATTCAGAGAACTTACCTTTTGGTTTAGAAGCTTTGGTCTTTATTCTCTTTGTAGACTTAGGAGGGTTCTGATCGTCCTCAGAAGCGGAAGGCCTGTCATGCCTTTTCTTTGAGCGCTTCTCCTTCGCATCTGCTTCAGCAGCCATATCCTCAGTACCACTTTCTTCTTCCTTACCCTCATCAGCAGTATCATTCTCTTGACCATCAAAGCCTTCATCAATCATCTCTTGCTCAGTGGTCTTTGGCTTGCTTCTGTTCCTTCTAATATCTCTTGGACCTTTGAAGATATTCCAGTTAGGAACACTCACAACCATCCTTCTGGGCACACTTACCTCAGTGTCTCTTCTCACTGACTCAAGGAAGTTCTTGATGACCTCCTCATTATCATGTTCTGAAATGGTGGGGAACCCATCACACCAGAAGTACTTTTCGTACACTTGTTGTAGAGGTGATTTCACTGGAATGATTTCTTCCTTGGTTTTTCTCTTCATGTTAACCAGAACTGATGCATCATACTTAGCAGTTTGAAAAACTCTAAGCTTCTCTTTGGCACTCACAATATTTGTGAGTTTGGTTTGTCTTATCAGTTCTGAAATCAGTCTGGGGTGATGGATGACTGAAGGTATTTTCGTTCTGCCCTCAATAATGGTTGAACACATATGATCAAACAAAATCTTAGCCAGATTAACTTTCACTCTCTTGAATAAGAACCAAATGAAATGTTTGTGAGGAATGAAGATGGAATCTAATCCTCCTTTTCTGGTAAAAATGGTAGACAAACACATTCTGAAAGCAAATTCAAATGTGTGCCTCATGTGCATTATTTTACCAAAGTCCTTGTTTGAACATCCAGGCTTGAAGAGGTCCTGATGGATTGCGTCTAGATGTTTGCTTTTCTTATCATACATTTCAATGTCCTCTCCTTTGTTGTCTAAACTCAGAATCTTAGCAATGTGTGCCTGAGTTATCACAACATTGATTCCGGAAATATTTGACCTTATTTCTCTTCCTCTATAAGGTTTCAATCCAACTTCCTGCCTTGTTTTTCCTCTTAAAGCCTTGTTCTTATCAACCATATCCTTATATTCTTTATCAGCGCTTACTCTATCGTACACTTTAGCCTTCTGCCAGAAATACTTCACTATGTCGTAGTACACAAAACCATTAAGCATCTCAAAGTAGTTTTGCCATTTTTGATTGTCGAACAAGTATTGAATGTCTATCCCATTTGCTTTCAAACTATCGAAATCAACGAACTTCTCAGTGAAGAAATTATAAGCATCTGGTCCAGCGTCAGTTTGATGATGTTCGTAGACGATATCAGAATTGAGATCAATGATGGGTGGTAGAGTAGGATTATAGGGTTCTTGAATGATTTCGTTTGAGGAACTAGCAGCCATTGTTTCAGAAAATTAAGAAGATGAAGATTGGGAATTTCTGTAAGGTCTAGGGTTGTGTAGGTAGTGATTGCGTGTGAAAAGTTGTGCAATGTGAGTGAAGTGACTTAAATAGAAAGTAGCACACATACACAGAGAAAACATACATTGGGAGGGAGCGCGAGCAGTTTTAAAAATTAAATAAAAGAATTAACTGCCATAATCATCATTAACTGTTCTCTGCCCGTCAGGATATAGACACGTGTTAGAAGAGTTGAATCATAGCTGACGCGTGTACAAACAACTGTTGTACACTTACTAGTACTGAACGTTTCATTTTCAAAGGTTCAGAACCACATTCATTTGTATCTGACACATACCAGAACCTGTTACCCTTCAGAACCTAAATTATTCAGAGCTTCCCAAAGGAGACTCTAAATTATGTCAGCCCATTGATGATCAGTATCAATGAATTGAATATCTATTGTACCTTTTTGAACATGATCTCTTATAAAATGATGTTTTGTTTCAATATGTTTAGCTCTGGAATGTAAAATAGGGTTCTTGGATAAATGAATGGCAGCAGTATTATCACAATATAGTGGAATACTACTCTCAGCTATATTATAGTCCTCTAACTGATATTTCATCCAAAGTAGTTGTGTGCAACATTTAGCAGCTGAGATGTATTCTGCTTCTGCTGTAGACAAAGCAATAGTTGTTTGTCTCTTGCTGACCCAAGATATGAGATTCTCACCAATAAATTGGCAATTTCCACTTGTGGATTTTCTCTCAATCTTGTCTCCAGCATAGTCAGCATCACAGAATCCAACTAGCTTACTATCTAGGGATTTTTTTTAAAGAAGTCCTAGATTGGTAGTCCCTTTCAGATATCTAAAGATCCTCTTAACAGCAGTTATATGAGGCTCTCTAGGATCTGATTGGAATCTTGCACACAAACATACGCTGTATAAGATATCAGGTCTAGATGCTGTCAGGTAGAGTAAAGAACCAATCATACCTCGATACAGCTTCTGATCTACTTTGCTTCCAATTTCTTCCTTGCTTAGGCTGCTTGTAGGATGCATAGGTGTAGACATTATCTTGCAGTCATCAAGGTTAAACTTCTTCATAAGCTCTTTTGTATATTTGCTTTGATGAATATAAGTGCCATCTTTTCCTTGATTGATTTGAATCCCAAGGAAGAACTTCAATTCACCCATCATGCTCATCTCAAATTCATCCTGCATTAGCTTGGAAAAATTCTTGCACAAGGAAGCATTAGTAGAACCAAATATTATGTCATCAACATATATTTGAATAATCAAGATATCTTTCTTAGATGTCTTTCTGAAAAGTGTGTTGTCAATTTGACCTTTTTGAAAACCATTTTCTAATAAGAAATTACTTAGTCTTTCATACCAAGCTCTAGGAGCTTGTTTGAGACCATACAATGATTTCTTTAGTTTAAAAACATAGTTAGGGTTTTTCAAATCTTCAAACCCTGGTGGTTGTTTGACATACACTTCTTCAAAAATAACACCATTTAGAAAGGCACTCTTAACATCCATTTGATATAGTGTAATTCCATTATTAACAGCATATGATAACAGTAACCTGATTGCTTCCAGTCTTGCCACTGGAGCAAATGTTTTTGTGAAGTCTATGCCTTCTTGCTGACTATAGCCTTGAGCTACAAGTCTAGCTTTGTTTCTTACCACTTCACCTTGTTCATTCAGTTTATTTCTAAATACCCACTTGGTTCCAATGATGTTCTTATGTGCTGGTCTTGGCACTAAGTCCCATACATCATTTCTTTGAAACTGATTGAGCTCATCTTGCATTGCAACAATCCATCCATCATCAGTAAGAGCTTCTTCAACATTCTTAGGTTCTATCATAGATATGAGTCCTAGAAGTGAATCTTGCTGTTGATAATCTGATCTTGTTTTTCTTGGACTTTCTTTGTTTCCAAGGATCAGATCTTCTGGATGTGATGATCTGTATTTGAATTTTCTCTTTGGAGCTTCATTGGTTTCAGAACTAGGTTGCATATCATCTTCTGAAGTATCATCATGTTCTTCAGAGGCTTCTATTGGAGATGCTCCTTCAGCATCTTCTTCCAATACAGGTTCTGAAACTTCAATTGCTTCTGGTGCTTTTTCAGGTTCTGAAATGATGTATTCATATGGAACACCTGCATAGCTATCATCTTGCTCTGACATTTTACTGTCAGGCTCTTTATCATCAAATCTTACATGTATAGATTCTTCCACTGTGTTAGTTTCAGAATTATACACTCTGTATGCTTTTGAGCGTTCAGAGTAACCTATAAAGATTCCCTTACAAGCTTTGGCATCAAATTTTCTTTTGTAGGCCTTGTTGTTTAGAATATAACAGGTACATCCAAACTGATGAAAATAAGAGATATTGGGTTTTCTTCCTTTGAAGAGTTCATATGTTGTTAGATTCAATAGAGGTCTAATATAGATCCTATTTTGAATGTAACAAGCTGTGTTTATAGCTTCTGCCCAGAAGTGCTTAACAAGTTTAGTCTCATGCATCATGGTTCTTGCCATCTCTTGTAAAGATCGGTTCTTTCTCTCTACAACACCATTTTGCTGTGGTGTTCTAGGAGCAGAGAACTCATGAACAATGCCATGATCTTCACAGAAAGTTGCAAATGGTTCGTTTTCAAACTCACCACCATGATCACTTCTTACTTTTAAAATCTTGAGACTCTTTTCACTTTGCACTTGAGTGCAGAAGATGGTAAACGCATCATATGCATCATCTTTCACTCTTAGAAATTTTACCCAAGTCCATCTACTATAATCATCAACAATGACTAATCCATATCTCTTTCCATTGATTGAGGCAGTACTTACTGGGCCAAACAAATCAATGTGAAGCAGTTCTAACGGTCTTGAGGTTGAGACAATGTTTTTAGGTTTAAAAGAGGTTTTTGAAATTTTACCAATCTGGCAGGGACCACACAAAGCATCTGACTGATAGTTGAGATTGGGTAGGCCTCTTACCAAGCTTAGTTTGCTAAGTTTAGAGATTAATCTCCAATTAACATGTCCTAAGCGTTGGTGCCAGACCCACTTCTCATCATTCAGAGATAGAAGACAAACTATCTTTTGCTCAGTGAGTTCTGACAGATTGACTTTATAAACATTGTCTTTTCTCAATCCTTTAAACACTATGGACTTGTCAGAGTCTTTGATTACAGTACATGCCTCTTTATCAAATTTTACAGCAAATCCACTATCACAAAATTGACTAATGCTAAGTAGATTGTGTTTAAGGCCATCAACTAACCAAACATTATTAATTGAAAGAGAAGAATTACCAACTGTACCCGTACCAATGATCTTCCCTTTTTGATTGCCTCCAAATCCCACAGTGTCTCCCTCTTTCAGAGTCAGGGTTTGGAACATATGCCTTTCTCCTGTCATATGTCGTGAGCAGCCACTGTCCAGGTACCAACATTGCTGCTTTGGCTTTCTTGGTGCGCAAACCTGAAGCAAATATGATTTCAGATTTTGGTACCCATACCTTTATGGGTCCTTTTGTGTTGGTCTTCACATGCCTAGGTGGTCTTTGTTTGAAGAACCTATCAGGGCCTCTAGAGTTATCTACCCTTGTTGAAAAATTTTTGGGTTTAGAATAGCTCTTGGGCTTTGCTCTTGAATGTGTCTGAGCTTCTTTGGATTTAACATTAGCTTGAGGCTTGTGTGTCTTAGGTTCTGAGGTTTTAACCTTCAGAGCCTTTGACTTTGGAGCCTCTGGCTTTGATGTTTTCTCAGAAGCTGACTCATTCGGAGCTTCTGATTGGCTCCTTACAAAGACAGTCTTAGGTTTCTTTTTATCTACTTTAGAAGGTTTTGAAAAGAATGAATCATCTTTAAAACGTGAGAAACCAAGACCTTCACCTCTATTTCTACTTACATGATAAATCAATGAAGCTATCTTACTTCTTTTCATGCCATTTATAAGGAATTCCTGAAGAACAAATTCATGTTCTGGAGGAACCTTATCATCATAAACATAATGAGTTTCCATAAATTCATTTCTGGATTTTAGAGACTCATTTTGTTCAATGATTTCATTTGCCTTCTCAGTTAGGTTGTTGTAGGCCTTTTTAAGGACCCTACACTCACCTGCCTTTTTAGTTAAAAGTCTTAAGGCATCTTTCAAAGAATCTATTAATTCAGAATGAGAAAGTTTAGCAAGTACCTCATCTTCATCTTCTGATTCTGAATCAGCTTCGTGCTCAGAATTCTCTTGATCAGAAGTGGTGGCCATCAAGGCTAGGTTTGCTTCTTCTTCCCCATCAGAATCTGATTCCTGATCTAGATCATCCCAGGTAGCAAGGAACCCCTTCTTGAGCTTACTCTTGTATCTCTCCTTGTTAGAGGTTCTCTTGGAGTTTCTACTCAGGTTCTCTGGGCAGTCAGCAATGAAGTGTCCTGGTTTGTTGCATTTAAAGCATTTGCTTTGATCTTCCTTCTTGTCCTTAGAGACACCAACTTTCTTGGAAGAACCTCCAAACTTACCAGCATACTTCTTGCTTCTCTTGGCCCATTGAGATACTCTTGCAGCCATCAGAACCATTTCTTCTTCTTCATCAGAACCCATTTCATGACATGCTTCAGGCTCATCTTCATCAGGTGCTGTAACCTTAGCCTTCAGAGCCTTTGGAGGGCTCTTAGTGCATAAAGCTATCCCTTTTAGCTTCTTAGTTGATTCATCAGTCATAAGCTCCATCTCATGACTCTTTAGAGAACTAACCAAGCTTTCAAGAGATACAGTATCTAAATCCTTAGATTCCTGAAACGCTGTCACTTTGGGTCTCCACTTAGGCGGCAAACTTCTGAGTACTTTCCTGACATGATCAGCTTCAGTATAGCTCTTGTTTAAAACTTGAAGTCCAGAAACAAGGATTTGAAACCTAGAGAACATAGTCTCAATGTCCTCTCCGTCCTTCATTTTAAACAATTCATATTGATATACTAACAAGTTGACCTTAGCCTCTTTAACTTGTTTATTTCCTTCATACTTGGATTTAAGAGAGTCCCAAATAGACTTTGCAGTTCTCTTATCTCCAATTTTCAAATACTCATCGTGAGAGATGGCATTTGTCATCATACCTTTTACATTATGATGCTTCTTATAATCTAGCTTTTGAGTAGGTGTGAAAGACTTTCTGTCCTTAGAGCTGACTACTCCTTCTAAGTCCATATTTTCAAAGTTGACTCCATCTTCTACCAAGTCCCACAAATCACAATCAATACCCATGATGTGACTGTACATCTTGGTTTTCCAGAAAGGGTAGCCAGTCTCAGTTCCATTGAAGAAGGGAACTTTATCAGAAGACCTTCTGTCTTTAGCATTTGAGTCATAATCATAGTTTACATTGTGGTTGTTGTTGTTGTTGTTACCACCATCGTTTCCTTTCTCAGCAGACATGTTTTTCCTTCCTGGATCTTTACTGTTTCACTGTTAGGTGAGAGTTAGGCAACAGCCCAGCTCCTGATACCAATTGAAGGTGGAAAAACACAAGAAGGGGGGGTTGAATTGTGTTTTAGAAATTTAAAACTTTTTGGTTCTTAAGACTATATATGCAGCGGATTAAAACACAATATGTAAAGAGGTGATGAAAGAAAGAAAGAAAGACAACAGATTTATCCTGGTTCCCTTCACAACTTGAAGGTACGTCCAGTCCCCTTGAATCAATCAAGAGCTTTATCACTATAATCTCACAAGATTACAAGTTTGCTTAAGCACACTAGCACGAGACTTCTCAAATGTTCAAGTTACACTTAACAAGAGACTTCACAAACAAACTTAAAAATCAAGAATGATTGTTTAGGAACACTTGATATACTATCAGAGGTGTTTATAAAATACAACACAGTTTGCTTTAAGACTTAGAATGACAGATTGAAAATATAGTGTCAGAATGCTTCTTAGCCTTAAACGCAGTAATAGAACAGTAACCATTTCTTCCTTATGAGTCTTCTATTTATACTTGGAGGAAGATGATGACCGTTGCAGAGAGAGAGGTGTCAGCTGGAATTTACTCGTACAATTGTGATAGCTGTAGTTGCCTTCTTTGGCAAAGATATCCAATTCCACTACCTTGCTATTCCAATTATCACTCATCCATTTTGAGTAATAATAGTACAATAGTACGATCCTCAAATGCGCTCCACATATGGATAAGGATAACGTTGTACAAACGAATATTCCTTTCTGTGGATGTAGCAGAGCCTTGAAGTAGATTGTTTCTTCAATCATTGGTTCTGATTATGTCAGTTCTTGAGTGACGTAAATTCCTTTTGCTTCTGATGCTGGTGTCATAGCTTCTTGAAGTCTCATAGCTTCTGAGTCCTTGAGAACCTTGTTTTGTCCTCAGAAGTACTTACTTCACCATACAAAATTTAAGCTTCTGATGAACTGTGTAGTGCTTTCAGAGCTTGTTTTGACTGGCTTCTCTGCTATTATTCATAGTGCTTCTGAATGAATTTTAACTTATAATTCTGCACACTAGAATAATCATTAGTAATTCCAATTGTAATTTTAATACTTTGTTATCATCAAAACTTCTTAAAAACTTAGAGGTTCATGTCAGACCCACTTTGTTCCAACAAAATCCTCGCAGTCTCCCATATTGGTCCGCAAAGCACAACCCATTAGGGGGACCTTGGCTCAGCGTTGGGGTATCTATAAATACCCTTCTTCACTGGAGGGTCAGGTATTCAATTCTCATTCTATACTTTCACTCTTTCTGTACGTTGTGCACTTTCTGACTTAAGCATGGGAGCGCCTGCATGTACAACACTCCCCTCCGTTGGTGATTTGCTGCTCTCCTCAACCGTTCTACTCAACCAGAGATTCATCAAGTGAAAGATTCATTGGCCCAGCAACCTTTCTGATCAACAGGTTAGATCAATAATTTATCAGGAAATAATCCAAGAAATAACTTATCGTATCAAAGAAAAATGTTGAAAACATTGTGAGTAGATTTAATTTACTACATACCTGCTGCCACCGTAAGATGGGTCTTTTTAGATTTCCCTGCCAAAAAAAATAAACAAATTACAAAATCCAACAATACAACAACATAAATGTTGATGAGATGTCGATTCAGTGATAAGATCACGAACTTATAAAATAGTCAATGGTAGGAAAATGATAAGAAAAATGAATTTTAGTTGTGTTGGACTCTAATCATGGATTCAAAAATGGAAGGACTAAGTTTGTTGCAAGATAATCTAATATCAGTAATATAGGTACCTTGGTGAATATAAGTCAATAGGCTCTCAAAACTAGTTGATTTGAAATTATGATACAAAGTTTATTTTTTCTTTTTAGTTATGCTAAACTATGAAGCACGGGTCGGACACGTGTCGGTGTCGGACACCGACACGACACCGACACTTATGATTACATTAAATTATACCATTTTTTTAAATTATTATCGGTGTCGACGTGTCAGTGTCGTGTCCGGTGTCCGTGCTTCATAGATGCTAAGCCTTTATATTGCTTATTTTTCGAAATATTTTTTATTTTTTGAGTTAAGATAAATTTAAGTCATATTGATCCGAAGCTACGAAACTTCGTTTGTTTTTTTGAGTTATGTTAATCCTCTACAAACATTGTTTATTTTTTGAGTTATTTGTTTTGTTATGCTAATATTTTTTTTTTGGTATAAAAGAGAGTTTGTTATGCTAATTTTAATATGTAATGATCACTCGTTTTAATCCTATTTTTTTTTAGTTATTATAAAAAAAAATATTTGTTTTGTTATGCTAATCTTAATATTTGTTTATATCTGTTTTGTTATGCTTTTTTTTATAATTTGTTTTGTTATGCTTTTTTGTTATAATTTGTTTTATCTTAATATAATCTTAATCTTAATCTTAATCTTAATATAATAAAACGAGAGAATATAATAAAACGAGAGTAATTAGATACACTCTAAACCCTAACCTTAATATGAATGGTCTAGATTTTGACACGTGGAAAAAAAATTTTATATTAACGGCTACGATAAAATCTTGAATACTATGCTGCCACATCAATTAATGAATATGACACGTCATGTGTTTAAAAACACGATAGATGATGTGTCAATATATGATTGGATGTGTGTATAAAATAATTTTATACAAATCTCTAATTTTGTTATTTACTAATCCCTACTTATATGCTTTCATTTAATTGTTGTTATCTACTAATCCCTAATTATATGCTTTCATTTGATTATTGGATATACTCTATGAAATATATTTTATTTATAGCCTTAAATTATGCATCTTTTATGATAAATATAAACCTTTTTATTTCTTTCTCCCAAGACCAAGAGTGTACCTTTCACATTAATTATAGCCTTATATTATGCATCTATTTTCACGTTTTCGCAACTATTTATATTTTTTTTTATTTGATGCAGATTTGACTTTGGGATTCTAGAAAGGTATGGATTGTTATAGATATTTTAGGTGTTTAAATTCTGATTATAGTTTGTAGTGTTCCATTCTAATTCTCTATTCTTTTTGAATTTGATTTTTATTCCAATAGCTATGGATTCTATCTTTTTTTTTTGTTTGTATTGTTTGATATTAATTCTGATTCTTCCATTTAAGAAAAAAATTGATTTTATTTTTCTTAAGTTTCATATATTATATATTGGATGCAGGTTTTGTTTTGGGGAAAAATAAAAGTATGTACTCCTATGAATATTTTTAGGTGTTTGAATTCTGATTTATTTTTTGTTTGTTTTTTTTTTTTTTGACTAAAAATAAAAATATTCATTCATTTCAATAATCGATAGAGTACATCATAATCAAATACAAATTCAACATTGCTAAAAACAAAAAGGATGAATCTGCGAACAAACTCACAGCATCCAAGTTAATAGCATAAAACGACAAAATGCCTACAAATAATATGATAAAATTAAAGTTACCGGAATGTCCAAGCTTCCGGATCTGCAACGTTGATGCCCAAAACATTGATTGAATTGAATCTACAATTGTTTGAAGATGATCTGTCGATATGAACTAAAGGAATACCGCAACAAGACGGAAAATCAAACAACGTTGTATCAAGACGGCGAACAACACAACGCCGCACCAAGACGACGAACAACACAACGTCGCACTTAGACGACGAAATCACAACAACAAAAAACAATTAAAAAACTCGATCTATGTGAAAATCACTTATTTAGATTAAAAGCAAAAAAGGAAAATATGCAGAGGGGTGATTTTAGGCCAAAAAAGACCTAAAATCACCCCCTCACTTTGGAGGATTATGAGACTTCAAAGAAAGAAAAAATAGTGTCGGCGCTAAGAGAGGAGAAGAGCTACATAAAAACATGTAACGAATAAATTTAGTATATGTGTTGTTGGTTATTTTTTTGTTTGTTATGTTTTGTATCAATTTGGTTATTATTTCATGTTTTTTCTTTTATTGCTTTCATATTTTCAATTTAATTTGATGGTCAAAATTTAAGATTTATAAGTATTCAATTTAATTTCATGTTCTTTTCTATTTTTTATGTTTTGTATTTTTTTTATCTTTACAGGTAAAATTAAATTCAAGGGCAGAAGATTTGAAATATTATTAAAATAGATGAGGACGAATTATGATTTTTAGTTGTAGTTTCTTTTAAAATATTGTTATTAGATTTATTTTATGCGTGTATTTATCTTTTTTGTATAATTTTTTATTGGTTTTCTTTCGTTCCTATTTTTATGCATATATTGATATATAATATTTTTATATTAATTATTTTTTTCTTTCTATACTCTTTCTTAATTTTTTTGTGAAATTACAATGAAGGATACAAAATTTAGAATATTATCCTATTTTTATGAATAAATTCATCTATAATGTTTTTTTTGTTCTTATAGTTTATGCACAGATTCATATATAGTAATTGTTTTATTGTATTAATCATATTTTTTTCTATAATTTTTTTAGTGAAATTACAAAGATGGATACAAAATTTGGAATCGTATCTTATTTTTATGCATAAATTCATTTACAATCTTTAATTTATTTTTTTTTTTCATTAAAAAAAATCTTTAACTTTTTTTGTTCCTATTTTTATGCATAGATTTGTATATAATTTTTTTTTTGTATTTATCTTATTCTTTTTATGTAGTATATTTTTTGTATATTTTATCTGGTGAAATTACAATGAAGATATAAAACTTGGAATATTATTAATAGTGATAAGCACAAACTAGTAAATTTAGTAGTAATTAACTTTATTATATTAATTAAATAAATAAATAACTTTATCATATTAAAAGTATATGAAATCAAATGAGTAAAAATAGGTGTCATTTGTCGTGACATACACTAATATCAATCAATATTATTTTCCTTAAAAATAAGATTTAACCTTGAGAAAATAAAATCTATACTTGAGAAATATATCTTAAAAACACTCCTAAATAACATTTTTTTAAACAAAACAATAAGGATATACTTGAAAAATATATAACATTTGAATTTGTGCTCTCCTTATTTTACAAGATGTGCGCTCATTCAAAAAATAAAGGCTGTCTTAAAAATAGGTACCATTTTTTGTGGATTAAATTAATAATAATGAAGGATTTATTTTAATTAAAAATTGGTACAAATAATTAGTAATTGATATATATTTTCTTACTAATAGGGTTTGAAAATCAGCAACATAGATATACTTTTTTTAATGTAAGCAATAAGGATATACTTGAAAAATATATAACAACTGAATTTGTGAATTTTTTTTACAAGATATGCGTCCAATAAAATAAAATAAGTAAATATTGCGTAAAAAATTTGTATTATTTAAGTTCATGTTATACTGAATTTGTGATTTATAATTTTTCGGTCTTGCTAACAGGTGTTCTTAAGACACATGTTAAAAATCTAAAAAGTAGAAACATTTTTCTAAAATATCTTTGACCGTGCATCGCACGGGTCAAAGTCTAGTTATGCTAATTTTAATATTTGCTCATTGAAAAAATATTAAAAAAACGTCGATTGACAAAAAAATATTTGGCTTTTACCATCGGTTTAATCTGGTTCGGAGGTCAATTTTGGCAACGTCAACTGTCAATTTGTTTATTGAGAAGAAATATGAGGATGCCACGTGTACTTTTAGAAAGACAAATATAAATATAGATACAGTCATATAGATATAGGTTTTTGTTTTGAACAAGGTAAATATATACTCCTTCCGTTCCTTTTTATTAATCTTTTTAAAATAGTAACACTAAATTAATAAAGTGTATTTTTGCATCTTATCTTTCTGTTATACTCTCGTTTTAATCCGCTAATAAATTTATTTTTTTTCCACACACTTTCTCTTTCTAATAAATTTAATATATTATGTACAAAAAAAAATAATATGTTATCATGTACCCATTTTTTTTTTAAAAAAAAAAAAGATTTAGTTTTCCAATTATCAGTATAACATTAATTGGTTTTATTGAAAAAGATAAGAGCAATTGACAAAGGATATAATCGACACATATCATTAAAATACAAAAAAAAACTAATAAAAAGGAACGCTAAATCTGACGACAAAAGACAAATATAAAGGATCAGAGGGAGTATAATATAGGAGAATGGATTCTCTCCATTGAAAAAAAATTGAGGAAATAATGTGTTAATCTAGACCATTAAATTAAAAGCATGTGATAATATTTTAATTAGAAAAAAATAAAGAAAAGTTGGTTAATGGTTAAGATTTAACAATTGAGAAAATTTAAGGATTTTTTTTTTTGAGAGGATCATTTCTCATAATATAGATATACCTCAGAAAAATAAATATACAATATAGGGAGTTACTTTCTCTTTTTTGCAAAGGAAGATTTAATTATATGGGAGTTTGTTACGTAATTAAGCAATATTGGGAGTTTGTTTTTATATTTTTGATAAAACAAAACATGTTTGTTACTGCTATTTATATGTGATAATAATTGAATGTATATATAATCAACAAACTTTTTCTACAATTATGATAAGTGAAAACTATATATATGTATGTCTACAAAATCTTTATTATATTCACCAAAACAAGAAAGAAAGTCTCTCTGCACTCTCTTGTTGCCAAAGCATGGAAGATAATCAAGTGCATGTGATTGTCGTGGAGGAAGTATCAAAATCCTCTAATGAAATTAACCCGAGGTATGTACTCAATCCCTTGAATTTATCACCTTAATAGTGATCTATACTAAAGATTGACTCGTATGGTGTATCATGACGATTTTAAAGCTTCAAATTGTGTTTTATCAACTGAATGGGATCAAAAGTAGCAAATTAGATTGAAAACTTATTAGCCTTTGATTAATAAAATTAAATAGTTGAAATTTGGCATCCCGACTCATATTTATATAATCTCATAATCATATGTAATTACATGCAGGTATCCAAATAGTGATAAAGAGAGATTTAAGAAAGTACTCGTTTCCTCGCTGGTATTATGTTTGTTATTGTCTATCTTTTCAGCTTTAAAGATAGACAATAGCAAACTCCTCATGGACTCTCTCACTCTTCCTATTGTATTGTTTCAATTGATCGTGTTTGATATTATAATAAACCACCCTGTTAACAGTACTGTCTATTCAATCTTATACATTCTGCTGCTATCAAGTGTAATATCAGTTGTAGAAGTGAGTTTTGTTTCGTGGAATGCTGCTATCGTCATTTTGATCGTTTGGGTGGCTATAATCGCAAATATTACCATATCTAACAAGGAAGAGATCTACAATGTAGATATTGCAGTTTCGAACATCATTCACACATTGACATCACTTGCTTTCGTCCTTAGCCTATTCTACAGCTTTATTTTCTCATACATTAGTTTATTGTCTTTTATTTTTGTTTCTTTCTCTTAGTTTATGGTCTTTAGTTGTTCCATATTGAATTCTTTTCTATGGATCAGACTAGCTTTGAATTATTTTTTATTAACAATAGATTAGCTACTATATATCTTGTTTATTTTTATGCATTTTTTTTATAAATGTGAATCTTATTCTGTGAACTGTTGACATCGTCATATAATATTATGGGTGTTCTTTGAAAATTGTTCATCCCACTTTAATAATTTGTTAGTTAGTAGTTAATCCCAATGTTGTTTTAATTTTCTTGAGCTTTTTTAGCACTCTTTGCAATCAAAACATAATTAAAATTGATAGCTATACAATATGAAGCTGATTATATTTTATTTTTATAACAAAGGCGCAATCATTTTTAAAGACAAAACGTATATTTATTTGTGATGGTGTTCTTCACTTGAAATGAACTTTCTATGGATAATATCTATGAAGCACGGACACCTCTAGGAGGTAGCGTGTCGCGGTGTCCGTGTTAGAGTCTGTGTTTCATAGGATAATATAAACTTTGAAAATATAATAGGTTTAAGCAAATTATAGATATTTATAAGGATTAAATAGTGTTTACCCCTACAATGTGAGCAAATTTTGATTTACCTTTCGTAATATTGTTTTTTTATTTCTCTCGTTCCTTTTTCTCTAAAAAAAAATATTGGCTTTGATCAGTGAGACTAAGGTTAAGTTTGTAAAATTAATATGAGAATGAAAGGGCATAATGGTAATAAAGCTGGAGTAATAATAAGGATAGGTTAAAAAAAAGGAATTATAATTTGCCCTTTCATAATTTGAGAAATCTACTTGTTCTCATTAGTTGAAGAATAAATATCCTCGAATTATGAAAGGATTAAAGAAATGATCACCTTAAAAAAAAACGTTACTCCGTAGTATTTTGGTATTGGTTGACACCTTGCGGTAGCTCATGAAAGTTTTTAATGCAACTTTGAGCTGATAGACTACTATTCATTGTGCCTTTGGCTCAGAGTTTAATGATCATTCATTAGTTGTTTTTGGTTATTCTACACCATTAGATTAATGTCAAGGAATTTTCGATAAATCTAATCTAATAAAAAATAGTATAAAAATGTCAAGGCTTTTCATATGCTACTCGATGTTGTTTTGCTTTCATGAATTGGTAGACGAATTTTTTTGTTGAAATGATATGTAAATTGAAGTAGAGAGTCATAATGATCTTACCTTGTGATATGGTTGCTCTTACTCTTCCTCTATATATTTGTTAACAATGTATGTTTCTTTATAATAGAAGAAATGCTCAGTATTTAAGAAAAATCCGTGTCTTGATGAGTTACAAAGTTACAATTTGCCAATCCATAGTTCCACACTACACGCCTCAGAGATTCTATTTTTGTTGTTTTGAAGTTACAATTTTCTGATTAACTGCTACTAGTTGATGGGTAGTTAGGATTTAGGAAAATAACATCCTTAAGAATAGAAAAAACAGAAGTTTGATCAGTTTCTTTGTTACAAAAGAATTTGCTACTCCCATGCTATCTGGTTTTCAGGGGTTTAAAATTGTGGTTTCTATAACATATTCTGTAAGATTTCCTACAAAAAATCTTCAGCAGTATTCAGATAATCTAATATTTCAGACTTAACTTCCCCCGGCAGTGGGGCTGATGGCCCTGCCTTTGAGTAAAAATTTGCCAAAGATCTTACTGCTTTTACCAAAGCAGCATATGATTCCTGCAAGGAATCAATCCAAAGCATGAGTATATATATTTGCAAAAAGAAAAAGCTAGTTAGTCTACAACAAAATGCTAATCAAAACATTGAATTTTCATTGCTTAAGTTCAGTTAGAGCACATACTTCTTGAGCAATAGTTTGGTTTCCCCTCCAACTACCAAGATACTCCCGAATCGACTCCTTTGCTGCATCTGCAGTCCGTCTAAATTTGGCATTATCATCAGGGGCTTCATTTAAAGATTCGCGCAGTGTTTTCACTACCTCTCTTGCTGACTTTAAGTAAGCCTTTGGCAAAACCTTTCCTGACTTTGTCTTCTCATTGGGATCAAATAACGATTTGACAGCTCCAATAACCCCGTCGTCGTTTTCCTCTTTGTCATCTGACTTCTCTTCAGCCCATGCCATTAATGGTGATAAACCATAACAACATGTTATTGTAACCAATGAAGTGCCAATACCGATTGAAAGGTGCCTACGACTAGAAGTTTCGAGTGGAAGCAGTGCAATATTAGACCTGGATTGCAGTTTATCTGTTATATTGCAGAAAAGCTGTCAATAAATGAAGGACCTACTATTACTTAATTTATCATTTATAAGTAATGTATGACATTGACACCAACAATAACAACAAAATTGAGTGATTATAGCATATACGCTTGTCATATAAGTACTTATGTATAAGCTATTTCAATAACAAAAAATAAAATAAAGACAAACGGTTTTCATATAAATCATAAACTATTTTGGATAGAATATGGAAATAAGCTAAAAAAAGCTTATAGACATGTCATAAGTTTTTTCCATAGCTCTTAAAAACAGTCGCACAATAAGCTCAAATAAGTTAATCCAAACAAGTCTTAGAACAATATAAGAGGCACACTACTAATACTATAGTGCATGCAAATATGTTGTCCACTCTAAAATGATCATTATCTCAAAATTGACATGAATTATGTTATCATCCAGCACAAAACTTAGTGATACAAAAAAAGTGAAAAAAACTTAAGGAAGAATAAAAAGTGTTTGATATAGTTTGGACATAGATAGATACCTTGAATGTCAAATCTTTTGATTCCTTCAGGCATCTTAGAGCTTGTGATGGAACACATATTTGCTGCAAAGGCAACTGTCATTCTTCAGTAAGAGACCTCCTCAACTGGAACTTCCTCTTAATGGGTATGTGATGACTGAATTGAAGAAGAAGAAGCAGGATAGACTTTTTTTGCTTTTAAGAAGGATAGTCTGTGGCTAAGAAGGAACCGGATCTATGACCATGGATGTAAGCTTGCAAGATCAGAAATTATACAGTGAGAATGAAAGATTTTGCAATTGAATCTAAAACAAGAGAGAAATCGCAGCCACTTTGTTGTGGAAGATGAAGAGGAAAAAGTTTTATTCTATTTTCCTTTTTATTGTTTAATAAGGGACCAAAATCTCTTATATGAATACAAAGTGAACATGAACATTGGTTAACAAAATCTTACAAATATATACCGAGTAACTTTTTAGACTAAGTTTATAGTGCTTCAGCAAGACAAGTTTTTCGCAATTAGATCATTAAGTCATTTAAAAAAAATAAAAAAATGTGATGTGACATGATATATTGATTTTATAATGAGTTTTATATGTACAAATAAAATAAATATAACGAGATCTAGTAAGGTTCCGTTTGGATTTAGCTTATTTTTGAACTTATGAAAAAAAATTATGCAAATAAATAATTTTTTATGTTAATTCATAAGTTTTAACTGATAAAAAATGTATCTTTATAAACTGTTTTTTCATAAACTACCTTAAAAAATTTATAATAATACATAAAAATTTATTTATTTGCTTAACCTATTTCACATAAGCTAAAAATTAAGTCAATCCAAACATGTTATAATTCAATAACAAAAGGAAGTTTATATATGACTAGACTTATTGTTGATTCAATGTGAGTCTTATTAAGACTCTCGTTGGTGGATACTACCTCTGATACTTATTTTAATAAATATTATTTATTTATTTTTTTATTATTTTTTTATACAAGAAATTTAAAGTGAGAGAATGATATCTCAGTGCAAGATAGAGAAGATATTATGACTCTAATGGTCCGTTTGGTGCATAGGATAGAGAGACATGATATGATTAAACTATCATATCCTATTCAAATTCTTTGTTTGGTGTACCAATTAGAAAGGATAAAATAAACCTATTATCTATCCTATCCTATTGTGCCTTTGTTATTTTTATCCTTATTTTAAGCTAGGTTTTTTTTTTTTTTTTGACATAAATACCAAATAACATTAGATAAGAAAAAAGTGGTACAAACATAGAGAGGCACAATGTGTTTGGACATTCCCCATCCACATTCTAAAAACAACACAAACAAATAAGCCAACTAAGAGTTGAGTATCAATGAACTTTGACATAAAAGAAGCCAATAGAGCAGCACCAAACCAATAACTTAATCCAATCACCCAAGTAAATTTCTTCCATAAGTGATAAGTGGGTTGAGGAACCACAGTCTTTAAATCTATCCAATTACGGATCATTTCTTTGACTTGTGGACGCGCAGATCGACTATACGGGTTCTCAAAAGCGATAAAACTCACCACATGTGGAGGATTCATTTGTTGAGTGGAGAAGAATAGAGACTGATTTGCTACAGCCACTACTAAATCCTTGCTCAAAATATTTTTCATGACATTCAAACATCTTTGGGGCTTTACATCAAACACCATGAGAGCACTCTTAAAATAAACTATACCTAAACACACAATACAAAATAGATAAAAACAGTACAACACAGTGTAAACAACAGATCCACAAACACAAGCTCTTGGAAATTTCGTTTCTTCTAATGGCGGTGGCTCCGGTGGTGGCCTTTTCTCATAGCCAAACAAATCCAAAAGACTGGTCAGTGGAGTTGGGTTTCCATAGAGCACAACAGAGTGCTTGATTCTTGCAAGGAGAGAGTGGTGGTTGTTGGTGGAGGGAGGCTTGAACCTTTTGGGTGTTGGTGGTGGAACAAGGAAAAGAGACAACAAGGATGAAGGAGTAACAGGAGCAAGAAGAAAAGAGGTAAAACCCACATAGATGGGAGAGGAACCTCCACAAGGGAGGGAGCAAGCTCCATTTTGGAGAGGATCGGCTCCGATGACGGAGGAGACATCCCTACTAGAGGGTGGGCGGTGTTGGAGCATTGTGAAACTAAACAACCCTAATTTCTAGAGAGAGGGGAGAGCATCTCTCTCTAGAAAGTAGAAAGAAGATTTTCCCTAAAACTTATTTTTAAGCTAGGTTACCAATAGGATATGATATGCTATTCATATAATCTCACGCTGTCCTCTTTTCGAATCCTCTTGAATGCATTTTAATGATTTATTTATTCTTTTTACTCACCATATTTTGCCAACGTCTGGCATATATATTGTTTACTATATACTGTATTATATATTACTATATGTATTGCTATTGCTTGATTGCTCATATATTATTGTATGAACTTTTTTTATATTGAACGTGTTGCTCGACCACATGATAATCTATATTTTTTTTTTTTTTTAATATTTATTTTTACTGTTTGTTTTTTTATTATTTGTACAAAAAATAAGAATTTATTATTTACATTTATAATTACAACGATTTAAGTTAATCTTTTTACAACTATATGAAATTAATTCATCACTTATTTTTTTTTCGTTTATAAAAATTATGTAGGACATGTCAAAATTATGTTTAATAGCGACAAAAAGTGAAAAAAAAAATTGGGAGGACAAAAACATCCAATTTTTATTTTTAGAGATTAAAAATCAAAATTCACTACAATTTTTTAGACGAAAAACTTATTTAATCTTTTTTTAATATTAATTAACATATCAAATTATTTTATTTTATAAAAGTATGTGTATGAAATAATTTTTTAGTTACTCATTTAATTTTTCTTAATGTTAATTTAAAATATAAAATTATTTGTTTTTATAAAAAAAATATTTGCTTCACAAGAATAATTGTCATTTAAATATAACATGTATTTCATCATGTCAATAACAAGTGTGCACCAAACATAGAATATGATAAAATACTGATATCCTTTTCTTATCCTGTGTGCACCAAACAGTTGATAGGATATGTGTTTATCCTATTACTATCCTATCATATCCTTATCTAGCTTCTTATCATATCATATCTCTATCATATCATGTGCATCAAACGGACCATTAAAATATTTATAAATGTAATTACATTTATATCCTTTTAAGACGCATTAAAGAAACTCAACAACAACACCTCCTGAAAAGAAATTGCTTTTTTAGAACATTATATATGAATTTTTTTTTGTTTTGACGAGAGCAAACTTAATTCATTTCATTCATCAAATAGTTAATAATACAACGAGGAATCAATTCAAAGATACTGCGACTAATCATGGAATAGACTGCTCGTGCTAGATAGTGAGCAACATTATATATGAATTAGAAAACCAATATAATGAGTATAGAGGGAGTATTAAAACTAGTTATAATTTTAAGACAAAAAAAAAAACTAGTTATAATTCTTTGTAAATTACTAGTACTAAAAGAAAGAGAGAATATTTTTTCTTTATATAAATAAAAAAAGGCCCTGTCTAGGGTGGGTAAGTGGTATAGGTCTCCTATGGTGGGAGACCAAATTATACCCTTAGATTGTGAAGGTTTACAATACACCATAATAAAGTTTTCACATTATATTTTATTCTTTTTCATCTATTTTTTTTTTAGATTTTCTTTGTCACCCTACTAATTTTTTCGCGCGCGAATTTGTAAAAATATTTTTGTCCGCTATTTAGGTAGCGGATCCACCCCAAAAATATTCTATTAGCTTTTTTTTATAACATCCACTATTTAAGTAGCGGAAAACATTTTTAAAAAATTTCTCAATTTTATAACGTCTAATATTTAAGTAGCATACAACATTTTTCAAAAAAATCCTCAATTTTATAACGTTCGTTACTTAAGTAGCGAAAGGGTAAAAATGAAAACGCATAGGACGGGCATAGCGAGATCAGCCCAACCCAATTATTTTTAAAGAAATATATTTTATGAATAATTTCTAGTCATTTTGTATATATATTAGTACAAATATATATTAATGTAAAAGTTAGTTTAAAGTTTGTTATTGATGATTGTAAGTCTCTCGGTACATATATACTGTATTAATGCAAATATTAGTTCATAGTCAATTATTAATAATATTAAGTCTTTCATTATACGTAAACTATTATGAAAAATAATTACAGACATGGAGAATAAATATTTGAGAATGAACATGAACTAAAAAAAAATACGGGAGAATATGGGAGAGGCGTCGAACAATATATCAATAAGATTCAAGGTTGTTTCTTGATTTTTTTTATATACAAGATTAATTTTTGGAATGGTTCCAATTAAAAAACACTCGTTTTATTTTAAATTATAATTATAATAAATGGTAAAGGATAAAAATAGATTTTAGTTAAAATAGTAAGGGTACAAATGAAAAAAAAAAAGATAAGCTATAAGCTCATAAGCTAATTGAAATAGCGTTTGGAAAATAAGCTATAAGCTAGTAAAATAAGTTATAAGCTTATAGTGGTATGACAGTTACCAAACAAATCTTTTTAAATCATATGAGCTTAGAAACTATAAGTTAATTTTATGCCTTGCCAAGCAGAGCCTTAATTATATGCTAGTTCAGTTACTAATTTTACCCAATATTACTAATTCAATTAGTCATCCATTATTTTTTGACAAACAAAGTCAAAGTTGATTATTATCAAATTAAGCTATATAACTTAAAATATTAGTTTACATATGACAACAAACTTAAAATCATCAATAATAGACTATAAACTAATATTTGCATTAATACTTAAACTAATATGTGTACCAAGAGACTTAAAGTCATCAATAACAAACTCTAAACTAATATTTACATTAATATATATTTGTACTGATATATGTATCCAAAATGACTAGAAATTATTCATAAAATACATTTCTTTAAAAATAATTGAGTTGGGCTGGTGTCGCTATGCTCGTCCATATGTACATATTAGCTTGTGCAATTGCATAAACAGGATAAAGAGATCTTCTTTGCCGTCCTACTGGCTTCTCGCATTTTTTGAAATTGTGGATTTTTTTACCATACTTAAGTAGCGAACGTTATAAAATTGTGGATTTTTTGAAAAATGCAGTCTGCTACTTAAATAGCAGACGTTATAAAATTGAGGAATTTTTGAAAAATGTTCTCCACTACTTAAATAGCGAACGTTATAAAAAAAAGTTAATAGGATATTTTTGGGAAAATAAGTTAATAGAATATTTTTGGGTAGTAACGGACAAAAATATTTTTACAAATTTGTAAGGCGCACACGAAGAAATTGGTAGGATGACAAAAAAATCTCAAAAAAAAAAAAAAGGTGAAAGAGAATAAAATATGGTGTGAAAACTTTATTGTGGTGCATTGTAAACCTTCACAATCTAAGGGTAGAAATTGATCTCCCACCATGGGAGACCTATACCACTTACCCACCCTAGACAGGGGGTGTGGTTATCCTACATAAGCTTAAGCTTATGTAGCGTGCATAAGCCTCTCCCCCCCCCCCCCACCCCCCCCCCCCATTTTTTTAAATTTTTTTTTTTTTAGTTTTTTTTTTATAGTTTTTTTTTTATTATTATGTATGATTAAATTTTTTAGTAGTTATTTTTAAACTAAAATCATGCCTAAACCTTTTTTTGGGGTGGAATAATTTTATAATGGATCTTTAAAACCATAAATATTGTCGAAACCTTTTTTCCTGAAAAATCGGAACTTTTTTTTTGGAAAAAAAAATCGAAAATTATTCCGGAAAAAAGATCGGAAACTTTTTTTCCAAAAAAAAAATCAATTTTAAATACTAGATTTTTTAGTAATAGTTTCAGTAATAATCGGTATTTAAAATCATTGAACCATTTAGTGTAAAACCATTTTACAATACAAATGGTTTTAATATATAACTATCTGAAACGATTTAGCTAGCATAATGGTTTCCAGGATTTTTAAAACTATAAAAACACAATATTGGTTTCAGTAAACACATAAAACCATTTAACAATACTAATGGTTTCATTGTATAACTACCTGAAACCATTTAACTAGCATAATGGTTTCCAGAATTTTTAAAACCATAAAAACACAATATTGGTTTCAGTAAACACATAAAACCATTTTACAATACAAATGGTTTCACTGTTTAACTCTCTAAAACCATTTAACCAGTATAATGGTTTCCAGAATTTTTAAAACCATAAAAACACAATATTGGTTTCAGTAACACATAAAACCATTTTACAAAACAAATGGTTTCACTGTTTAACTCTCTGAAACCATTTAACCAGCATAATGGTTTCCAGAATAATTGATTTTTTTAACTCTCTAAAAAAAAAATTGATTTTTATTTTTTGGAAAAAAAATTTCCGATTTTTCTGAAAAAAAGTTTTCGATTTTTTTTCGGGAAAAAATTTTTAGAAAAAAGTTCTCAGTTTTTTTGGAAAAAGTATTTGATCTTTTTTCGGGAAAATTTTTCGATTTTTTTTCGGAAATTTTTTTCTGATTTTTCCGGAAAAAAAGTTTCCAATCTTTTTTCGGGAAAAAATAGTTTTTATGTTAATTGTAAAAAATTAGCCATAATTATAGTACATGTTTTAGTATGCAATTTTAAATCAAAATAAGACTATATAAACATCGAAAATAGATTGTTATAATATGTACTTCAAAGGAATAAAAAATATTTTAAAAAAGTAAAAAATACAATTAAAAAAAAAACTGTAAAAAAAAAATTCAAAAAAAATGAGTGGGGGGGTGGGGGGTGGGGCTGGGGGGCGCGCGTAGTAATATGGGGGGCGCGCGTAGCAAGGGGGTGGGTTGGGGGGGGCGCGTAGTAAATTGGGGGGTGTGTGAGTAACAGCATTGTGTTTTCATTGGCTTATGCACCATGCATAAGGTTTGGGCTTATGCATAATAACTTTGCCCCTGGCCCTCAAAAAATAGGATCTTTTGTATGCAATGCTCCAAGCTAACCTTTATCTACCACAGCTCAGTTGCGAGGAATAACTGCAAAGTGAAGTTGGGGAAGAAGAAAATAAAAAGCTTACATGTCAATTGCCTTGTCATGATTTAAAGTTATTCGGATCAGAGACCGACCCAATTCACGCCACTACGATGGCCGGCGGTAACCATCCCAAGTCTTCTTCATCCTCCCACCGTAAAACCAGATGGGAATCTAACTCCGCCGTTATCACCATCACCACCACCAAATCTCCTCCCGATCCCAAACCCAAACCCAACACCAATATTCCTAACCCTAACTCTAAACCTAACCCTAATCCCAGCCCCAAACTCCCAAACGATCACCCTGCCCTAATCCCCTTTCAATTCCCGGAGCCTGGTCCACCTCCTCCTCCGGCATACGGCTTCCACATGCTCGAACGTCGAACTATCATCCTCGCTGATGGTAGTGTTCGATCCTATTTCGCTCTTCCCCCTGATTACCAGGATTTCGCACCACCACCTCGTCCTCTCGACCGCTTTGGGTTCCCTCCCGGCCCAGGCCGCCACCCTGATTACCAGAATCCAATAGAAGCCGCCTTGGGGAAGAGAAAGTACGGCGAGGATGGTAGGGATGAATTTGCTAGACAAAGGGAGCAGCTTTTGCGTAATGCCAATGGGTTTGCTAATAGGGTTCCTGGTGGTGAGTTTCCTCCTGGTCCAAGTGGTCCCATTAAGAGAGATACAATGGACCCTGTTGATTTGAGACCTTCTAAGCACTTAAGGGTTGATGGGGTTGGTAGTGCTAGTGCTAATAATGCTAATGCTAGACATTCGCAGATTGATCAAGGTGCTTTGAAGAAAACCTTTCTTCACTTTTTTAGGTTAATCAATGAAAATCCTGTGTTGAAGAAGAGTTTGTTGGAGGATGGGAAGCAAGGGCGGGTTCAGTGCGTTGCTTGTGGCAGTAGCAATAACAGGTTTGGTAGAATATTATTTCAGCTGATTATCATTGTTTCTCTGTTTGTCTGTTTTGAATTTATTCATATGATATTATGACATTAATAGCAATGCGGTCATAGGCTTTAAGGGTGCTATGCGACGAGGCAACATGCACCAACAAATTAGAAGAAATCTGTATAGTATGATTATTTTCCATTTGAGGGGAAGGAGGGAAGATTAATAAATAGGGAACTTTCATTTGGTTCAGACGTTTAGAGGGGAGGGGAGGGAAAATGTGGGGTAAGAATCCCCCTAGAGGGAAAATGAGGGTTATAAATCATTCCTCCAAATTCCAGGGATTTGATGGGAAGTAAAATGGATTGAAGTTTATGAACTGTAGTGTCCATTGTCTAAACTCTTTTTTTCTTTTCAATCTAAAATTTGCCCCTACTTGTAGTTGTATATCTGTTAGCAACCCTCTAACACCAATGCTGCTTCGAGTTTTTCCATGTTGTGCAAGCCACAGTTCTGAAACATATTAACATTACTAATTTACTAGTCAAGGTTCTTGCTTCTATTAAAATATCTCTGCCCTCTCCGTTTCTTTGAAACAACCTGAGTGGAGGCTTATTGCTGTTAGAATGCTAAAATCGTATAGCTGGTTATTTTAAACATTTTAGACAAGACACTCTTACCTCATATTAAAGGATAGGACTCAACTGACTTTCAGTTAGTTGCTAACTGATTTTGTAACTGTCAATACTGTATGAACACAAGTTTTGGTAGCTCAGCATTCTAAATGCTTAGCCTATATAAGGGATAGTTCCCTCCAAATCTTGTAACTGAAAATCATTCTATCAAAATTCAGTTAGAAACTCAACGTTCATTCCTTACATTCTCTCTAAGTTACTTTTAAGAAGGATCTCAAAACTGAGATCTAGAAATTCTAATACCCCATTTAGCATCAGAATTTCAATTAGCAAATGAGATGGATGGGCTTTTGGTTTTCTTTTTTCTTTAATCATCGAGGGTCTAAAGGTATGCAAACAAAAAGGCATGCTTCTCAGTCAGCAAGAGGTGCTGAGTGCCGACTCCTTGTGCCTTACATCTGCTACTTCTGGGTATACCTTTGACTACCTCTTTGGCTCTGGCTTACAAGGAGACAAGGAAAGCATTTGAATTTTGGAATCTTTGTGATTCCCAATCAATGAAATATCTTTATTGTTAGATGATGGATCTTTGTCTTTCATGTAAACTTGTGCAGCTCAGGTGTGTAGCTTTATGAACGCGTTTGGGCCCTGATCCTTTTTTTTTTTAATTTCCATGGGGAAGTATCATTTCCATTTAGTTAAATGATGTTACTCTCAAAATCTGAAAGTAACAGTTCGAATAGCCTCGCAAACGTGGTCCTTGAAAAAGGCTGCCAAATTTGGTTCCTTCTGTATATTTGTACAGCATTGAATTTAGTTGGCAAACTTCCTATGTCATAATCATATTTGCGGGTATTTAGTGTTATTACTCATAAAGTCACAATTGATTTGGTCAGCTATAAATTTTACAGTTATTGGAAACTAGTTTTGTTTTTGTGCATGTGATGTCTTCTAGGCTGGCCAGTAAATTTTGATAAGGATATTATATGTTGTGATATACAATCGGGAAATAGCGATTTAGTGAGCCCTTTATGTTTATCTACTTGTATTGTATCTTACATTGTTCATTTATGTTGCTTATGTCAAATTGCTTACATAAGTATACATTCTTATTGAATGTGTATTTATTGAGGTTATATATTTCTTCTGTTGATATGCCTGTTCTGTTAGAAACTGTGGAAAGTGGTATTTGGCATTTGCAGACTACTTCTAGTTCAGATCAATTTAGTTTGTGGTTTGTAGGAATTGGCGATTTAGTGTATTGGAAAACTTATTTTTTCATTAGATATACTTATGGTCTCATGATTGCTTGTCTAATAGATTTTATGTAACTTCTATGATCTACTGCTAATGTCTGTTTTGGTGACCGGCAAGCGGTTAGATTTTGTTAATATTGCTATAATTCTTTGGAACCGTTGACACACTTATGCTTTGTTTTTGAATGTTTTGAAGTTATTGTGCTACATTGGAGCCTTTATGCCTCTTAATAGTTTGTAGATCTTTATGACTTCTAATATGTTAACACTTATGTGTCATTTTGTTTTGTATTTTAATTCTAATGTTGATCTATGAAATGGCCGTTGCTGTCGTCATTTTCCAACTTACTAAATCTTGTCTAAGAAAGCTGTGTAAGCCTCTTAGTCCAATATATAGTTTCTTCAATCTTCTGTACAGGGTAGTCGATCGCGTGCGATCCCGGTGTCGCGGCGCGGAGCCTTACAGCTGCGCTATGGGTAGGGTGGGAGCGGAGCAGGTAAGGTTCTCGGTGGATCGGTGCGGAGCGGGTCGCTGCTCTCCATCGCGGGTCAGGACTGCGTTTTTGTGTTCATGGGTTTTAAGGGTATTTTTGAAATTTGATTGATTTTAGTAAGGGCATATTTGGTTTTTTAACTTTCCTTTGTTGTTAACACATAACCCTAGCCGCAAACCATTCTCACCATCCTATTCTCTCACCGTTCCATCTCTGTTTCTGTTCTGTTTTTTTTTTTCCTGTACCGGAGACAAGTTGTACGATCCCAGTTTTGGGGCTGGCCGCTCCGCTCTGCTATCCGGGATTAGCGGGGTCATGAGGTGTAGTGATAATTTGAGTATGTTTATATTTGGTTATTACTTATTACGATTGAAACTGATTTGCTATCTGTGGCAAAATAAATTTAGTATCAAAATTTTGGATGAGGGTAATAGAGCTTCTTTTGATAAAGTGGGTTTCTGTTTATTATTTAAATAGATAAGAAAGCTGCAATCTATCTTTTACACTTCAATCAGAGCTTTAGAACCAGGTTAACTTATATAAATTTGCACTTGCTTCTCTGTACTTCCTTTTTTGTCAGACTTTTGGAACCCAACTTTCTCTTTTAGAGCCCAGCTGTCTCTTTTCTCTTGGTGCCCTTTAGAACTTCTATTCTGAAGTTGAGTTTTGGTTTCATGTGTGGCCTGCAATATTATGTGTTTGCTTATATTTGAATCCTTGAAACAAGAAAACTCTCGAGAAATTAGCATATCTACTTAGTTGTTTGGTACAATGCTTAGTTTCTGTATATATGTTTATTATGTTATCGATATGAAACCTTTGATTCTAGACTAACAATATGTGTGGAAAAAATGAGTCTATTTGTCATGCATTTGAACGATGTGTATGTTACTTTGATAATTGTTATACATGTCTTTGAAAATTTAGACATCCAAAACATTTTATTACCAAACCTTGTAATGATGCTGATTTACGATTTGGCGGGGGTTCCCTGCTTTTTCTTGAGTGTCCCCTTTATGCAACTTAGGTTTTATGTTTTCATTTTGTACCTACGATGCACCTAAAATGCATTCTTCAACGAACTTCATATTTCCAAATTTCAGGTTTTATGATATACATGCTCTCATTATGCACACATACAACCCAGATAACGCTGATTCACGTGCTGATCATTTGGGATTACACAGAGCTCTGTGTGTCTTTATGGGTTGGAATCACTCAAAGCCTCCTGATAACTCAAAGGCATATCAGTATCTATCTGCTGATGAAGCAGAAGCAAATCGGGATGATCTGATCATGTGGCCTCCTTTGGTGATCATCCACAACACAAACACAGGAAAAAGTAGAGATGGTCGTATGGAGGGTTTGGGAAACAAATGGATGGATGGTAAAATTAGAGGTATAATATGCCTCTCCATTCTTTATCATTTGCTGTTATGATATCTCTCTTTAAGGTCTGAATAATCAGGTTAAAGTCTTACTTGCATGCATGCTGAGCATCCCTTTATAGCAGTTTTGTCCGTTTTAGTCATGGGTAAACCTTTGCTTTTGTGTCCTTGAAAGTTCTTTTAGTTAATCCTTCTGGCTTAGTTTTATACGCACATAAAGTCACAAATTATATACTGACAGAGACATACCCAAACATATGTATGTGTTGTGTGTGTGTATACACACATATAGATCGGTATATTGATAGAAATATATGCATGTGTATATCATTTACATTATATGTGAGCCCCCTCTTATATATTTTTACAATAGCTTCTTGCTCTGGCTTGGCTTGGCTATTGTATTGCGGAATTTATTTTTATCAAAAGCTAGGTGATCAATAGTTTGTGTGACCTTTAAGCACTTCCCTTTTATGTCTTCTTTTGGCATATGTGGCTGATTGTCAGTTGTGCTAGGCATCATTATCACATATTGCTTTGAAAAGGGACTGAGAAAGATTGGGTACATAACAATGTAGATTTAGATTACACACATCATCTGAGTAGACGGACTATGGGTCATTAGATGGTTTTCAAATATTGATCATTTCATATTTCATATTTTAGGTATTTATTAAATTTACTATTCAAACAACTTGCGTAGATGGACTTTGGATTATTCAACTTTTTCATCAATTCCTATTTTAGTTATTCTTTGAATCTCATTATAGTCTGTCCAGTTAAAACATAGTTATCGAAACCATATAGTGCTGGAGCAGCTGACCCCGAAACTGCTGTAGTAAGATAGTGTAAAGAGCGATGGCTTTCGTATAAATAATATTTTCCATATCCATATTAATTTTTAAAAATATAAAATTACCCAAATTAAAGAGTTACGACATCTTTCCATTTAATGTAAGTCTACGAAAAACTAGTGGACTGTGGGAGTTTTAATAGCAGAACAAAGGGTTAGGAAAAAAAGAGAACAGAACTACAAATAGTTACAGTAGCGTTAACAGAGGGTTAGTAGCTGACTGGGAAGGTGCATGGCTGAGCTATTTAGAAGGGGATGCCAGTAACCCGTGGGTGTACTGAGAATCCGGAGAATGTCTGGAAAGACTGCCAGCGCAGTGGGTTTCAAGTTTGTGAGGGTTGGCAATACAAACAGAAGCTTGCTTCAAATGCAAATTATGTATGCAAATGAACATTAGAGTTGGAGAAGTAAAACAAATAAGGGCATAATGGGGCTTTACTCCATGAAACAATGGATGTACGAATATATGCAAAAAGATTTGATTTGGCCACAAATTGCATTGCAGTCAGAGTGTATTGTGTTGAAAAGTTTAGTGTAACCAACTGCAATCAGATAGTGAAAACTGTATTGATGTCTAATGACATGCGTCTGTCTGAGTTGCATTACTTGAGTGGATTAGGGCCATGGCAGATGTTATTTATTTTGATTTCAAGACAGTTAAGTTGAAAATCTATTAAAAACTTTTCCTTTTCTCCCCAAAGTAAACCATCCGTTCCATTTTTTAATAATCACTGTGGCTGTACACCATTGCTTTCTACTCTCCTTCCTATGAAATGAGCTGTGTAAGTGTAACTTGGGTCCTTGTCCGTAATTATATCGTGGTCAATTTCTTGTTCTGGGCCACTAAAAAGTTCCCCTCTATCCACGTTTGTTTTTCTCTTAAATAAAATTGTTTGGTACTGTGGTGTGGGTAATGAGACCAGGAAAGCAATAATGAGTAGCTTGAAGAGTTTTGAAATTGATACTATCACAAGCATACAAATTATAGATTGTCGAAGTAATTTAAGGGGTAACTGGCATGAGGGGTTTCTCCTTTGGGTTTTGAGGAATTTCTTTGAACTTTTTCCTTCTATTGTAGGTTTGTTAATCTAGGATTGAGTTGGATAAGATTTTTCAGAAGCCGGATTTGTTACCTTCCCTAAACATGTCCATTGTGTGGAATATGATTTAGACTATATTTGCTACTTGAATTGACTCAGGTGTTACAGTTTTTTTAATTTAATAGTTTGGATTCACTTTATTTTAAATTTCCCTTGACATGCTTCAATGTTGTTTCCTTCGTCTATTGAGAGATGTTTTGCGTAGATCTTTCCACCCATGTTGCATAATTTCATGGGGATGCGGATACTTGTATACTCCTTTGCATTTATTCATGCACATTGATGCCATTAGTGTTAAGAAGCATGGTAGTCAAAATCGCGATTTTAATCGTGTAATCGTACGATTTTACGATTAAAAGTAGGTGCAGCGATTATGTTTATGCCAATAATCGCGATTTTGTAAAATCGTGCTTAATCGTACCTTTTAATCGTGAAATCGTGTAATCCTACGATTTAGTTCGATTCTGCAAGCAAGTTCGCAGTGATGGAGATGGTGAATTCGCGGCGGCGCCGCTGTGAATCTAGGGTTTCTGAGTTTCTGTTTCGCGGGTCAGAGAGATGAAGTTTCGGGTTAGAAGAAAAGACCCGTTTCAGGAGTTGGTTAAAATATGACCCGTTTCAGTGGGCCGGGTCAAAAGAGGCCCATTTATAAAATTAGGGTTATTTTTTAAGCTAAATTACGGCCAGCTGTATTTTTTATGGGAAACATACACAGTTGTTTTTTTTTTTAATGTGGCAATAACTGCTAATTACTTTCCAAACGTTAGTAATTATCATTGGCAGCAAATCATGCTTATTCCAAGGCAAAAAAATCGATTTTTTCCCTCCTTTGCACAACAGACTGCTTTTATGTTTTGTGAGATATGATTAAGAATTTATATTTATAGTAATTTATTCCATGTATTTGATATTTATGAATTTTGTATAATCTTACGATTAATGTAACGATTATACGATTTACGATCTTACTATCCCTTTCCGATTATGCGTAAAATCCCGATTTTGACTACCTTGTTAAGAAGTGTTCGTGAATCGTGTCTTGATGAAATGGTGGAAATTTAACAGAATGCGGTTTGGAGGTCATGGTATTGCATATTTTACAAACCTTCCTTTGCAACCTGCAAATTTGTGTCTTCTTCATCCTCAATTTCATGTTTCTTCTTTCCCCGATTCTCTTGGGAATTTCCTCGTCCTACTTCCAGTTTTTTTTCTTTCTTTCTGTTTTTTGTTCTGTCTTGAATTTGATCTTGCATTCTGTTCTATGTCCCTGATTCCAGAACTATAAATTTTAATTGTATTGGACTGTTTTATGATTTGCCTCTGTTTGTTTTTTATGATTCTTTATACCTAACTAGCTACAAGTATGTAAGTAATTTTTTTTTTTTCTATAGCCACTATAAGCCACAATGCCATCCGCTGTATTGTTATGGTGGATTTTGGACTTGCTGTCAATAAATGTCATTTATCATTAATATCATTGATTTGTGTTGATACTTTTGGGCTAGATTCATAATTGTATGATTATGAAAGTAGGGTTTGAATGCTGTGATTGTATTGCTCTTCATACAGTACATTTCATGGTGTTGTTCTAGCTGTTTCTTAACTATGTCCTTATATGAATTGGGTGTGATGTGCGCACAAATATACATTGTTCATTTCTATACAGAACTACAAACACATGTAGCTGTGCATTTATACACTTGCCGGTGTTGATATTTTCATGGCAATATATTGGACGGCCTGAAGAAAATAAGTCTGGCGAATGTAATTGTGAACAACTCTTCAATATATGTATACTGTTTCTGAAATATGTTAAATTGTTTTGGTTTTGCATCAAGCACCCAGTTATTCATTGAGATTAAAAATGTTGAATTGTGCATGTGCATGCTTGTTAGTTATTACCTGCCCATTTATGCAAAGGAAGACGTGGCAGTACATTTATGCACATGCATGAGTTGTTTCTTTATTGACATCTTATGTTACAATCAAGAGAGTAGGTGTGCATTATTTTGTTAGTTCTTCATTTAGTGTAGATCAAATCCATACATTAACCTGGTTCACGTAGCATTTAGGATGATATTTTGAGGTTAGACATTTTCAACTAGACTTGGAGTTTGGTTTCATTTTTTAACTTCACACCATTGCCTTGTTCTACACTAGGGAAAAGGGCTTGATTTATTCTATGTGCTTTCTGGCCCAGTTTCTGTTTTAATTTGTACGAGTTATGTTGTGTGTTTTGTTACCTGAATTTGTCTATACTGGTGGGATAGAAATTTAGATAACTTAAATTCTGTTTTTAATTGTTAATCCTCCTCTTCATACTCTCCTTACTGTCTATTCTCATGATATAGAAGGCATGCCTTAAACCCTCTCTCCTTGTTATTGCTCAGTGGCAATTCACTTTGTGATGAACCCTATTTATACTCTTGTAGGGTTTTACAAAATGGAAAAATCAAATAGGCTTTTTAAAGCTAGTTATTGATTACAAGAAAAGTTAGAGATATTAAGGTTACTCTAGTTCATATAGCTAGAAAAATCTAGAGATATTAAGTTGCTTTAGTATTTAGGTTGCTCTCGTTCTTGTGTCTTCATTTGTGTTTCATATTATTATCCATAACTCTCCATTTCATGTATATTCTACCAGTACTTAACGAAATCTTGGGTCTTTTGAACCTTGCACTCAAATGTCTGATAGTAATAATCTTCTTTTGACAAAATATTTATTCGATCTGATTTTCACACATTTTCCAGAGCTTGGAATTGTGGGTGGCAAATCAAAGGCAGTATATGGAAAAGAAGGCCATTTGGGCATAACACTGGTTAAATTTGCTGGGGACAAATCAGGCTTGGAGGCAGCCATGCGACTTGCTGAACACTTTAAGAAGGAAAATCATGGGCGCAAGGATTGGGCTCGTGTGCAGGCCCAAACATTAGGAAAGGACGATGAGAACAATCCAAACCTTGTGAAGGTTGATGAAAGAAAAGGAGAGAAAATGAGGATCTTGTATGGCTATCTAGGAACTGCTTTTGATCTTGACAAACTTGATTTCGAGACAAGGAAGAAGATAGAGTTAGAGAGCCGGAGAGAATACAAACCCTCCATGTAGTTTATGGACTAGACAACATGGAATGATTGGTGGATGATTCAGAATGAAATCTTCCTGTTGCATTAATAGTCCTAATTTATGGAGATTATGAATCTTTCTCTATGTTGTGACCGTTTCAATGTACAATAGGTTTGTTCAAAAAAATAATGTACACTAGGAGGCAACATTGCCAATAATTATTATTCTAATTTTCTTTATTTATCTTGATTTTTTCCTGTTGTAGTTAACAGTAGAAATTAGGAAAATTTGTTTTCTTTACAGCCATCTCACAACCTGGAAAGCATTAATTTTCTTTTTTACTTTTAAAGTCTTGGTTATGTCCTTGCTTTTCCCCTTGTAGAGTGTGGGATGTTTGTGTACAATTGTCCTTTATTTTCCTTTTGTGTTGCAGTGGCAGGGAATGGAAATTTGTACCTACCGTTTCCTGCCTCTAGGCCGTATCAATCAAACTTGTTCTTGATTGATTGTTTCTAGTTAGTTTAGTTCAATTTAATTCGCTGATGAAAGTATGAAACCCTCTTCCTAGTTTGTTAGTAGTCATTTAAACCTAATATTTCCTTCTAGTCACTATTATCTGTGAAGTTTTTTTTTTTTTTATAGATTTATTGAATAATTGATGTATGTAAAAAATATTTTTTGCTTATAATAATGACTAGAGGATGTAGTTTTCATGCATTATTTTACTTTATGGTGATTGCTCATCTCTCCCTTAGATGGTCAAATTTGTCAAAATATACAATTGAAAGGTAAAATGCTGCATTTTAGAGTTAGATCAGTAATCACCTTATTTTATTATATGCTTGGCCAAAGATTCTAATTGAATTTGGTTATGGTGGAGTGGATGGTTATTGGATTTAGTGATTTAGTCACCTGTGTTTGTTTGGGCAAACGTGCACTTGCAACGGCCACTACTTAGTTATGGTGTTGCTGTTGCTTTAGCAGCTCGCGAAGTTGACACCACCACTCCATAATCTTTTTTCAAAAAATTAAATCTTTGCCCACAGCTGCGCATTGAATTGGTGCCCAAATTATCTATCATAGAAATGTGTGGACGCAATTGGAGTTGATCACATTTTTTTGATGATTGCTTATTTCTCTTCCAACTTAACACTGACACTTATGATTACATTAAATTATATATATATATATATATATATATATATATATATTTAAAATTATTACTAGTATTCACATGCTAATATCGATGTTATATTTAGTGTCAATATTTGTATTTGTGCTTCATAGGTGATACTTCTGGTTCACTCATAATTCAATATAATTCAATCATACTGCTATAGAACAAAAATCAAATTAACTGGCCTGACCCATTTTTGGTACAACTATTTGAACATTGAAAATCACTCCATCTTTCATCCACAATGTGAAAGAGTGAAGATGACGATTTTCTAAAATAATTAGAACAACTATTAAGGTTTTTCCTAAAGAAACATAGATCCATGTCCAACAAAGGCAATGGTGGTGAATTATACCTTATCTCAATAGTAGTACCACATTTGTACGCGTGCTTATGTCTTTCTGCTGTGGCAGGTACTGCACCCTCCACTCAATTTACCAAACACATTCTGTTATGTTATGTAATGTGTGGTTTTTTTGTTTGTTTTTAATCCTTTCCTTTCCTTCGTCGTTCTTTTATGCCTGTTTCCCTTTTACATGCTTTATCTGACTCTTCCCATGTGCTGCTCAACACATCTTTGTCAGTTGACCCACCACTCTCTCCTTGATCTAGCTTCGATTTCTGGGAAAGTTCCATACTTGCTATAAACATCACTACAAACAATTATACTCCTAACATTCTTGCATAAGCAATGCACATATAATAATACTAGTAAGATAATGGTGTTGCCTACAACAATAGGCGAGATAGGAAAACAGGGCACTGACTAAGGAAGTAAATATAGTAATATGATATTGGAGCTTGTACTGTTAACTTATCAAAAATTTAAAACTTTTTGTTTTTGGTTTCTTTAACCAGTGCCACCTGAATCACAACATTTTTTTTAAGCAAATAAGACGTAGAGGGATCTGCGACACTCTAAATAGATTAAAATATAAAAAGCGCAATTATAAAGATTGGAGGAAACATAACAATCTAGTAGCTACAAATCTTAACCTAAATCCATCAAACCTCACATCAATTGCACAACCTAACGAACCACATATGGACGCAAAATTTTGAATTGCAAATAAAGGAAGTGTGTGATCAAATGAGTACCAGACTCTGATTTTTGAAAATAGAGAATAAATTCAACCACCAACACCTTACACGAACAATTATCTATGACATCAATAGCAAAATCAATGCCATTTCGAGCCAATTAATCTATATTCAATCGCAAAGG
Source organism: Trifolium repens (assembly GCA_030408175.1). Classification (NCBI taxonomy): domain Eukaryota; kingdom Viridiplantae; phylum Streptophyta; class Magnoliopsida; order Fabales; family Fabaceae; genus Trifolium; species Trifolium repens. The sequence continues at coordinate 60,459,907 of CP125837.1, read as the reverse complement.
ATTAAAATTCATTTAAAATCATCCCCAGAGATGATGATAATAATTTTTTTGACTTAATCAAATTTTATGAAATTCTAATTCCGCTTAGATAATAGATCAATGTTAAATCTTTTGAATATTTTTTCTTTTCTTTTTTATACTTTTTTAGTTTTAAGAGGTTGATCTCACCATTTCTAAACTTTGAAAAAGAATATTAAATTTTTTGAGAATTAAAAAAATAAAATTTCTAAGCTTTTAAGAAGGTTAAGAACACATATTAACATACGTATGATAATAATGTTGCATGCACTGTCAAACTATTTAAAGTGACGCTATTTTTTTTATATTTAATTATTTTAAGATAAATTTAACTTTTAATAAAACTTCAAACAAAGTATGAAAGAATTTTTCCTATAGTTAATTAAAATAGTTTAGTCTGCCGATGCCCGATATCCTTGAGCAGGTTGGTAAAAGTCACATCAATTTGGTCCTCATCATGCACTATATATTATTTTATACCATTATATAATATTGTGATTTAAAGTTTAAACTATGAATAAGAGCTTATTGGTTCTTGTTTAATTGGCAAATATTGATATTGTTAGTGCTCTGAGCTAAATATATTTGGTTGATTTTGATGGTTAGATTTGAGGCACTTACAATAGTGAAAGACTTTTAGAGTGGTGATTTATGGTGACAAATGTATCTGCAATTATGTCAGTATTTTGACGTTCAAGTTAGTATAAAATTAAAGTAGAGTAAATGTAAGAAATGATTGAATCGTAATTTGGCGTGAGTCTTCATGCTTATATAAAGAGAACGATTATAATCGTCGGTGTGATAACTGAAAAGGAATATGGATGACCGTTAAAATTAATTTGACTGTCTAAAAAAGATGGAAGGAAGAGATTCACTTTGACACGAAGTAAGATTGAAATTTTGATAATTATGTCATTTGTATTAGACCTTAAACTAAATATTTTAATTGAATTAAAATTTGGAAGCTTCACAATTATATATGTGACTACGTGTCATATTTGCCACTACATCTAAAATAAAAAGTAATATGAACAAGACTAAGAGCCCGTTTGGATTAACTTACTTTTTAGCTTATACAAATAGCTTATGTAATATAAATTAGGTTTTATGTTATTTTATAAGTTCACACTAATGAAAATTGTATTTTCATAAGATAAAAATGACATAAACTGTTTAAATAAGCTAATCCAAATAGGCCCTAACAAGTGATTGAAGTACTAGAAAAGAAAGAAATAAGTTTCATCTTGTTAAAAATAAAATAAAATAAACGCTTCTTCGAAAAATAAAATAAAATAAAATTTTAGTGCAGTTACAAATCTATGATTGTATACGAAAATTGATTTGCCGCTGTAACTGTGTAACGTAGTTACAACTGTGAGCCATCAAATCTGATCAGTGGCTGAGATTTAATTATGACAGATTAATCACAATCATTTGATCTAAATTCAGGGGTTGTGATTTAAAAACAACACCAAACTATATTAATAATCACAACACCGAATCTGGATTTATTGTATACTATTTAGTCGTAAAATTCACAATTGTAAAATTCACAATTGAATAGCCCGCCCATATTCTAACATTAAAATTTTATATTAATCAAAGATGAAAATTGTCTTAAGATATCCAAATATCCAAAGATGTTTTGTGTGAAAAATCCAAATATCCAGCACTGTTGTAATGTGATGTCAATCAAACTAAAATCTAACAGTAGTAGGTTTTTTCTTTCTATTTTTAAATTAAATTATAAATCATCATCATACTCTAATCCCAGTATAATAACGATTTTTAACTGTTAGTTAGTACTACTATGATCTTATCCACCTGTTTAGTTAGTGTATACACTCCCAGCGCATATTAGCGCCGTCCCTCAACTACCTTTATTCAGAAACAATAACACGTGTCCTCTCAATCACCACTCCACGTCATCACCTTCGTTGTCCCTTCAATCTATCTTTTTCTTTCTCTTTCCCATTTCGCCACTACCTTTACTCTTTCACTCTTCTTTCTCTTTCGTTCTTCTTCTTTTTCCTATCTCTCTCTCTCTCTCTCTCTCTCTGATTTCAATTTCTCAATTAGGGTTTTCAATTTTCTTCTCCCACCATGGGGTCTATCCCCGATCCCGGCGAGTTATCCGAGTTGACTCAACCCAGCTTCGATGATTTCCAACGCCAAACCTCTCTCATGACTAGCTGCACCCTCCTCTGGAAAGAACTCTCCGATCATTTCTCATCTCTCGAACAACACCTTCTCAACAAATCTGAAGCTCTAAATCGTAAAATTCGTTCACTCGATAATCAAACTAATGAATCCCTTAACCTTCTCCGTCACCGTGAATCCACTCTCGACGATGCTCTTCAGATCGCTCTCCGTGACATCGATAATCGGACCGAGGCTGCTCTTGCTGCACTCTCCCGTGTACAAGCTGACGTTGCTGATGGTGATGATAACGGTGAGGTTGATAATGGTGATGGATTGATGATGAAATTGAAGTCGTTTTGTTTGAATATGGATGCGTTAGGTTTTTGGGGGTTTGTGATAGGGAAGAAGAAGGAATTAGAAGGTTTAAGAGCTGAGATGCCGGATGCTTTAGGGGAATGTATAGATCCGGCGAAGTTTGTTCTTGAAGCTATATCGGAAGTTTTTCCGGTGGATAAGAGAGTTGATAAAGGAGGAAATGATCTCGGTTGGGCTTGTGTTCTTGTGTTGGAGTCTTTAGTTCCGGTGATGGTCGACCCTGTGTTGAAATCAAGGATGTTGGTGACTCCTTCTGTAAAAAAACTTGCTAAAGATGTTGCAGAGAAATGGAAGGTTAGCTTGGAAGAACGTGGTGGTGTTGAGAATGTGAAGACACCTGATGTTCATACGTTTTTGCAGCATCTTGTTACTTTTGGAATTGTTGATAGTAATGATTTGCAATTCTATCGGAAACTTGTTATTGCTTCTGCTTGGAGGAAACATATGCCTAAGCTTGCACTTTCCCTTGGTCTCTCTGATCAAATGCCTGGTAAATTCATTATATTTAGTACTCATTGTTCATTATAGTGATGATTTGTTAACAACTTCGTGTTACTATTTTAGGCTTTGTTAATTTGTTTTGTGCTTGTGTGTTTGTATTTTCAGATATGATTGAAGAGTTGATCAGTAAGGGACAACAGCTTGATGCTGTTCACTTCACATTTGAAGTGGGTCTTGTGGATAAGTTCCCTCCTGTTCCACTTCTAAAATCTTTCTTGAAGGATGCTAAGAAAGTCGCTACGTCTATATTGGAAGATCCTAATAATGCAGGACGGGCTGCGGTAATTTTCTCATTATTTCATTTATTAAACCATAAAAACTTTAATCTATCAAATATGTTAAATGTTGTGGAGGATAAACTAAACTGTCTTTTATGCTTGTCGATGAGTAGCATGACTTTCGTTTCACTTCTGATTTCGTAGTTAGGTTGCATGGCATTGGTACCTTGAAATAGGATCTTGGGTTCTGTTATCTAGTGAATTTGTGGTTGATGCGAGTCCAGAAATTTGGTATATTTGATTTGATTTACCTGTATAGTGTATGCAGGTTAGGAAAATTGCACCTCAGAGTTGTGTTTGAGATAAGGGGAATGTATTCATGTAGAGTTGAAATTATCTTTTAGAATTCAATATACAATGTGTTCATAGTTTGTAATACTGATTTGGTTTCTTTTAACTCATCTATTTGTTCTGCCTTTTTGATTAGTTGGAAAGAAAAAAGTCTGCAATGGTAACTGTGTTCTATTATATTTTCTTGACTTATTAGTATTACAAGTGGGTTTAATATTTGAACTGATTTTTTGTTATGCTGAATGTAATTTCCCAGTATCTAGCTGCAAGAAAGGAGCAGTCTGCACTCAAGGCTGTGATTAAATGTATTGAAGAATACAACCTTGAGGATGAATTCCCTCCTGAGAATTTGAAGAAGCGACTTGAACAACTGGAGAAGGTTAAGCCTGAGAAAAGGAAACAAATTGTTGTTCCGGCCAATAAAAGAACACGAGCAAGCAACAGCAATGGAGGTCCAATGCCACCTGCTAAAGCTGGACGATTGACTAATGCATATGTATCATCTTTCCCTGCTGCTCCTACATTTGTTAGATCTCCATCACACGGGCAATACCCAGCTGCTCTTCCACCATATCCCTCCCCACCCCACATGTATGGCAGCAGAAGTCCATCCTATGCTTATTCCCCAGAGCCAGCACCAGCTATTGCAGCATCATACCCAGCGCCGCCACCCATGAATTATCCTGCATATGGTAGCTATGGAAATGTTTTGGCACCCACTTATCAGCAGGCTTACTACCGATAGAAATGACTACACTTGGAAGATGGTAACGACTGATATGATGACCTTGATCCCATTTACTATCGCAATGTTGTTTGTAATCACTAACCGTTTAACGGTAGCAGTTCTGTGTGTTAATTATAACTACTGTCTCACTTCCTGCACTGCATGGGGGGGAGAAGTTGTATTTCTAATGTTGATCCCATAGTACTAGCTGATTGTGGAAAGTAACTAGGACGTCCGAGAAACATCAGAAACTCTACTACCACTGTTCGGTTTAGTTGTAGAAAGACTTACTTTTTTACTCTGTTTACATTATATTATATGTTTATCCTGGGATCAAACTGAAGGGAAAAAAAAGGTAATCTGTTTCTTGGCAGCTGTTTACTATGGTATAAACTCTATTAAGGAAATAATCTTATATGATGTGATGATTGTATTTTGGTTTTTTTCTACATTATCCTTAAAGAATTGTGTGCAGTTTACCCAACCACTAATAAAAATTAGTCATATATAAACAGATTTGCAAGTGAAAGAAAAACTACTTTGTTGGTACCACATGCAAATATGCAAATTTACTTATGTGGCTAATTCGCATTGGTCGTTGGGTAAATTACTCACAATTCTCAAGGAGTAATCTGTGCCTCACCTTGTATTTTTCTTTGACTATTTTTGTTAGAGTAATGTTATTTAGCAAGAATTATTGATGCAAGAATTATTGAAGAATTCATAAAATTAGGAAATTTGACCAATTAAAACTTGGCTAACCATACATGGGAGAGAGTGATTATAATTCTTGCTCCCCTTTGTGGTATTCTTTCAAGTGAAAGATAACACCAGTGGAGGAGAATATTGCCAGCTAAACTAGTTCGTGGCTTTTCATAAAAATGATGGTGGCATGTGTTCACAAATGTGTCCCTAGAAAAAAAAGTATTTACGTACGCCACTTAGTAGCATAATGAGCCCACTAAAGGTAGCAAGAAAACATGCAGATCATAGGGAGGTTTGGAAGGGAAACCATAATGGGGGCAGGGAATCTTTTCTGACATGTAAATCTAGTTTCATAATACATGAAATAAACCCTTCCTTAAGAACTCTAATTGCAAGCCTGTTGCTGTGAGCCTGTGACATTCCATTTGACTTAGCTTCTAAGGTTGTTGTAGGTGTAGGGGCAATTCTGATCAGCATGCATTAGCCAATGATATATTATATCTTAATTTACAATCCAAGGAAAGGAGAAAGATAGGAGCAGAAGCTTCACAATTCATATTGTTTTCCAAATTCATCATTGATAATGGCGTTGGTTAATGTGAGTACAAAAGGGAGGTCACATTCATTACCAAAAATGATTAGATTAGTCAAGTAGATCAGTTTCTGAGATAATCATACCACACATTTGTTCACTTTGATCAACAGAGCCACTTACAAAAGGAACCCTCCAAGATTGCAGCCAAACTAGAATCCAATGCCTTTGATGGTATATGGTATCATGGCTGGACCACTCCCACTCCCACTCCCACATACTCAACCAAACAAGATACTGTGATCTTACCTTTTTGATCTTATGCCGAGCTCTCTCGCCTTTGTCTCAAAGCTCAAGGGTTGTAGATCGGCTAACATATACAGCATATTTTGACGACAAGGACTAAAACCAATAATCTATGACATATAATCCAATTTGATTACACCTTAAATAATGTCTTCCCCGATCAATGTTTGCCTAAACTTAGCTCTTGAACCATGCCACCATTAGTGAACAACAGAACCACGAATCATTCATCTATGACAAGCAAAACACATACTGGCTGAAATCAATCTCTTAGACTATATCCCGACTATTCATAAAATATTAACAAAAAGGATCACTGGTCAAGCAAGTGTTTGAATGAAAAGCAACAGAAAGCTTGTTTGTAATGGTGGGGTGCTTCTGTTTGAAGCTCACATAAGCTTATCTATTTCGTTAAAAATCGCGAAAATTGATTCACTTGTAGTGTCAAATTTCATAAATGTATATCCTCTCAAAACTTATTTCTTCAATCGTTCCTCTCTAAAACCACAAATAATACTTAATCATTCTATGCTTAGCCGTAGAGCTCTCAAAATAGGTTAGTTCAAACTAGCCTGTTTTAATCAATTGTATAAATTTTTGGAAGATTTCTCACGCAGGGGGTGAGAAGAGAAATCTTCAAATTTTTGGGCTTTTTAACCCACTTCATTGTAGCCCACTTACAATTCGGACTAGCCTGATATAATCAATTGTATAAATTATTATCTGAAGAATGAAAAATTAAATTATTATTTCACAAATTTAAAATACTAAATTATCTACTCTTACAATTTGAATTTGAGGAATAAAAATGCTTGATGCTTGCCGTCCTTGCATGGCATGGCGTGTTTGCTCTTAACCGTTTGTTGGGTTGTGCATTTACTAAATAAAATTCCACACAAATATTAATACTCTATCTGTTACAAATTAAGTCCATAAAAAATTATAATCGGTCTAAATTTCAAATCAAATACATTAATTTTTTGTGATTCATTTTTACTAATAATTATTAAAGGAGATATGAGTGTTGAATATTTCCCAAATCTATAATCCAATTGCATGCATCACAGCCACCCATGTTTGTTTTGGTAAGACAATTAATTTGATATCTCTCTACAACTTATTATTAAGACGTAAAACAGTCTATATTCATAATCTTCATATTTATCAAAACTTCCAAAACTACATTTAATATGTCACATTATATATTGAGTACAAAAAAAAAATGTCACATTATATATCACACAATTTGCTTCTTGTTATTTTCAGAGTCCTCACGCTATTGTCATCATTTTTCATAAGGTGACAAGTGTCTCTCTTCTTCTTTTTTCACTCTAATATTTTTACAATTGATTAATTCTGTTTAATTTCTAATTAGACTTCTTAACCAGGGTTTATCTTTACTTTATCCATCACTACTGAATAATTCTAATTCATCAATGTAATCACTTGTCAATTGTCATGTCTTTTTTTTTTTTTTTTTGTGTTGCATTGATTTTTAATTTTCATTGGAATTAGGTTCCTCAATTTTGATAATCATAGATTATTTTTTGTCTGTTTTAATTTTAAGGGTTATATTGTAATCCAATTGGGTATTTATGATTTTCATGGCAAAGTTTGAAACTTTTTACTTTTCCCATAATTTAAGAAATGTATGAGATATCATATGATATATAGGTAGTATAAAGTATGAGAAATGAATTTTTTTTTGGATTAAGGCACATTTAGATGTTAATATTTTGTCTTTGTTTTCCAGTGTTGTTGTAGTGAGCTGAAGCTGATAGCATGGCAGTTGAAAGGGCTGGAATTGCCAAAGATGTTACAGAAGTGAGTTTGTGTATTTTGATCACACTTTGTGTCATGTTTTAATGTTTCATACTGTGTAATTCATACTAATGTATGTTCTTTATTTTGTATAGTTGATTGGAAAAACCCCATTAGTATATCTGAATAGAATCGCGGATGGTTCTGTTGCTCGGGTTGCTGCTAAACTCGAATTGATGGAACCGTGTTCTAGTGTAAAAGATAGGTAAATAATTTAGGTTTCTTCCAACAGGCTAGTATATATTATTTGAGTTTTGGTCCTTGCTATTTCTAGCAACATGCTTTTGAATTGGCTTCTGATATTTTTCCCCTTATAAATGTAGGATTGGCTATAGTATGATTGCTGATGCGGAGGAGAAGGGGCTCATTACGCCTGGCCAGGTTAGTACTCGATAAAGATGAAATTTCATAGATTAGTCATTTAAATTGATGAAATCATACATTGTTAATTTAGTTTCTTTTCTGCTACAACTTTTATGTAGATTACTAGGAAATGATAGGCGAGAAATTAAAAGACTTCGTAGTACTAATTTTGTGTACCTCTGAGCTCATTATCAATTGTATTTATTTTGATTATGTTGATTATATTGTGCTATTGAAGAGTGTCCTCATTGAGCCAACGAGTGGTAATACGGGCATCGGTTTGGCCTTCTTAGCAGCAGCCAAAGGCTACAAGCTTATCATTACAATGCCGGCTTCAATGAGTCTTGAAAGAAGAACCATTCTTCTATCTTTTGGAGCCCAGTTGGTTCTGACAGATCCAGCAAAGGGAATGAAAGGGGCAGTTCAAAAAGCCGAAGAGATATTGGCCAAGACTCCGAATGCCTATATACTTCAGCAATTCGAAAACCCTGCCAATCCAAAGGTATCTCTATGTACTAATTTGTTCTACAACTTTGGCAGTTAATGCTTGACAACTTTGGGTGACACATTTGTTATTATAATGCATTTTTAGGTGCATTATGAAACAACTGGTCCAGAGATATGGAAAGGCACAGGAGGGAAAGTTGATGCGTTTGTTAGCGGTATTGGTACTGGTGGTACTATAACAGGTGTTGGGAAATATCTTAAAGAGCAGAATCCCGATATCAAGGTTAGATTTTAATTTTCCCTTTCCTTGTAGAAAACACTAAAATGAATAAGTGCATATGGTTTTTTCTCTCCCAAGAATATCGAAGATTTGTTCTGATTTATAGCTGTAGTTATTTCTCATTTTGTTTCTATTTTTATTTTATGCAGCTGTATGGTGTGGAGCCAGTTGAAAGTCCTGTACTCTCTGGAGGAAAGCCTGGTAAGTTATAATATTGCTTTGCTCCTCAGAATTGGAATACGAACTTACTTTTGAAGCCGTTGATGATGTGCAAATTTCCATTGTAAACATCCAGGTCCACACAAGATTCAAGGGATTGGCGCTGGTTTTGTTCCGGGGGTATTGGATGTTAGTCTTGTTGATGAAGTAGTTCAAGTAAGTTTTAATGTTTTTAAAAAAATTATAAAACCACATCATGTATTAAGTCTAAAGATAGAGCATTTTATATCTTAAATGCTGGTTTACTTAACTTAGATACTGACAAATGTGCCGCAAGTGTTAAATTCAAATTTTTCATGTGAATATAATTTTTCGAAGGATGATAATCATGCCGTCAATTTATAATTTGCTAAACCTGATATGTGTGATTTGGCAGATATCAAGTGATGAAGCAATAGAAACCGCAAAGCTTCTTGCCCTTAAAGAAGGCCTATTTGTAAGTTCTAAATCTTTACAAGCACCATGATTGAGGCTATTCTGCCTCTACAAGCTATCTTTTTAGTCCTTTTTCGTAATTCATATTTGAATTTGTAAAACAAATAAGAAAACGATTGTATCATACTGTTGTTCTACTTGGATTCATTTGTTGAGTCTCTTCTCTAAATGTTGTTTTAGGTTGGGATATCATCTGGAGCTGCGGCTGCAGCTGCCATTAAGATAGCAAAAAGACCAGAAAACACTGGAAATCTTATTGTTGTAAGTTGATTGAATCCATACAAATTTTGATAAAAATATTTTGAATATCGAACACTGGCAGTAAGGTTTACACCATTGACATTTTCACTTTGATATGGTCCAGGTTGTTTTCCCTAGCTTTGGTGAGAGGTACCTATCCTCTGTGCTGTTTGAGTCGGTGAGACGTGAAGCTGAAAGCCTGACTTTTGAACCATGAATTCTAAATCGGTACTGATTTGAATGGATGGATTTTCACTGGCAAAGTCGGGTTGTGTTTCTGAATTCAAAATTACTTGAAGAAAAGAATAATTGTTAGTTTTTAAGAAGTTTCCTGTATTTAATCTCTACTCAACATATTTACATAAATTTAGTAGTAAAGTGAGTTTTTCTTTCATCATATGCCAATGTCATACTTGTACGTGGAAAAAAAATCGAGTTAAAAATGAGTTTAGCCTTTTAATTTTCTATTTAACACACATTCAAACTTGTTGGGATATGAAATAATTCTCTGTTATTGGATTCCATAAAATAAAATAAGAAACTTTGGTCAAGAACATTAATATGAAGTATTAACATGTGCGGAAAATGAAGAAAAAGACTCACTTAAGCACAAGATGTGCAAAAGGTGGGGATAACAGAATTCTGAGTACAAGTGAAACAAACTTGCTACCAAATTTGCTGTCAAAAAATATGACAGAACCAGCTAAGCATGACAGGATTGAATCATTGCTGACACACAGAACCAGCAAAAAGAATATTGTACAAAACTAGGGACAAATTTAATCTTGATTATAGAAATTAAAGTTTTGATGGTTATATTCGAGATAATGTTTTCTTTTGAATGAAAAGTTTAAGCAAATTTCACAAGAAAAACTAAAAATTAAGGCACGACTTCTTAATTTTAAATATTACAACAAGATTACTTGTTATTTATGATTACAATACAATAACATTCTCTAATGATAAACTATACCATTTTTATTAATATTTATCAACAATGTTGTATTGTATGAACAAGTTTACAGCAGTAAAATTTGTGACAGGAATACTACTATTTTGACTCAATTCCTACACCTCATCGAAAACAAGGTAAGGAAGTGATAAAGAAATTAATAAATTTTGAGAGGAAAATGATTATCTAATGTAATACACATACAAATTGCTTAAAACAATTTATTTACTTATTCTTACAGGAACAACTCGAAGGGGTTGTGCCTTTTGCAAGGTAATGCCGAATTTATCATCCATATCCATATCTTCTGGTTTCATGTCACCTTCAAGCTTCCAATCGAAGGAGTTGACAAGTGACCCCAACATTAGTAGCAACATCCTATTAGCTAGTTGTAAGCCAGGGCATATTCGTCGTCCGCTACCAAATGGTGCAAGCTCAAAATTCCGGCCTTTGACATCAATCTCTGACCCCAAGAACCTTTCTGGTGAGAACAAAGTTGGATTCACCCATATAGTGGGATCTCTGCCAATATTCCACACGTTAACTAGCACTTGTGCATCCTTCGGGATAGTGTAGCCACCTATGTCAACATTCCTCTCAGCTTTTCGTGGTAGTAAAAATGGTACCGGCGGGTGCAACCGAAGTGTCTCTTTTATGATTGCTTGTAAGTATGGGAGCTTAGCGATATCTGACTCCTCAATTGGGACACCACTACCAATCATTTTCTCTAACTCTCGTTTGGCCTTCAGCATAATTTCTGGGTTGCAGACAACCTCTGTCATAGCCCATTCGAGAGTAGATGCTGTTGTATCTGTTCCCGCAACAAATAGATCCTGTAGATCATAATTCACATGAGTTTAAGTTTAGCCTGATCATAGTTAATTTTGAAATGATTAAAAGAAGAACTAGGAAAAAAGAAGAGAATATAAACATACATGTGCTAGATGTAGGATCATATTTTTGTCCATAAACTCATTATCCTTAGAAATGTTGAGCATGGCATCTAACATGTCTTTGTTGGTGTCTAAGCATGAGCCTTCCCTCGTCTTCAAACGTTGGTTAACCAAGTCTTCAAAGATGTCCAACACTTTCTTTACATTCTTTGCTTGTTTTCTTTTGACTCCTTGCGGATCAACCATCTTCAATATAGGGAAAAAATCTGCTACATTTGGTGAGCCAACAAGTTTTGTAATATTAGTCACCAAGTCCTTGAACTCGCCGGCTTCACCATTAGACTGAATCAAATCCACAGAGAAAATAGTGTTTGATAACAGATTTATGGTAGTCTTGAACACCGCTGTTCCAATATCTACTACTTCACCGATTTGACTGCTTTGATCGATATCAGCGAGGAGCTGCTGCATTTTGTTTCACCTAACGTCTTGACTGGCATCAAGAGTCTTGTGAGAAAATAATTGAGTGTTGCATATTTTTCTCAATTCCTTCCAAAGAGGTGAAACCGGTATGAATGCAAGACTAAAGTGTTCGTGGTTGAGAACCGACACAGATTGGGGAATAGGTCTGTTTGACAAAAACTGATCATTAGTTAGAAGAACTTCTTTTGCCATATCTGCCGAGGAGATGGTAATAGTGGTTACTTGACCAAGCTTGAGACTCATTATAGGACCATGAATCTTTGCAAGTTTTGCCAATGATTTGTGAGGCTTTTCACCTAATTCAAGGAGGTTCCCTATGATGGGAATGTTGGTGCACAAAGATGAATAGAAAATGAATATATTAATGAACTTGTTAAAATGACGGCTACAAGAAGAATAAATGGCACCCTACTACTATGATGATATAACTACTCCTATTTATACACAAGGACTAGGTCATAAAGACAGCATAGTAAAATACTAAAATACCCTTAAATATAAATTACTTCTAACACCATCCCTTAATTTATATTTACACAAAACTAACAACACCAATTCCATCCCTCAAACGAAGAAATTGGTCAGTCTTGATTGCCTTTGTCATCACATCTGCCAGCTGCTTCTGAGTGCTACAGTGCACAACTTCTAACACTCCATTCTGAACCTGATTCCTTAAGAAGTGATACTTGGTCTCAATGTGCTTGCTTCTCCCATGCAGCACTGGGTTCTTGGCAAGATTGATTGCAGACTTGTTATCAATCATCAGCTTCAGAGGCTTGTTTACCTTGATCTTCAGATCCTGTAGTAAGTTCAGAATCCACACAGCTTGGCATGCAGTCAGAGCGCCTGCAATATATTCAGCTTCACAGGTTGATAGAGCAACAACAGGTTGCTTCTTGGAACACCAAGAAATAGGACCTCCCAGAAATTTGAACAAGTACCCAGAGGTACTTCTTCTATCAACTCTGTCTCCACACCAATCAGAATCTGAATAGCTCAGAAGTTCTGATTTAGTCTTTCCTTCAAAAGGGAATAGCACTCCATGCTTCAGAGTTCCCTTGATGTACCTCAGAATCCTGACAGCAGCTTGGTAATGGGACCATTTTGGTTTACTCATAAATCTGCTAACCATTCCAACTGCAAAACAAATATCAGGTCTGGTATTGCACAAATACCTCAGAGAACCAACCAACTGTTTGAAGGTTGTAGCATCCACATCTTCTCCATCAGAATCAGAGTCCAGCTTCTGATTCGTATCAGAAGGTGTAATTGCAATTTTGCAATTTTCAAGCTTAAATCTCTTCAGAAGCTCAAGTTCATACTTCATCTGATGTAAAATGATTCATTTCTCAGAATACAGAAATTCCATCCCTAGAAAATAACTCATTTTACCAAGATCTGTCATCTCAAACTCATTCATCAGAACCTTCTTGAACTTAGCTATCTCTTGTTCAGAACTTTCTGTCAGCAATATGTCATCAACATACAAACATACCAGAATCATATTGCCTTCTGAAGTGTGCTGAACATAAACACCATATTCCAATTCACATTTCTGAAACCCATGCTTTTTGAAAAATGAATCAATCTTCATATTCCAGGTTCGGGGTGCTTGTTTTAATCCATACAAGGCTTTATGTAATCTATACACCATCCCTTCCTGATTCTTTTCTTCAAAACCTGGAGGTTGTGACACATATACCTCTTCTTGTAATGGACCGTTCAGAAATGCAGATTTCACATCTAAATGCATCAGAGGCCAATTCCTGTTAGCAGCTATTGCGATTACCAGTCTAATTGTTTCATGTCTTGCTACAGGTGCAAACACTTCAGAATAATCTAGCCCAAGTTTCTGCAGAAATCCTCTTGCTACTAGCCTCGCTTTGTGTTTGCCAATTGATCCATTTGGCTTTAGCTTCTGCTTGAAAACCCATCTGACACTGATGGCTTTCTTGCCTTTTGGAAGTTCTGACAGCTTCCAAGTCTTGTTTCTCTTTATAGCATCAAGTTCTTCTTTCATGGCCTGCAACCAGACTTGCTGCTTAAGAGCCTCTTCTGTACTCACGGGTTCAGAGTCTACTAACATAGCACACTGAATAACTTCCCCCTCAGAGTCTACTTCAGTGTCTTGCAGCATCTCAAAATCTGCAAACCTTCTTGGAATGCTTCTGATTCTCTGTGGTCTTTGACCTTGTTCCACAGAGTTTCCTTCAGAAGTTAGAATTTCAGAAGTGCTATCTTCAGAGCTTCTGTCTATTGAAGTTTCTCCTTCAGAGGCTTGACCTTCAGAGCCATCTTCAGGACCACCTTCAGGACCACCTTCAGGACCATCTTCAGAGTCTCCTTCTGAATCAGAGTCTCCTTCTGAATCAGAGTCTCCTTAAGAATCTGAATCTTCATCAGAGTCTGAATCCCCGTCAGAGTCTCTTTCAAGAATTCTCGCATCAGAATTGGATTGAGTTTTGTTCCAATCCCAAGTTTCTAATTCTTTCACAATGACATCTCTGCTGAATTCAATTCTATTAGTCTCTGGACAATAGAGTTTGTACGCACCTGTACTGTGGTACCCCACCAATAACATTACTTTGCTTCTATCATCCAGCTTCTGTCTTCTGGCTTCTGGGACATGTTTGTAACAAACAGAACCAAACACCTTCAAATGACTAACACTTTGTTTATCTCCAGTCTACTTCTGAATAGGAACTATTTCCTTCAGCTTCTTCGTTGGACATCTATTGAGCACATAACATGCAGTTGCAACAGCTTCACCCCATAAATTATGAGGAAGCTTCTTCTCTTTCAGCATGCTTCTCACCATATCAAGCAAAGTACGATTTCTTCTTTCAGCAAGACCATTGTGTTGAGGAGTGTAAGGAGCAGTAACCTCATGCTCAATTCCATTCTCCTCACAGAAAGTTTTAAACTCATTGGAATTAAACTCACCACCACCATCAGTTCTGAGAATCTTCAGCTTCTGACCACTCTGTTTCTCAGCTTTTACTTTGAACTTCTGAAACTCAGCAAACACCTCATGTTTGAACGTTATCAGGGATACCCATGTCATTCTAGTGAATTCATCTACAAATGACACAAAGTATTTATTCCCTCCAATTGATGCTACTGGAAATGGACCACACACATCAGAATGCACTACTCCCAAGGCATGTTTTGCTCTTGGAGCTACTTCTGATGCAAATGACAGTCTTGGTTGCTTCCCTTCCATGCACACCTTGCATGACTTCTCAGGTTTCTTGATTGTAGGAATTCCATGTACCAGATTCTTTGATTTTAGATGCCCCAGGCTTCTAAAGTTCAAATGACCAAATCTTCGGTGCCACAGCTCACTATCATTCTCAACACATGTTGCACTAAGGCATTCAGAGTCTGCAGTCCTGACATTCACTTTGAATGTCCTGTTCCTTCCCTGTTCTGACTCCATAATCAGCTTCTGATTACGATCATACAGCTTTAGAAGATTGTCCTTCATGGTAACTGAAAAACCTTTCTCAATCAGTTGCCCTACACTCATCAGATTGCTTTTCATGCCAGGTACATACCATACATTCTGAATCAAAGCTGATTTTCCATTGTTCAGAATGACTCTGACATTTCCCATACCTTCAGCATTAAGGTATTTATCATCAGCACATCTGATCTTTGTACTCTTCCCAGAGTCAAAGTCAACCAACCACTTCTTGTTTCCAGTAAGATGATTTGAACACCCTGTGTCCATATACCACCACTCTGATGGATTCATATCATCAGTCTCAGAAGCCATTAGCAACACAAATTCACCATCAGAGTCATCAGAGCTTCTGGCTATATTTGCTTCTTCTGATTTCCTTTCTTTGTTTGACCGACACTCAGAAGCAAAATGACCAAACTTCTGACAACAGTAGCATTGGATCTTCTTCTTGTCAAACCTCTCCTTTCCGTTCTGATATTTCTGCTTATCAGAGGTTGAGGTTTCTAGCTTCTGAACTCCATCAGACCTTCTCTTGGTTTCTGACCAAGACTTCTTCTGATAGTTCTTTCCAGAGTCTGCTTTCAGAGACTGCTGCTCTACTTCTCTTTCAGAGTTTCTCTCAGTCAGACGCAACTCTTGTGCTTCTAGACTGCTTTGTAGCTCTTCAATTCTCATGGAACTCAGATCCTTGGAATGTTCTATGGCTACCACAATGTAATCAAACTGAGGGGTAAGAGATCTTAATACCTTCTCAATGATTACTTGTTCTGAAAGAGTTTCTCCACAAGCTTTCATTTCATTGGTGATAACAATCACTCTGGAGATATACTCAGGGACCTTCTCGTTGTTCTTCATGTTGAGATTCTCATACTGGTTTCGTAAGGACTGAAGCTTCACCTTCTTCACTGATGCATCACCACCATAGCATCTGACCAGTGTGTCCCACGCAGCCTTCGCCGTTTCTGAGTCAGCAATCTTCTCAAACACGTTTTCATCCACACACTGATGGATGTAGAACAACGCCCTCTGATCTTTCTTCTTTGTATCCTTCTGAGCAAGCTTTTGTGCATCTGCTGCTACTGGAACGTAACCTTCAGTAACAAGTTCAAGCACATCTTGAGCACCAAACAGAACAATCATCTGTTTCATCCAGCGATTCCAGTTTTTGCCATCAAACACTGGAAGCTTGGTACTCATACCACTGTTTCCGTTCATCTTCAACCTTTGTGCGTTCACTTAAATCTCACTAACACTCGTGTTTCCTAATCCCGCAGAATCAGAAAATGTGATTCTAATAAATCACACAACGCCTCACGTTTCACTCGTGTTTCCCGTGGATTCGAACCGGAGCTCTAGATACCAATTGTTGGTGCACAAAGATGAATAGAAAAGGAATATATTAATGAACTTGTTAAAATGACGGCTACAAGAAGAATAAATGGCACCCTACTACTATGATGATATAACTACTCCTATTTATACACAAGGACTAGGTCATAAAGACAGCATAGTAAAATACTAAAATACCCTTAAATATAAATTACTTCTAACAGGGAAGAGGGGTAGGTCCTGGTGGAAGCTTTATAGTTTGGTTTTTTGATGATTGCTAAGAATGAACGAAGAAAAACATAGATTGTGACACAAGTTAAGACTATGAGAAACATATTGTTAATTTGTGAGATGAATGAATGAATGTGATGAGAATGTGTATAGTTAGTCAATAAATGATGAGAGAAATTAAGTACACAACAGGAAATAAATTGTTGGTTGATGCAATGTTATGTTACTAAGAAACTCAATTTATACATGATTGAACAAACATTATAAATTAATATAATATTGTCGAACTCGATGATTTGTTAATATAAAAAAAAATAGGTTTTCAAGTCTATTAAGAGAATAAGTCTTAATCAAAACACTGCATTGTTAGTTGATTAATTAATTAATAAGAACACGCAAATTGCTGTTATTATACAAGTTGCTAATCTGCATTCTTGGTGGAAGAGCAAATATGTAACAGGGACCAAGTCCTTTTCATCTATATTATTATTTTTAAAATAATTGTTAATGTTATTATATATTACTTAGTGATCATTTGCATGCGATGATTTCAATTTAGTCAAGACATTGAAGGATCGATGTGGGTGCAATTTAGGTATACAAGATGCATTTCATCAATATATCTTATATTTAGCCAACCAATGTAGAACTAAATAATGGGAGAATTTATATTGAAGGAGGACTTTGTAGAGTTTGGAGGGTTTATATGATAATTAATTTTTTTAATATCATTTTATATTGTTATAGAGTTGCATAGGGTTCGGGTTCCGTCAGATTTGGGCTGAAAATTATCAAATCAATAAAAACCGCAATCTCTTAATTTAGATCCAATTCCGACCATTTACATCTTCGGTTTGTTCGGATGTGAAATCTTACGGGTGGCATTTATAACGGGCCAGCTTAAAACTTTGTTGTTACATCCAAAATTTTATTAATAAAAAAATTAATATTCTTCAAATAGTTCAATATTTCGTGCATAATACAACAAATTTATAGACTTAAACTTGTAAAATATAACATTTTTCTCATCTATGAATGATAGATAAAAACAATAAAGTGAAGAGTATAAGAGATTAGGTCAGAGAAGATGTGCTTGAAACTAAAAAAATTTGCAATTAGTAATTGTTTGGTCGGTTTCAATTACAAAGAAATGAAATTTTAGAGACGTGCATCCATCATATACAACCGTCCGTTCATGATTGATTTTTCACAATGTTGATCCGATACCCGACCCTTACCTAACCGAGTGCTTACATATGTTGGCGGTTATGTCGATTTCGAGTTGGGTTGCGGGTCCTTGCTCAGCCTAAACAATGTTGTATCTTTTAAGTTTTTAGATATAATTTTTAAGATGATTGATTTTACCTTTAAAAAAAAATTAACGGTAAAACTTATTGTTTTTGTCAGTCTTACACTCAAGTGTAATTATCTCGTATGATTTTTTTTTGTGTAGTGATCTCATATGAGATTTTAATTATGTCACTCTAGATTACAAAGTCAAATTGTTTTTACACAGGTGTCCTCGTTTTATCTGAGGATTGGATTTGTCTCGCTCCTCTTTCCGGACTAGCTGAGATAGATGCTCTTTCTGGTCTTCGTTTTAGGGTTCCAAACATATATATATACGGGGTTTGTTAATTTAGACCCACTTAAAAACATGTGGGTCTAAATTAGCAATGTGCACCTTTTCACTTTGGACAATAAAACCACTTACCATTGTTTTAAACTAATTTAGAATCAAGGGCAGTTTTGTAAATTTCATCCTCAACATATAACTGATTTCTAAATAACATAACAACTTTGTTTTGGCACATGATTCATTCTTTTTTTTTTTTTCTAATGTTTGTTTTTTATTTTTATAATTCACATGATTCATTCTTCTCAAACATCACACATGGAGCATGTTGAGAAATTATATATAAAACAAAAAACGCTATTTATCTATGATGGAAGAGGAAGGTATTTTTTTTGTAAAATGGAAGAGAAAGAATTAAACTTTAAAATAAGCACGGTATTATTTTTTTATCAAAAAGAATTAAATTTTACGAATATTTATGATCAAGCAACATCTGCAAAGAAATTTCAAAATCCACCAGTAATTAAAAGGCAAAAGTAGTAGTAAAATAAATAATGTTGGTGTTGCCCAATTATAAAATAAAAATCAAATTACAAAGTCTCAAACAAATTTCCCAAAAAAAGTAACAGAAAAGGAAAATTGGCTTGTGATAGTTTTTGTTTTAATATTAGCTGTATATTTTTCTTCACTTCCTAGGTTGTTTATTTAGATTCATATGTTTATAATTATGTGGGTCTAAATTAGTAAAGTGGATGCACACTATTCAATAAAATTTACCTAACTAACCTTCAATTTCCTAGTGTAAATAACTAAATATCAAGGGTATTTATTGTCCAAAGTGAAAAGGTGCACATTGCTAATTTAGACCCACATGTTTTTAAGTGGGTCTAAATTAGCAAACCCCTATATATATATATATATATATATATATATATATATATATATATATATACATGGATTTAATTTGTATGCACAAATAGTGTAAAATAACTTTACACTGTCAACCAATGACAATCATGTATTCCGCCACGTCACCCCACTTTACCCCACTTTTTTCATATGATATGGAAGATTGGTGATTTCTTATTGGATGACCGTGTAAAATTATTTTACATCGTTAGTGCATATCAATTAAACTCTATATATATATATATATATATATATATATATATAAAGTAAATTTAACTAATGATTTTTTTAAAGAATACTGATACTATTTTTTTTCATTACAAAAACATTGATCCTCAAACATCGTTGATCCTTTTTTTTTGGTTAAGGATCCTCTTTCTTTTTATCAGTAATTTGTGGAAAACTTAAAATTATTTTGAAGGAGATTTACTTTTTGGAGGAACGACAAGCTATATTCAAATGCTAAAATAGAGTACAAGTCACTAGTTTTTGTTAGAAAGATTAGAAGTAAGAAGTACGTAGTACGTACAATTAAATTGACCAAGACTCTTGTGTACCCAAAAACAATTGGCCGTGAGTCGGAACATACCATTACCATCCACAGTTTTATTGGACAAATTTGGGTTGACTTTTGTAATCTTTAACTAATACTATATGCATGATACTGTTCGAAATGAACGGTCAAAATAGTCGTGCAAAATATGGGATCTATATTTGCTACGATTATTTTTCACAAGTTTTACATTTTATTCAATTAGATCCATTCTTTTAAATCAAACAGTTGACATAAAAATATCATCAATCAATCTTAATCATAGATTCAGATCAAACGATTCTAATTGATTATTGCTTCCTGTAGTTACCGTATGAAATCATTTTCTTAAAAAATGAATGTTTAAGTTGCTCTTCGGTCTTTAATAAGAAAGTTATCCTCTTGGATAAAAAGAATAAATTTGTTTTCGTCCTATAAATATAACAAATTTTAAATCAAAAAATTTTAAAAAAATTGTCATCTTCAAAAGTTTAGTTTATTTTAAATGAATATCAATATGCAATAGCTTTTCATTATAGTACTAGTGAATGTCCTTAATATCTTTTATTTCATGTAGAACTTATCATTACTTTTTTTTTAGAGAAGTGCTAAATATTACAGCAGGAGATTTCATGCAAGAATTGCAAGAAAACACGACTTGTTATTTTAAAAAGAAAAAAAAACCTATAACTCTCTATTTTATTGGAAATCATGGGTGGATTGGGTTGAAATTTCTCTCTCCATCTTGCCTTCTTGTGTTTCTTCACTTTGACCCTCCGTAATAATAATCATTTCCCTTTTTTTAACTCCCATTCGATAGATTTATGTATCACTGTCTAAGGGAAGTAGTATAAAAAAATTGTGATAAATCTTTACAATATCACATACAATAAATCTATATTTTAATGTTAAATAACAAGACTATTTTTGAAAAAAAATAACATTACTTAATACTTTATATTAGCCTTCTTTTTTGGGTACAATATATCAGCCATCTTTATCAAAATAAAAATAACTTGACTTTAAATAAGCGAACCCATATGACAAAAAAAACCCATGCAGGGTTATTCAACAATTTAGAAAACACAATTTTGTGCATGACTAGTCAACTCAAATTTGGCCAAACAAATACAAGCAAGAATACGACCACTACGCGTAACTATGAGTATGGCCAAATCTCTCAATTTAGATACAGTCATATTACAACTATTTCTTCCGTTTCATTATTTTTTAGGTTTTTCATATTATTTTTTTTAAAATGCTACTTCCTCCGTACCAAAATATAAGTTGTTTTGAAGAAAAAATTGTATTAAATCAGAAGTAGCTTTATATCACCAATGAAACATTAATTGCTCTTTTTCTTATTATATACTTAACTATTTATTTATCTTTATTCTTTCAATTCTTCAATTTATCTTTCTTATACAATTAATAACGGACAATTTTGTAAAACAGCTCATAATTTCTTTTTTCCATACAATATTAATTACATTTCTTAATTTGTCTAATATGGTCAAAATAACTTATATTTTGATACAGATGGAGTATCAATACACAAGACACTCTTGAGAAAAGTCAAATACGTTATTTTGATGACTATTATTCTCTCTTGTATTTTTTATAAAAAATGAAAGTTAAATTTTTTTTGTCTTTTTTAAAAGAAATTTTGATTAATTTTCAAATATTTTAAATGTTAAATTTCACTTATACCCTTATTTATTATGAGAGAAAATATTAAAAATAACTAAGTTAATTGAATTAATGGAAAAACTATTTAGTAAATGTTCTGGTGAACAAATAATGGGGGTGATAAATGTTTGGATCGTATATAAGAAATCAATAACTCTTATATACGATTCAACACTACAAAAAATTTGCCATATACCCACTGAGATTTTTAGTGACGGATTTTAAAACCGTAGGTATAGGGTTTATTTAGTGTGGGTATAGACACTGTGCTAGTTTTAAAAGGCTACGTACGCTTCAATTAAACACACGCTCAAACCTATCTTGAAGAAAGCAATCACGCTCTCATCTTTTCCCTTTCATAGTTGGTCGTCGCCATCTAAAATCTTTGCACCAATTATTTCCCGGTGTTGTTCCGGCCGCCATAGATATGGATCGTGGGTTAATTTGACGTTTATAGGAATCTCGACTGTTGCTTCCTCCTCTTCGCCACGGTAATTTCTTTCTCCTTCAATTTTTGTTTTGTGAAAGCACCATCATGTCGGAGTTGAAGGTCCGCCGTCTTGTTGTTTTTCTTCAACGATTTAGTCTTAATCTTGCTTACTTTGTTCTTTGTACTTAAAAATTGTAAAGCCCCAATTTTTTTTAAAACCCTAGCCCTCTTCTCTCTCCCTAATCCGAAAATCACATTATCTCTGAGATAGATTGAATAGTATATGTTCGTTTTCATTTTGATTAGCTCTAATTTGATTTTGTTGTTGTTGTTCGAGTACTATTGTGTGTTGTTGAAATAGATCTTTGGTGTGGGTTAGGCAGGTGTGTTGGAGTTTAGTGTGTATTACTAGTGTGTTTGGATTTTGTGTTTGGTGCTCCATTTGTTTTTCTTTTACTGTGTTGCTTGTGGATTGAGTTTTTGTGTAGTGGTAGTTGGCTAGTTGCTTCTTTTGTTCCCTTACTCTATTATACTCTTCAAATTGTATAGAAGCAATATGCTGCTTTAGTGTGGATTTCCCGTCCTCTGAAGGATGAAGATTTTCAACATGTGTCTTCAGTCAAGGATTTGGTTAGTCTTTTTGTTGTTGCATAATACTTGCTAAGTTGTTACCTAACTTGTACTTTGTAAGAAATGTGTTACATAAATTGGCAATATGTCGGTTATTTCGGTCCTTGCATATATGATTGATATAAGTATAGGCCAAGCAGTGCACAAAGATTGTCAAGTTCTTGCATGTTGTTAATTAGTGCACAAAGGTTTTGCCCAAAAAATAAAGTAATGCACAAAGTTGTCAAGTTTTATTATATCACATCCTGATTGTATAACTTTTTCTCATTTAAGTCTTGTTGTAGCTTGACCAACATTTGTATTGCCTTGACTCATGCTCATAAACATTGGGATAATCTCTACTGGGGTTTTTGCATATTAGCAGATCTTTTTGTTTTAATATGTAACTCTGAAAACTACTTTTTGTTTTGTGCAGAAAGTTTTGCAAAGGACACCAATCAGGGTGCTACACCGTCGCAGTCCTTTAGAGCGTGAAAAAATCATTCATTGGTATGCCTATATGTTGATAGTTAATATTTTTTATGCCAATCTCCCAATCAAGGCCAGATTCAAACCAGTAACTGAAATTTTGCCATCCCTTCTGTTTCTCAAATCATTAGGATGAAAATAGAGGCAATTGCTGGAAGTTCCCAATATTTTCTTTTGCATCTATGTACACGGGTATGGTTTTATATTCCCTCGTGTGTAGATGAAAATTCTCAATGACTGAATTAATTTTAAATTAGAGCTACACAAAGTGATGGTTTTAACACAACTAACGTGGTAGCTCCAATTCAACCATTTGATAGCTACATTTGATTGGCAATGAATGGTGACAACTTTGCAGAGAAAAAAATGTAAGCTGGTAGTTCATCCTATATATTATACAAGCTTTTGCCGTTCAAAAAAAAAATACTATCATGTGTCATTTGTTTACTTATATTGAGCTAGACTTTTAACAAGACATCAAAGAGGAAAGAGAAGAAGAGTGTTCTACATATGGGCTTGTAAAGCAAAGCATTCATATGTTGACAAGTAAGTATATGAATGTGTAGCACTCATACATGCATACATCTATTAAGTTGAATTTGTAACATTCTATTTTTTGTTCATACGTTGCTTGAATAAATATGGCTTGTTGTGTGAAGATAGTTTTCTTTTGAACAAGCTAGAGCTTCTAGGCTGATCCATGAGGCTTATCTCCCCTCTCATGAAAAGAAAAGGACTAGAAGTCACGACCATGACACAGTTTATTGTGTCCTATCATCTTCCATTATTTGCTTCCTCTCGCATTGCCCTCTATTTTGTGTGCTAAGGTTGTGATTCCATCGACATCAACAAGTTTTAACTCTTCCTAATTTCATTTTTTTCCTTTAATTTAATTCAGTTGTTTATTGTATACTGTTTGATTTGTTGAAGGTCGATTGAAGAAAATGACAACTTCATTTGGGGAAAATACAAGAGAGTGGGTGAGTTTAAACTTTTAGCGTTCTCTCTGCAGTTTACAATTCCACTTGAAACCATCTTTAGTAAGGTAATTACTACTTTCTTAAATGCTTTGCATTCATGTTATAGTTTGACCCTGATGATCATAGTTGTGATTTTTCATTATGATTTTTAGTGTAATATTTTTGCATTTTTATCCTGATCTCAGGTACAATATTGAATGTGGTTTGTTTTGAAGCTACTTGAATGAACTAAATAACCTCAGATGTTTGATCACATTTCAGGATATTGTAAGTAATTTATATTTGAAGTTCTTATCAGGATGGCTTGTTTAGTTTATTATCAAGATATGATTTACTTAATTCCATATTTTGTGTAAGCGACAGTTTCTTATATGAACCAATTGGTAATGTGTTCACTGGTTTTAGGTAATCTCAAAGAAATGATGTCTTTTTCAATTGAATCTTTTGCTCTGTCATCTTGTGCAAAATATTTCAATTAGTATATATATGATTTAAAATAAATGGTCACGAGAAATGAAGCAGAAAAATATAGATGTTTTAATTGTATTTTACAAATCATAGTCTTTCAACTCAGAGGGTAATTTATTTTTTTTATCAAGGACCCTTTCATATAACTTCACATGAGATATGCTAAAGTTAATTTGGTCCTTTGATAAACCTTATGAAATTCTAAGTTTCTTCACCCCCCGTCTTGTTTCTTTTACTAGATTTGTATTTCTTTTTATAATGAGTCATAAGTTTTACTACATTAAGGGTTTTATCTGTTATATATTTTGTCTTTACAGATTTCCTGGAGAACAAGAGATTTATTGGATCAGTCACTTGCGTTGCTTAGCCTTCCCAGAACCATAAAAGAATGGGGGCAACATGAAGATGTTTTTATGAAAGAGTTAAATTTTACTCGGAAGACAAGTCATATGGGGGTTTTTTTTTTTTCTTTTTCTTAGATATAAGATTTGCATATAATTTAGGATTTGAGATTGTTATGAATTTTCGTTATGTTTTTAATTATTTTGAAGTTCGACATTCTTGTAAAGATTCGGTGCTATTTTTTTACTATGATAATTAAAGTTCTCTTTTATTTAATTTCATAAGTATATTTATTATAAGCTGCAATGACTGAAAGTTGTATCAAGAGGAAATTATAATATTTATAAAATGTATACAAATTGAAAATGGTTCTATACAGAAAATATTGTCAAACCTATACCAACGGAAGAATGCTGTAAGTAAAGAAATTCATTAGGTTTTATTGGCTGTAGGTATAGCTCTGAGACTTTGACCAACGGCTGAAAATACTGTCACTATAGGCTATTGTGACGACAAGTTTCTGTGGGTAAAGGGTATTTAAAGTCTACGGAGCAAAACGTCCGTCGGTATAGATTTTAGCGCCTATACCCACGGTTTTTAGACCTTTACCTACGGATTTTCTCCGTCACTATATGTCAAATTTCTTGCAGTGCAAGGAATTATTGAATTCTTATATATGATCCAAACATTTATCACCCCCATTATTTGTTCACCAGAACAGTAAGAAAGTCTAAGGAGAAGAATTGCAAGAATAAATCCTCACTCTTGCTTACATTCACTACCCCATGATTTCCATAAGAAGAGAAGATTAAAATTAAATCATCTTTTAAGATATTGCCATGTGTTATTATTGCATTTCTTCTCTTTAAATCATTCTTAACAAATAACATCTCTTTTGAATTAATAGTATAGTAATTAAATAGGGCTATAGATGAAATTAAATAAGTTTAAATTTATAAGAGTATTAAAAATAAAATATTTACAATATGTATCATTGATATGTGTGATACTTTTAAAAATGTTTCTTATAAAAATGATCGGGGTTTTATATATAATTTTAATAAACACAATATTAATTTTAATTGATAATTCTAGGACTTAATTTGGCGAAGTGGTTTCGTTTCCATGCCGGATGACTCGGTCCATGTATGTATGTACTTTTCTTTCTTGAAAATTGTCAACAATAATGGAATTTAAACCGAGACATTGGACATTTTATACCAAGTGGGATTATTTATTAATACTAATTCAACTTATAGTTGAAGAATCTTATGTATAAATTGAGTTGCCAGCAAGAGGAGATTCATCAACCAACAATACTCTCCTTCCCTTACCATAATTTGTGATTACTCTCATCTAAACATATCACTCACATTGAAATCATTATTATAATATCCAAGACACAATGGACTTTGTAAGTTGTACTCTTGTACTTCTCATGACATACTTATCAATTCATACTTTTAGCTTACTACTTAGAAGGATAACAAAACCAAACTATAAGCTTCCACCAGGACCTACCCCTCTTCCTATCATAGGAAACCTCCTTGCATTAGGACAAAAGCCTCACAACTCATTAGCCAAACTTGCCAAAATTCATGGCCCTTTAATGAGTCTCAAGTTTGGCCAAATAACCACTATTGTAATATCCTCAGCAACAATGGCCAAAGAGGTTCTCCTAACCAATGACAAGTTCTTGTCAAACAGAAACATACCTCAAACTGTGTCAGTTGTCAACCACGAACAATATAGTCTTGCATTCATGCCCATTTCACCTCTTTGGAAGGAATTGAGAAAAATATGCAACACTCAATTACTTTCTCACAAGAGTCTTGATTCCAGCCAAGAGGTTAGGCGTGACAAAATTCAACAGCTTCTCAACGATATTTATCAAAGTAGTCAAATTGGTGAAGCAATAGACATTGGAACCATAGTGTTCAAGACTACTATAAATTTATTATCAAACACCATTTTCTCTATGGATTTGATTCACTCTAATGGTGCAGCAGAAGAGTTTAAAGATGTGGTGACTAATATAACCAAACTTGCTGGAACACCAAACGTGGCTGATTTTTTTTCTGCATTGAAGATGCTTGACCCACAAGGCTTAAAAAGAAGACAAACAAAGAATGTAAGAAAAGTGTTAGACATATTTGGAGATTTGATTAACCAACGTTTGAAGATGAGGGAAGGTACATGTGCGGACACCAACAAAGACATGCTAGATGCCATGCTCAACATTTCTAAGGATAATGAGTTTATGGACACAAATATAATCCAACATCTATCACATGTATGCATAATATTTATTCTTTCTCTTCTTCCTATACTAATTTTAAATCTTAATTATGAATTTATGATCTATTCAAAGGTTCACTTAACTAATGTGAATTGTGTTTTTCTCTATATAGGATATATTTGTCGCGGGAACAGATACAACAACATCTACACTAGAATGGGCAATGACAGAGCTTATCCGCAATCCAGAAGCTATGCAAAAAGCCAAAAAAGAGTTGGAACAAACAATTGGTTTAGGTGTTCCACTTGAAGAGTCTAATATCTCTAAGCTCCCATATTTACATGCAATAATAAAAGAAACACTTCGAAAGCACCCACCAGTTCCATTTTTGCTGCCACGAAAAGCGGAGAGAGATGTTGAGATAGGTGGTTACACTATTCCGAAAGATGCACAAGTGCTGGTTAATGTGTGGACTATTTGTAGAGATCCAACCTTGTGGGAGAATCCAACTTTGTTCTCTCCAGAAAGGTTTTTGGGGTCTGATATTGATGTCAAAGGAAGAGATTTTGAGCTTGTACCATTTGGTGGTGGGAGGAGAATTTGTCCTGGTTTGCAATTGGCTAATAGAATGTTACTATTAATGTTGGGTTCATTGGTTAACTCATTTGATTGGGTGCTTGAAGGTGGCATGAAACCAGAAGATATGGACATGGATGATAAATTTGGGATTACTCTCCAAAAGGCTCAACCCCTTCGAATTGTTCCTCTCAAATTAAGTAACTAGCAAGAGTGTAGTGTCGTATTATTTTGAGTCATCTTTACTTTTTCTGATAAGGGTCATTGCATATTTATTTTTAGCAACAGTCATGTGACATTCTTTATTGTAAATTCAAAAGAAAATAAAAATATATTGATTGAGTATATTGTTATATTGACTTGATTTTTTTTTTCTTTGGGAATAATATTGGCTTGATATTGATAAATTATTGGCTTGGTTTTGATTAAATAAAATAATATTATAAGAATTTCTCTTAAAAAATTATTATTTTTTTAAAAAAGATTAATTAAATATGAATATTTAAGCATCAAAAACTTAAAAGTTCATATTTAATTCATCTATTTTCAAAAAATTCTACATTTTTACATTGTCAGTACATCACAAAAATACATACATGTGACTTTAGAAATAATTGTGATGAAATTCTAATGCTTTTCACTACTAAACACACGCAAATTAGTGACGAAATTTTGAGAGGTAACAAAATCCTTCACAAATAGTGCGCCAGAACATCCCTCATAAAATTGGTTACTTTTAATTTCAATAATGAAATTTTAAGAGTTTGTGAGGAATTATTCCGTCACAAATGTGATGTGTTAACTTTTTTCAAGGAAAATATTCAGTCACGAGTGTTAATTTTGTGAGGAAAAATATTCCGTAACGAATGTGGTGAGTGTTAAATTTGAAAGGGAAATAATTCATCACAAATTTGATCAGTGTTAATTTCCTGGGGAAAATACAGAGTCACACTTGTAATGAGTGTTAATTTTATGAGGGAAAGTTAAAGCATATTGGAACCATAGCTGCTCTAATTTTTCCTAGAGGATGACAAATGCTGCTACTCTAAATCTGTAACATTGTGAATAATTGACATTGTCGTTTTGATAGTCATTGTTCTTAGAATCATATGATAGTGTTATTTTTTTTTTTTTTGAAAAGGCAAAATTTATTAAAGAGTGAGTTTAGTACAAGGTGTGCAAAATTCACTAAACAAGTCTGATTACAAGAAAGCCACCAATCATGCTGAGAGATACACACCGAAAATCCAT
This sequence comes from Trifolium repens, assembly GCA_030408175.1. Taxonomy (NCBI): domain Eukaryota; kingdom Viridiplantae; phylum Streptophyta; class Magnoliopsida; order Fabales; family Fabaceae; genus Trifolium; species Trifolium repens. The sequence continues at coordinate 60,430,783 of CP125837.1, read as the reverse complement.
CCAAGAGTCTCAAACACCACTAGAAGACACTTGGGCTTTAGAAACGAAATCGCTTGCAGATATGTATTACTAGAAAACGGCGGCATTTAACATGCACAAGTTTAAAACTTGTGCACCATACATAAATTTAGATCAATGGTTGGATTTGATTGGAGCTGCAAAAACCAAATGTTACACCTTTTAATAACGTTTTAACCGATATCATATAGATTATTTATGTAAAATTTCAGACAAATCTAAAATTATTTGATACGTTATTGAGATGCATCAAAATTAACGGTTTGCGTCTTTTCTTAAATGCCGTAAAACGGCTAAAACAGAACTCTGAGTACAAGTGAAACAAACTAGCTGCCACATTTGCTGTCTAAGCATGACAGGATTCCTTGTTATTTATGATTACAATGCAATAACATTTTCTACTGATAAGGAAGTGATAAAGAAATTAATAAATTTTGAGAGGAAAATGAAAAAGGATTATCTAATATATTAGATATACAGATTGCTTGAATCTTTATTTGCTTATTCTTACAGGAACAACTCGAAGGGGTTGTGCCTTTTGCAAGGTAATGCCAAATTTATCATCCATATCCATATCTTCTGGTTTCATGTCACCTTCAAGCTTCCAATCGAAGGAGTTGACAAGTGACCCCAACATTAGTAGCAACATCCTATTAGCTAGTTGTAAGCCAGGGCATATTCGTCGTCCGCTACCAAATGGTGCAAGCTCAAAATTCCGGCCTTTGACATCAATCTCTGACCCCAAGAACCTTTCTGGTGAGAACAAAGTTGGATTCACCCATATAGTGGGATCTCTGCCAATATTCCACACGTTAACTAGCACTTGTGCATCCTTCGGGATAGTGTAGCCACCTATGTCAACATTCCTCTCAGCTTTTCGTGGTAGTAAAAATGGTACCGGCGGGTGCAACCGAAGTGTCTCTTTTATGATTGCTTGTAAGTATGGGAGCTTAGCGATATCTGACTCCTCAATTGGGACACCACTACCAATCATTTTCTCTAACTCTCGTTTGGCCTTCAGCATAATTTCTGGGTTGCAGACAACCTCTGTCATAGCCCATTCGAGAGTAGATGCTGTTGTATCTGTTCCCGCAACAAATAGATCCTGTAGATCATAATTCACATGAGTTTAAGTTTAGCCTGATCATAGTTAATTTTGAAATGATTAAAAGAAGAACTAGGAAAAAAGAAGAGAATATAAACATACATGTGCTAGATGTAGGATCATATTTTTGTCCATAAACTCATTATCCTTAGAAATGTTGAGCATGGCATCTAACATGTCTTTGTTGGTGTCTAAGCATGAGCCTTCCCTCGTCTTCAAACGTTGGTTAACCAAGTCTTCAAAGATGTCCAACACTTTCTTTACATTCTTTGCTTGTTTTCTTTTGACTCCTTGCGGATCAACCATCTTCAATATAGGGAAAAAATCTGCTACATTTGGTGAGCCAACAAGTTTTGTAATATTAGTCACCAAGTCCTTGAACTCGCCGGCTTCACCATTAGACTGAATCAAATCCACAGAGAAAATAGTGTTTGATAACAGATTTATGGTAGTCTTGAAAACCGCTGTTCCAATATCTACTGCTTCACCGATTTGACTGCTTTGATCGATATCAGCAAGAAGCTGCTGCATTTTGTTGCGCCTAACATCTTGACTGGCATCAAAAGTCTTGTGAGAAAATAATTGAGTGTTGCATATTTTTCTCAATTCCTTCCAAAGAGGGGAAACCGGTATGAATGCAAGACTAAAGTGCTCGTGGTTGAGAACCGACACAGATTGGGGAATAGGTCTGTTTGACAAGAACTGATCATTGGTTAGAAGAACTTCTTTTGCCATATCTGCTGAGGAGATGGCAATAGTGGTTACTTGACCAAGCTTGAGGCTCATTATAGGACCATGAATCTTTGCAAGTTTTGCCAATGATTTGTGAGGCTTTTCACCTAATTCTAGAAGGTTCCCTATGATGGGAAGAGGGGAAGGTCCTGGTGGAAGGTTATAGTTTGGCTTTTTGATAATTGCTAAGAATGAACGAAGAAAAAGATAGATTGTGACACAAGTTAAGACAATGAGAAACATATTGTTAATTTGTGAGATGAGAATGTGTATAGTTAGTTAATAAATGATGAGATAAATTAAGTACAAAAGAGGAAATGAATTGTTGGTTGATGCAATGTTATGTTACTAAGAAATTCAATTTATACATGATTGAACAAACATTATAAGTTAATATAATATTGTGGAACTCCATGATTTGTTAATATAAAAAAAAATAGGTTTTCAAGTCTATTAAGAGAATAAGTCTTAATCAAACACTGAATTGTTAGTTGATTAATTAATTAATAAGAACACGCAAATTGCTGTTATTATACAAGTTGCTAATCTGCATTCTTGGTGGAAGAGCAAATATGTAACAGGGACCAAGTCCTTTTCATCTATATTATTATTTTTAAAATAATTGTTATTGTTATTATATATTACTTAGTGATCATTTGCATGCGATGATTTCAATTTAGTCAAGACACTGAAGGATCGATGTGGGTGCAATTTAGGTATACGAGATGCATTCATCAATATATCTTATATTTAGCCAGCCAATGTAGAACTAAATAATGGGAGATTTTATATTGAAGGAGGACTTTGTCGAGTTTGGAGGGTTTATAAGATAATTAATTTTTTTAATATCATTTTATATTGTTATAGAGTTGCATAGGCCGAGCATCGGTCGAGTTCTGTCGGATTTGGGCCGAAAATTATCAAACCGATAAAAACTGCAACCTCTTAATTTAGATCTAATTCCGACCATTTACATCTTCGGTTTGTTTGGATGTCAAGTCATATGGATGACATTTATAACGCGTCAGCTTAAAACTTTGTTACATCCAAAATTTTATAGATAAAAAAAATTCATATTCTTCAAATAGTTCAATATTTCGTGCATAATGCAACAAATTTATAAACTTAAACTTGTAAAATATAACATTTTTCTCATCTAGGAAAGATAGATAAAAACAATAAAGTGAAGAGTATAAGAGATTAGGTGAGAGAAGAGGTGCTTGAAACTAAAAAAAAATTGCAATTGGTAATTATTCGGTCGATTTCGATTATGAAGAAATGAAATTTTAGAGACTCTCATCCGTTTATATACAACCGTTCACAGGGATGGAGGCACGTTCGAGGGTATGGCGGCACCAGCCCACACAAAGTTTTAGGGATTTCTTTTTATTTTATAGTATATACGTGTTTTACTAGTCACACGCATCTATTTTTATCTCCATGTTACTTTTACATTTATATACACCAATTTAGTCTTTTAAAAAAAATTAAATAGTCTCCATGTGACACTAATTAAGGAAATATGATAAAATTATGTTAAAATTTATATATGTAGTCAATCTTTTAAAAATATAAAACATGTTATTTTTAGTAATAAAAAATTAACTTTTTGTTTTATTAACTAGTGTCTAGAATTTCATAGGCACCGGTTAGCATGATCATTTAACAAATTCACTCCAAAAAGATACAACACCCCCTTGATAATTAGAGGCGAGAGATGTACGCAGGGGAGGGGTGTATGCTCTGAAGGTGTACTTTTAGAATTATATGAGATTATTTTATTATAAAGCTAGTGGAGACAAAAAAAAACATATCGTGACAACTACAATGCAATTGTTGAAAGAACTTTCTTTACGATTATCAAGAATGAGTTGGAAAATCGCATAGAGATTAATTGAGAGAGATGTTTTTTGTTAAGTAGTTTAATGGTTAGAATTTCACCCATTAAGGTGAATAACTAAGGAGCTCATGGTTTGAACTTCGACTCTTGCATACTGTTATATCCCTATCAACTGAATTATGTTCAAGGGGGACAAAGAGATGTTTTTATTGAGAATGAAAAAGAGAAAATCACTTGATATTTCTAAAATATGGTGGTAGAGAACATTTGTGATGTATATTTATACTTTCAAATACACACACACATAATGCTCCCTTTATTCAAAATTTCATTGTATTTCAACTTTATTGTTTAATGAAATGAATTAAGCTTTTGTTTGTCAAAAAAAAAATATACACACACATAACGTCCTCTCTATTCAAAATTTCTGGCTCCGTCACTGACCGTTTATGATCGATTTTTCACAACGTTGATCCGATACCCGACCCTCACCTGATCGAGTGCTTCCATATGTTGGCGGTTATGTCGGTTTCGAGTTGGATTGCGGGTCCTTGCTCAGCCTAAACAATTTGTATCTTTTAGTTTTTAGATATAATTTTTAAGATGGTTGATTTTGCCTTTCAAAAAAAATTTAACGGTAAAGCTTATTGTTTGTCTGTCTTATACTCAAGTGTAATTATCTCTTATGTTTTTTTTTTTTTGTGTACTGATCTCATATGAGATTTTAATTATGTCACTCAAGATTACAACGTCAAACTCTTATCACAAATATTTTATATATATATATATATATGATTTTTTTTAAGAATACTGATACTATTTTTTTCATTACAAAAACATTGATCCTCAAACAACGTTGACCCTCTTTTTTTTTTTTCGTTAAGGATCCTCTTTCTTTATATCAGTAATTTGTGGAAAACTTAAAAATATTTTGAAGGAGATTTACTTTTTGGAGGAACGACAAGCTACATTCAAATGCTAAAATAAAGAGAGTACAAGCCACTAGATTTTGTTAAAAGATTAGAGATTTGAATAATATATATAAAGTTTTAAATTTGATATTTTTTAACGTTATAAAAAATATAAGAAATACGTAGTACGTATGATTAAATTGACCATAACCATCCACAGTTTTCATTGGACAAATATGGGTTGACTTTTGTAATCTTTACCTAATATATTATAATTTATATGCATGATACTGTTTGAAATGAACAGTCTGTTGCAGCAGAGAAATTTGCTGCTGATGATCCAAATTGGTCAAAATACTCATACAAAAAATGGGATTCATATTTGCTACAATTATTTTTCACAAGTTTTACATTGTATTCAATCAGATCCATTCTTTTAAATCAAACAGTTGACATAAAAATATTATCAATCAATCTTAATCACAAATTCAAATCGGACAATTCTAGCTAATTAATTATTGCATCCTGCACTAACTGTAGGAAATCATTTTCTTAGAAAATGAACGTTTAGGTTGCTCTTCGATCTTTAAAAAATAACATGACTTTTTTTTTTTTTTCGATTTTTAAATAACATGACTTCATATCAACTTTCTTTATCAATAAATAAAAATAACATGACTTCATATAAGCGAACCCATGCTTGTCAACAAAAAACCCATGCAAGGTTATTCAACACATTTAGAAAACACAATTTTCTGCATGACTATTTTGACGGTATATGTATAATAGACTATATTTTGATTTTTGAAGGTTAATTATATTTCTCAATTTAGATACGGTCATATTAAATTATTTCTTCCGTTGTTTATTTTTTAGATTTTTCATTTATTTTGAAAAATAATTACAGTATTATATATGTTAGATTTATTTTTATATTAACTGTCTAGTTTTAAGGAAAAAGGGAGCTAATAATTTAGAGTTTGGATGTGAGAAAAATCAAATGAATTTATTCACTAAAACATTCTTATTAATGGTAATTAGTAGAATTATTTAACAAGTTGAAATGAAATAAAATAAGAATACTTTATTGGAAAAAGATAATAAATATTTTTTGATATTCTAAAGGGACAAATAATTTGAGACTAAAAAACTCAAAAAATAAAATTGGTTAGAAGAAAGAACTCGCATGATGTACTTCACATGTTTTATGAGGGAGCTTAGAGCACCTACAGTGGGCGTTTTTCAATTTTCGTCCGCCAGCATGGAAGTTGAAAAGCAATTTCTTTTTGTCCTCATGTGGAAGCTTAGTGCGCCAGGTGGAGACATGGAGTGTCATGATGCAACGGTTGTTTGAAAGTTCATCAATAAAAAAGTATTATTTTATTTGGAAGCAATTAAATGAGACTAGCATACTACCGTTTATTTATTTCCAGATCAAGTTTATTACCGTTGTATTGTAGGCTTTTAAAATTGTCACACTCACTTCTACTATAAATTGTGGTTTTTTAAAATTGGTATACTTATTTTTACTCACATTTCATTTCTCTACTCTTAATTTTACACTCAATTCTACTCTTCAAATTTTAATTTCACAATTTCATCTATTTGGTGTTTGTTCAATAAATTGTCTTACTCAATATTTTAATTTCTCTCATATTTTTCTCACTCTAATGGATCCAAACAATTCAAATGACCTCAATAGACTCTTTTGGGAGTTGATAGAAGATGAATTTATCGACAACACTGATGAAGAATTGTTGATGACAATGCTTGAGAGGGAACAACATGCTGGAAGTTCTACCCGGCCTAAACGAAAAAGAAAAATGATTGATCGAAGCCGTGAAGAAGGACATAGTCGATTGTTCAATGACTATTTTTTTGAAAATCCAGCGTACACGGATGCTCAATTTCGACGAAGGTTTCGAATGCATAGGCATGTGTTTCTTCGAATTGTTACCGCCCTTGGAAATCATGACGATTATTTTCAAATGAGGGCCGACGCAACTGGTAAGATGGGTCTTTCACCATTGCAAAAATGCACCGCTGCTATTCGTATGTTGGCATATGGATCTCCTGCTGACATTGTAGACGAATATGTTCGAATTGGTGAAAGCACTTCAATTGAGTGCTTAGAAAGATTTGTAAGAGGCATAAACGAGGTGTTTGGAGCACTTCAATGCAAGTGTATGTTTACCATTTTTATTAAAATAATTTTCTTTTGTAGATAAATAAAATGACAATCTTCAATTTAATATGATTATGCTCAACATAATAATTTTGTTATTTTACGGGTTGAGTTAGAATTTATGGATAAATAATTGATTTACGATAAAAAGGTAATTGATTGTAAAATGTTAAACTTTAATTTAATCTTTAAAATAAAATACACTACTCCTTATTGACAAAATAGCACTTTTCTTTATTGGAAGACTTGGTCCATGTACATATATGTACTTTTCTTTCTTGAAAATAGCACATTTCTATGACTTATTTATGTATTTTAAACACAATATTAATTTAAATTTATGATTCTATGACTTAATTTGGCGAAGTGGTTTCGGTTCTATATTGTATGACTCAGTCCATGTGCATATATGTATGTACTTTTCTTTCTTAAAAATTGTCAACAATAATTGTATTGAAACCGACATTGGAAGTCTTATGCCAAGTGGGGATTAATACTAATTCAACTTATGGCTGAGGAATATTATTGTATAAATTGAGTTGCCAGCAAGAGGAGATTCATCAACCAACATTTCACCTCTAAACATTTGTGATTACCATAATTTGAGTTGCCAACATCTCTTGAGTCTCTCCTCTCATTCCCTTACCATAATTTGAGGAATCATATGTATAAATTGAGTTGCCAGCAAAAGGAGATACATCAACCAACACTATCTTGAGTCTCTCCTCTCATTACCTTACCATAATTTGTGATAAGTCATCTAATAAACATTTCACTCACATTGAAATCATTATATTATCCAAGGCACAATGGACGTTTTAAGTTGTACTCTTGTAATTCTCTTAACATACTTATCAATTCATACTTTTAGCTTACTACTTAGAAGGATAACAAAACCAAACTATAAGCTTCCACCAGGACCTACCCCTCTTCCTATCATAGGAAATCTCCTTGCATTAGGACAAAAGCCTCACAACTCATTAGCCAAACTTGCCAAAATTCATGGCCCTTTAATGAGTCTCAAGTTTGGCCAAATAACCACTATTGTAATATCCTCAGCAACAATGGCCAAAGAGGTTCTCCTAACCAATGACAAGTTCTTGTCAAACAGAAACATACCTCAAACTGTGTCGGTTGTCAACCACGAACAATATAGTCTTGCATTCATGCCCATTTCACCTCTTTGGAAGGAATTGAGAAAAATATGCAACACTCAATTACTTTCTCACAAGAGTCTTGATTCCAGCCAAGACGTTAGGCGTAACAAAATTCAACAACTTCTCAACGATATTCATCAAAGTAGTCAAATTGGTGAAGCAATAGACATTGGAACCATAGTGTTCAAGACTACTATAAATTTATTATCAAACACCATTTTCTCTATGGATTTGATTCACTCTAATGGTGCAGCAGAAGAGTTTAAAGATGTGGTGACTAATATAACCAAACTTGCTGGAACACCAAACGTGGCTGATTTTTTTTCTGCATTGAAGATGCTTGACCCACAAGGCTTAAAAAGAAGACAAACAAAGAATGTAAGAAAAGTGTTAGACATATTTGGAGATTTGATTAACCAACGTTTGAAGATGAGGGAAGGTACATGTGTAGACACCAACAAAGACATGTTAGATGCCATGCTCAACATTTCTAAGGATAATGAGTTTATGGACAAAAATATGATCCAACATCTATCACATGTATGTATAATATTTATTCTTCCTTTTCTTCCTAGTTTCATTCTGATATTACTATTAAATCTTAACTATGAATTTATGATCTATTATATTCAAAGGTTGACTAAACCAATGTGAATTGTGTTTTTCTCTATATAGGATATATTTGTTGCGGGAACAGATACAACAACATCTACACTAGAATGGGCAATGACAGAGCTTATCCGCAATCCAGAAGCTATGCAAAAAGCCAAAAAAGAGTTGGAACAAACAATTGGTTTAGGTGTTCCACTTGAAGAGTCTAATATCTCTAAGCTCCCATACTTAAATGCAATAATAAAAGAAACACTTCGAAAGCACCCGCCGGTTCCATTTTTACTGCCACGAAAAGCGGAGAGAGATGTTGAGATAGGTGGTTACACTATTCCTAAAGATGCACAAGTGCTGGTTAATGTGTGGACTATTTGTAGAGATCCAACCTTGTGGGAGAATCCAACTTTGTTCTCTCCAGAAAGGTTTCTGGGGTCTGATATTGATGTCAAAGGAAGAGATTTTGAGCTTGTACCATTTGGTGGTGGGAGGAGAATTTGTCCTGGTTTGCAATTGGCTAATAGAATGTTACTATTAATGTTGGGTTCATTGATTAACTCATTTGATTGGGAGCTCGAAGGTGGCATGAAACCAGAAGATATGGACATGGATGATAAATTTGGGATTACTCTCCAAAAGGCTCAACCTCTTCGAATTGTTCCTCTCAAATTAAGTAACTAGCAAGAGTGTAGTGTCATATTTTTTTGAGCCATCTTTACTTTTTCTGATAATGGTCCCTGCATATTTACTTTTAGCAACAGTAATTTCACATTCTTTATTGTAAATTTAAAAGAAAATAATAATTATATTGATTGAGTATATTGTTATATTGACTTTATTTTTTTTTTCCTTTGGGAATAATTAATATTGGTTTGATATTGATAAAATATTGGCTTGGTTTTGATTAAAAAAAAATATTATAAAAATTCCTCACATAAAATTATTATTTTTTAACAAAAGATAAATTAAATATAGATTTTTTTTTTACGGAATTAAATATAGATTTTTAAGGGTCCAAAACTTAAAATCTCATATTTAATTTATCTATTGTCAAAAAATTAATTATGATGTGAAAAGTTCTACATTAAGGGCCCGTTTGGCCTAGCTTATTTTTGAGCTTATGCAATTGTTATGTATTATTATAAATTTTTCAAGGTAGTTTATGATAAAATAGTTTATAAAAATTTAATTTTCACTAGTTTGAAGTTATAAAATAGCATAAAACCTAATTTATATTGCATAAGCTCAAAAATAAGCTAGGCCAAACGGGCCCTAAATATTTGACAAAAAAATTCACATTTAATTTATCTTTTGACAATTTTAACAAAAGTTGTCAAAAAATTTGACAACTTTTCACATTCATTAAATATTTTTTGACAGTAGATATGGATTTATCTTTTGTAAAAAATTTATCTTTTGTCAAAAAATTCAGCCCCTTATCTATATGTTTTTTGGTCAAAATTTTTTATCTTTTGTCAAAAAATTTGTCTTAGATTGTGACACAAGCTAAGACAATGAGAAACATATTGTTAATTTGTGAGATGAGAATGTGTATAGTTAGTTAATAAATGATGAGAGAAATTCAGTACAAAAGAGGAAATGGATGTTGATTGATGCAAAGTTATGTTACTAAGAAACTCTACTTATACATGATTGATCAAACATTATAAATTAATATAATAATGTGAGAACACCATGATCTATTAAAATAACAACATAGGTTCTCAAGTCAAAAGAGACCAAGTCTCAATCAAACATTGCATCGTTAGTTGATTAATTAATTATTCAAAAAAGAACATGCAAATTGCTGTTATTATGCAAGTTGCTAATCTGCACTTGTTGGATGAGGAAATATGTAACAGGGAGAAGTTTACTTTATTATTATTTTTAATTTTTAAATATTTTTTTAATATATGGCTCATTTTTTTTTTTTTTGCTTCAAATATTGATCATTGATTTTTTTGCATGCGATGATTTCATTTTGTCACGTCAAAATTGTAGGCTTTGTAATATGCTATTATAATTCAGATGTTATATATGAGTTTGCTCGCAGATTTATCTTTTTTAGTTTTTAGCAAATTTGAATATTTAATAATTTTGATTGATGTATTTTACAAATTCGAATGAATGAATATTGTTGTTTTTTAGTTAAAGAAAAATGCCAACCTAGCTATATATCATGGTTTAAAAACTCGTATGTTAACACATATGCACTCTTCTCCGAATTTAGAATATTTTTTTTACAGTGGAGCTGGAATTGAACCCATAATCTCTAGTATATTACTCAAATTCTTCACCATTAAACAAAATTTATTGGCTTCCGAATTTACATTTTTAGATGTGATATTTGTGTTAAATTGTGGTAAAATCGGTGTTAAGTGAAATTGAAGTTTAAAACGATTTTGAAAACGAGTTGACTTGTGGTAAATTTGATGGAGTCGCATAAAATTGGGGGAGTTTGCTTAATTTTACGAGTTTATCTTTTAAAACATTCAATTTTTTTCCTTGACCTATCTATGAAACATTTTCCACATGATTCTTCTTTTGTTTTTCCATAGTCTCACTGTCCGCTTCTTTTTCCTCTGTCTCACTTTCTCTAGCCCATTTAATAACTTTAGAAACTTATGAGAACTCTTCTTTTTTTCTTTCTTTTTTTGTTTTATGTTTTTATGATTCGGTAGAATAATTGTAAAGAATGTGTATTGTTAGTGTAAAACTAGTGTTAAATAAATTTACACCAAAAATCAATCACAACTCGTCATCACAACAAAAAATTATGTAATTGTGGTTTACATAAAATTGATACATCTAATATAAAAAATTAATCAGTCGTCAGTTGGTTCAGTGGTAATTGGCGTTGAATTTGGTAGGAAAGACCGCGGTTCGATCCTCCGCAATTATGATCGGGAGGGGGCTGAAACCACTTGATGCCAGAACTGACTCCCGAATCAGATTAAACTGGTGGTGAAAGCCAAAAAATAATTAAAAATAATAATTGTGTTTTACGTAAAATTGACACATCTATAACATGAAAAATTTAAATTGAATATAAATATAAAATAGCTTTTCACAGTGAATATCCTTAATATCTTTATTTTATGTAAAACTTATCATGAATTATTTTTTACCTCCCGTTTGATAGATTTATAAAAAGAGAAAGAGATTGTGATAAATATTTACAATATGACATACAATTAATCTATATATTTTTTTGACAATAAGGCAATAAATCTATATTTTAATGTTAAAGAACATGACTATTTTTGAACCAAAAAAATAACATTACTTTATATCAGCCCTTCTTATAAAAAAATAACATGACTTCGTATAAGCGAACCCATGCTTGTCAAGAAAAAAAACCCATGCAGGGTTATTCAACACATTTAGAAAACATGATTCAAAAAAAAAAAAAAAACACATTTAGAAAACACAACTTTTTGCATGACTATTTTGACGGTATGTAGAATAATAGTAATGATTAATTATATTTCAAAAGTCAACTCAAATTTGGCCAAACAAATACAAACAAGAATACGACCACCACACGTAACTATGACCACAGCTCTCAATTTAAATACGGTCATATTTTCTTCCGTTTCACGGGATTGGTTATTATGCATAAGCCATCCTTATGCACCATGCATAAGTTTACTTAGTGCATCCCTCAAATTACTCGTGCACTCCCCAAATTACTTGTATACCCCCAAATTACTTGTGCACCCCTAAATTTCTCGCGCACCCCCAAATTTCTCATACACCCCCCAAAATTCTCATACACCCCTCAAATTTCTCGCACACCCCCATATGACTTTTGCCCCCTCAATTTTTTTTTTGTCCCCTCCATATTTCTATGCTAAAAAAATAATCGAATCCAATATCTCATGCATACTATCCCAATTTTTCTCAACTAAACTAACCCTAATTGCTTTATATGATTTTTTGTTTTATGTAGCACGGTTTTGTAAAATGGTTATGTGATGTTTTACTTAATAACAATGGTTTCAGTGTATAACATCTTGGCACTAATGCCCACATGAAACCATTTATCCAAAATAATGGTTTCAGTGTATAACGCTATGAAACCATTTAACTAGACTAATGATTTCAGTGTATAACATCTTGAAACCAAACAACAAGACTAATGGTTTCAGTGTATAACACTATGAAACCATTTAACTAGAATAATGGTTTCAGTGTATAACACTATGAAACCATTTAACTAGACTAATGATTTCAGTATATAACATCTTGAAACCAAATAAAAAGACTAATGGTTTCAGTGTATAACACTATCAAACCATTTAACTAGTTTCAGTGTATAACGCTATGAAACCTTTTAACTAGACTAATGGTTTCAGTGTATAACTCTATGAAACCATTTAACTAGACAAATGGTTTCAGTGTATAACATCTAGGCACTAATGCTCATTTAACTATAATAATGGTCATAAATTTAAATTCTTAAGACGATATAAAACCAGAGAGAGTGAGGTATCCCCAACCGTTCCAAATAATTCAAAATACCCTAAATAAAATTTTGAGAAAATTTTATTAATACCTGATATTTATAAAAGCATATTTACCTCATTTAATTAACTAAAAATAGTTCCAGGTCTCAGAAAAATACCTAACTGGTCCCAAAATTCCCAGAAAATTATTTCCTATTTTTTTGTAAAAAAAATAAAAAAATTTGGAGTCTCCTTGGCACCGCACGCGCCCCCACGCGCCGCCAGCGAGAGTGGGCGTGGAGGCGCGTCACTGTTCATCATCTTCCTCACCCATTTTCTGCAGAAACGGGTCGCGACGACCCGGTTCGTCGACCCGGTTCGTTCTCCCTCAATAATCAACGAAACTCGACGTTCTTTATACCGTTTTGATCGTCGTTCGATTTTATGAATGTTTTATGTATTAGTTTTCGAAATCGGTGATCGAATCGTATATAAAATGTGGCCGAAATTGAGCAAGCAAAAATACAAAGTTATTCAGTCATGGATTATTACACGTGTTGTTTGGATCTGAGGGTGGATATTGACTTATGCACGGTGCATAAAAATTGCCTTATGCATAATAACTTAGGCCCCGTTTCACAATAGGTTTATTTTTTAGATTTTTCATATTTTTTGAAAAAATAATTTATTAGCTTTTTTTTTTCAATAGACAAAAATAAAAAATATATATTAGCCGAATAATCTCCTCAGCACAAGGTGTGTCGAAAAGACCACAAAATATTACAAAATATCAATCGAAGTAACAACATGAATACTTAATTGATGCCCAAACATGTAAGCTGACTCGACTACCAACTATGGTAGTTTAAAACAAGATTAAAGTTTGTTGTCTTCATCTACCGATATGAATAAAGTTTGACTTGTTCAACACTTGAGGTACAAACAACTCTGAATTTCTGAATAGTTTTTGATTTCTTTCGTTTCACACAAATTAAAAGTGCTACGCATGAGAGAAATATATGCTGAGCTGATTTAACACCGCCAAAACCGGACACACAAAAGTGAGCTTCTGGAGTGATGATGGCTCGGGTGACCAAATTTGCTTTTGTTGGCAACCTGTCTCGCAAAAGTCTCCAGACAAAAATAGACATATTTAAGAGAACCTGCTTGTGCCAAACAAGTTCTTCAGCTGCATCCAAAGTAACAGGTTGCTGAGAAGTCAAGAGCTGGTATGCACCACGAATTGAGTAACCTCGATCAGAATCACGCTGTCACTGCCACATATCTGAATACTGAGCCTGCAAAAAGAGAAGGTGAAGTAAAGTCAGACACTCCCCCAACATCTCATCCTCCCACACCCACAGTTGTCTCCGCCACACCCATGCTTTTCCTCCGGCCTCCCACCCTGAAGAAGACATCTCGGCAATCGTACTCAATTTATTCTCCGCCAAATCGAATAAACGCCCAAACCTCTCACTCAAGGGAATCTCGTCCAACCAAGGATCGGTGCAGAAAAATGCATCCAACTCATCCCCCACCTTTTTCGTCACACACTCTCCGAACCATTTGCCCCCTATATCTCCTACACCATCACGGATTCTCACAATCTCCCTCCACCAAGAAGACCCACTCCCGCTCCCTCTCTCAAACACCCTCTCTCCACCCTTATGTTGATTTATTTTTATAATAACTCTCTAATTTTCAGAGAAAAAAGGCGCTAATAATTTAGAGTTTGGATGCGAGAAAAATAAAATGAATTTATCCACTAAAATAATCTTATCAATGGTAATTAGTAGAATTATTTAATAAGTTGAAATGAAGAAAATAAGAATACTTTATTGGAAATTTATAGTAAATATTGTTTTGATACTCTAAATAATTTAATTAAGGATATTAAATGTATTTATCCTTTTCAATTCATTTAATATTTTTGTAAGGTGATGCATATACTACCTTTGATAAATTGGAGGTATTTATTTAACAACTAATGAGAACATAACATCATATATATGGTATCCACAACTAATTTTTTACTAATTTTTACTTCACATTTATATGACTTGTTGTCATTGATTGTTAGATAAATATCCTCAAATTTTTAAAAGGTAGTATAAAAAAAATTAAATGGGATCATAAGAATTATATTAAGAATAGACATTTCTTGTCTTAAACCATAATAATTTCTTTAACCATGTACTACATCAAAATTAAAAAAAGACTATATATATAAATGTGTTATATATATATATATAACACGTTTAAATTCCCGTCCAATAAGTGGAAAAAAATGGAGTTATCCATTGAGTAGGAGCTATCATCAATAGGAGTTGTAAACGTAGTAGGAGTTATGTACACAGTAGGAGTTATCCATCGAGTAAGTTACCCAAAGTAGGTAACTTCAATTCCCACTATCTCTTTATTTAAAAAAATTATTAAACTTCTCATTTCCACTATCACTGCATTAATATATTCTTATGCATTTCCATCCACTTTGTATATTCAACTTCCAATATTTTCAATTTCCAATACTTATTACTCCCACTATCACCTCTTCTTAAATAACTTTGCGCACACCTCTTCTTCTACTTCTTCTTCTTCTTTGCGTCAGGTGAGTTTTGTTAATTTTTTTGTTTTATTCATTTAAGAAATTTATATAAAACTCCACAATTTATATTTTATGTTGCCGTGTTGTTGTTGCGTCAGGTGTATTTTTGTTGTTATAGTGGTAATCATTGAAGCAACAAAACAACAATGAAAATATAATTCGGGTGGATACAATGAAAATATTAAGTTTAGGTAGAATACAATGAAGAAACTATAATGTCTCGCATCCTTTACTCTTTTCACCACCATTAAGACCATGTCTGGATTGATTTGACAGAAAGAGCTGGAATGGAAAATGGTATTAGGTTCTATTTTAATTTTGGATTGTTTAAATAGGATAGGATGCAACGCAATGTAATTTTATTCCAGCTACATTGTACGATGGTGACAATAAAAAATCTAACAAGGACTGGTGCCTGAGTTCGTTTGAGCTGGAATCTGTGAGATGGAAACAAAACTCAAATATTTTGCAAATAGGTACATGATTCAATCCAAACATCAAGCTGTGAGACATTATAGTTTCTCCCGGGCTTATACCACCTGAAATAAAATTTAAGGGTTAGTAATTAATAGTGATTGTTGTTTTGTTGCTTCAATGATTACCACTATAACAACAAAAATACACCTGACGCAACAACAACACGGCAACATAAAATATAAATTTTGAGTTTTATATAAATTTCTTAAATGAATAAAACAAAAAAAAATTAACAAAACTCACCTGACGCAAAGAAGAAGAAGAAGAAGAAGAAGAAGAAGAAGAAGAAGAAGAAGAAGAAGAAGAAGAGGTGTGCGCAAAGTTATTTAAAAAGAGGTGATAGTGGGAGTAATCAGTATTGGAAGTTGAAAATATTGGAAGTTGAAAATACAAAGTGGATGGAAATGCATAAGAATATATTAATGCAGTGACAGTGGGAATGAGAAGTTTAATAATTTTTTTGAATAAAAAGATAGTGGGAATTGAAGTACTTACCTACTTTGGGTAACTTACTCGATGGATAACTCCTCTTGTGTACATAACTCCTACTACATTTACAACTCCTATTGATGATAGCTCCTACTCAATGGATAACTCCATTCTCTCCACTTATTGCACGGGAGTTTTCTACTTTCTGATGGCACATTGAAGCGGCGGGAAAAATCGTGGGCATTAAGGCTGACAATGAATCGAATCAACTCGAAAAAAGTTCGAGACTCGATTTGATAATTAATTCGTTAAACAGATTTTTAAATAACACGTTTGACCATCAGTCATTCACTTACTAACCCCTCCCTTCTACTACTTTTATTGTTTCATTTCATTTTACTAGTACTAGTAGTACATTTTTATTTCATTTTAATTGGAAAAAGCTTATAAATATAATCATTACCACTTCACCAACACACACTTCCCAACTCTCTTCACTCAACATACTTTAATTTTTTCTCTTTGTTGCTAGCTCTCTATTCATATATATATATATATATATATATATATATATATATATATATATATATATATATATATATATATATATATATATATATATATATATAATTATATATTTTAGACTAAAAAAATATCCAAACTGAAATGACTTTTTTAATGCAAATTGAGCAAAAAAATATTTGTAATGGGTGTAAAAACCGGATGATGTTAAATATTTGTAATTAAAAAAAAATAGTTATTTCGGTTTGGATTGTGCGTGTATTTTCAAGGGCTAAACGCATAATAAAACCTTCATAAATAATTAAATATATAATTATTTAGCCTATGACAACGCGCGGTTGATGGGAATAGATAATGCACCGTGCGTTTCCTTTGTATATATATAATTAAATATATTTTAGACTATATAATTTTATTTTTTGTTATCAATTTTCCAAAAGCAAATTAATATTTTTTAGACTAAGAAAATATCCAAACTGAAATGACTTTTTTAATGCAAATTGAGCAAACAATAACACTTTTATTTCATTGGAGTGATAAAGAGAGAAAGAAAAGGAAGCGAATGAACTTGGGTCCAATTTTTTTTTCTGTGATGTTTATTTCAGCGGTAACTTGGAAGGCTAATCAACAATCGGTTGTGGCCTTGTCGATAACTCAAGCGGAATATATTGCACTTGTTGAAGGAGTGAAAGAAGCCATATGGTTGAAGGGTATGATTGGAGAAATGGGGATTGGTCAAGGTTGTGTGAAGATACATTGTGATAGCCAAAGTGTCATTCATTTGGCAAACCATAAAGTGTATCATGAGAGGACGAAGCACATTGACATCCGGTTACACTTTGTGAGAGACATGATTGAGACAAACAACACAATCATTTTGATAACTCAACTTATAGAAGCATGGATTGGAGTTTAAATATGAACTTGCTTCAATAAATTAAGATATTAAGGGATCACAAGTTTATATATATATATATATATATATATATATATATATATATATATATATATATATATATATATATATGACTTTAATGGATATGCACAGTCGTTGTAAATTAATTTTACACGAACAATCAATGAAAATGATGTAATCTTCCATATCACATCAAGAATGTGGGATAAAATGGGGTGACGTGGCGGAAATCATGGTGGTGATTGGTTGAATGTGTAATATTTTTCTACTCTGTCTGCTTATATCCATTAAATCCTATATATATATATATATATAGGAGAGAGATCAAATTATTAACTTTTAGATCAATAAATTTCATCGCATGCAAAAGGTCAATAACAAAGTATTGAAGCAAAATCAACAAACTCGGCAATATATTAAAAAAAAATAAAAAAAAGGACTTGACCTAACTGTTGCATTGCTCTTTGCCACGGTGCAGAGTATCAACTTCCTTATTCATGTATAATAACAGCAATTTGCATGTTCTTTTTAATAATTAATTAATCAACTAACGATGCAATGTTTTGATTGAGACTTGGTCTCTTTTGACTTGAGAACCTATGTTGTTATTTTAATACATCATGGTGTTCTCACATTATTATATTAATTTATAATGTTTGATCAATCATGTATAAGTAGAGTTTCTTAGTAACATAACTTTGCATCAACCAACAATTCATTTCCTCTTTTGTACTTAATTTCTCTCATCATTTATTAACTAACTATACACATTCTCATCTCACAAATTAACAATATGTTTCTCATTGTCTTAACTTGTGTCACAATCTATCTTTTTCTTCGTTCATTCTTAGCAATCATCAAAAAACCAAACTATAACCTTCCACCAGGACCTTCTCCTCTTCCCATCATAGGGAACCTTCTAGAATTAGGTGAAAAGCCTCACAAATCATTGGCAAAACTTGCAAAGATTCATGGTCCTATAATGAGTCTCAAGCTTGGTCAAGTAACCACTATTGCCATCTCCTCAGCAGATATGGCAAAAGAAGTTCTTCTAACCAATGATCAGTTCTTGTCAAACAGACCTATTCCCCAATCTGTGTCGGTTCTCAACCACGAGCACTTTAGTCTTGCATTCATACCAGTTTCACCTCTTTGGAAGGAATTGAGAAAAATATGCAACACTCAATTATTTTCTCACAAGACTCTTGATGCCAGCCAATACGTTAGGCGCAACAAAATGCAGCAGCTCCTTGCTGATATCGATCAAAGCAGTCAAATCGGTGAAGCAGTAGATATTGGAACAGCGGTTTTCAAGACTACCATAAATCTGTTATCAAACACTATTTTCTCAGTGGATTTGATTCAGTCTAATGGTGAAGCCGGCGAGTTCAAGGACTTGGTGACTAATATTACAAAACTTGTTGGCTCACCAAATGTGGCTGATTTTTTCCCTATATTGAAGATGGTTGATCCGCAAGGCGTCAAAAGAAAACAAGCAAAGAATGTAAAGAAAGTGTTGGACATCTTTGAAGACTTGGTTAACCAACGTTTGAAGACGAGGGAAGGCTCATGTTTAGACACCAACAAAGACATGTTAGATGCCATGCTCAACATTTCTAAGGATAATGAGTTTATGGACAAAAATATGATCCTACATCTAGCACATGTATGTATACATATTCTCTTCTTTTTTCCTAGTTCTTTTTTTAATCATTCCAAATTAATTGTGATCAGGCTAAACTTAAACTCATGTGTCATGTGAATTATGATTTACAGGATCTATTTGTTGCGGGAACAGATACAACAGCATCTACTCTCGAATGGGCTATGACAGAGGTTGTCTGCAACCCAGAAATTATGCTGAAGGCCAAAAGAGAGTTAGAGCAAATGATTGGTAGTGGTGTCCCAATTGAGGAGTCAGATATCATTAAGCTCCCATACTTACAAGCAATCATAAAAGAGACACTTCGGTTGCACCCGCCGGTGCCATTTTTACTACCACGAAAAGCTGATAGGAATGTTGACATAGGTGGCTACACTATCCCGAAGGATGCACAAGTGCTAGTTAACGTGTGGAATATTGGCAGAGATCCCACTATATGGGTGAATCCAACTTTGTTCTCACCAGAAAGGTTCTTGGGGTCAGACATTGATGTCAAAGGCCGGAATTTTGAGCTTGCACCATTTGGTAGCGGACGACGAATATGCCCTGGCTTACAACTAGCTAATAGGATGCTGCTACTAATGTTGGGGTCACTTGTCAACTCCTTCGATTGGAAGCTTGAAGGTGACATGAAACCAAAAGATATGGACATGGATGATAAATTTGGCATTACCTTACAAAAGGCACAACCCCTTCGAGTTGTTCCTATAAGAATAAGCAAATAAAGTTTCAAGCAATTTGTATGTGTAATACATTAGATAATCCTTTTTCGTTTTTCTGTCAAAATATTTTAATTTCTTTATCACTTCCTTACCTTGTTTTCAATGAGGTGTAGGAATTGATCAGTCAAAATAGTTGTATTCCTGTGTAAAATTTTACTGCTGTAAACTTGTTCATACAATACAAAATTGTTGATAAATATAAATAAAAATGGTATACTTTATCAGTAGAAAATGTTATTGTATTGTAATCATAAATACTAAGAAGGAATCCTGTGTCTATCATCAATGATTCATTCCTGTCATGCTTAGAGAGAAAATGTGGTAGCTAGTTTGTTTCACTTTCTGCATAAAACATCCTGTGTATAAAGGGTTTCTCTTTATTTTCATAAATCACTTTGGGATCGACCTGATGCTTTTCAGGTTTGATTCTCAGTAGTATAAAAACCTTGTAAAATATCTGTAAACATTTTTTAATTCAATTTATATAGTAAAGAGTTTTACATGTCATTACCAAAAGCATTAGAATTTTATCATAATTATTTCTAAAGGCAAACATATGAATTTTGTATTGCGTTGACAATGTAAAACTGTAGAATTTTTTGACAATGGATGAAGTAAATATGCATTATTAAGTTTTTGACGCTTAAAAATTCATATTTAATTCACCTTTTATTAAAAAAAATTAATATGACAATATACTCAATCAATATAATTCTAATTTTCTTTCAAGTTTACAATATAGAACATGCAACGATTGTTGCCAAAAATAAAAATGCAACGACTCTTATCAGAAAAAGTAAAGATGACCCAAAACAATATAACACTACCCTCTTTCTAGCTACTTAATTTGAGAGGAACAATTCGAAGGGGTTGAGCCTTTTGGAGAGTAATTCCAAATTTATCATCCATGTCCATATCTTCTGGTTTCATGCCACCTTCAAGCACCCAATCAAATGAGTTAACCAATGAACCCAACATTAATAATAACATCCTATTAGCCAATTGCAAACCAGGGCAAATTCTCCTCCCACCACCAAATGGGACAAGCTCAAAATCTCTTCCTTTGACATCAATATCAGACCCCAGAAACCTTTCTGGAGAGAACAAAGTTGGATTCTCCCACAAGGTTGGATCTCTACAAATAGTCCATACATTAACCAGCACTTGTGCATCTTTAGGAATAGTGTAACCACCTATCTCAACATCTCTCTCTGCTTTTCGTGGCAGTAAAAATGGAACCGGCGGGTGCTTTCGAAATGTTTCTTTTATTATTGCATGTAAGTATGGGAGCTTAGAGATATTAGACTCTTCAAGCGGAACACCGAAACCAATTGTTTGTTCCAACTCTTTCTTGGCTTTTTGCATAGTTTCTGGATTGCGGATAAGCTCTGTCATTGCCCATTCTAATGTAGATGTTGTTGTATCTGTTCCCGCGACAAATATATCCTATATAGAAAAAAACACAATTCACATTGGTTAAGTCAACCTTTGAATATAATGGATCATAAATTCATAGTTAAGATTTAAAAGTAATATCAGAATGAAACTAGGAAGGAGAGGGAGAATAAATATTATACATACATGTGATAGATGTTGGATCATATTTTTGTCCATAAACTCATTATCCTTAGAAATGTTGAGCATGGCATCTAACATGTCTTTGTTGGTGTCTACACATGTACCTCCCCTCGTCTTCAAACGTTGGTTAATCAAATCTCCAAATATGTCTAACACTTTTCTTACATTCTTTGTTTGTCTTCTTTTTAAGCCTTGTGGGTCAAGCATCTTCAATGCAGAAAAAAAATCAGCCACATTTGGTGTTCCAGCAAGTTTGGTTATATTTGTCACCACATCTTTAAACTCTTCTGCTGCACCATTAGAGTGAATCAAATCCATAGAAAAAATGGTGTTTGATAATAAATTAATAGTAGTCTTGAACACTATTGTTCCGATGTCTATTGCTTCACCAATTTGACTACTTTGATGGATATCGTTGAGAAGCTGTTGAATTTTGTCACGCCTAACCTCTTGGCTGGAATCAAGACTCTTGTGAGAAAGTAATTGAGTGTTGCATATTTTTCTCAATTCCTTCCAAAGAGGTGAAATGGGCATGAATGCGAGACTATATTGTTCGTGGTTGACAACCGACACAGTTTGAGGTATGTTTCTGTTTGACAAGAACTTGTCATTGGTTAGGAGAACCTCTTTGGCCATTGTTGCCGAGGATATTACAATAGTGGTTATTTGGCCAAACTTGAGACTCATTAAAGGGCCATGAATTTTGGCAAGTTTGGCTAATGAGTTGTGAGGCTTTTGTCCTAATGCAAGGAGGTTTCCTATGATAGGAAGAGGGGTAGGTCCTGGTGGAAGCTTATAGTTTGGTTTTGTTATCCATGTAAGTAGTAAGCTAAATGTGTGAATGGATAAGTATGTCAAGAGAAGTACAATAGTACAAATTAAAACGTCCATTGTGTCTTGGATAATGATTTCAATGTTGAGTGAAATGTTAGATGACTAATGCAAATTATGGCAAGGGAAGCAGAGAAGAGACTCAAGATAGTGTTGGTTGATGTATCTCCTTTTGCTGGCAACTCAATTTATACATATATGATTCCTCAAACATAAGTTGAATTAGTAGTACAGTAGTATAATAATCCCACTTGGCATAAAACTTCCAATGTCGGTTTAAATCCAATTGTTGTTGACAATTTTCAAGAAAAATACATACATATATGTACATGGACTGAGTCTTCCAACATAGAACCGAAACCACTTCGCCAAATTAAGTCATAGAATCATAAATTAAAATTAATATTGTGTTTAAATTTATAATAGTCACCAAAATAACGTACTTGGCTTTTCTCAAGAGTGTCATGTGTATTGTTTTTGTCAAAAAGAGTGGTCGTGTGTTAGACTTTAAGTTATAGTATATTTTACTTTATAGACTAAATTAAAGTTTAGGATTTTACAATCACTTTTCCTTTTTATTGTAAAATCAATTATTTGTCAATAAATTCTAGCTCAACCTGTAAAAATAACAAAATTATTATGTTGGACGTCATGACCGGGGTTCCAACACTACTCATCTTCTTATATGAGTTTCAAATGACGATTGTCATTTTATTTATCTACAAAAATAAAAATCAATTATTTTAATAAAAATGGTATACATACACTTGCGGTTTAGCGGTAACTAAGCTCCGTCAGAGAACCTGTAAAGTACATAATGTGAGTTCTTTCCTCTCAATTAATTTTTTTTAGTTTTACTTTTGCCTCTGTACTCCATTTCTCACGCACCCTACAAAATTACCAAAATACTCATGTCCGCTACTTAAGTAGCGGATTCTACGTTTAAAATCTAAATAATTTCATGTTAGGAGGGTGTTTTTTTGTCCGCTACTTAAGTAGCAGATGTTATATAAATGAGAATTTTTCATGTAGGGTATTTTTTTTCTCGAATTTCGTATTTTTATAACGTCCACAAGTAGCGGACAAAAATTTCATGTAAGGTGTTTTCATGTAGGGTATTTTTTTCAAAAATTACTCATTCTTACAATGTCTGCTACTTAAGTAGTGGAAGGGTAAAATGGGAACCCTGTAGGATGGAAAAAGTAAAATTCATTTTTTTTATACGTAAAAGGTCCAATATCCTCACCACTTGAACCAATTCATTTTTGAATTTCTCATATTTAACATAGTTATAGAAATTATATTTTTCAATAATTACTTTTATATGATATTTTTTCTTTAACCAATATCTTTAGAATATTTAGTATATAAACAAGTTATATTTAAAACTTAGTTCACGAATATGATCTTTGTGAATAAGTTCAACTTGTGACTTTAACCATTTTTTTTACTCAAAGGTACACTTAAACTAGAGATTAATTTTTTTGTAGATTATAGTTTAAACATTTTTGTGTAAGCTATTATTGACTAATATTAAAGTGGGTTCCCCCCAAACCCCAAAAAGTAAAACAAGTCTTTATTTTGGTCAAGAAGGTGACCAAAAAAAAAAAAGGAAAGAAAGGAGAAGGATCTATGTAACATTGTAACGTAGTTCGTGCACTGTGACACGGTCTTGTTATTTTCTTGAACCTATTTTTTAATATGCATGATCGATTATGACTGGTTATGGCAATTGACCTGGTCCACAAATATTCTCCATCCATGTTACACAAACATTTTCTTGAATCTTTGTGAATTTTTTTTACAAACATCATGTATATCAACTGATTAATTTAACCAAATCACAAATATTTATTCCTAGGTAGTATCAGTTTTTCCTTGGACTCTTCCTAGTTCCGACCGTCCTCTTATGATGACTGAGCCAATGTCTGTGGTTAGTAATTTACAAATAATGAGCTTCTTGTTCCATATCAAAGACACATATGTCTATGATTGACCAAGTCTTTTATTATTTGGCCTAAAGACATATTCAAGACTCAAGATATATGGGTTTGGAGAGTTTACACTTACAGGTTGAAAATGTAACCGGCCGTTTGTAGGTTGAAAATGCTTCTTCTCAGATGAATTGAAGAGTTTATTTAATTGGAATTAGTATTATAATAACTATTAGTAAGACTATGTTTAGTCATATCACACGTTTTATCAGTAAGGCCCTGAATCAGTTCTACTGTTTTATTGTGAAGTTTGTAAGACAAATATGTGCAAAACTAATTTCCCCACCATTCCTCAAAAGTTAATTTGGTGTAAAATGGTAATGTATCTAGAGTTGAGTTTAGTAGGAATGGATAGAGAACAACCTCAATTGTTTTATCACATTGAACCATAAGTCGACTGACTTCTTAACAACGTAAATAAAGTACCTATCTACCGCAATTGCGACATACCGATCACTCTGTTTCTTAAACAATTTATTCTCGCATTCTGCCATCAATAATAACAAAATAAATTATAAATCATAATTTAAAGATTTTCTCGACATGCCTTGAATGTGTTATGAACACTAGTACCAAAATAAACTAAAAATTAAAAGTAAAAACATTGATATCCACATAAACCATCATGCTTTATGAAATATACCTGCTAACACAGCCCTGGGTGATTACGTGTCCATTCCTCTCCACAAAGATAGCAAAACTCACATAAGCACCTGCAAACAAACAATTCCATTCACCAATTCAAATTTAAAATTACCCTATTGATGAGAAACTCAACTATTGCATGATCATAGTATGTTTAAACAGCAGACAATTTTTAGTTCATTGATTTAATTTTTGTTATGTTTCCAGAAAAATTGACTAACCTACAGGTCATATGAAAACAATCGTCGTATATTTGAATATAGAACTTGCATTTGAGACTTATTTCCCATTTTTTCTGATTAGCAAGCTCACTAAGAAGAAGATCTTCATCCACATTCAATTTCTGAAACCCCTCGCAAGCAACCCCATGATGCCAAGGAACATGACACCTTGCACAAAACAGTCTGACAAAAAGGGCACTAAGATTCCCTGATAATATTATGTTTTTCTCCTTCATTCTCATCAAGGAACATTGAAGAACAATACTTAAAGGGGCAGTAGAATTTAGGAACATTAATAAAAAGAGCTTCGCGAAAGCATCATTCCACTTATCAATTAGCTCTTTGGGAAGCAATGCTCTGCAAGATTCAAACTCCAACAGTTATCTTGTCTTGGATTTTTATTGCCACTAGTTTGATGACACATTCAGAACAAAAGGAATGGTAACGTAGTTGATTCTTAAACATCTCCTCATTCCATTTTTGCTTCTACACAAATCTCCCAAATGATGATTGAAGACGATTCATCATCTTCTTCGGCTGTGAACTTTATCTTCTCTGTTTTTGATGAAGATGCTAGGCACAACAATGGCGTGTAGGTAAACGATGAGGGGTTTTGATGGGAAGTAGTGGTTACAGAGGCCATTAAGGTTTCTTGGAACAGTAATGCATCAGCGTACTTGTGATCAGAGACATGGACAAGGTCATTTTCATCATCAGACAAGACAGAGAAGTAGAAGTCGTCTATGATGTTGACAAGACTGAGGAATGAGGATGATGCTTGTTGCGCCATTGGTGTTTGTGTGTGTTTATGGCTCACGAACGAGTTTGTAACATGAAAGCTTTGTGAAGAAGCTGCTGTCGTTAACAAAAAGGAGTATTACCAATAGTCTTTACAAGAGCAACAACCATCCTTAAAGCGATGAAAACGATGATTATCTCTCACAATAATTTCTCTTCCAACAATTCTTGAGATGAACTTAAGGGCACTATGGCAATCTCCACAAATCCTAAGATTTTTTGTGATCCTTATAGGCACTCCTTGAGGAAGAGCTATGAGGCCAAAAGCAAGAGCAATCTTCTCACTGTGGTACCAAACTTCTGAAGCTTTTTCTTCATCTTCTAAATCAAAGAGCGATAGATTTGTATCGGGAACATACCCTGCCTCTTTCATCCCCCCTCTGAGCTTACCTAGCATAGCCTGAATTTCAAAGTTCATTTCATGAGAGCTATCCTTTGCTTGGAAAACATGGATTCTGTTCTTTACAGCAATCCAACTATATCCAACATTTTTCTTAATACCAATGTCTTTCATTTCCTTCCTGACAACAGTTGCTTCTTCCCATCTGCATTTAACAATTAAAGGATGACCATAAGAGCTATAATAATGTTTTGAATAATACGAAAGTGACAGCATCACTTTAGTTTCTACTCATTATGTTAGCAAGTATAGAAAAATTAAAAGGAAAAAAAGGAAGAAAGCTACCAAAGAAAACTATCAATGCATCCAACTCGTCAAGGCCATTCAAGAAGGAAAACTAGTTAGCGTGGTTTAAAATTAATACCTGCCAGCAGACGCGAGCATATTAGAAAGTACTACATGGTTGCCAGAGTCTACATGATCAAGCTCAAATAACTTTTCGGCTGCAATTTTTCCCAATTTAGTTTTCCCATGCATCTTACAAGCCCCGAGTAGAGCCCCCCAAACTGAAATAGTGGGTGGAATTGGCATATTTTTAATAAATTCATATGCGCGATCTACCAATCCAGATCTCCCTAGAAGGTCGACAACACAAGCATAATGCTCAGCACCTGGTTCAATTCCATAGCTCAATCTCATTGTTTCAAATATCTGCAAGCCTGTCTCCACTTCCCCGGCTCTACTACATGCTGATAATACAGAAACCAGTGTCACATAACTCGGTGCAATACCACGGCTGCCCAATGTCATCTCATCAAACAGACGCAAAGCCATGTTAACGTCACCTTGATGTGCGTATCCACCTATCATTGCATTCCATGTGACTAGGTTCCTTTCAGGCATTTCGCCAAAAACTTGTTCAGCATTCTCTATACTGCCACATTTCCCATACAAGTCAACAAGTGCACTCCCTACAAATATATTCTCCTCAACACATGCTTTGACAGCAAGAGCATGAATTGACCTGCCCAATTCAAGGCCTCCAAGCTCAGCACAAGCACTGAGCACACTAGATATCATGAAATCCGTTGGCTCAACTTCTCTCCTTGCCTGCAAGAAAACCATACAAGCCCTCTCTTCCTCATGGTTTTGCACAAGAGCAGCAAGCATAGAGCACCACGAAACAACATTCCTCCTCCGGCCAATTCTACTAAAAACCATTTCAGAAGATACAACGTCCCCACATTTTCCATAGAAATCAATAAGCCCATTGGCAACAGAAACATCCTCTTTGTATCCACACCGAACTATAAACGAATGTAACTGACGCCCGAGATTCAATCTCAACATGTCAACACAGGCATTCAGAAACGCACAAAACGTAATGGAATTCGGCTTTCCATGAACACAAAGAAACTCCTTAAACGCCAAAATTGCATCCACAGACCGCCGATCTTGAACTGCATTAGAAATATAAGCATTCCAAGTGGCCAAGTTTCTGTGAGGCATTTCATCAAACATGTTACAAGCATCAACACGAAGTCCAGTTTTACAATACATATCAAAAGCACTACACCCAACAAACACATCATATATTAAGCCATCCTTTAAAGCAAGAGAATGAAGTTGTTTACCAGTGATGGGCATCTTCAAAGAAGCTGAAGCTTTGAAAACACAAGGGTACGTGAAGTCATTAGGATGAACAGAGCAACGACGCATGTTTGTGAAATGGGTTATAGCTGCGAGAAAACGATGGTTATGAATGCAACCAGAGATGAGTGAGGTCCAAGTAACAACGGTGGGAAGGTGAGTGAGTGAGAGAACGTGTTGAGCTGAGTTAAGAAGGTCGAGTTTGGAGTACATGATGACGAGGTGGTTGGAGAGGAAAGATGGGAATGGGGTTTGATGTGTGCGAATGATGTATGCATGGACAGCACGACCTAAGATGGAACAATGAGTTGAAACAGCTGATTCGAGTAAACTTGCTAGCAGGTTTTGAGGAAGTAAATTCATTGTTTTTTTTATAATGTTAAGGTAAAATTGTGCATGCGATAATGAGTTTATTCAGCTAGATCATTGGTTTGCCAAGATAAGTCATTTGAGTTCAGAAGAATGGCAGAGATTATTCGGGTTTCTACGCACCAAGCTGGGCAAGTCTAAGTCTAGGGCTGAGCATTGGTCGGGATTGGTCTCGTTCAGGCCGAAAATCATCAAATCCATTAAAACTGTAATTTTAATTTGTACCAATTCCGACCATTTATATTTTCGATTTGTTCAAGTGTCGAATTATATGGATGACGGGTATAACTATTCGGCTTTATTTTAGCTTTTCTTCTCTTTTAAGTCAAAAGTTGGACCAAACATAATTTACATAAGCTTTAGACATAGTATGTTGTTATTCAAAAAAAAAAAATAGTATTTTGTAGTCACACACTTAAAAAAATCACATATCATATACTGTAATTTTTTTGTTTGGAGGCATTTACTGTAATTATTTAAAAAATGTATATTATATGATTTTTTTTTTCATTTCTTTTTTGTGTGTGTGATCAAAAGAGTGATCTAAACTCTTGTGGCTATGAATACATTATTCCCTTCTCAAAAGTATAAGTTCTTTATTTTTGACCTTATGCAAAATAGCTTATATAAATAGATAAGTTTTTATGTTAATTTATAAGTTTTCTTTAGTAAAAATAGTATTTTTATAAGCTATTTTTATATAAATTATCTTGATAAATTTATAAAATTATATAAAAACTTATTTATTTGCATAAGTTGTTTCGCATTTAGTTGGATCAATTTATTTTTGGTGTAAACATATTCTTAAATCTTATGGCTGTAATGGCTTATATATAATTATTTATTTATTTTTTACAGTGAGTCAATAGAATTAAACATATAACTTTATGTATATTATTTTAAATTCTACACTACCACTATACCAAACTTAGTAATTACTACCTTTATAAGTTTTTTTTTTATGGTACAGCTTATATAAGCCAATTTATTTGGTAGTAATTATTGACAATAAATTGATTTGAAATTTTAATATAGACCACTAGTCAACTGCTATAAGTAGTTCATGGTAGATTAGTAGTTCAAAAATATTTAAATTTTATTGTTTGAAAGTATAAGTTGATAATCATCTTTATTTTTATAGCTGAAATAATGACTTAATTGATATTAGTTTGATTAAAACAACGGAAAATAAAAATATGACTCGTATAGAACTGACACCAATCATGTCATTTTTTTAACTTAAAGATTAGAAGAATCGTGATTTTTTACTTTTATGAAATATTGTCGACAGTTATTGAAATTTCATATAATTTTAAAAACGGGTTCACGGTAGACTACTTATAGCATTAGCCTAAATTGATCTGAAATGTTTATTGTTAATTATTAGGCTTAAATGCAGTTTTAGCCCCCCAAGTTTCACAATTGTGCAATTTTGACACCCCAAGTTTTAATTGTGCGATTTTAACCCCTCAAGTTTCACAATTGTGCGATTCTAGCCCCTCAGGTTTCAATTGTGCAATTTTAGCCCCCCAAGTTTCACAATTGTGCAATTTTGACCCCCCAAGTTTTAATTGTGCGATTTTAACCCCTCAAGTTTCACAATTGTGCGATTCTAGCCCCTCAGGTTTCAATTGTAAAATTTTGGCCCCCCAAGTTTACCCCCTTTTGCATTTGTTAGCCCCCCATTGACATTTTTTGAATAAAAATTGATTATGTGGCATTTTAAATTATAAAAAAAATATTAAAAAAATAAAAAATATTTGTTTTTAAAGATGTATTAAAAACTTTTTTTAATAAAAGATTTAATAAGTATTGTTTTAAAAATAAATTAAAAAAATAGTTCATAAAAAAATTTGTAAATTACTTTTTATAACAAAATTATTTCATCAACTACGTATAACAAAAAAAACTTATTTTTTTTTTAAAAAATCATTTATTGACGCAAAAGGTGGTAAACTAATTTTTAATGTTAATTTGTTTAAAAAAAATATTTTTTAAAACAATTTTTATTTTAAATTTGTTTTAATTTTATTTTTAATTTTAATTTGTTTTAAAAAATTTCTTTAAAAATATTTTTAATTTTAATTTATTTTAAAAATTTTAAAATTCCACATAATCAATTTTTAGTCAAAAAAGTCAATGGGGGCTAACAAAATGCAAAAGGGGGTAAACTTGGGGGGCCAAAATTGCACAATTAAAACTTGAGGGCCAAAATCGCACAATTGTAAAATTTGAGGGGTCAAAATCGCACAATTGTGAAACTTGGGGGGCCAAAATCGCACAATTGTGAAACTTGGGGGGCCAAAACTGCATTTAAGCCTAATTATTATATATGACTAAACTTTGCCAAATGTTTCCAGAAAATAGATCTGAATTGGGTTGATTTCAGATAATCCAATTTGGCATGATTGATCTCATAATTGGACCTGATTTTCCCCTGTCATCATTTTGGCAATTACTCCTATTTTTTACTGGGAGGATCAGGATGGGTGAGTAGGTCACCACCATGTCAAATCAAATACTGCCCAAACTTAAACTTATGTGCTTTTTATTTGGACATATATATGCTTGGAAATTTTTTATGATTGAATCATTGATATGCCAATGAAGAGGATCTAATTGAATTCAAAATTATTTTCAATAAGATACTTTGTTTACTGCGGGGGTGTTATGTTAGTTATGTACTAGTAAGCTGATGTTAATTCTTGCTTAATTAAGACTTGTTTCTAATACTAGTATTAGTCTAAGTTAGTATGACATACTATATTTTGAGCTTTTTTTTTTTTGATGTAAATATTTTGAGCTTATTGTTAAATAACATTGACACATATAATAATGGTGCATGCATACGCTTAAAGACAAATAGGATCTGGTATACTTACCTAAACCAACTACCTATAATTTATAATTAAACTATTAAACTACTTTTTGTATATAAAATGATATGTGTCTATTCTTTTGTCATAGTTGTTGAAATTCTCTCTTTGGATACTCTTGTTTTGTCCCCAAAGTTTCCCTACAAAAACATTAAACAAATATCAATTATTTAGTAGTGTAAAATATCAATATCTTAATGTCATCCTTTTTATGCACATCACAAATTTTGAGTTCTTCAACCATTGTTCCTGGCTCGGGCTAACCATTTTATGGACCAACTGAGAATTTTGGACCTTCACTAGACCTTTAGAAATTTTATTTTGTAACTTTGAAGAGTCCTCTGACCTCTATTCAATTGTTTATAATTTAACTACCTTATTGATTATTTAATGAATATCTTAGAATTTTGGTTTGACCTAAATTAATATTTAAGAAAATTCATGTCGAACCTTTTCTCTTTTTCATGTGAGATTTAAATTTTTTTAGGACAACCAATGTCACGTTTAATACTATTGAATTTAGTGTGTGTGATTCGGATCAATTTTATATTAAATTTAATTCAAAATAACAAAATCTATAAACATATTTTTAGTCGTCAGATGAATTTTGAATAAACTATTTTACTATAACATCCACTAGTGGAAAAAACACTTTTTAAATCGGTTCCTGGAGGCTTTTTAAATCGGTTCCTCATCCGATTTAGTAACAGCCGACTTAGTAAGTTTTTTGTTTTTAAATCGGATATGTGTCCGATTTAAAATCATTTTTTAAATCGGGTAATCCGATGTAATTTAAAGTATTTAAATCAGGTGGCCCGATTTTGAAAAAACTCAAAAATCTTTTAAACCTTTTAAATCGTGATGACCCGATTTAAAATCCACATTTTAAATCGGTTCAACCAACTCAAAAACTTAATTTAAGTCAGTTAGCCCGATTTAAAAGCGTAAACCTTTTTTTTTTTTTTAATCGGTGATTCTCCTACAACACTATACTATTTATATATATATATATATATAAATCAATACTTCATACACAACATTCAATAAATAATATCATAAAATCAATTATCATACCACCAAATTGTAATTAATTACATTACATAATATTGATGAAATACTATTCCAAAAGTATCACAAAAACTAAATATCTCTTACTAAAACTAAACAATCTTAGGCTCCAAACAAAAGCACAAACACGCCTAAGCAAAGCTAAACAGTCTTAGGCTACGACCAAAACACGCCTAAACAATCTTAGGCTACTATACCAAAACATGCACCAAAGCTAAATATTCTTAGGCTACTACTAAAAGCATAAAGCACCAAATCCTCCTGTTACAGTGCAGCAGACACAAGATCAAAATCCTCCATATTACAAAAAGACAACTGACAAACAACTATCAAAGGGGCCTAAACACCACAAAACCATTGGTGCATAATTCTACAAAACAAAATAAAATTGTCATTTTTTACCTAATCAAATTACTTCATACAAATTCAAGAATCGAATTTGCACAACGTTCTTGAATATTTGAAACTTCGTCCTCATCAAATGGTGTCGAGTCTCCAAATACCTAAATAAATTATAAAATAATATTAGAATATTGCTCACCAAAGCTACAGATGCAAAACTAAGTCAAACCAATCAACTTACAACAAAAGCCACTTGAAATATACAATATATATAACTTTAGATGAAAACTAAGCCCAAGCTCCTGATTTTGCAGGGAATCCAAATTCAGTAGGGAGTATTTGGAATTTTATTTACTGGTGTCAGTTTTTGACTTATAAGATTTTATTACTATGAAATATATCTATCATTTTTCTAAAGCTCATAATCTTCAAGTCCTGCATTCCTGAGCAATGATTAGCTGTTTCCAATTCTTCAGGTTGCTAGAGGGTTCACTAGAGGATCATTCGAGATCAAACCATATACCGATATCAAAGAAGTGGATCAAAAACAGCAGCATCAAGATGCCATTTTGAAGGCCAGTACCAAAACAGCAGCAGCATCAAGATGCCATAATCTGGTTTCACTGTCGTAACAGGAGCGTTTTGTTGTAAAGAGCTAAACTTTCTACAAAGTGATTAACAATCACAGCTTCATTTGAGTTCCTATCAGAAGTAATAATACAAGAGTATGCATTTTTTTACACTAAGAATGAGGGAATCATTGCTTTTCTGTTTTGAGATGGGAAAAAGGGTACTTTTCACTGTAATGCTAAAATGATCATAAAGAACAGTTGCATGAGAAGAACAAGCCTTATGCTGCCAATCCATTAGCTTTGATTTTTTGTATAAGTTATTCCCTTATAATATATAGTGTTCTATTTGCATTATTCAGATGGTTTAACTAAATATATCTATAATACCCTGCTACATATCAGAACTATTATCATGTATTGATGTCTTAGTGTGTGTTTTATTTTGCGGTAATTAAAAATAATTGATTAACACAAATAACACAAATAATACCCTGCTACATATCAGAACTATTATCATGTATTGATTAACACAAATAATTAAAAATTGGGATACACACCTGATTCCATGAGTTAACAATACCGGCCGATACAATGTTCAACATATGTATCATAACATAGTAACCACTCTCATAACTGAAAGATTGTCTTTGGCACTACAATTGTGATTAAATAAATTACAGTGAGTAAATATTTATATATACAAAAACTATTATAAATTCTAAAATAAATTCTTTAAGTAATTGTTAACTTACCGTGAGAATAATGTTCCATGTTGGCTTTCTTTGTTTTCTTGAACCTTTCAACATTTTATAGCTATTTATAGCTCTACAATAATAAAATATATATTCATTATATTTTTCTTATAACACATCATAAATCACATGTATGATAAATAAATAGAATACTTACGAATCAACAATAAGAACAATATTTTTATCTGGCTTCAACCCCATTGAACATAGGAAGATTACATTTTGTTTTTTTGGCTCGATAATGAGCAATTGCCAATGATGACTACATAGGGAAACAAAAATTGAATGTGTTAACGTCAACTTCATATATATATATATATATATATATATATGATGTGATATGTGATTACGTATAATGGAGACCAATTTATTAAAAAAATACGATAACGGTCAAACACACTTACTTGTTTAAGTAAGGTACAAAAAAAAAGTCTTTCTCATTCTCAACCAGCTTATCAGTTATGTAAGACTGAGAACCAACTCGATCATTTTGTGGTTGAATGAAATTAGGATCAATGAAACCATACATGTTACTCTTGTCCAACTGAGTACAAAGTTGTTTCATATACCTAAATTCAAGAGGCAGAGGTGTTTCAATAAACAGAAGCAGCAGTAACATTTATTAAAATTTAAAATTATTCCTAACATGATTTGTATCAACTTTTATAAACAGAACAACAGTAACTACAGCAGAACAGATGAAGCAGCCGATGGATCAGCCATGTCTCTACATTAAAATATAAAATAATAACAGTTAGTCTAAATCTGAAAAAGGAATAAGAGAGAAATGTATGAGGGATATAATAAGATTAAAGAACTAAACTAATAATACCATTAAACTGATAATTTAATCCAAATACATTAATTAACATGAGAAAACATGTTCTGACGATCAAGATGCTAACTGGACCAATCTCTATTTCAGAAAACAAACTCAAACTCTATTTGTTAGAGTATCGATTTTATGTCATTTAAAAATTATCACCCAAGATATATTGGAAAAAGTATCTATATCTGACCATAAATAATTAATCCGATACATATTTTATTCAATGAACTTAAAAAGCTGTTTTTTGCTTATTAATAACCGGACGGAGTATAGTCTAATTTTGACACTTTTTCCCCATGAAATACATTCTATATATTAGAGTTACAAACAGAGTTTTATCACAAAACAAGAGAGCCATAATTCAGTTTCCAATATGATGGATCTTCAGATTCTATACTTAACATCCATATTCTCCCTTTTCATTTTTGTGTTCATAGCAAACAAAATAGTGACCAAGAAATCTAACTCAACTCCAAATTTACACCAGGTCCATTGAAGCTACCTACCATAGGAAACATACACAACCTTATAGGTTCACTTCCACATCATAAACTAAGAGACTTATCAACAAAATATGGACCTTTAATGCATCTAAAGCTTGGTGAAGTTTCAACAATTGTAGTTTCATCAGCAGAATATGCAAAAGAAGTGATGAAAAACCATGATCTTGTCTTTGCATCAAGGCCTCATATTCAAGCTTCAAAGATAATGGGATATAACTCTCTTGGTTTAGCTTTTGCACCTTATGGTGATTATTGGAGACAACTTAGGAAAATTTGTACTTTAGAGCTATTAAGTTCAAAACGTGTCCAATCTTTTCAACCAATTAGAAGTGAAGAGGTAAACAATCTAATAAAATTGATTTCTTCAAAAGAAGGATCACAAATTAATTTTACTAAAGAAATGTTTTCAACAATTTCTACAATGACTTCTAGGACAGCTTTTGGAAAAAAGTGTAAGGAAAATCAGAAATTCATATCATTGGTAAGGGAACTATTAAGATAGCTGGTGGTTTTGAGTTGGGAGATTTGTTTCCTTCTTATAAATGGCTTCAACATATATCTGGATTGAAGCCTAAGCTTGAAAAGTTACACAAAGAAGCTGATTTGATTATGCAAAATATTATTGATGAGCATAGGGAGGTTAATAAATCATGGGCTAGTAACTCATTACAATAACTTAACCAAAACATAAATTAACATAGCAGCCCCTATAAATTGGGGAAGGAATGTAACAATAACTTATTGAAAACTAAGTACAAGAAGTACTTAACAAAGTCATTACAAAAGGCATGGCCTTACAACAACAAACACGCCTAGGCTTTATAACAGAAACACCAGGAAACAAAAAACACACAGCAGGAATGAAAACAACCTGCACACCAACATACAGGACATGCAGAAGCAGGAACAAACCAACAGAACAGAACACGCCCCGCACCAAAACTCCCTTATAATTTAACCCTCATAATTTAACAATAACCTAACCAAAACAAAACAAATGACAAAACAAAAAATTTCTTTAACATATTCTGTTTAGTAGAACCAGTTTTAACTACTACACTAGCTACCATTTCTTTTGTACTTCTGGTGCATAGAAATTGACTTTAACAAAATTTTGTCTATTCATAAGTTCACACACAATATCACACACACACAAAGTTCAGATTAAAGAATGACAGAAAATATTACAAAACACAAACAAATGACAAAACAATTTGAGATTAAAGAATGAAGAAAAGACCAAAAACTAAATGGAACTTGAACTAACCTTGGACTGAGAAGAAGAGAGAAAGAGACTGTGTGTTGGTCTGAGTTCGTTGGCGCAGAGACTTTGTGTTGGTCTAAGTTCGTTCACCGTCAGCCCTATTTCGTCGGGAAGAGAGAAATCACCGAGACCACAAGCGCCAATCGCCGAAATCGCCGTCAACCCTAATTTCGTTCACCGAGACTGTGTGTTGAGACGCGGAGACAAATCTTCGTCTTTCTCGTGTGTGTGTGTGTGTTGAGACGCGGAGGATCTAGGGTTCTTACTTGTGTGTGTGTGTTCTTTTCTTTTTCTTTTTTTGACAAATTCAGTGTGTTTTTGTGAAATGATGAAAAAATGAGAGGGAAATGAAATGGGTTTCGCAGAGAAGAGAGGGAATGAATTTTTTATTTTTTTTTAATTATAAATAATTCTTTTTAAATCAGGCTAACTGATTTAATTTGTATTCACTTAAAGTTCTCCCCTCCGTGTCACAATTTTCAAGCTTTTAAATCAGGTGGATAGCATCTGATTTAAAATGTATGATTTAATAAGTGTTTTTTCCACTAGTGATCATTTGAGTTGACTTCCCTTACAAAATAAGATTTTAAAGCGAGAGATGTTATTCTTTATAAATAGTAGTGCATTTTGCGTTATCTTTTTTTGTCCATGGAATTTGAGTTTTCCTAATAGAATTCAACACAATTCATCATTTATATATATACTCACATTGTATATAAGCAATATGGTTGGATATGCAGCAAGTTAGTAGTATATAAGTGGAGTGACATAAAAGTAGAGACACCTCTGAATCTTGGAAATTAAATTCACCAAACTTTTGTTTTTCTATTTGGCCATTATTATTCACTAAGCATTGGCCATAGCTGGCTTCTTGATTAACATTTGGCAAAGTGCTAAAGAACCTTTGTCATGTTTGCCCTTTCCCTTGTCATTTATTGTTTTTTTGTACTTTGTTTCTGCTTTTGATAGATGCATTATTTTCCATGGGAGTAAAAAGCTATAGTGAAAAAGGAAGCACTGCCACCTGCAACATCAACTGCATTTTATATTCCTCTTCTTCTTTCCCATGAAATGGAAATCTCATACTCCTATGGCCTATTTTCCTTTGACCAACCCCCACTAAATTTGAGGTATATCATTGTCTCTATATGAGCTAGCTAAATAAGAGAGTATATAGGACTTGATTCTCTATCACCATTGCATGATGCATCATTGATTTATAATTATAGACCAAAATGAGAAAAAATATTTTTTTTATAAGGCGAAAAACATCTAGAAATCAAGGAACAAAGCAGGTTTCGCAGAAAAAATACTTGACCATATAGTCTTTTGGCGCCTTGAGAGAGAAATAATTGGAGAACGTGTTGTAATAGACATATGTTGGTGATATGATCTTATTTGGATTACATAAATTAATTAAACGTGTGCGATTATCTTTCTTAACAAGTGTAATTGGTCAATTTTTTTTATAATTATTGTACCTTAATGAATATTTGCTAGGCCTCATACTAGGTCAAAAAATTGTATCTCATGCTAGCCGAGTTATAACCATCAAAGGGTGTTCGGCGTATGATCCATGTACTTGGACCATCATTCTATTGTTCGAAAAAAAAACATTATAAAAAGATGATAGTAAGAAAAAGAAAAAGTCATTCATTCGACGAAAACACAAAACACCCAACCTCGAACACAACCTCGACCATGATATCATAATCCGTCCCATAACAATAATCATTCACCACCATTATACCCTACCATTGAACAACACACCAAAGCTTGGTATGAGTTTGTTTGCTAATTGTACAAGAACTCTCACTTCCCACAGTTATAGGACCACATAAACAAGACATAGCAACAACAAACACAAGGACAATAAACAAACTCTGTTTGTCACCCACCACGATCTCCACAAACAACATCATACAATAAATTCTAAGAAATTACTACAAGGAAAAATAAATAAAAACCCAAGATTAATTAGTACTACTATAATATAAGTGAAAACAAATAGGACTAGTACTTTACAATTTATAATAAAACAAAATTACAGCATTGAAACACCAAAACGTCCTTCTCCAACACACACCATTGGTTTTGCTACCTTTGTCTTTTTTGTCATCAAAATACAAACCTTGTTCCATTAGCTCAAACCCAACATCATCTCAGTGCCCAAAAAATGACAACTGAATGCTATACAAAAAAACTAATCTTAAATAAAATCCTTGTTAATGACTTTTAAAGGGGTTTTAAATAAAAGTCCGTGATTGGAATCGAGATCACAACTGAGACTAATATTAGTCACATTTGACTGCAATTCTCTGCGATATCAAATATTAAGATATCACACTAAACTATTTCGCTGTTTAAAACCTTGACATAATTATTGAAAAAAATTTAGAAAGGTTTTAAATTTAAATAAAAGTCTGCAACCGCGATATGGGCCGTGACATAATTGTTTAGGGTTTATCGTAGACACCACCCCAATTGAGACGATATCAGCCACATTTGACTGCAATTCTCTGCAATATCAAACATTGTGATACATACCGTGGCTGATATTTAAAACCTTGACATCTAAAATCTAATGCTTTTAGAGTAACCTCCTTGAGAAACTATGGGGCCTGCGTTGGCTATTGAGCTTCCGAGAAGGTGGCGATGGTGGCTGCGATGAAGAGGAGAATGATGAAGAGGAGGAGGAAGATAAAATATCAACAAGGAGGTGAGTGAAAGCCTGCACAATATATTTGTGAGTATGTGTAGGATTAAGAGCAAGATAGCATAAGAGAAGCTCATGAAGATAATCCCAATCATTAGTAACATCAAACACTTGTTGTTGAGATTGAATCATTTCCTGCATAGAACATAGGAAATCATCATAAGGGTTTACAGAGTATTTTGGTACCCTCTTCACACTACCTCCTTTTGGTATCAATGATTTGCAGGGTTGAGTGTTGTTGAGGGGAGACTCTATTTCTGTGATGGATTTGGAGCTGCCAGGGGAGGAGAAGAAGAATCTCTGAGAAGCGAAGGCGGAGGCGAAGTCCGGTGGTGGAAGTTCCGTGGTGTCGTCGAAGAAATAGTCTTCGGCTTCGTCGTGGTGGTGGTGGTGGGTGAAGGTGGTGTTGAAATGGTGGAAGGTGTAAGGTGGTGATTGTGATGGTGATGGAGTAGTAGTGTGTTGTGGATGAGATTGAGAGATAATTGTGGGGTATTTGAGCTTGAAGAAACAGAGGTATAGTTGTTTAGAGAATAGACTTGGCATCTTTGCACAATGAGTGAGTGAGAGAAAACAAAGAGAGACTTAGTGTTTGTGTTAATGCTTATATTATATAGGCACCATGGGTTAGATATTTAGATAAATGTAGTAGTTTTATTCTCCCAAACAAGTTTGTAGTAGCTAGCTTTCAACTTTTATCTTGAACAAAATTCTCATAAATTACTACTCATTCCTTGAGTTTTTATGAGAAAATGATATATGGACATCACTTTTTTGTACATTGATGCGTGGTGTTCGTGGGTCGAGTTGAATTGGTTTTAATTAGATTTGTTATTCGATCCGATCAAAATTGGGTTGGATTGAGTATAAAAGTCGTATATTTATGAGAAGTTCGAACTGACCAAATATGGTGTGAGCGGTTGAGTTGGATCAATGGATCGTTACATATACTTTTTTTAAAATATTTCCCACAAAGTATATAACTAAATGACGCTACATTTAATGAAAATTTTCAAAATTTAGACTAAATTTTATAGTTTAAAATTTAAACCTTGGAAATTACTTAACACACTTCTATAGTATCAAAATTTAAGATTTTAAAATATAAAATCTTAAACTATATTATCAAAAATAAACCTATAACTTGAACCATATCACTTTGAGTTTTAATGTCAGATTGGATTTGTACTTGAACAAGTTTGGGTAAAAGTGTGAGTTGAGTTGAATTGGGTCACCGGTTGAGCGGGCGACCCGTACTCGTGAACATCCCTAAATGAGACTTTTTTTTTAAAAAAAGCAAGTGTGATATCGGTTAATTTTATATAAAGGTGTGATTAATTCAGTTCACTAGATGGTTGATTAAATTTACAATTAAAATTATGGTTAATTCAATCGCATAAATTAATTAACTATAATTTACAATGTGAATGAAATTAATCATCAAATCAATTAAATTAACCATATTTTTATACTCTATTAACCAAGTGTTGCGGATGTATAAAAAATTGAGTGCTGGTGAAGTATTTTTTATGCTTATATAAGCACCAATATAAATCATTGAGAGAGTGCTTATAAAAACAAGCAAAAGTAATAATTGGCTCAAATATCACTCTATTTTAAATATTCCCTTTTTTTTAGGTTTCATTCACACTAGATAATTATATTCTAGAAGGTGTCAAATATTAAGGATTAATTTGAATTGACTTATTTTTAAACTTATACAAAATAATGTATACAAATAAATAGACATTTATATATTATTTCTAAGTTTGTTAAGGTATTTTATGAAATAATAACCTATAAAATTATAATTTTTATTAGTGAGAACTTGTAAATTAATATAAAAAACTTATTTATTTTCATAAGTTATTTTTTATAAGTTCAAAAATAAGTTAATTGAAACGGATCCTAAATGCAAATACCTTTTTACTGTGAGAATTCGAACATTAATTTTCTTCAATTGCAAGAACTAGAAATTCAATAATTGATGATTTGTTTAAAATGAATACCACTTAAACTTATTCATCGTTAGTTCTTATAAGTACATGTTAAAAGTTAATCTAAAATGATTATTTTGTGCTTTTTAATTACTTTTTTAGGTGAAGCGTGCGTGATAACTGACAAAGATTAAAATCCATATAAATTGCACGATGTTGATAGTAAAGTATTAATCCATTAGTATGAGACAAAAGGAAGGGATACGAGGCTATGAGCTAATAGTGTATGAGACATGAGGAGGCTAGTATTAAATTGTTAATTTTTCACATTTTTAATTTAACTTCAGTTGAATTGAATCCCAACAAAGAAATGTACCAACAAATTTTCAGTCTCTTTGAACCATATACCTATACTATAGGGTATAGTTTTTATTTTGTCCTTAGAGATATAGACTATGGTAGTTAATAAAACTCTTTTATATACAGAGACAGGGTAAGATAGTAACACGCACATGTATATATTTGGAGGAAAAATGAAAATGATCCCTAGTCCTACACACAGGACTAATAATACATGTGGGTGGTCCAGTACAGATGTAAGGGACAAATTCCTGATTCAGGGTTGGTTTGAATGCTTTATGCTATTTTAATCACACATGTATTCATTTGCATTAAAGTTTTAGTGAAATAGTTTAGGGTTTTTCTAACATTGCACATTTTATATTAAATGTATAACTTTTTTAATATATAATTGTTATTTTTCAATAAAAAATTATTATTTTTGACTACTTTAATATGTGCAATGTTGCACATATTATACAAACCCTAAATAAATTGATATGGTTAAACAACTTATTTGTTTGATAATCTTTTTCATAAGCAATTTATTTTGTCAAGTATTTGGTAAGTGTCAAAAAGTAGTTAAATTAACTATATATTGAGTTAAGGCACTTATTAATTTATTTTGCCAGTTATTTGTATGAAAATTCCCAATTTAATGTACATATTAGTTTGAATCAATTTTTACTTTGTTATGCCTAAAATCCCAACTATTTCTTATAGGTTTATGAGTTAAGAAGAAATTTGGACAAAATGAAGAAGTGAAGTTTCCACTGGCTCACTAAGCGAGAGAAAGCGATACCAAGTAAGTAGCTCCAGGCAGTTGCAGCGAGAATTAGCGAGAACCAGCAAAAGAGCCTCACTAAGCGAGAGGTAGCGATTATCAGCGAGCATGACGATCAAAAGAAAATCATTTTTATATGTTGTTACTTTAAGTTTTTAAGATAAGTTAATTGATTTTCTTTTTCAATTGTACCTTTAATTTCAATTATTATTCTTCATTTTATAGTTACGACAAATGAAATACACCAATTGTTAAGATGGATAATTGAGTAAAATCATTTTTCTTTTTCTTTCATTATCATCTTTTGTGCGACATAATCAAATATTGTAGGACTAAAGGAGTAATACTTTTGCGGAACGCGCCCTGTCTGACCGCTAGTAATAAATAATAATAATAATTTGTAGATGAAGTGACAATTATAAATTCACATACACAATTAGATTTTAAATTTTGGGTGAAGTTCAACCTAGTAATACCAATATTGCTAGTTGATTAGGCTTATTGATGAGAAAGAATTATGTCATCTATTGTAATTGTATTCAAGCAACTCACAAAATTAATCTCTTCAATTTATGCAAAAATCACATGGCAAGGCATGTCAGGTATATATGCAAACTCACTTGATGGTTGTCAGAATAACGGTTGAAAGGTCTTAATTGATAGTAAATGTCAATAATTTTGATTTCTATGTTACAAAAGGGCTCTCTTATGAGGCCGTTGGGCAGGAGGGCGTGATGTTGGGTCAACGTCATATTGGGCCAAGCTCGACATTTAAGTGGGCTGAGTTCGACATGGAGTTGGGCTTTGGCCCAGTTCAGAACGGTTAATATATCAGAATCACGGTCCACCGTAATATCAAACATACGCTACAGAGTGTAGCTTTTAAAAAATCAGAATATATGCGTCAAAAAAGCATACTAGGTCACAGTAAGTATAAATATATTCACTGTAATACCAAACATAGTCTCAGAGTGGGATTCTGGCGACTAAAATGCGTCTCCTTTAAAAATTTGTTAGGGAGTGATTCTCCCTTTGTCGCCTGCAGCTGTCCTATCCCATGTGAAAGTGAGTGTCCTTCTTTCATCATGTGAATGCATCATAATCTTTGTCCTTCCCATTTTCTTCTTTTAACAAGCTAAGCTACTATATATGATATAGTAACTCTTCAACACGGGGTCCGCTCTGAGCTGTTTGGCTCTGTTCATGATTCTCATTTTTGTGGTCTTGTTTTAACTTGCATGTCAGGTTCCGAAATTCACTGTACATCACAGCTTCTAATTATAATTAACTCACTGATATTGATATATGTTCTTAAAATGTTGGATATATGATTGAGTTGAGATTGAGAATCTGTGATTTGACCACCAATGACCATATGCTTCTTCTCAATTCTTTTTAGAGTTATATGTTATTTTAACATCAAAATATAGACATCGTATGATTTATTTCAATTTATCTTTTACGTTTTATTTTCTATAACACATACACTTTAAAAAATACATATAAACTAGATGACACTGTATTTATAGCATTTAAGTCTTTGATTCTATGGTGATAAATATTGATTTATCAAAATT
Source organism: Trifolium repens (assembly GCA_030408175.1). Taxonomy (NCBI): domain Eukaryota; kingdom Viridiplantae; phylum Streptophyta; class Magnoliopsida; order Fabales; family Fabaceae; genus Trifolium; species Trifolium repens. The sequence continues at coordinate 60,386,462 of CP125837.1, read as the reverse complement.
GATATTATTTATAGTGAGTTTTAAGGTAACATATGATTTATGTAGGATATGTTCATGTTAGAGTGAATTGAACAATAAATTTAATTGAATGTAAAAATCATGTTTAGAGGCAAAAGTTACAAATTTTAATTGTAGTTTTAATTTAGATTCAATTATAAAAATAAAATTAATTCTAAGCAAATTAAACATATGAAAATCAATTTTAAATCTTTAGAATCACTCATGTCTCAACAAGAAGTGACTGGTTCTAGCAAGAACATATGTAGTTAGTACATGTTGATAGTGACCAAGAAAACACTTCAAAGGTTGTAGGAAACAATCAGGTATAGCTTACACTCGACTCAAGTACACTTGCAATTGCAATTTTAATTATGTGTCTTTATCTTTCATGTCTTACAAATTTTAAGTTTGGAAATAATTCCAGAAATACTCAGAAGCATTCCTTCTTTCTTGATATAGACATTTGCAATGCATAATAGGGGGACAGCATCAGAAGATGAAAGATATATCTAAGAGGGAGTTGAAAATTGAAAGCTGCAAAGTAGGATCCAAGCTTCATGGTTCAAATAAATTTCTGCTTGAAACTGATTCTGCATAAGTTTTTTGAACACAATAGTCCCACATCGTTGGTTCAATAAAGCAAGTGAGTGGATGTGAGATATAAAAGTAGCAGCTAGCATGTATTACAACTCATACCTTTCTCGGCCTTTTGGCTAAGATCAAGTGTAGTATCTGTTCTTATCAGTTTAATATCTGATATGTGACCTATTAGGTCACACGATATTAAATTACTTTTTTTAGGGGGAGTTGCCACCACAATAGCTTGCTATTGGGCTTCTCATGTGTCGCTAATGCGTTGCACTATTGCATTGGCTAGGCGCACCCCACCAATCCAAGTTTTAACTTTTTCTTTTTGGCTTTGATTGTATTCTTACTTTTCTACTGGTCCTAACCGTAAATTGATTTAAGCTATCACGGTCTCTTATTTTTCAATATATCCTATGTTTTTTATGATAAAAACATTGATGAGTTTGGAAAATAGAAAGACCAGCATCATTCCACTCTCTTGCTCTATTCACTTTCTCTACTTATAGGTTTTATTGCAAACTAATAATACTTCAATTTTTTGCCTAGGTGAATATTTAAGATTAGTGCAATTAAGGGTCAGATTACCACCAAATGAAAATGTATGTATCACTTGACTGTATCATCAAAAGCCATTCAAAGATATGATAACCCTTCCAAATTAGTTGTGAAATACTGTAATTCTCTTCTAAAATACAACGACTTTTTTTTTCTTCCCATTTCATTCAAATCATTTTGTCCATGAGAATGTATGTATCACTTGATTGCAAAAATAAAATAGTAAAAAGTTAAGTATTTGGTTCAACTGAGGGAATGAGAGGAATTTTATGTGCCATAATATCTTGTACTGTGACATGAAATCTTTGTTATATGTGTAAATCATATTTCAAACTCACCTAGTTTCTTTAACTCTTGACAAAGTTGAAAATGTTTATGTTTTGTTTGTCTTGCAATGAGAGATGGGAAATTGATGTAATTTGTAATACAGTTCGGCTTACATATCGCATTCAAATATTTCACTGAAAGAGTGCATGTATAAAGCCAGTGTTTGGAACAAGAGACCTTACATACAAACTAACTAGTGCCCAACATATAAAATTTAGTGGTCACTTCACTTCAGTTTTACAGTGAGACAAGTGCATACATGTAATGAATTAATTAAATTTTGACTGTAGCTAACATCACAATTTACAACATAAATTAATCACGCTCTAATTTTTCCCTTAACAATAATTCCTTCCTAATGCATACTAATAAAAGGCGTCTGTATGTCTCAGCAAGTTTCATCCGCATTGTAGACAGGTATCTGCCATTTTTTAGTATTCTTTTTTGGGTCATCAGTAAGGCTAAGATCTGTCTCATCTTCCTTGAATGTTCTAATGAACGTTTTAGCACCCATCATTATAAGCCTCTCAATCATGAATAATTGGTAGTTATTCTCAATCACTGGATCCAACATATGGCTATAGTTTGATGAATATGCCAATCTATACCTGTAAATTTGAATCAGCAAGAGCATAAAGTCAGCATTTGATGCCAGACAAAACTTTACTTCAAAAACTACAGCATACCACCGTCGCAAATTACATAATTTCTAATAAGATTATGGTTAGATATGATCAAGTGATCATTAGCCGCAAAATCTAAAATAGCAAACCATAAACAATCTAACAAAAAACAGATAAAGGACATGATAAAATAAAACTAACAGGGAACATGACTGTAACTTAAAAACGGAAGGACACAGTGAAATGAAATATTAGCATACTACATATATGTTTCTGTTGTGAATTCGACGATAAAATCACACCAATGAAATTTGATGTGTGGAGCAAATTAACCAAGTAACCAAATAAAGCTGATAGAGATGATGAAAGTAAATAATTCAAGAACGAAGAGAAGAACACAAGATATTGTTTACCCAGTTCGGTGTTAATGAACCTACTCTGGGGGAGAGAGCAACTCTCCGTTTCCACTAGATCAACGAGTACCACTTTACACAAGAAATTCCCAATTGGGTTACAAGAATTAATCCTAATTCTACCTAAAATCCCGAATCTCTTCCCGTGGCCAAGAGACTCAATTTTACCTAGTCTACCCAAGGTGATCCCACAAGATGATCCCAAGAATGATTTGCCCAAATCCCTAGGATCCTAAGACCCTAGCCTTGTGTGGTGGCAAACCCTAATTCCCTACATCTTGTCACACTATTTGTTGCTCTCCTTATTTTTCTATGAATAAACAACCTCTATTTATAGAAAAATATATGCCTATTATTTTAAAACAAATCTTTTAAAATAAAACTAAATCTCCTATTATTTTTAAATATATCTAATATTTAAAAACAAACACAATCTAAGTCAGATATTCTTCAAAACATATTTTCCACAAAATCAGCAAACCAACACGAGCCTGCGCCCCGCGCCAGCCCGTCCGCGCCCCGCGCCAAAAACCAGAAGCCACAGGCCAAACGAGGCCTCTCCTGGCGCCTGGCGCCAACTGGCAGATGTTCTTCAGAATTTCCGACTTCTTGTAACTGAGATTTCAAGGCATATCCAACAATTCTCCACCTTGCCTTTAAATCGATGGTGATCCAATCAACCACCGTGTTGCTCTCTCCATCTTGAATCTTCTATCCAAGATCACCGGTCAAGTCCAAGTCCCACTTGAACCTCGACATAGGCACCATCCTCCACTTGTTTCCCACAAGCTGTACCTCCCCTTCATCCCTCGGAATGCCTTCCGCCCTCATGAAGATCTTGTCTCCCACTACCATAGGATGTTTGGTAGCACCCACAAGATTCACCGCACCCTCTTCAGCCTCCGAACTGGTCAAGTCCGTACCTCCTGAAGAAACGCTTGCTCCCAACTATCACCGGAATTTTAGATAGCTCAACAAGCTCCACCATACCCTCTTCAGCCCCCGGATTGTGCCTTTTCCGTCCTCCTGAAGAATCGCTTGCCTCCAATTGTCCTTGGATTTTTAGGACAACCCTACAAGCCTTCACCACCCTTCGACCCCCGGAGTGCCCTCCGTCCTCTCGAAGTATTGCTTGGCTCCGAACCAACCTTGGAATTTTAGGCGGTTCCACAAGCTGCAACATCAAACTCTCCTTGTATCCAACTACCTCCAGCAGTCTCACAAGTTACCAAGTCTGATCACTGTTGCTTTCAATTGCCTCCCTGAAGATCTTCCAAGTTTTGCACTTCTTCAGCCACAATTGAAACATAACCACAAGGTCTTCATAGTCATACCACTTTGGTGCAACAATTCCACTCTCTTCCCTACCTCTCATTAGATAGCCAAGAGCCATTGTTGAATGTTTGTCTTCCTCTAGTCCCACTAGTAACAAACTCCACCTCAATCTGAGATTCCTCCACCAAAGCCACAAACCGGTATTTCCACTATGTTCCCACCTTGTAACCTGCAAAACTGTCAAACTGCTCTGAAACAAACTTCAGGCCATTGTTAGTATCCAACAATTCCAGTTTAGTTCCAACACCTAGTAAATCTCGTTTCACTAGTCCAACTAAACCTATGTCACTAACAAGAATCAACCAAAGTTTCACAACTCAACCATATGAGAATCACCACTAGTAACAAATGCATAACCAATAGTAGACCAACTATCCATGCATCAAAGTTTAGGAACATACCTCACATCATGTAAAAGAAAACACATGATTTGTCAAACATCGTAAGACAAACCAAAACCATACCTCAAACCTTTCAAGTTTTCCCGTCTTCAAGATGAAAAAACTCCACCTTCAACTAGCTCTCGGATTTTTCACGGTATTCCTTCTTTAAACACATGTGATAGGAGCCTCCAAAGTCCATGACTTAATACTCCACCGCTTCCCAACTTTCACTAGCATCTTCGAATTCTTATAACAAAGTTGTTGTTTCAACAGTCACCCGAGTATTATTCCACCGCCTCTCCAGGCCGTGCTTCTCCCTTTAACGCCTCAACACGTTTTGAATTAACACCGCCCTCATCTTCACCTTCCACAACCCGTAGTCGTTATTCCCGGTGAACTTCTCAATATCAAACTTAGAACCCATGGTACCTGATTATCGATTTGATCCTTGCCCCACGGTGGGCGCCAATTGTTGTGAATTCGACGATAAAATCACACCAATGAAATTTGATGTGTGGAGCAAATTAACCAAGTAACCAAATAAAGCTGATAGAGATGATGAAAGTAAATAATTCAAGAACGAAGAGAAGAACACAAGATATTGTTTACCCAGTTCGGTGTTAATGAACCTACTCTGGGGGAGAGAGCAACTCTCCGTTTCCACTAGATCAACGAGTACCACTTTACACAAGAAATTCCCAATTGGGTTACAAGAATTAATCATAATTCTACCCAAAATCCCGAATCTCTTCCCGTGGCCAAGAGACTCAATTTTACCTAGTCTACCCAAGGTGATCCCACAAGATGATCCCAAGAATGATTTGCCCAAATCCCTAGGATTCTAAGACCCTAGCCTTGTGTGGTGGCAAACCCTAATTCCCTACATCTTGTCACACTATTTGTTGCTCTCCTTATTTTTCTATGAATAAACAACCTCTATTTATAGAAAAATATATGCCTATTATTTTAAAACAAATCTTTTAAAATAAAACTAAATCTCCTATTATTTTTAAATATATCTAATATTTAAAAACAAACACAATCTAAGTCAGATATTCTTCAAAACATATTTTCCACAAAATCAGCAAACCAACACGAGCCTGCGCCCCGCGCCAGCCCGTCCGCGCCCCGCGCCAAAAACCAGAAGCCACAGGCCAAACGAGGCCTCTCCTGGCGCCTGGCGCCAACTGGCAGATGTTCTTCAGAATTTCCGACTTCTTGTAACTGAGATTTCAAGGCATATCCAACAGTTTCAATTACTGCCAAACTACTGAACATGCTATCCCAACCAAATGCGAACATGAAAACAGTTACCTGACAGAAAGCGGTGAAAAAAACCCCGGAGTCCTTTCATTTGAAGCAATAAACAAGGTTCTTCCTGGTGCGACCCACTTTGCTATTCTACAAAGAATAAACTCAGCACGGGTATCCCTATCAAGGTGTGGATGCAGGGTCCTCGCCACACCAAATCTGTCCTTCCTGGTTTTTATTTTATCCCCACGACGAACATGGATGGCGTCATAATCACCAAGTAGTGCTTTAATCTGTGAGCAAGTGTTTCATAAAAAATTAAAGTGTGTAACAAAGAGAGACTGTTCAACTGTAATTCCACAGTTTTAACATGTCAAGCATATTATAATCAGAATTTTAAGTTCTGAAATGTGCAGAATAATTAGAGCAGAGTCGTCTATAGGATCAAAAGATAAATTTCTTCAATTATTTTCCAAGTTTTTATCCTTTTGGTAATTGATTCTATCTCAACTGCCAATGCAAGCTTACAGGACAACCAAAAAATCCAATAAGGAAATTGAGAATGACTCTATTGCAAGATCACTGAAAGGAAATCGAGGAATTCAAGAGCATATTACACATTTTAAGATTTTATACAATAGGTTTATTGATTTTTAAAATCTCAACCCGCTTGAACCAACCCTAACCGGTTTGGCTTGGACTGGATTTCGTGAGAAAATGTTGAAAAAACCAAACCAAACTGACTATTTAAAATTGGTTCGGATAATTTTTCTCTCCAAAAACCCAAACCAACCCATTACACACCTTGATCTCTTGCTTTATTCACTTAGTTCTTCTTACTTTCCCTGATTCTTTCCTTTACCCGTCCAAGACTGGAAAAAAAACAGGGGAAGGGGCGAGAGTGGCGGCCCATTGACCACGGCCCCAAAATTCTATAAAACCACTTCATCCAACGATGCATTAAGAGATTCATAAAACATAGGTAGACAGACTTAACGGAACAACCTCAATAAATAAAATTCTAAAAGTACATAAGAAAAGTTAAGTGCTATATAGTCAATTCCATGACCAATTGCCAACGTGCAACAAAGCTAGCTTGCAAAAAAATGCATGTTTGAAGGTTAGGTTTAACAAATCCCCTCGTTAACCTCCATATAATCTAGCAAGGGCAGATACAAGAAAGCCTTGCCCAACATTTCCCATTGAAATAACTCATTCAGGTTCTTGTTGATATAATATTCCAAATCCAATATAGAACTATAAGAGCAAAAATGTTAACCTTATAACAATCCGATTCTCGGAGAAATAGATTTAAAATCCAATATAAAATTATATTGATTCTACATGTGAATGTTAAGAACTTAAACAGATTTATGAATGAAGCAAACCTTTTCTGCGGCATCTCTTAGTTTTTTTGCAGCCATTGAGGGCAGAAACGAATATGGTAACATTATAGCACTACGGTTGTTTCGATCCTTGCATTCCATAAACCTGGAAGGTCATCATTAGCACATCAAAATTCAGAAGAATCTCTGCTCGTAGCATATAACAATTTATTATTTTATGAGCAATCATCTTTATAATAGCACGACAATGGCAGTTTTGTAAGGCATGATTCATACCTCAACTTAGCTGTGAGTTATAATACAAATAAAACATCAAAGTCAAGTACATCAGGCATATGTTAAACTCATAATTAGACATTAGTCATGACATTTCCGTTAGTTTTAAAATTAATAGCTCATACAAATCTCTCCCTATCACATCCCAGCTTCTGAAATTCTGCAAGTTCAAATTGAATTCTTATAATGAGAAAAAAAATATAGGTTAACTTGATCATTAAAACATGTTTAAACGTGGACTGCAGTTAAAAACACATTAGTACGTAAGAAAAGTGTCAAAAAGCTTCACAAAGTTCATCGTAACAGATTTTATGAAAATTCAACACCATAAAAATTTTCCTTTTAATGACAAGGATCATGATCATATTTACAGCTTCTCAAGTATCATCAAATGCACATAGAAAATTTGCAACCCACAATTTAAAACACCCCAATAACAACAATATACCCCCACTATGTTCTAGACATCATCAACCTTAATTTTCAATATAATCGAATAAAAAAGGTGCATCTAACCATACTTGAATGAAATATTTTAGAAAAAGAGAAAAAAAAAACCTACCAAGAAAGAGGGCTAGCAGTTCTGTTTATGAGCAACATATCAGAGTATTGACTGTTTTCTTTAAGCTCGAGACGACTAACTCCTGCAACGTGAGCAACTCCTCTGGCCCCAAGCTTCATGCTGGTCGATAGAACACTAAACCACTCTTTTGAATCGTCAAAAATTACAGGAACAGTCTCCGACATGAGTTCTGCATCATATAAAGAGTCCATGGCACAAGAACTTGCCGCCCACCTATAAAGGGTAAACAACGCCGGCTAAATATGTGTTTTGTTGCACAGCGGAAACTATTAAAGTTGACTTTTACTATAAATGATAAAATGTAGGTTAAAGGTTTTGCCTTCAAATATTGGCTTGAATAGTAGAAGTGATAAAAAGTAGCTTCCAAGTAAATTGTAAAACTTATACTAAATTATCATCAAAATTACTTTCATAGTAAAAAACAAAGGATTTAAAGGATATGCACTGTCAGTGTAAAACAGTTTTACACAGACATCCAATGAAAATTCACCAATTTGTAACATCACTCCACTCTTATATTATAGGAGTATGGTTATTTTGAACTACTTATATGACATGGAAGAATAGTGATTTCTTATTGGATATCAGTGTAAAACTATTTTGTAATGTACGCCATCATCTATTTAGAATGTCATCTAATTAGAACCCATCATCTTGCCATGTAGGTCTATTTTGTAACTGTCTTTTAAAAATAACTACCGCATACTTTGCTAAACTAGTTTACACTGACAGTTCATATCCTTATTTCAGTTGTGCACTAACATTCAATGAAAACTCACCAATCTGCCACATTACTCCGCTTGTAAGGGTAGTTCAAAATGGTGGTCTTTTGTCTGTGCAAAACCGTTTTACACTAACAACCTAAGTCCATTAAACTCAAAAACATGAAAAAAGAAAGAAGCTTACTGATCCTCAGAAGTAGAATTATTTGAATGATGAAGGATCCCTTTCTTATTATGTATAGGATTAATACACATCCTTGACGGCATAACAAAAGTTCTGCAATTTCAAAACCTTATGAACAAAACAAAACAAAAACCCTAGCAAAAAATAAATAAAATTTAAAAGGTATTGTTATTATACCTACGAAGATAGATTGCTTCTTCGAGAGCACACCTAAGACTGGATTCTTGGTGACCTAAACCCTCACAAGATCCACAATGTTTTCCAGGGCAATCGATTCGTGTACCCCAATACAAGTATTTTTTGTTATTGTTGTTGTTGTTGAGATTGTAAAAGTGAGTGTTGAATTGGGAATTTGAGGAATCATTTGTGAATAGAAATGAAGAGAGTAAGAATAGAAACGCTATTGCACCTAGTGTTGCGGTTAAGAGTATAATTTTGGATCTTAGTGGTTTTGGTTTCCCTTTTGAGATTCTGTTGGTAAATGCCATTGGATTGAATTGGTTTGTATATTATGAGTTTGGTGATGATGATGAACGGAAGTAGCCTTTACCGTTGTTGCTCATTCTGCAACAAAGGAGTGAATTGCAGAGATGAGATGGTGCGTGAAAATATGGTACTGACCTGTTGATAACTCGCTGTTAGAAATGTTAGTGCGATCAGATCAGAGAGTGAGGCACGGCGGCGAGATTCAGAGAGAGGGTGTGTGTGTCAGTGATGTAAATGAGAGGAGCAGAAGAGTGTTCAACTGTGGAAGAAATCCAAAGGACAAATTTTATTTTATAAAATGTAGTTAATTTTAGAAGTTGTACATATGGATTTAGGCCAGGCCTGGCCCGGCTTATTTTCCTCTTTTTTTCTTCTCCTTAAAAGTAGTAAAGAAGGAAAAAATTGTGTTTGATTTTACTTTTTTGCATTTTTTAGTTCTTTACTTTATTTCTCTAATATTTTTAAGAAGAAATAGTGTTAAATATAATTTTATACTTCTTTATTTCGTTTAAGCTAAAATAAAAAGTTAAAAATAAGCCGGGCCAAACGGGGCCTTAGTCTAGGAAGCACGGACACCTCTAGGAGGGGGCGTGTTGCGGTGTCCGACATTTGGATTACACTCACTCGTACATATTTGTTGGAATAGTCAAATAAGTTTTACAAAAAAATAAATTATTTTCTTTGTTTTGACACTCTAAAAAAGTTAAACATGTATTGAAACAATGTTATCAATAAAGAATTAAATATATTAATTTTGATTAGAATTTTTTTAATTTTTTTTAATAATAAATCGATATATAAAATCAAATTTTATCATATATATATATATAGTGGTGTCAGTGTCCTATGTTTTTAAAATTATCGGTGTCGGAGTATCCGTGTCAGAGTCTGTGCTTCGTAGGATTTAGTAATAATCTATGCACCGACGGGGTAAAACTTTTTTACACATGCATCCAATCAAAATACACCATAATGTCATTTTTCTAAATAAATTTCTAAAATATCTCTATAAATATTTACATTGTGTGATTTGATTGAATACACGTGTAAAAAATGTTTATACAGTCGGTGCATACAAATTAAATTCATAATCTATACTTTTTTTTTTACTAAATAATCTATACTATTTATCGGTGTGTAATAGGAGTACAAATATTTTTTTAAAATAGTTTAGTGATTAAAATTTCATCTCTTTGAGTATTGAGATTTGAATTTAGTCTTTAGATATTAGGCTTAAATGCACTTTTGGTCCCTCTATTTTGATATTTTTGAACTTTTGGTCCCTCTATTTTAAAACTCGACTTTTTGGTCCCCCTATTTTAAAAGTCAACATTTTTTTTAGTCCCCATCCATTTTAATGATGTGGCATTGAGTTGGCATTAATAAGTTGGAAAAACAATTTCCATGTCATTATTAATTCAATTAATCCTATTATTTAAAATCAATAAAAGAATATTCAACCTTCATCATCATCAAGAAGACACCAGATTCATGGCATCAATATCATCATGACTATGAAAATAAAAATAAAAAAATCATCACCCTATGGTATTATCAATAACACTACACATCAAAACCCTTCTAATTCTCACTCCCTCTTAAACCAAATTTTCATTCATACATTGATTAACAATAAGGTGAATAAACTATAAATTCAACAACAACGCGTGTAAATAGTAGCACCAATAGTGGCCATTCTAGAAATTGAACAACAACTCCATGAATTCAAAGATTGAGAAACACAACATCAACAACAATAAACCAGTCACAAATCAAAATTCTTCAATAAAAACCCAAAACACAATAAAATCCAGAAACTTTTAAAAGGGCTAAAAATCACAAAAGGGGTCTTAAAATTCTCAAATCAAAATTTAATCAAAATTCAATCCAATAAAGATCTGGGTTGGATGAAGACAGTGTCGTGAGATGATGAAGTGTCAATGAAGGCGGTGCTAACTTTGGATATGACAAAGATGGCGCCGAGTTTGGAGAAGATGAAGGAGACGCCGAGTTCGGAAAAGACAGAGGTGATGCGAGTTCGTAGAAGACCGAGAGGTGACAAGAGTTCGTAGAAGATGGATGCGCTGAGAGAGCACCTGCAGATCGAGGGCATATCGAGATAGATATGGGAAATCGGTTCGAGATCAAGGTTTTTGTGTTTTGTGCGTCAGAGCGAAAATGGTGGTGTTGACTGGTGAGTGAAAATGGTGGTGAAGGTGAGTGGGAAGTAGTAGAAGATTTTGAAGAAGAATGGCTAGAAAAAGAAGATGAACTGTGTTGGTGTTCATGATGATGGTGGATTTTTTTTTTGTTGATAAAGATGGAATTTTTTTATTTAATTGAATTTTAATATAAAATAAAATAAATAATAAAATTACTTAAATTAATAATGACATGGAAAGTTTTGTTTTCTATTCATCATTGCCATGTCAGCAAATTTAATGCCACATCAGTAAAATGAGAGGGGGACTAAAAAAATATGTTGACTTTTAAAATAGGAGGACCAAAAAGTTGAGTTTTAAAATAGGGGGATCAAAAGTTCAAAAATATCAAAATAGGGGGACCAAAAGTGCATTTAAGCCTAGATATTATATGTAATATTTTTATCAACTCAACTACACTTACACATTGGGTGGGATAGATAGCTCAATGAGTCAAGTTGAGCTAAGAATTAACGAGTTGGAGGTTCAGGGTTCAACAATTTCATCCGTAAATGAGACTCGAAGATGGGGAAATTTTCCTCATTTAGAGATGGAGATGATATTTTATCTCCATCCCCGCAAAAACTCAGTCCCCGAAAATTTTATTAAACTAACATTTATAAATGTATATTAAAATGCTTTATAAATTATTTTTAATTACATTTTCACAAAATATGTGTATAAATTTATGTATACATGATATTTATTCCACACAAAACTCACAATAATATTTTTTTTATTAGTTTTATAATTAAACTTTACAATGTTTTCTACAACTTATTTGATTGAAAATAATACAAATTTGATACTCTTTTTAAGGTTGATGGATCTTTGTGAAAACTGTAGAGATGCATGAGAATTGAGATGGAAATAGAGGAAGAATGCTCTCGAAAGTGAAGAATGACCACGGGAATGAGGAACATTTAGGCCCCGTTTGGTTCGGCTTATTTTCTATTTTTTTTCTTTTCCTTAAAAATAGTAAAGAAGAAAAAAATTGTGTTTGACTTCAATTTTCTTTATTTTTTACTTCTCTACTTTATTTCTTTAAAACTTTTAAGGAGAAATAGTATCAAATATAATTTTATGCTTCTCTATTTCGTTTAAGCTGAAATAAAAAATAAGTCGGGCCAAACGGGCCTTAAGATGATAGAACAAGTAGTGTAAAATATCAACCACTCAATTTCTCTTTCCCGTTGACAACCCTCCTAACAACTAAACAATTTGTCATTAAAAAAAACTCTAGTGAACCAAAACTTTTTTATAATGGAATGCAAACATTTAAGAACGACAGTTTATTTTATAGCCAGTGGGTACCTGAAAAAATGAATGAATGTATGGGTACAAGTACCTTAATACAAATTTAGCATTTATATTTAATTTCATTTTGGTATTTTAATAGTAAATACGTCAATTGATCGATTTATCAATTATACCTTTTTTTTCCACTACCAAATATCCGGTTCATTAGATTGGCTAATTTGATTCGAGAATCATTTTTGACACAAAATAGTTTCAGTCCCTCCGATCGTAGTTGTGAGGATTGAATTATAATCTTTTCTATCAAATCCAACATCAATTACCCATTAATGGTCGATCATCAATTACACCTTTTTGTCACTAAAACTAATTAATATTATATATTTGTAAAACTAAGTTTGTTTTTTTAATTCGATTAATAAATTTTGATTCAACTTCCAAGTATTCCAATTTGTTTTTTTAATTTGATTAATAAATTTGATAACTTTCAAGTATTCCCACTAGCCTTAATAAACACTCCAATTAATTGTTTATTTTTCCTCTTATCTTTAAGTGAGTTAGAGGATCCATCAAAACAAGTGAAAACCTGAGCAATTTATTAGAACACAACATACACCCAAAAAAACTATACTTAATTTTGTCTAAAAATAAAATAAAAAACTAAACTTAATTAATAAAAGCCATATGAGAAGACACAAGAAACCACTTATAAGATACAACATCACTTTTTCCGTAAAAAAGAAAGATACAACATCACTTCATAACACAAAACACAAACATATATCATTCATGAGGATTACATACATAATTTACATCACATTGGTCACATTTTCATTGAGTCTAGCAGCCGCAGCAACAGAAGCAGCTACACCACCAGGAATAGCAGTAGCATCAGGATTGTTCCTCATCTCTGCACTAGCCACCCCTGCAGCATCTTGTCTCGTCGCCGCCTTATCTGCCGGCAACTTCGCGGTTGCTCCAGACAGAACATCTCCCAGCTTAATCTTCTCCTCTTCACGAGGACAGTCTGCATTATAAGCTGCCGCCGATTGAGCCATTGAAGCTAACCCTCCCGGCGATATAACATTGCTCCCCGTAGCCCTCACCTCTGCCGCCTGAATTGCAGCGGCATCACTCTGTTCCACCGGTTTGTCACCCACTGTATACGCTGTGGCCTCCAGTGCTTCACCTATGGTTAATGCACTCTCTCGAACCGCACCGGTTCGCCCAGCCTTAACCGGAGTCGGTTCAACAATTTGTCCAACAACCTTAAAATTAAATTAATCAAAACACGTTTTAGCAGAATACGAGGTTAAAACTTATTTTTTTTTTTAAAAAAACAGAGCATTGTAACAGAGTCAGATACAGAACCTGTCCACCAACGGATTCGGTGATTATGCGTCGTCCTGGGACTTGAGTTTCAGTGACGGAGACGCCACGGTCGGCGGTGACATCTGTGACATCACGGTGACCGACGATTCCAGCTTGTTCATTCCGAGTGGCTGCGGCTTGCATGACGGAAGCTACTCCACCGGGTTGAGTATGACCCAAGATTCGGCTCTCGGCGCTCTGCATCATGGCAGCGTCTTCCGGCGTAATGGGCTTCTGTGCAAGGTCGCCGGAGACAGGTAAAACGTCGCCGTATTTGATTGGATCTTGATTGGCTTGGGGACGTTTTGGTTGTTCTTGGCTCATTTTTGTTTGGTTAGATAGAAAGGTAATGGAAATTGTGGTGAAAATTTGTATCTAGCTTCAGGATTTTGGATACTGTATTGAAGTTTGGTGCATTTGAGTGAAGAAGTATTTATAGTTGGTGATTGGAGGCGGAAAAGAGAGAGTACGTGGCAAAATGTTACACGTGGCAGCAACAGAGTGATGGCAATGGGGCGTGGCATGTTTGTTTGGAACCCACATAGCATTCGTTTGCAAAATTTATTTATTGGATCGAGACCACATAACATGGTGATTTTTCTGTTGTTTCGGTGTATAATAAAATTCTAGCTGATATTGATTATAAGATAAAGATAGTATGTCTTGGAATATTATATGACTATTTAGAGTTTTTGAGATGGTGAGAATCTTTGTTTGGTTGTTAATATATGGTAGACTTTTGACTCATTATAGAAAGAATAGAATGCATTTAGGTTTGCTTTTTTGCTGGTTTGGTAGTGATGAGATTGAGACGAAATTGGCATCAGGATTTACTACAGGATAAAATTATATAGTTTTATATTTCAGTCGTTAATTATCAGATTAGACAGTTTAAATTAATACATTTTTAAAATTATTAAAATGATTTCAATCACACAATTCTGATCGGATGTTACACTATCCTAATGTAGTAGCACAGGAAATCTTTTCTCAAGAAGTTAATACTGTTGGAGTTAGAAAAGATGGCACTTCTTGTGGGTGTGGAGGTGTTGTGAGAAATAATAGTATAGAATGGTGTGGATGCTTTGCTATAGGTTTTTTTTTTAGGGGAGGTTGTATAGTGGTGACGAAGCTTTGGGGTGTTTGAGAAGGTTTGAAATATGTATGACTATATTGAGTTTTCCACGCATGGAATGTCATATGGATTCTAAGGGTGTAGTGAATAGTTGGTTAAGAATGAAGGAGTACATTTAGAGGATAGAATATTCGTCATAGTATCAGGAGGCAAATTTGTATGCAGATGCTCTTGCAAGTATTGAATTAATGTATAGTAGAGGTTGATTCCCCCTCTTCTCCCTAACTCGATCCAAAATTTTATTAATTTATGACGAATCAATGGTAAATATGATGGAAAATAAAGCATAAACACACACTTTGAGTTCTATAATATGGAATTATGAAGAAAAGTTTTCGAGTTCTAGAACTTGACCAAAACCAAAAGTTCAGAAGAAGAAGAAAAAACACGCATGCAAACAACCAATATTTAAGCAAATATGTATTAACATGTTGTTTGGTGGTTAGAAACTTCAACAAAGGTGATGGAAAGTCGCAATGTAGGTGGTTTTAAAATTTGAGTTTTGGTATTTTGTTGAGAATTGTAAGAACTCTGGAAGAATGAGAGTGAAAATGTGGGGTTGTGTGTATTTGTCAGCCATTTAAGTTCTATAATTCGAGCATTGTAATTTTAATGTTAAGGGAAGGGGGGTGCTATAAGACATATGTTAATGGTGTTTCCACCGTTTGAGTCATAGAACTCAAAATCTAAAAAATCTAATTCATGTTCTAGAACACAAGAAGAATATTTTTGGAAATTCAGGGGGTTCGAGAAGCTTAAGGGGTGACAAAAGAAAATCCATCTTTTAAAAGCAAACTGGACTCATCTAAGCCCAAAACAAAAATTGAGTACCAATTTAAATTAGGTTTTGTTAATTGAGTTTCGTATTATTCCCATCTTCTCATATATTAAGGTTCGGCGGCCGCGAAATACCTACTTCATCGTCGCCATATTCTTGTGAAATATTGATGAAGACCATGTAGATATTCAGCCACAATGTTATATATGGAAGAAGATTATCGAGATTTGATGTAAGTATAAGAAATTAAATAGTTTGGTACTCGTCGTCTCTTGTGCATCTTGGATTGTATTTAGGAGGCGTCGTTTCCATTTTTAATTATATGAAATCTAAGCCCTTCAGGTACGAGCTTTACCCTTTATGTGATGATTGCATATACGATCTTTATACTCGGATTGTGATATTATTTTTGAATTGATATTGCGATCAACCTTGGCTAAGATCTGTTTGACATTGAGGTAACTAAATTATTATCTATTAAATTTCAAAATTATTTGTTGTGACTTGGGAGTGGATGAATTTAACTTGTTAAAATATTGATTTATTACATTGGAATATAATGTGATTGTATTATCATGTCAATGTCTGCAATATCTTTTGATATGATTGAGACCACTTTAGCCTGACCTTTGTTTATGTAAATATGATGTCCGTATATTTGATATGACTTCTTGATAGGTGTATATGTAGGTTTTTTGTGATTTGAGAAACTTCAATCTAACATAAAATATCATAGCTCCTTATGTTTTTAATTAGATACTCACATGATTTATGCCTCTACTTTGAAGAGACGACTTTTGTCGTCATGAAGTTGTAGACACTTTCCAATGTTGGTCCATGGTAGACCATAGTTTGACCAACTTTGAGAGCTAATTCTTCATTCTCCACGAAATTAGGTCCAACAATGCTATTGAGAAGTATAAAATACATTGAAACTCTTGCAATTTATGTACTATTCCGGTTTTGAATATAAACAAAAAACAATTTTCTAGATACATTGAATAAAATATGTATTTAGACAATAAAATGACCCAGATACATATTTTATAGATTCATGGAATAAAATATGTATCTGGACCATTTTATTATCTAAATACATACTTTATTCAATATATCTTGAAAATTATTTTTTGCTTATATTCAAAATCGGAGTGAATATTACTGATCTTACTTGTGATCAGAGTCGACTAAGTCCGGCAATTCCAAGTTGCTATGCCCCAAGTTCCGGTGAGTGAAAGAGGGCTGTGTATCTGCAGACACTCCGACGCTCAAGTCAATAGAGGTGAAGTGAAGGTTTTCAGAGAGTAAGATATTGTACCTGACTCCTTGCAATGAGGAGTGTATATATAATCCCCCAGCGCAGGGCTAAGGTCACTGATGGCAATAAATGCTCATCAAGTGGCTGCCGGAAAACGGTCGAAAAGCCATGATGAGCAGTTAATGTTCATCATTCCGATGTCGGCCGTTACGATACGCGTTGGTATCAAGACCGTTGGGCGATGACGACAATGACATGGATCGTCCATTAATGGGGCTTGCTCGACGGCCCAGAGGAAGGTTTTCCTCAGCTATTGGACTTCTAAGCCCAGTCCATAACTCAAGTCCACATCTCAGAGAGATTGTCCGCTTTGGGGTTGACCCATCACGGTTTTGTCCTTTGTAGAAAAGGCGCCTCGGTTGGCTTGAATTGTGTGAGTGTTGACCCATCACGGTTTTGTCCTTTGTAGAAAAGGCGCCTCGGTTGGTTTGAAAGGTGTGAGTGTTGTATATAAACTACCATTTGCCTCGAGTACCAAGCGATGTGAGACTATTTTGGTGTATTCAGAACAGAAGCCTCTCAGTCGAGGCTAAAGGGCTGAAGAGTGTCGACCCACGAGTCGTTTCCCACAGACGGCGCCATTGTTCAGATTCGACCTCAAGTACACATCTCAGAGAGATTGTCCGCTTTGGGGTTGACCCGTCACGGTTTTGTCCTTTGGGTGTTGTATATAAACTACTCTTTTCCTCGAGTACCAAACGAAGTGGGACTATTTTGGTGTATTCAGAACAATTGCGTTAAAGCATACAATGCCAGAGTAAAAGGGCACCACATGTGGAAGACCTAACTTAGGACATATCCTTTCATTAAATTATTTAAAAATAGTTCAATAAATCTACAGATTAATTTTTCATTTGATACCGGACTATTAAATTAAGGGTTAAATATGTTTTCAATCCCTCTAAATATATTTATTTTTAGCCCCTCTAAAATTTTTCTTCAAACTTTAGTTCCTCTAAATTTTCAGGTTTTAGTTTTAGTCCCTCATTTTTAACAAAAACTCATGTAGTATGTTCGAAATGATTAATTAAAATCTTAAAATACCATTAGTTTAATTATTTAACTTCTTTTGCACCAACAAAAAATTATTTAACTTTTTAATCATTAGTTTAAGAATTTAATCTTTAATTTAAAATTATAGATAAATTAACAAAAATTAAAGATTAATAGTTAAATTATTAAACTAACAATATTTTACGGAATTAATAATGATACATTTTCAAAAGATGTCATTCGGAGAATGATACGTGAACTTTTGAAAAAAAAACACGAATTAAAATTGAAAACATAAAATTTAGGGTTAAATAAGTATTTAGTCCCTCTAAATATAACAAATTTTATTTTTAGTCCCTCTAAAATTTCAATTTTCAATTTTAGTCTCTGTTTTCTTTTTTAAGTTCACGCATCATGTTGTAAATGACGTTTTTTTTAAAAATATATCATTATTAAGACCTTAAAATATTATTAGTTTGATTATTTAACTATTTAATCTTTAATTTGAAATTATAGATAAATTAACAAAAATTGATGATTAAATAGTTAAATAATTAAATTAATTGTATTTTATGATCTTAATAATAATATGTTTTCAAAAAAAGTCATTTAGAATATAATACACAAGTTTTTGTAAAAAGGAAGGGACTAAAAATAAATTATAGAGACTAAAAATGAAATTATACATATTTCGAGAGATCAAAAAGATATTTAACTCAAAAATTTAAATATAAATTAAAATTTTTTAAAAAAATTTAGATGGACAAAAAAATAAAATATTATATATAAGGATAAAAAATATATTTAACCCCTCTATAAACATGAAAGTATGAAACATTTGATCATCTCTGACCTCTGTCCGAAGCAGTTACTCTCTCACTCTCTCTTCGTTTTCAATTTCAATCTCAAATCGTTTTTCACTTTCCCTTTCCCTCCATTTTCAATTTCATCTTCTTCTCCACACTCTCCAATCTTTCTCACAACAAAAATCTTAAATCAATCAAACAAACAAAATTTCGCATCGATTCATTCATCTGCTAAACCTTCAAACCCTAGCGTTCATGGAGTCTGACGGAAACTCTGACAATGGCGGTGTCAACAAAAACTTTTCAAATCTTGCGCCGGTGGCGCCGGAAGAAGCTGGCGAAGGTTTACCTTATGCGCCGGAAAATTTTCCAAATCCCGGTGACATTTGGCGGTGGAAAGCTGGTAAAAGGATTTCGAATAACGGTAATTTTCGTGACCGTTATTTATATCTTCCTCGTCGTCTTTCTGCCCCTGCTAATCGGACTTCTTTCCGCGGTGGATTTGCTAGCAAACTTGCCGTTGAACGCTACGTCAGAGAAAAGTTCCCTAAAGCTAATATTTCTGATTTCTTCGCTTCATTCAGCTGGAGAATTCCTTCTGGTCTTCCAGGTAATTTTCTTTGCTTTGTTCTTAGTCTGTTGCATATTTTTTTTTGTATTTCTTTGATGTTGTTAATTTGATTGTGTAATTCCGAAAATGAAATGTGTTCTCATTTGTAAATTTGATTATTGTGCTGTCTTATTCCTGTATCTGATGCAAATTGTTCCTGTGGTGGTGTTATTGGTGCTTTGCAATTGTAGGTGTTACCTATGAAGCACAAACACCGGACACGACACGGACATGTTGACACAAAAAATAACATAATTAAGTGTAATCATAAGTGTCGGTGTCGTGTCGGTGATTAAGTGTTGGTGTTGTGTCGGTGTCCAACACCGACATTGTCCGACACGGGACACGGGTAAATTGAGGAGTGTCCGTGCTTCATAGGGTGTTACCTTTAAGTTGCAGACTTGGTTTTGTGTTGTATAGGAGTAGCTTTTTGTATCATTTAGTGTTGTGAAATTCCTGGCACGCTATACACGATGCTCTACTCGATGCTCTAACAATCTATCCGGCCTCGCGCGTAACAGAATAAAAATAAGCAAATGAACAAATAAAGAACACAGGATATTTGTTAACCCAGTTCGGCGCTTAAACAAGCCCTACGTCTGGGGGATACCAATCCAGGAAGGAATATCACTATAATAGTCCTAGTCCTAAGTCTACAGCAAACGCCCCGTTTACAACTTAAGAACCTAGGCCCTACCAATGACTCTTCTACCTAGGAACTCCTAGATATGAGATCCCATCTCACTCCCTTACAACCTTACGACCAGCAAGGATTTCAATACACTAGACAAAAACAGTTTTGGAGACACACTCCTAAAACTACACACTCGTACCTAAAGGCTTGGAGTGTTACACACACAAAAGTCCTAACTCCGTGCTTCAAAGCTTGGGAGAAAGAACACACAATTACAACACTTAGAACACGTCCTAAGCTTGCATCAAGGTGACACAAGAAAGGCTCACAATTACAAAACACACGCAAAACCTAATACTGAATACTAGCACAAAGACAGCGTGAACAACTAACTAGGATTAGGGTTTTGCAACTCTTTAAATACTTCAGAAAGTAGCACATACATGGACTTTTAATTCTTTGACCCAAGCATTAACTCCACATAAATAAAATGAGATTCTTTAGCAAATATATTCTTCAAAGAGATTCTTCTCAGAATTATTCTTGAACTGAATCTGAAGCATTAACAACCTTCCTTACATAAAAGCATATCAAACGCGCCATGCAAGATTCATGAAAGAGAAACGGAACATTCCATAAATAGCATTTGCCATGAGCGCTCCTCCTGAGCATTATTCAATGCTCTACACAATGCCAGAGCATCGGATCGCACATCTTGCACAAAGTTTATTTCCAAAAATGCAGCCAATTATCAAAGACTCAACAAACTCCCCCTTTGGCAAATTTTTGGCTAAAACAAATTATGACCATACAGATAGTACTTAATCAGATACATCAACTACATTTCTTTTTCTCAACATAAACACACAAGCGTAAAGATCTGTAGAGGCTATTCTTCAAAACATTACCATACTACTCCTTCATGGAAAATAGTAGAAAAGAATAATTGTATCTTTTAAGAATATCAGAGAGGCATGCAACAGCGGAACACATAACAACTACTTCGCCTAAAAATGGTCAGGAAAATAAACTTGATGGGATGTGGGATAGAATGCTTCAGCATTGCCACAGTTCTACTCCCCCTGCACATATGCATGGGATGTTGGAGCCTTGCGTCCAACATCTCCCCCTACATCATACAATCACAACTCCCCCTCAACACCTGCATATCAGATCACATCACAAACATACATACCAGCTACATACTTCAATCAGGCTACACTACACTACACTACAGTCACATCATAACCAGAACCAGATATAACAACAATAACCAGAGTAGTGCAGATCAGAATTAATCAAACCAGAACAAGAACAAACCAAGTTTTTACTCCCCCTTTTTGCCACAAATTTGACAAATGATAAAGGTGCAGAGAAGTTATGGCTACATAGCCTTAGTACAAACCAGCAGAAACAAAAGAACATGCCCATTACAGATTAAAAAAAAAAAAAAGAGAGACAGGGCAACACATCATTACATCAAACTAAAAGGACCCACTGGAATCAGACACTTCCAGCTCCTCTGTGTCTCCTCCAGCATCAACATCAACATTATCAGCTGCATCACCAACAGCAGCATCAATACCATCACCTGCAACATCATCACCTGAATTCTCAGCCATTAACCCTTCTTCCTCAGCTTCCTCCTTTTTCAAAGCAGCAATGACCTTTTCAAGCTCAGATTTCTGCTCATCCAAGGCTCTCACAGTAGCTTCCATGGTTAGGATCATAGTCTTTCTAGTCATGGAGGTGGAGACTGCATTTTCAGCAGGGGTGGCTTTCTTTGTGGGCACAGTAATGTCAGCAGCATGCTTGCCCTCAAAGAGCTTATAGGACAGGGTCATGGGTGATTCCCTCTTACAAGGCACATCCTCTGGAACCAAAATGTTGGGGTGTTGGTCCAGTATGATCTCACAAATAAGGGTTGGGAAAGAAACAGCCAGTTTGATTGCCCAAGACTTGCCATGTTCAACAATTTGATCAAAAATTAAGGACCCATAATCTACATTGGCACCAGTCCCTATGGCATAGATAAATTTGGCCAATCCAGTTGCTATGGTGGAAGTGTGAGAGGTTGGAACCCAATTAACTGCACCTATCCTATTTAATATAGCATACTTGATAGATAGCATTACAGAAGGTACCTTACCTTTGAGAGGCCACACCTTGACCTGGTTGGCAGTGATAGTCTTGCAGACCTGGTTATTTGTTGGCTCAAAACCAGGATAGCCATACTCCCTTCTTCCAAGATATGTATTGATCACAGCTGGAGAAAATTGTACACACTTACCTCTTACAAACACTTGATGATACTCTTTGCTGAGTTTATTATCACAGTCCTCACCAATGTTGACAATAAACTCCTTTACCAGCTTCTCATAACATCTTCCAATCCCACAAACAGTCTTCATCAGTCCAGCTTGAAGAATCAAATCCATCACCTCCTTGCACTCTAAGGCTTCATCAGACAGTTCTCTCTCTAGAGCCAGTCTCCTGTGGTAAACAAACTTCCATTTAGCAGCACTGTTACTGAAATGAAAAGACACATTATCCATTGGCACATCAGGGATATTTTGTGGAATTGATCTCCCTGCTTTCTTTTTCTGGGTGGACAGAATGCCTGGAGCATTGACCACGGCATCCTCAGCACTGACAGTAGCAGCCATTTTCCTCTTCTTGGGAGTCTTTTGCTTGGAAGCTGTAGAGATTGGTGGAGCATTCTCCTCAGCATCAGATTCTGAGTCACTTAGGTTGATGGTTTTTCTTTTTGATCCTTGCTGCTTCTGCTTAGCAGGTATCTCAACTCTGCTTGATCTCCTTACAGGGCCATACATCTTCTTCTTCTTTGTGGATGTGGTAGCCTCAGCTGCTGCCTTCTTTTTCTTTGGAAATTTTGTTGCTTCAGCTGCAACATTTTTCTTCTTCTTTGTGGACCTTGGTTCTTCTGCCACAATCTCTGTCTCTTTTCCTTTTCTTGCCCTGAGCCTACTACCAACACCGGTCTTACCAGCCTTCCTTCTAGATTCACCAACAATCTTCATGATTGTTACATCATCTTCAGTGCTATCATCATTATTAGCACCTTCCTCTTCAGCATCAGTCATATGATCCAAATTTTCTGACATAACATTGTCAGTATTCATTTCACCAGTCACAGTTTCGTTTTGTTGTGTGTGTGTATCAGCAACAACATCATCTGGTTGAGTAACAGGGACACCAGTCACATTAGTAGCAGCATCTTCATCTTGCTGCACATTAGGATTGTCAACCTCAGCAACAGTACTCTCTTGTGGTTGATCTTGTGCCAAGGATGTTGAAGCATCCGACACAACCTTAGCACCAGAATTTGACTCCACTAGGGAGTTGAGGGCTTCTTGTGCAATTTTGATCTTCTGGGCATCATCATCATCTTCTTCATTACTAGGAGTATTGGGAACACAGTGTTCACCCATCGCAGTACTTTCCCCCTTTTTAGGACTTAGGGTTTGAGTACTTTCCTCTTTATTTCCTTCAACCGGAGTGTTAGAACCAGGTGTTGCGACATCAGATGCAACATTGGGGTTTGTGTCACCAAGATTACTGAGATATAGTTCCTGCATGTTGAAGTCCGATGAGTAGCGAGACTTAGATTTTTGGGGTTTAGGTTTTCTGATGGTTGTGGATTTTGTTCTCCTTTTGGTTTTCGATTTCGGTGAAGATGAAGGGTTTGATGGTGTGGGGTTCAGAATTGCGTTGAATGATGGATGGATCATGGTGAGAGGAGTGGCATCGGTGATGATGTTTGAAGGTTGGGTTAAGGGAACGGAGGAGTTTTCTGTGATGGTGGGAGTGGTGGTGTTTGATTCTGACGGTGAGGCTTTTTGTGGTGAGGATTTGGTTGGAGAGGTTTGAGTGGATGGTTGAGACATTGTAGTGAGGTTGAGAAAATAGGATTCACAAAGACAGAGAGATTTTGGTTCGATGAGGATGTTTGAAGAAGAAGTTGGGAAGTTGTAGGTATAAGGAATTATATTTGGGAAGGAAATATTTGGTAAAGATTTGAAATTAAAATAACCAACAATTGATGGTGGCGTGCTGATATAACGGTTGTGGCCATGATTACCTTGATCAGCGTGTTTAACTTGATTAGGAGAGATAAAAACAACTGCCACACGCCACTCCACAAATAACGGTAATTGCTATGCTTCTTCATGGAGGCAAATTCCTAACTTGCCCCTTAACTTCTCAAACTGTACAGCATCAAGAGCTTTTGTAAAAATGTCTGCAATCTGTTCCTTTGTACCAACATGTTCCAGAACTACAATCTTGCTCTCAACCAAATCTCTTATGTAATGATGACGGATGTCACTGTGTTTTGTCTTGCTATGTTGAACTGGATTCTTCGAGATGTTTATGGCACTCATGTTGTCACAGTACAATGTTAGAGCATCCTGTTCGACATCGTACTCCTTCAGCATTTGTTTCATCCATACCAACTGAGAGCAACTACTACCAGCTGCCACATATTCAGCTTCAGCTGTGGATAGAGCCACACAGTTCTGCTTCTTACTGAACCAAGAGATTAGATTATTGCCTAAGAAGAAACATCCTCCTGAAGTGCTTTTTCTATCATCTGCACTTCCAGCCCAATTAGCATCACAATAACCATATAGAGTGGAGTTTTCACAATGAGAGTACATTATCCCATAATCACTGGTTCCATTCACATACTTCAAGATCCTCTTGACTTGAGTTAAGTGACTTACTTTGGGATCTGCTTGGTATCTAGCACACACTCCCACAACATAAGTCATGTCTGGTCTACTTGCAGTCAAATACAACAAGCTCTCAATCATGCTCCTGTAAAGACTTTGATCTACACTTATTCCCTTCTCATCTTTGGTGAGTTTCAAATGAGTAGGTGCTGGTGTTCTCTTGTGTGCAGCATTGTCCATTCCAAACTTTTTGATGATGTTTCTAGCATACTTGCTCTGTGATATGAAGATGGTGTCTTCCATTTGTTTGATTTGAAGCCCAAGAAAGTAAGTCAATTCTCCGACAAGACTCATCTCAAACTCTGACTGCATTTGCCGAACAAAATGCTGGACCATTGTGTTCGACATTCCACCAAACACAATGTCGTCAACATAGATTTGAGCTATTATAAATTTCCCTTTTTCCTCCTTTACAAACAGTGTCTTGTCTGATCCTCTTTTTCTGTATCCTTGCTCTTCCAAGAATTGAGTCAACCTTTCTACTATTCCATTCTGTTGAGGAGTTATTGGAGAGGAATACTCATGTTTAATTCCTTCAGCAGCACAGAATTCATCAAACTTAGAGTTCTCAAACTCTCTCCCATGATCACTTCTTATTCTAACCACATTGCTACCTTTTTCCCTTTGAATCTGTATGCAAAGTTCTTTGAAGACTTCAAAGGCGTCTGATTTTTCTCTAATGAAATTCACCCACGTGTATCTCGAGTAATCATCCACCACAACAAGAACATACCTTTTTCCTCCCAAGCTTTCAACCTGCATGGGTCCCATGAGATCCATGTGCAGCAATTCTAGAATCTTGGAGGTTGTCTGATGCTCCAGCATTGGGTGTGACATCCTGACTTGCTTTCCAATCTGACATTCACCACACACTTTCCCTTCAACAATTTTGAGCTTTGGAATACCTCTAATTGCTTCAAGAGATATTACCTTTTTCATTCCTTTCAGATTGAGATGTCCCATCTTCTGGTGCCACAGTTGAACCTCATCTTCAGTGGTGACAAGACAAGTAGATGTGAGCGCTTCTTCCTGAGGCATCCATAGGTAGCAATTGTCTTTAGATCTAGTACCTCTTAGCACCAGTTGTCCTTCTTCATTGTTGACCAGGCATTCAGATTTTGTGAAGTTAACCTTCATGCCTTGATCACACAGCTGGCTAATGCTTATCAGATTCGCAGTAAGACCTTTGACTAAAAGTACATTCTCTAGGTTAGGTTGTCCATGATTGATCAGGTCCCCAATTCCTACAATTTCTCCTTTTGCACCATCTCCAAAGGTTACAGAGCTCGCCTTGTATGATCTAACATTCATGAGATATTTTTCTTCACCAGTCATATGTCTAGAGCATCCACTATCAAAATACCAGTCTTCCCTTGAAGAAGCCCTTAGGGATGTGTGAGCAATTAACCCTACATTTTCCTCCTTGGGTAATTCAGCACTCTCTTCTTTAGGTCTCCACATCTTCTTCACAACACTTTCTTCCTGTACCATATTTGGTTTATGTTCCTGGTTGGGGTATCCATACAACTTGTAGCAAAAAGGTCTAATGTGTCCTCTTTTTCCACAATGATGACACACCCACCTACGATATCTCCTTTGGTTGTTAGGCCTTTGATGTGCGAAAGGTCTTTGTCTTTGATGAGCTGAAGATTTTGGATCTAGAGCAAACTTTGGAACTGGGTAGGCTTTAGAATGTTGAGTCTGATGCTTCGGCATTGTCTTCCCAGTACATGGGTCAAATACTTCTTCACTGGATGTAAACTTGGTCTCAGGGTTCTGTTGATACTGATTGAGATTAGAGTAGTTGTATCCAACGGACTTTAACTTCCCACTTGGTACACTATCCAGAATTTCTTCAAGAAGATTTGTTCCTGGGTTCAGCTGGCTAACACGTTTCCTTAGATCATCCATTTGGGCATTCACTTGGATGACTTTTTCTTCTGCCTGTGTAGCCTTTTCAACTTGCATGTTCACTTCAGTTTGAAGTTTATTGATGGTCTTCTTTTGTTTCTCAAGAATTCTACACATCTCTTCATATCTAGTGACCAATTCTTTGTAGGTGCTGGCAAGTTCTTCATAAGATACATCCTCATCTTCATCAGATTCCCAATCCTCAACTTCAACACATGTCCCAGTGAGGGCAGTCGCATGTCTTGCTGATTCATTTTCTTCATCAGTATCTTCATCTGACCAAGAAACAGTTAGCCCTTTCTTTTGTCTTTTCTGATATGTTCCACATTCTGATCTTATGTGACCATAACCTTCACACTCATGACATTGAACCCCTTTACTTTGATTGCTCTTTTCTTCAGGATTGGTTTTCTTCATACTATGCTGCTGCTTGTTGATGTCGAGCCGGATGCTTTGCCCATTCTGTTGATTCCTACTTCCAACTCTTTTCAACACTTTATTGAATTGTTTACCAAGCATGGCAATAGCATCAGCTAAGCTATCTTCCTCTTCTTCCTCACTTTGATCATTGCTATCATCAGTGTTTGAAGCAAAAGCAATGCTTTTGTTCTTCTTGTCACTACGTTCATTCAAAACAATTTCAAAAGTTTGGAGGGATCCAACAAGTTCATCCATCTTCATGGTGGAGATGTCATGTGCTTCCTCAATTGCCGTTACCTTCATGTCAAACCTTTTGGGAAGAGATCTGAGAAGTTTCCTTGACAGTTTCTCATCAGAAATTTTTTCTCCTAAGGCTTCAAAAGAATTTGCAATGTCTAGAAGGCACAAGTGAAAATCTTGAATACTCTCATCATCTTTCATTCTTAGGGCTTCAAACTTGGATGTGAGGTGTTGAATCTTAGACTGTTTCACTTTGGTAGTCCCTTCATAGCACTTTTGCAATATTTCCCACGCATCTTTGGCTGACACACAATTTTTGATGAGTTTGAAAACACTAGTGTCTACTCCATTAAATAGGGCATAGATAGCCTTGTGGTTATGATTGGCTACAGCTTCCTCTTCTGTCGTCCATTCTACTTCAGGTTTCACTATCCCCGTTGAGGTACCTTCCTTGCTTGCATACGTGGGTTGTTCCCATCCGGTCAAAACAACCTTCCAAACCTTGCTATCAATGGATCTCAGAAAGGCCATCATCTTTGATTTCCAAGAGTCGTAGTTTGCGGATCCAGTAAGCAAGGGTGGCCTGTTCATGTATCCTCCTTCTTTCTCCATAGTGCCAGACATTTCAGGTCCTGAATCTCACCCAAACAGGCAGGGTGCCTGCTCTGATGCCAATTGAAATTCCTGGCACGCTATACACGATGCTCTACTCGATGCTCTAACAATCTATCCGGCCTCGCGCGTAACAGAATAAAAATAAGCAAATGAACAAATAAAGAACACAGGATATTTGTTAACCCAGTTCGGCGCTTAAACAAGCCCTACGTCTGGGGGATACCAATCCAGGAAGGAATATCACTATAATAGTCCTAGTCCTAAGTCTACAGCAAACGCCCCGTTTACAACTTAAGAACCTAGGCCCTACCAATGACTCTTCTACCTAGGAACTCCTAGATATGAGATCCCATCTCACTCCCTTACAACCTTACGACCAGCAAGGATTTCAATACACTAGACAAAAACAGTTTTGGAGACACACTCCTAAAACTACACACTCGTACCTAAAGGCTTGGAGTGTTACACACACAAAAGTCCTAACTCCGTGCTTCAAAGCTTGGGAGAAAGAACACACAATTAAAACACTTAGAACACGTCCTAAGCTTGCATCAAGGTGACACAAGAAAGGCTCACAATTACAAAACACACGCAAAACCTAATACTGAATACTAGCACAAAGACAGCGTGAACAACTAACTAGGATTAGGGTTTTGCAACTCTTTAAATACTTCAGAAAGTAGCACATACATGGACTTTTAATTCTTTGACCCAAGCATTAACTCCACATAAATAAAATGAGATTCTTTAGCAAATATATTCTTCAAAGAGATTCTTCTCAGAATTATTCTTGAACTGAATCTGAAGCATTAACAACCTTCCTTACATAAAAGCATATCAAACGCGCCATGCAAGATTCATGAAAGAGAAACGGAACATTCCATAAATAGCATTTGCCATGAGCGCTCCTCCTGAGCATTATTCAATGCTCTACACAATGCCAGAGCATCGGATCGCACATCTTGCACAAAGTTTATTTCCAAAAATGCAGCCAATTATCAAAGACTCAACATGTTGTATTGGTATTCCTAGGTAAAACACTTATTGATATTCTGAAATCTGAACTTATAGATGATTATAGTTCCATTAACAGACAAGATTGGTTTGCATTGTAGGCAATATGAATCCTTCAGTTGATGAACTTAAACAGTTTGAATTAGAAGAACAGGGAGAACCCGATGTTCCCGGTGACATTGATGGATGCAAAGCTGGGAATCAGAAGTGCAGCAGCTTGGTTTTGGAAAAAGAATATCCATCTGTCATGCCGTGTGATTTCTGTTGTGCTGAGCCTAAATTTTGCCGTGAATGTTGCTGCATTCTTTGTTACAAAGCCGTTGATTCAAGTCATGGTGGCTATAGCTATATTATGTGCAAAGTAAAACACGATGATGCTATTTGTGGGCATGTCGCTCATCTGGAATGTGCTTTTCGAGCTTACACGGCCGGCACCTTGGGGGGAATGATAGGATTGGATGCTGAATATTTTTGCCGGCGCTGTAATGGGAGGACTGAACTGATTTCTCATGTTTATAAGCTTCTACTGACAAGCGAAACTATTGATTCAGATGATGTGAAAGAAAAAATGTTAAATCTTGGCATTAATCTCTTACACGGTTCAGAGAAAGTCGCAGCAAAGGAGATTATGAGTCGAATTGCATTGGCCATGTCAAAGGTATTGTTAAATTAATTTCAAGTGATAGAAAAAATGGCTTTTCTTGTATTTCCTCTATTAAATCTTAAAAGGCAGCAGTATGATGGATTTTTTCGTTTTCTTTAGCTTAAATGTGGGACTAATACTGAAGATATCTTGAATGTTGGTGAAAAAGTTACAGCTCATTCTTCAGGTAAGTATTATGTTAATAATAGTCAAATCACTTATTACTTTACCACAGATTGTGTGTTTATGAAGGTGTAAGTAAAACTCCCCCCTCTCCCGCTCTAATGTAACAATGTTGAAAAGAATACGTCAAGTATTGAACATTTTGTTTACCAACAGGTTCCTCTAACAATGGCGAGGCTGCTACAGAAGATGAAAGTACTTTAAACCCTTCAAATGTTGTAAATTGGACAAAAGAATTTTGGTATCGATCCGAGGTGTTAAAACTTAAGGCTGACGTTGATCAGGGTTTGGAGGCTCTTAGAATGTCACATAAGTATGAATATAAGTTAGCAGAAGAAAGCCTTTGGGCACATGTGAAATATTTACAAAATCTTCTTCAGCAACTGAACAAAGAGAAGTCTGAATTAGCATGTCAACCGAACACATCTCATTCAAGTGTCTTGTTTCAAACTGTCGAGAAACGAAAGGAACAGCTAAGGCAGGCAATGATTAAATACGAAGAAATGAAGAAGGTAGCAAATGGTTTTGGCTGCACACCCAAAAATATTTTAGAGAAACACTTTGGTCTATAAATTGCATACTAAAGAGACAGGTTATAGAGATTACAGATAAGCGTTGTTGGTGATTATGCATCCCGGTTTCACATTTCTCAACTTAAGAAGTTTATTGGTGACTATCCAGCAGAAACTCGACTATCAGCAGGATTCTATTTCGATATGGAGAGTGTGGAGGAACCTGAAGAGATCTTAGCATCCGGAGAAGTTTCTGAAGCTGGTCAAAGTGTTCGGCAGTGGCTATAGTTCGTTGGAAAGGTCGAGCTATGGAGGAGTCAATTTCCCTCCCTCAGTCTTGATGGCAAGACTGCTGTTCCTGATGGAGGTACTGATAGGGAATGTGCTAGTGGACCCATTGCAAATGATTGGCCCAAGCCACCAGTGTGAAGAGTATATGCTCGTAAAGGAAAGAAGGGGACAGAGTTAGTTATTGGCGTGGCACCCTGAAATCTAGGATTATTCTGTTAGGGGATTTAGCATATATGCAAGTGCATAATGTAAGGGAGGGTAGGCAGTTTTACAGATAGAGTTTGTTAGGAGAATTCATTCTCTGGAAAGAGCTTCAGCTCTGGCTGTACTGCTGTAAACATTCCATTCACTTTTCTTCGATAAAAATCCCTATTTCATTGTTATTAAAAATTACCTGTTCTATCAGACACTCTTAATCGTTTTCTAATTGGGATGCAAATTTGTGTATCTTTTATACAAGCCGATTTTGACACCTCTGGTACATTAGGAGTTGTCATGTTCCTCATGTGTGCCAAATTGGGTGTATCAGCCTTTGATTGCCTTCAATACTATGGTCTTGGGCTAGAGCTCCATTTCTTTGACATTGTTGGCACACTCCCCTCTCGGGATACACATCCAAGTATTAAATATGTTTATAGTTCCTGTGATGTCAACCCCATTTTTGAGGTGCCTTGTGATGATTATGGATGTTTTTGCTATCAATTTCTTCAAGAGATTTTTGCTATCAATTTATGCCTCAAAAAAAAAATATATAATACCAAATTTTTTGTACAAGAGACTTGTCAATGGCTTAGCAGACAGAGGTCCCCACACTTTGGCCATTGGAGAAGTAACCTTAATTCAGGATATTTTGGTGAACCTCCAACATTATACAAAAAATCGTTAGATGCAATAAGAAATTATTGGTTAGTCAAAATAAGTCCCATTAGAGATGTTGCACGAGTTTTTGTTTTGATGAGATCAGTACCACTTCCACCAACACAAGGTAAAATACACACAACTGTCAATAACCGAAATTGAGGAATTTAAGGGACACATGGCATGTAATCCTAATGAATTCATCTCATCCCTCAATAGATTTCACTATTGTACATTTGTACTGTTCTATTTGTATAAATAAATAGTGAAAACGTTGAATTCATCATTTTGTCTTCACTATAATTCCAAACCCTCACATGCAATGCAAATTCTGTCTGTGGACTTGAGTATACTGAAAATCCTGCAGATGACAGCATATTGAGGTGTATGAATATCATAAAAGATTATAAAAAAAGATATGATAATATTCTATAATTCAGTCTATGTATAATTTTTTTTCTGTATAAGGCTTATTCAGAATCTTACATTGCCTCAGAGGCAAGGTACTAGTTACGCAAAATCTAGTTCTGCAAGCACAATCTAGTTATTGCGGGTAATTACCTATACTTGTACTCGTACCCAAACTGCGGATTCAATCTCTCAAGCTAATTTATTAAGTTATATTTTTAATATTTGTGTTTCCTTTGCTCTCCATGTTGAATCGATGAGAGCTATTTTGGCGAATGAAATTGTTTTTGATAAGGGTCGACAACATCTTTGGCTAGAAAGTGATTCACAATTTATTACCTTGGATTTCAAGCATCTCTATTCCTTAGACTATTTATAACACATGGAGGAATTATATGCATCTTCTTTTTAAAATGCATTTTTAAGTCGCTCACACTTTTAGAGAAGAGAATTGTTATGTTGATAAAAAGGCTAACAATGGATTGTCTACAAATGGGTCACTTGGTGAATTAACTTGCCGCACTCTATTTAGTATGATTTCAATCACAACATGCTAGATTTACCTTTATATAGATATAGATTTTGTTTATTTTGTTATTTTTGTTTGAATCATTGTTATATCTCTACACTTTTTTCTCCTTCATTAATGTTTTATTCCATTGAATTTTTCTTGTTAAAATTTTTAATGAGACAGAGGAATTCTTACATCTTGAGTTTTGGTATGTCCCTCCAAGTTTCTTTTGTATCTTTTAAAATTTATTTTTAATATGTCTAAGTAGGATACTTCTTATGTGGTTTCTTTGGAGTGCCAACATATTTGAGATGTCTTATTTGCCACATTTGTATCCTTTTGGCCTTGATAAAAAAAGATTAATTGAATTTTAGTATGTAAAATAGTTAAAAAATTAATTTTGACCTTTTTTTTTTGGAAAAATACACATCAAAATTCAAATTCTCAAGGAAAGTTAAAGATTTTGGATCCAAGACAATTCGCACGAGGCGTAGCCCAACAAATTGTAAATAGGAAGTTTAAGGAAAACATGACAAGTTAACTTGCAACAAATGAGTCACGATGCGAATTTGTAAATAGAAACTCAAGGGATTTTGCAAGAGTACATTTTGCAGAGCGAACAATAAATTCACATGATGAACTATGTGATCATGTTAGAACAACAAATTTGCAGTTCTGATCACATATAACAGAATTTCAGAAAACGTTTTCCAAGGCAATTTATGATTTTGCGTTCTGAAATACTTGAATGTTTGGAAAACATTTTCTGAAAGAGTTAACTTTTTGGAAAATAGAATCCGAAATACTAGAATATGAATGATAAAAATTTTAAGAACTATATTTAAATGTCTATTTCAGAAAATATATTCCGAAAAATTATGACATTAATTTGGAAAATATTTTTTGGAAACTATTTATGAGGATAAAATTGAAATTTCATGGGAAGGGAGAAGAGAAAAATTTGTATATTTGGGCTTTTTTTGTGGCCCAGTCCACCAAAAATTCTGGATTAATTAATGGACCAATCCATATTAGTTTGATATATATTTTACAGCTCTATATTTGTGGAAAAATTCTCATCCCACCAGCCATGTAACGTTTTCACCCCCCTCAAAGGCAAAAAAAATTCGGTAAACAAGACCTAAATTTTTTTAGTGCAAATTTTAATAAAATTTACACTAAAAAAAGTTCAGGAAACGTTTCCCGAACTTTTTCTATGTGAAAAAGAATTTTTGAGGGGTGGAATGAGAATTTTTCATGTGTGTGAGTTTAATAGTATAAATGAAATTTTAAAAGTATTGTTATAGGCTATTCAAAGACAACTTAATTAATAAAAACAATGTGCAGCTATAAACCAATTTAAGTTAGCGTTTATAGGAAGAGAAATGATATTTGTACAAACAAAAAGTTGATAACTTTTGACAATTTTCTCTCATACTTTCATTATATTCTTACCATCTCTCTCCTCCTCTCATTTTATTTTTTATATTGCAAAAGAAAAAAGAGGGTTGTCTCAAAAATTGTCAATTTTTAACTGTACAAATAATATCACTCAATAAAAAATAACAGTATAGCACCTTCAAAAGAAACCCTTTTAACAGTGCTTGGTGATTAAAAGTGTTGTCATAAATTACCCCTATATAATAATGCTTATTCAAAAAAGTCTTGTTCAAAATAAAATCTTTTTAACAAATCTTTTACGTATAAAAAACATTGTTTTATTTTATCATTTATAGCGCTAGAGTAGACAATACTTTAAATATTGTGTAAGACTTATAAGCGCTGTCTAAGATATTTTTTAGCATAACAGAATTAAAAAATTGGATATCCTTAACTGTTCCATTAACCAAATTGGTCCAATTTTAAAAATCTATACATTTCTTTAAAAGATCAAATTGGACTCATTTAAGCCCAAAAACACAAAATCGGGTATCATTTTTAGATTAGGTTTTGTTAATCGATTTCATATTTTTCCGATATTCTCCTACCTCAAGGCTCATCAGCATTCGGTCACAGTGTCATTGTGTGATATCATCGACTTTTGTGCAATTGTATTTAAGATGCGTCCCAATCATTTTTCAATTATGAGCAGTGATAAGCGCCAACAAGGTACGAGTTTTCCCCTTCAATGATGATTGTATATTCTTTTTACATAAAATTTTGATATTATTTGGGTATTGATTTTGAGATCCATGTCAGCTAAGATCGATTTTACATTGAATTAATTTAATTATATATTAAATTTCAAAATTAATTGTTGTGAGTGGATCCACTTCTAAAACTCTTGATTCATTACATTGGAGTATAATGGGATTGCATTAGCATGTAAATGTTTGCAATATCTTTTGATAAGAATGAATCCGCTTTAACATGACCTTAATTTATGTACGTATATCCATATATTTGATATTGCTTCTTGACACACTACAAGAAATTTGACATTTAGTGACGGAAAAAATCTGTAGCTAATGGTTAAAAAACCGTAGGTATATGTCAAAAAACCTATACCGACGGACATATTGTTCCGTGGTCTTTATTTCGCTGTACCATGAATTTTCTCCGTAGCAATAGGTCTTTACCCACGGCAGTTTTGGTGTTGGAATAATACATAGGTCTTTACCCACGGCCAATATGACACTCAGTGAATGGCTATACCCACAGTATTGTTCCGTTGGTATAATGTTTTGAATATTCTTTTTAATTTGTTTTTCTATTTGTTTACTCAACAAATATATTTTTGGCCTATATTTCTTAATAGTATTTTTAATATACACCCACGTATGATGCATTAAATCATGAACAAGAATTGGAACAAACAAGACAAAAAAATGTAAATAAATCATGAATATATATTAATTTAAAATCTCCTCCAAAGTTCAATCAACACAAGCTAAACTACACAGTAGACAATTTCAAACTACACAATAAAGTAAATACAACTTTTGAACTGATTACTGATAACCATCCTCTGAAGAATTGACCTATATTTGTCCTTCAACTCTCTCAACTTTGGCCTCCAATCAAAGACAGCAGCAAGATCTGTATCACATAAAAGGTCCTAACTATTGAATCTTTACTAAATGATTATCCATTATATGCATTGAATAAATACTTAACAAAATAATATAAGATACAATTTGGTGCAATTTTGTGGAACTGTAACTAACCTTTCACAAGAGCACTGACAATACCCTTTCTGATGGTGTTTTTTCATTTGCTCCTGTTCCAACAACAACATCTTATCAAAGAAGTTGGACTGAAGTTGGACTGTTAGGATTTACAACAAGAAATAAATTATTGGTTCAAACTTCAAAGCTCAACTATTTACCTTCTTATGTGAAAAAATGAGAATCTCAAGCACAACTTGCATGCATAGTTAGCTTATGTACTAGAAAAAATAAGTCCAGGCAAGCAAGACAAAATACTACACAAAAGCCTAGTATAGAAAGCAACCTACCTGGAAAATGAATAAGGCTATAAATACAAAATCTCAATTAGTTCAAACAAGTGGAAAATGAATAAGGCTATACATACAACTCTTAATCATCGCAGCACAAGAACAAGTGACTACATGTGTATAAGAGTGAACAGTTTAGGCCATATGCAATTAGAAGATATAGACACACATCATTTAAGCTTTGTAGCACAAATTATTCAAACCATATACATACCAAAATTATCTACGAGGCCATATACAGCTTGGTTATATGGGATATCAAACCACACAAGCACTATCTTCTCTCCTTCATAAAGGATTGACTCTTTAAATCACTCAACATATGAACACTCTACTCAACACTCCAGCCAAGATAGATGTTAATTAAAAAGGTATAAGTACAATACCTTGTCAAGAAGATGCCTTTCTTGTTGGCTGATTATGCACCAGAAACAGAGCCACTAAAATCATCTATATACACCTGAAATAAAACACTAATATTATAAGCGAGAAACACTGCCAGATTACTCCAAACAGGGCAAAGATAAAGAGTACCTCATAATGTGACACCGATACAAAAAAGAAATAGAATAGAACTTTATCATGGACTTTATCATGGACCGTCCTACAGTTAATAGGACTGAAAAAATACATAACGAGATAATTAAAATTAAAATCATCAAGATTCAAAAATCATGACTTTCTAAAGGAGTTATTTGCTGCAAATTACCAATTAAATATTCAGTGTAAAAGAACAAACAATAAATGAAGTCCAAGAGGACTCAAACAACAAAATAAGCGATTTACACAACTGTGACAACTCCTTTACCCTTCTTTTTATTTCGGATCTTCATCAAAACTTATCAGAGCCACTTTGCCCAGTCATTCTTCGAGTAATAAGATACCTACAGATTTAACCTGTTAAAAACACAAAAACACAACAAAAATCCCAAAGAAACTTTGTTTCATTAAAAACATAAACCCACTTCACCTTACAATGATCACATCCACACAAAAAAAAAAAACCTCATGTGAGCCTGAATTTCAAATCCATACTAATCCATAGGAGTCTTAACCTAAGCACAATAAATAGTATAAGCCCTTAAACAAGCCACAAATCTATTAGGAAAATTAGGGTAGCATTCATACCACTATTGACTTGGATTTTAGTCCAAATTGTAACTGAAGGTACTTGATTATGACACCCACCCTCTGATTAGGGATTTCAATCTTCTTGCTTGAACCCTAACCAGTTGAATCCGGCTAGAAAACCACCAGATTTCAATCCTCTGAATCACTTCACTGAAATAGAATGATAAAATTAAATAAGTAGAGTTATTTATGAAATAGGTGAAACATAACCAGTAGAATCGTAAGGGGAGTGATTGAGCGCCATTATCGGAGGGGTAGGCGAGTAGCACCGCTTAGAAGACGAGAGGTAACTTCTTGAGCGTGTTGTTTGATGAGTGTGAATTCGGCAGTGGTGGGAGGAGGTCCGGCGTGAGAAATTGGTGCGTCTGGAGTGAGGGTTTGATGTGGGAGAAAGAGGAGTTGGTCTTTTCTTTTATAATTTTTACTTTATTTTTAATTTGGCCAATTGTTATGCGAAAAAAGAAATTTTCCTATACCTACGGTTTATTATACATATACCAATGACTTGAGGGAGTGTGGCTAAAGGTTGCCGTGGGTATATGGCAATTTTCTTGTAGTGACATGGGTATGTATAAATTTTGTGATTTGAAATTTTTTTATAACTCCTGATATTTTAAGAAGTTACTCACGATATATTATTGAAAAAATTATGAAATTTTTTTACTGTAGAAATGAGTGTGTTTTTTTTTGACAAACAATAGAAATGAATGTTAAATCACAAGGAATCACTTGAATATAACAATGATTTTTTTTTTAATAAGTTGTGAGTTAAATAATTGTGTATCTAAATTTGATGCGAAAAATATAATTATT
Source organism: Trifolium repens (assembly GCA_030408175.1). NCBI lineage: Eukaryota > Viridiplantae > Streptophyta > Magnoliopsida > Fabales > Fabaceae > Trifolium > Trifolium repens. Next base: position 60,348,526 of record CP125837.1, on the reverse strand, counting down.
TGTAGTGAAAGGTCGTAATAAAGTGTGATAGCATAATGGTATCATAATATATTTCTCTCTCCAAAAATAAAATGATTTGTTTGACTACTTTTATATTGGCCAATCTAATATTAAAAATTTTATATTTTAAAAATACTTATCGAGACAAATCAAATAACATCTTATTTGTTAACATTTGCATGTATATATTAATAGAAAAATATGGTCAAAATAAAACATATGAATATTATTTAAAATCAAAATTGGATCATTTAGTTTGGAACGAGTGGAATATATTGAAGAACTTATTAGTACAACGTTTATATATTTTTTATTAAGAATTTCCCTTAAGATTTTCAAAGTTTATATATTTGTTTTGATGAAGGCATAACTTAGTGTTTGTATCTTTTTGAGCAATCGGTTCTCAAATTTTTTCTTTGAATGCTCTTGAATATAGGGTGTGATTATGAGTTTGATTTAAGAACTTATGATTGTTGTCGTACTAGTTTAAGTTCTTTGCTTTTAAATGATATTTCGAGAAGAAAAATGATATTCCTACACACTTTTTCATACACAATACTTAACACAAGGACATTTGTATAATTTTTTATCTTTTTTTTCTTAATGAAAAAGTAAAAAGTATGTATAAATAATGTTTGGTGTAAGATTTGTGTAACAACGGTGTGCCAAAATAACATTCATCTTTTGACAATTACTACTCTTAAATTGATCTATGTTTAGTTTTTCATTTTTATGAACTTAGATCTTTTTATTTCCAAAATAAAATAAAAATTAAATTAACCAACCCATTAACACCAGAATTGGATTTCCTGCAGTAACTTCGTCAAATAGTTAATGTTCTCGATCGTTTGATCTAGATTAACGGTTGAGATTGTTGAATAGTGTTTCTTACAAAGTCATCAATTGATAATGCTTACATATGTTGATAATAGTCAAATTACTTACTACTTTAGCATTGATTGTGTTTTTATTATAGTTCCATTAACAAACAAGATTGGTCTACATTGTAGGCAATATTATAGTTCATTCAGTTGATGAACTTAAACAGTTTGAATTAGAAGTGATAGAACTTAAACAGGGAGAACCCGATGTTCCCGGCAGGACCGACCCAGAGGGAGGACAAGCAGTCAACTTTTTGGGGCCTCCATTTTTTCAAGCCCATCTTAATACTAATTGATTAAGTTATTTGTGTGGAGAAAATGAAACAACAAATAGCCTTTGCTTCAGTGCCTCGCGTCTCCTTCCTAGGATATATGATCGCGAGTTCAATCCCTCTTTGGTGTTGTTTTTATGTTTTAATTTTATTAAGAAATCTGCAAAGTTAAAAGAATGGTGTGGGAGAGAATAGAACATTAGAACCCACCGAGAAATCTATTGAAATTTTATAATTTCAAGAATATATGTCAATATTCATTTAACTAAACATTACACAAATTCTTTCAAAAATTCTTTCTTTTTATGAAATGATGAGTTTTTTTAATAAATACTATAATAAATACTTTTTATATATATTATTATGAGTACTTTACATAGGATTAGGGTCTACAAGGGGTGCCAACCTGGCTGAGATGCTTTCTAGGCTCTTTGATGTCATTATACTTTTAGTTCACCAAAAAAAAAACTTATAAATAATTTCACTACTTTATTTTTAAAAATTTACATTTTATTATTTCTTTGAATATAAGAAATTAATTTTTAAAATTAAGTTACAATTTTTATTCAAAACACTATCAGTTTTTTAATAATACTATTGTCCTAATTCCTAAATTCATCCTAAAAATATTATGGTCCTAATTCCTAATAACAAAGCCACTGTGTTATATTATGGTTCTAATTCCTAAATTCATCCTAAAAATATTGTTGAATGTTGATGCTTCGTTTCATACTAAATAAAGATTTGATTTTTTTTGTCTTATAGTAAAATATTTTGTTGATATTTTTAGAATTATATCTTGACATATTCTCTTAATTAGTTACATAGATAAATTACTATTTTTAAAGTTGTTCATGCTATTTACAATTTAAAATGATGTTCTTTTTAAAAAAAACATTATATTTTTTATTAGGGGTCCATTTTAGTTATATTCCCTGGACCTCCAAAATGCCGGGACCGGCCCGATGACATTGATGGATGCAAAGCTGGGAATCAGAAGTGCAGCAGCTTGATTTTGGAAAAAGAATATCCATCCGTCATGCCGTGTGATTTCTGTTGTGGTGAGCCTAAATTTTGCCGTGAATGTTGCTGCATTCTTTGTTACAAAGCTGTTGATTCAACTCATGGTGGCTATAGCTATATTATGTGCAAAGTAAAACACGATGATGCTATTTGTGGGCATATTGCTCATCTGGAATGTGCTTTTCGAGCTTACACGGCTGGCACCTTAGGGGGAATGATAGGATTGGATGCTGAATATTTTTGCCGGCGCTGTAATGGGAGAACTGAACTAATTTCTCATGTTCATAAGCTTCTACTGACATGCGAAACTATTGATTCAGATGATGTGAAGGAAAAAATGTTAAATCTTGGCATTAATCTCTTACACGGTTCAGAGAAAGTCGCAGCAAAGGAGATTATGAGTCGAATTACATTGGCCATGTCAAAGATATAATAATACTCCCTCTAGTCCTAATTATAAGAAGAAATTTACTTTTTAGATTCATAGAATGTTTGACGTATTTGGACCATATTATAGATCACATACATCAAACATTCCATTAATCTAAAAAATAGATTTCTTCTTATAATTAGTACCGAGGGAGTATTCTATAATTCAGTCTATGTATAATTTGTTTTGTATAAGGCTTATCCAGAATCTTACATTGCCTTAGAGACAAGGTACTAGTTATGCAAAATCTAGTTCTGAAAGCACAATCTAGTTTTTGCAGGTAATTACTTATACACCTGTACTGTACTCGTAGTCAAAATGCGGATTTTAAAATTGTCATTTCTACTTAGAGGTTCTTTTGGTATGCTTTCAAAAATAAGATAAAATTCTAAAATTGTTTCTGGTTATTTTAAAATAAGATAAATTTTGCCTTTGGTCAAAAAGTTTGGAAACTATTTTCTGAACTTTTTTTTGCCTTGAATACGAATTTCGGAACATGTTTTTCGAATTTTTTTCCGTAGGAAAAGTTCGGAAAATAGATCCCGAACTTTTGGTTCAAGGGTAAAAATGGAAAATCGGAGGGGGGGGGGGGGGGGGGGGGGAGAAAATTCCTACTTGGTGAAATAACTTGCCCAAGTCTATTTAGAATAATTTCAATCACAATAGGCTAGATTTACCTTAATATAGGTTTTGTTTATTTTTGTTATTTTTGTTTGCATTATTGTTATATCTGTGCACTCTTTCCCCCTTCATTAATATTTTATTCCATTGACTTTTTCTTGTTAAGTTTTTAATGAGGCAGATAAATTCTTATATCTTGAGGTATTTGGAGGGGAGTCTTGGTATGTCCCCCTAAGGTTCCTTTGTATCTTTTAAAATTTATTTTTAATATTCTCAGTTGAGTACTTTTTATGTGGCTTTTTTAGAGTGCCAACATAGTAGAGATGTCTTATTTGTCACGTTTGTATCCTTTTGGCCTTGATAAAAAAAAAAGATCAATTGAATTTTAGTATGTAAAATAGTTCAAAGATAATTTTAACCTTTTTTTTTTTTTTGGAAAACTACACATCGAAATTTAAAATCTAAAAGAGCCATAGCCCATCAAATTGTAAACAGGGAGTTCAAGGAAAACATGACAAGTTAACTCACAGCAAATGAGTCACGATGTAAATTGTAAATAGAAAGTCGAGGGATTTTGCAAGAGTATATTTTGCATGACGAACAATAAATTCACTTGATGAATTATGGCGGTTTAGAGACCATTTGGAACAACCGACGATTACTTCACCTTGAAGAAACCCATTTCTCTAGGTGAGCAAACATATTGCCAGGCAAAATGATTTTGGAAAACAATTTCCGAAATTCTATTATATGTAATTAGAACCGCAAATTTATTGTTGTAACCTAACTTTTCATCAGTCTCGATCATTGTTTATCTTGTTTTTAACACTAATCAATATTCAAACATAATTTAAAATATAATTGTGTTGATGAATGTGAGATATATAAATCTCACGAAGACTCCATATGGTTTATAATATATCTTTAATATCAATATTCCGAACAATTTTGCTTAAATAACTTTTCAATTGCTATGAAAAACCAGTGTAGAAATATTTCGAATTATGTTTGGATATTGATTAACTGGGTAACAAATGATCGAGACTATGAAAAATCATATTAGAAAAACAAATTTGCGGTTCTGGTCACATATAACAAAATTTCGAAAAACATTTTCCAAAATCACTTTGGAAAATGTTTTCCAAAACAATTTCGAATTTTGCATTCCGAAGTACTTGAATTTTCGGAAAACGTTTTCCAAAAAGTTAACTTATCCGAAAATAGAATATGAAATACTAGAATATGAATGAAAAAAATAAATTGAAGAACTACATTTAAGTATATTTCAAAAAATATACTCCTTCCGGTCCTTTTTATAAGGAACATTTTGAAAAAATCACAGAGACCAAGAAAATACATTATAAAAAAATAGTTTTTTTCATTTAATATTCTTATAAATTTAAACTTATTCCGTCTATACCCTTATTTAATTACTCTTAATTCAATTAAATTATTTATTTTTAATATTCTCTTTCATAATAAATAAGGGCGTAAGTAAAATTCAAAATTTAAAACATTTGAAAATTAGTCAAAGTTTCTTATAAAAATGACAACAAAAAACTTCACTTTTATTTCTTATAAAATGGACCGGAGGGAGTATTCCGAAAATATTACTTTTGAAAAACATTTTTCGAAAACTATTTATGAGGATCAAATTGAAAAGAAGCATCATGGGATGGGAGACGAGAAAAATTCTTATATTTGGGCTGGCTTTTTTTACGGCCCGATCCACCAAAATTCTGGGTTAATGGGCCAATCCATTAGTCTGATATATTTTTGACAGCTCTATATGTGTCTGAGTTTAATAATTTAAATGGAATTTTAAAAGTGTTGTTATAGGCCATTCAAAGACAAACACTTAATTAGTAATAAAAATACTACAGGTCATTTTAAAATAGCCGTTACTGCAAAAATGTGCAGCTATAAGCCATTTTAAGATAGCGCTTATAGGAAATAGCAGTATAGCAAGCACCTTCAAAAGAAACACTTAACAACTTTTAACAGTGCTTGGTGATAAAAAGTGTTGTCATAAAACTACCCTATAATAATGCTTATTTAAAATAGTCTTGTTCAAAATAAAATCTTTTTAACAAAATTTTTACATATAAAAAACATTTACATTATATAAATTGTAAGATAATTACAATTTAACAAAAGGTAAACGGACAACAAGCTGTGCCGCTAATTCTTTTAAATACAACATCTTGAGACCTAGGAGACATCACATTACTATGCATGACTCTTTGAACACTTTTTAAAATATCCACGGTCTCCGGTGCTAGAAAACCAAACGTGTCAAATGAAAAAGGTATAAACACATGTTGATTTTCAGAACACGCTCGCTCATGTTTGACAACTTTACTTGAAGCAGTTTTGAAGGCCGCCTGTCCTACAGTAAAATCCCCAATCGTCAATCCCACAAGAGAAGAGACTCCAGTCAAATGTTTATAGTGCTAGAGTAGATACTACTTCAAATGTTTTGTAAGAGTTATTAGGATAATAGGATTAAAAAATTGGGTATTCTTAACTTTTCCATTAACCAAATTGATCCATTTTTTTAATATCTAAATTGATCCAATTTTAAAAGTTTAGACATTTTTTAAAAATCAAACTGGACTCATCTAAGCCCAAAAACACAAAATCGGGCAAACCATTTTTATATTAGGTTTTGTTAATCGATTTCATATTCTTCCCATATCTCCTACCTCAAGGCTCATCGGCATTCGGTCGGTGTCATTGTGTGATAATCATCGGCTCTTGTGCATTCAATTGTATTCAAGATGCAGCGTCCCAATCGTTTTTCCATTATGGGCAGCGATAAGCGCCGTCTAGGTAAGAGTCTTCCCCTTCAATGATGATTGTATATGTTTTTTACATAAAATTTTGATATTATTTGGGTATTGATTTTGAGATCCATATTAGCTAAGATTGATTTTACATTGAATTAATTTAAATATATATTAAATTTCAAAATTAATTGTTGTGAGTGGATCCACTTTTTAAACTCTCGATTTATTACATTGGAGTATAATGTGATTGCATTATCATATATATATAATATCATATATATATATATATGCAATATCTTTTGATAAGAATGAGTCCACTTATAAAAAAAAGAATGAGTCCACTTTAACTTGACCTTAATTTATGTTTGTATATCCATGTATTTGATATCGCTTCTTGACATGGGTATATATAAATTTTGTGATTTGAGAAATTTTACTCAAATGTAAAATATTATAGCTCCTTATATTTTAAAAAGTTACAAACGACATATTATTGACAAAATTATGAAATGTTTTTACTGTAGAAATGAGTGTTTTTTTTGTTGACAAACAATAGAAATGAGTGTTAAATCACAAGAAATCACTTGAATATAATATTGACTTTTTTTCTTCTAATAAGGTGTCGGTTAAATCCTTGTGTATCTAAATTTGATGCGAAAGATATAATAGCATTAAGTGTTATTTGCAATGAAAGTTCATAATAAAGTGTGATAGTCATGTTAGCTCAGTTCAATTGGTAGGATATTATATTATATATGTAGGGGATTGGAGTTCGAACTCAATCATCCTACTTATCCATCTTAATGATGAAATTTTTAGCCACTAAACTATTTAACCAAAAAAAGTGTGATCGGATAATAACATCATAGTATATTATATTGAAAAACTTAGTACAAAGTTTATATATTTTTGAATTAAATCGTTGGAAATCCCTTAAAATTCTCAAAGTTTATATATTTCTTTTGATGAAGGCATAACTGCATGTTTGTATCTTTTTGAGCAATTGGTTCTCAAATTTTTGTGCAGATGCTCTCAAATATGTGGTGTGATTCTGAGTCCGATTTAAAAACTTATTGCTCTACTTATTTAAGTTTTCTGGTTTTAATTGATATTTTGAGAATTACTACTCATAAATTGATCTCTGTTTAGTTTTTCATTTTTATGAACTTAGATCTTTTTATTTTCAAATAAAATAAAAATTAGATTAACCAACCCATTAACACCAGAATTGGGTTTCCTGCAGTAACTTTGTCAGATAGTTACTGTTTTTGATCGTCTGATCTAAGATTAATGCTGAGATTGTTGAATAGTGTTTTCTTAGAAAGTCATCAATTGATAATACTTACATATGTTGATAATAGTCAAATTACTTGCTACTTTAGCAGTGATTGTGTGCTTATGATGATGAAAAACTCCCCCCTCTCCCGCTCTAATTAATGTAAAAATGTTGAAAAGGATACGGCAAGTATTGAACATTTTGTTTATCAACAGATTCCTCTAATAATGGCAAGGCTGCTGCAGAAGATGAAAGTCATTTAAACCATTTTCTGTTTCAAGCTGAGATATTAAAACTTGAATCTGAGATTGATCAGGGTCTGAAGAATTTAAGAAAGTTACACAAGCTGCAATACCAGTTGGCAGAAGAAAAGCTTATGGCGCATGTGGAATATTTACAAAATCTATTGCAGCAATTGAACAAAGAGGAGTCTGAATTAGCAAGTCAACCGGACGCATCTCATGCAAGTGAATTGTTTCAAACTGTCGAGAAACGAAAGGACGAGCTAAGACAGGGAATGATTAAATTCGAAGAAATGAAGCAGATTGCAAATGGTTTTTCCAGAACACCTAAAACTATTTTAGAGAAACACTTTGGCATACTAAAGTGTTAGGTTATTGAGATTGCAGACAAGGGTTATATTGCCCAAGACATCAGTGGTGTTGAATATATTGCCTATGGCAAAAGTTTTACTGCCAAAGACATGTTCTTAGACACAAATAAGTAGGAGCTAAATCCTACAAAAACAGATTGAATTCTTTTTTTGTTTGGTTTCTAAACATCCTGAATTATGGTCCATATGGATTTTCTGGTATGAAAAATGACTCCTTGATAGTTTAATTTCTCTCTATTGATCCAGATGTTTTCTTTTGTCTTCTGTTCCTCCTTCTCTACCTGCATCTGTGATCATGACTTTACTTTTGAAATCATGATTGTGTAGTAGGACAGAGGCAATGGAAGACATGCATGCATGTGTTTGTTTGAACTAACAATGTGTTTGTTTCAACTGTATTTGAGAGATAATCGCATTCCATGTTTTAAGGATGGTAATTGTTTTGTTCAAATGATCCGTACATCATGTGGTTTATGGTGGACCATCAGGGATCATGAATACTAACCATCATATGAATTTCTTATCCTTTTAGATTCATTGTACCTTATCTTGGATCCACTACATCAAATCTTTCTCACTCCTCTTCTTCTTCCTCCTCCTTTCCTTGACTGTAAATCAACCGGACTGCTATGGAATAACTTCAAATTGTAATCCCAAGCAAGTCTCCCCATTCCAAAACAAATAAAAAAAAAAATATTTCCGTTCTTCATCTTCAACTATTTTTTCTTTCTCTTCTTTAGTTTGAACAATGTTTGAGTTAATTCCAACTTTTGCTTTGAGGGTTGTGTTTTGGGAGCTCATTACCATGCTTGGTTCTCTATCATTTTTGTAAATTCCCATAGCCATTTCCAGGAGAGACAGGTATATAGAAGCTTATGGAGGAATAATGTGTGGATGGTGGATGGAATAATGATGAAGATTAGATGAATCCCAAGGCTAAACTTTGTGGTCCACCACAGACGACCACATGATGTATTGATCTTTGTTTCTTTACTTTCTCTAACTACAGAGATGTACAGGTGGAATAATCAAATGGTATGCAAATAACAGTCACTACTTAATTTTTCTATGGGAGAAGAATCAGATCAGTTTAAGCAGACACTTTTTTGGCTACCTATAGTTATTTCATGTTCCCCTCTCCTTAGACCTTAATGGAAGTTCAAGATACAAAAAAAAAAAACAGATGAAGATAACAGAAAAACTAACATCCAAAACATGAACCAAGACATTTAAAGACATAGGAAACTATTCTAACAGATATAAAAATGGCAATCAAATTTAACCAACATACTTTCAATTGACCCAATTTCATTCTAGAAAATACTAGTCTAGATACAATACCAGTTAAAAGTTCAAAGTTAATGTCTAGTTTAGACTGCACTCACACAACCAAGCTTAATGAAGATTGAAAAAGCAGTAGAATTGGTTCAGGCCTTTATAGATAAACATAGTATAGATTAGATCATTCATTTTTCCCATGAAAGTACAAGTCCTCAATTATTCATGAGTAGGGAAGGACCATCAAAAACCTTTTCATACACATGACATGCTAAATTATGCTCATGTACAATGTACATTATCATATTGAAGCATATCACAAAACCTTTATACATTTCAGTTTACCAAAAGTTAAGTAATCATCACTTTGGTTTAAGAAAATAAAGTATTATCAAAATTCAAAAGCATCATACAAGGATTAAGAAAACAGCTAAAAAGGCATCCAAATCCTATAAAGGTTTCTAATCCAATTCCTATAAAGCAGATATATATATATATACTAATTTATATAATCATAAACCAAAAGCACAAATTGAATTAAAAAAAAAAATGAAAACCTGCAATTAGAAACAAACAAGACAGAACTAATTGTGAAAATTGACATTGCCATATATATAAAGACCCATTATTGAAGAAAGATCATTTATGTTGAAGCAACAATCAAATTCACATACCGAACGAAATTAGCTACATCAAACAACAACAACAACAACAACCTGAAATCTAACCCACATATACTAAAGGTCACATTTTTATAAAGGTGTTAACAAAAGAATTTCCACCATCATCATCATTATCATCATCACCATTCATCACAATCACTGTACAAGAACAAGTCTACCACTACCACCACCCATACCTCTACCATTATCACCACCCTGCAGATCATGTCCTTTCGGCACCGTAACAATCAATTCCCCGTCGACAAACACCGCACTAGCAAGCTCCGGCAACGTCGAATCAGGCAAACGAAACCTCCACATATCAAGCTCTAACTGATCAAGCGATAATTCCAAAGATTCACCATCTCTAACCACGATCTTCACCACACCAGGATGGATCTCAACCGTATGAGTCCTCACCTCACCAATTCCATCCGTCTCCGCCACAAAACGAAAACAATCAGGCGCTTCCTCCACCACCACGTCAGCATCCGATCGAAACGGAAGTTCTAATACACGGCTGAAAACGTGTGGAAGACGCCGTAGTTTCTTCCCGGAGATTCCTAACAAAGCCTGTGCCTCCGATGAAGGGTTTCCACCGTCGGTTCCGAATTGGATTGTGATGTTGCGTTTTCGAGGAACAGGGTGAATCTTCATGTTTAACGCTACAGAGGATTGAATTTGAAGCACGAACAACAAGATTAATAGAAAGATTAAAGTTTTCTTTGCGATTGAAGAAAGAATCATAAAGAATTGATTCTTGTTTTCTTTTTGTTTGAAAACGTTTCTTTTTTTGGGGAAGAAATTGAAAAACCTAACCCTAATTTTTTCGATACGAGAATGGGGAGAATTGGAAATTTGAATTGAAATAGAACGTGATTTGAGTTTTCTATTTTTAATAATCTTTTTTTTTTCCTCTTGTTTTGTTTTTGTTGTTGAGGAAATAGAATGGAAAAACAAAAAATAAAATAGAGAAAGTGTTATTTGGTGAAATGGGTGTGGTCGTGGATAGTGCAGAAGGAAAATGAGGAGAAGAAGGCCCCGTTTGGCCCGGCTTATTTTTAACTTTTTATTTTAGCTTAAACGAAATAAAGAAGTATAAAATTATATTTAACACTATTTCTTCTTAAAAGTATTAGAGAAATAAAGTAAAGAACTAAAAAATGCAAAAAAGTAAAGTCAAACACAATTTTTTCCTTCTTTACTATTTTTAAGGAGAAGAAAAAAAGAGGAAAATAAGCCGGGCCAAACGGGGCCGAAAGAAGGATAATTTGAAGTTGATGTTACTGTGTTGCCCTTGTGTGTGTTTTTTAGGATTTACTAAATCTGTCTCTATCATCAGTTATTAGAATTGAATTTTTCAAAAAATAATGGTAAAAAAATAAAAATCAAACACCTGGCCAATTTGGAAGTTTTTTTATGATACAATCCAGTCTTTAAAATTGTCACGATTAATTTGGATTTTATTTTTAAGAGATTGAGTTGGATGATAAAAAAATTAGTGAAAAATTCAATTAGGTTTCTAGACTCTCATTACACAGATGAAAATTTGCCAATGAATTTAGTTACACTTAAATAGAAGGCAAACGAGCAATAAATTGCACTGCTAATTCTTTTATGATGACAAAGCCAATGCTTTTAAAAACTAATTCTTTTATGAGTACCCCTTGAAATATTACTATAAACTTAAACGGTAGTTCGAAAAATTCAATATAATAAGATTACATTATAACTTGTAACACTAATACTTACACATGGTACAATAAAATATAAAGAAAAAATGTTTTCAAGATAAAATTTATCTTTTTTTATTCTTAACTAATGTTTTAAGCCAGTCATATTCCTAACCTTTGGAGCAAGAGGGCAGAGATCAAATACTTTATGTGTTGCAAAGCTATATTATTTGGGTAACGTGTAAGCTACAATTTGATTGAATGGCGCATAATAGTTATAGGAAATGACATGTAACATGTACAATATACTATAATATAATATAGTCTTGGGGTGTCACAAGTAACATCATTATCAACATTCCAATTAAGTGGAGCTTTTGATATCAATCCTAGTACTACATACTTGCCATATCAATATTCTTTTCGTGCATGAATTGAATTCAATTAATGCATACATAGCCATAAAATGACCTCATTGCTAACTTGGCCTTGTCACACTCATAACTCAAATGTACAGAATTGGGCTAGTTCTAGCAAGCAACACAATATGTGCAAAATCAGGTTTCATATAGTACTATATGTTAACCAAAACTTTGGCTAATTCTAGTATAGGCCTAATTTCAATCAGGTGAAATAAAACGTGTGAACCTAATCACCAATTTCTGAATTCTGGTACTAGTATGCTGCATGTATTGCAAATTGGATCCTCATATCCCATGTATATTGTCGTTTTCTTGACATCACCATCCACCTAAACCTTCCCGTATCCTTTTGTTGGTATCATCTAAACCTAACATGTAATCTTCTCCGTCAATTATTTATGTGAAATGGTACTCCTCGATATCATATATAAACAAAAATTTAATTTTTAGGTTTATTCATTAACTAATGTATCTGAAGATCACATACATTAATTTGTGGATAAATCTAAAAAATGAACTTTTATTTATATGTGAGATCGGAAGAAAGTATTAATATAAAAGCTTATTAACAATTCCGTGGTGCTTGCTAGCTTTGCGGTGACAATTCAAAGAATTTTTTTTCTTATAGTATACCAAGGTATTTCCCGTTTAACTGCAAAAACTGATCTCTTTAAGATGATTGTGCAAATAATAAAAAACACCATAATTAGTTATGATGTTCGAACAAGAGTGCCTATATTTTGTTTGCTTCCCTGCCTGTCCGGTCCCCATCAATTGACACCGTCTTCCAACATATTTCATATGCATCGGTCAAAGATCAAATTGTGACAGAAATGATTAACAAAAATCTAAATATCAACCACATGGCCACATAATATTGATTTATTTAGGAAAAGAATACAAATCCAGCTCCAACCCTTGATAGTCTCCGTATTCAGTTCCATTAAAATTAAGCACGTGAGTCATATAAATAATAAGAAAATCTATAAGAATATGAAGAAGAAAAAAATGTTTGTTCTCTAGATTTGCTCTTATGATTATCAGTTGTTGAAATCATAAAAATTCTCTCTGAATAGAAATTATTGGATATTAGTTGCGCTCTGCAAGGACCACTCTAGTATCTCCTCATCATTCAGTAATTTTAACAATAACCATAACATGTCATGGAATCATATGTACAAAGGTAAGCATAAAAATGGAATAAAGAATATTAGGTACAGGATGCAGTCAGTAATTAAGCAGTCAGGAGCTACTAGGCAGTTGTTCTTGCAAAGGTTATTATTTCTATGGATACATATCTAGTCTGAAATGCTTAGAAACGGGTCCGTTTGTTTTGAAGGAAAGAAAGTGAGAGGAAAGAAAATTGCGAAAATCGATGGATAAATTTAGATTAACTTTTTGTCTAAATTCATTCATCGATTTCCGCAATTTTCTTTCCTCTCACTTTCTTTCCTTCCAACCAAACGGGCCCTAGGTGTTAGAAGTTCCGGTGATATGTGAATGAATATTCCAACCCTAATGCCTAGTATATATATGCCTAGGAATGTAAGAGAGCGGTTATCAGCCACTTCCAGGTGCTACTAGCCAGTCTGCTGCGTGATACTCGCCTAACGCTACTAGCCCAGTCAGTCACGTGCTGCTAGCCCGTGATACTCGACCATTGCTACTAGCCCTAACAGTTATTCGCCACTTTCACGTCGTACTAGCTACGTGCTTGTCCAATCTGCCTTTCTTTCTCTAGGAGGCAAATTAGGTGCTCACATGTTCCAAACTGTTCACGTATGTAAACACAAATGAGCTCTTACAGGTGAGCTTAAAAATACACTGTTTATAATATCTTGGATCTGTCTTGTTTCTCCTAAGTGTCTCCTTTTTATAGTCTAAAACTTCTTGACCTAATGGGCCTTATCTTGGATTGAGAGGTCCAGGCCCAATAAACCATAACTCTGAGACAGCCCGTCCGTACAGGACACCTGGAGTTGAGCACGTGATGCTCACGTCACTCGTCCGTGCAGCTCACGTGGAGCCAAGGAACATGTAGCTTACGTCATTGTTCTCTTCTGTACGGAATGCGTAGCAGGCCAAAGGAAGCTCAAATGACTAGCATAGTTAAACCAAGTGAGCTCAACGTGACCTGACTGATCATGATATGCTTGTCGTGCTAAAGATAGAGCTCTTGGCTGAGTTGAGCTGGATTGAAGCCTTTGGTCGAGTTGGGCTGGGCCGAAGATGGAGCTCCTGACGCTTGTAAGGTCAAAGAGTAGCAGGGTACTAATAGCATGTTCTCCCGTACCAGTCCACAATCCACCAAGCGTTAAGCATGTTAAGGCGTAGACGTTTGTTTCTTCATTAGGTCGACCTATATCAGTCCACAAACAATCTTCGATTGGGTCCAAAATATCTATGACGGTCCAGGAGTCATGGAAAATTTCAATTGCAAATATGTTAAAAACTTAATTTGAATTAAAGTAATTGGCTAACGCGATAAGTAACTAAGGTTTTAATTTCTAATTAAGCGACAAAATATTATTTGCATAAATCAATCAATTTTAAAAATAACTAAGTAATTGGACTCGAGTTGAATTGATCATCAGAAGCAACCGAATAAGTCCACGACTAGAACTAATCTTTTCGGTCAAACTTTATTTTTCTCCAAACTTAATTTTGAATTATCAGTGACTCTTTCTTCTTAGAACAAGAGGGTTAACGCAACAAAAAGCAATTTTCAATGTGTTAGCCGGGCCACTGACTGGTGCACCTCTTGCTCCTGCCCTTGGTATTGTCTTAAAATTGATGGAAGTTAATTACATCTTATCCTGTCCATTTATTCCTGTATTATACTCATGATTTACATAATACACTATAATTTATCAGTCATTTATTTATAAGACAGATACTGTTGTAACTATCATGCAATCTGTAAAATTTTCTACTCATACATCAAGTATATGGAAGGATAACTCTTTCATCCTTTCTTTTCTTTGATCTTAATTTTCTATAGAAAAAAAAAAAAAGTAACTCTGTCTATTCACTAGCTAGCTAGGTTTACCCTACTACATAATAGGCAAGTACAACAGCATCTGAAGCTAGTGCATTATTAGTGATTCTCCAACAACACATGTACTTTCTACCTTTGGACAATTTCTGAACACTCTTTCTTAAAATTTTAAGTCTTTAAGATGATTTAATGATATGTGAACAAATGGTTGAAAATGACTATGATATGTTTTAATGCTATGATATTTGATTAAGCTGTAAATGATCAATCCAAACAGGCTATTAAACATTTTTGATAAATGTATATGCAGAAAATGCAGCTGCCATGGTCAGTACCAGAATGTGGAATGTCATTTCCACATGTGCTCATAGGCTAATGAAAATAGGTTTTGATGATATCTATCTGTCAACACTCAATAATGCTCTGTCTGATTGATCAGCCAGGTCAAAATATGGAACATAATCTCAATATTTGAGAAAATGCCCTCACGAAAACGTGAGAAACTGACTTGGTGTCCGGTGTTTAAACTAACAATGATCATATAATTTTATTAGCTTTCGCACCCTCCTTTGTGTGTGGTTCAAAACAAGGTACGTCCTACTCCAACCCATGGACCACGTTATTAATGTATAAGAGCGTTGCTATTTATCACGTACCAGAATTCCACGAATGCCCCATAAATTCATTGTCGCCGTTTGTACATGGGTGATTAGATAAAAATTAGACTTTGACTACAATACAAGTCTGCAGTCGTAATGTCATAGTGAGCATACTATTTGCGATAAACATTTTTTTCCATTGTATAAGTGACAAATAAATCAAAATAATTACGCAATAAGCCTGAATTAGCCACGGGGCCTGTGGTAATTTTGGGGGGTCTATGAGAATATAGGGGTGGATTGAGAAATTATCGAATCAATAATCATTTGGGCTTGTAAGAGCATGTAGAAAAATTGGGCTTGCAAGAGTTTACACATTAGAAGTTGACTGAAGTAGTGTTTACATATTTTTTAGTAAATGGCTAATTTTGAGTAATTGAATTTTTTATGTTCATAAAATAGCAAATTAGTCCCTTAAATCAATCAATTTAGTTTCTCCATCAAAACAGCTCTTTAATACATCAACATAAACATAGAACCTTTGAAATTTGAATAGTTTATTGATGCATCAAGATAAACATAGAACCTTCGATTTAAAATTATGGTTGTACATTTGGTAAAAGACTACGCACGTTTTTGTTTTGGCGGTGAAAATTCACAATGGACATCAATTGACGTTTAAAATGAAGCTACAAGTTCTAGATTTTGATTTTTCACGCTAAATTGATAAATGAACGTGAGATAGCGGTGACCAACCGTTCGCTCAAATAGATGCTAAATTGATTGACATTTTCATTTTAAGAGATTAAGTTACTATTTCCTAAATTTGAGAGTAAATTGACCAATTAATTCAATTTTGAGTACTAAAATACTGATTCACTCCACATTTTTAGGTTCAGCCAGATTTTGCTTCAGAAGACATAATTATCAACAAAAAAAAAGAGCTAACAAGACTTAAGCAATAAAATATACTCAAAAGTCACATACTCACATAAAGAGGTTCAGAATCAATTAATGACAAAGAATTAACTGATAAAATCAAAGTTAAAAAGAAATCTTTACAGTAATAAAGTTGGAGCTCCTCACAAGAAATGAGGGAGTTGTGCTGATTGAGAATGATTTAACTCCAAAATCTACTCACTAGAAATGAGGGAGTTATGCTGATTCCACTCAGAATGATTTAACTCCAAAATCTACTAATTAATTTCAAGTTGGGGTTTTAGACCCATAGTTTGTTGTTGCGAACCAATTATATCGACAATTATCTTCAAAAAATACAGCAAATTGCCAGAAATTTTTCTTTATCTTGCCAATACTCCTTGAAATCCTATATTTGAGGAACTCCAATGCTGCAGAAAATAATCCTTTACCATCAACAATAGAGCTCCTTTGATATTCAAGAACCCAAGTATTAGGGTCTAATTGAACTACTGAGCCACCCCATTTATCTTGTGTCCATGAAGTGTTTGCCTTTCGAATCAAGTAACTAACTTGACCACCATTCCACTATTAAACAGAGAAACAATAACACGATTTAATCAACATTAACATATATGTACCACATACGCTTTAGATCAAAGACATCTCTAATGTGCGACCATTGTTGGTGTCTGACACATACATACATGGCACTAACACGTATAGTTATATTCAATTTTTCAAATTATTATCAATGTTAACTTGTCAGTGTCATGTCTAGTGTCGGTGTCTGCAAATTCAATCAACTATAGATTGAAGACATCTCAAATGTGCGACCATTGTTTATGTCTGACACATTCATGACACCAACACATTTAGTTATATTCAATTTTTCAAATTACTATCGATGTTAACTTGTCAGTGTCATGTCTAGTGTCAGTGTATGCAAATTCAATCAACTATAGATCATATCAAAAAGAAAAACATTTTGGAGAATTTAACTTTAATTTACCTCAGTAACTCTTCCTGATAGGATAGTGAGTGTACGAAAAGACAAACCATTGGTAAGCATTCCAGCTGTTTGTAGAGGCCACCCCCAAATTGTTACCTCCTCCATTGCTGATTTGTACAATTTGCACCTTGAATTCAATAATAGACCATCCTATATACAATTTTTATAGGGCAATTCAAAACTCAATAAAAATTGAACCTTTCGCCCAAAAAATATTAAAAAATTCAAAGCTCTCTGACAAATCAAGAAACTTTTTTTTCAAAATATTTACCTGGTTGATTTCCCATGAGGAATCAGTAAAGCTGCAGTTTGAAACTTCTCCATGAACAATATTTCCCAATTCTTTCTGCAAAAATCTCAACTTTCCATTCAAATCATGAACTTCATGACATTTCTCACCAACCCTTTTGATTAAATCCGGTGACAAAGAAGGTTGAAAAACCACAGAAACAACCTTTGACAAAACAATGTCTGCAAAGAACAAAAACCCTAAAACCATCATTACGTTCAAGACACCAACACCAGAGTAAAAAGACCTCTTTTTTTCCTTGTTCTTCCTTTCAATTCTCTGAACTTGATTTGATTTAGCACTTGATTTGATGATAGGAGTAGGCGGTATTGTTATACCGCGAAAACTGTTTTCGGGTGTTGATAATAAGGAATAATCAAATGAGATTGGAGAGAGGTTATTATTATTATTATTAAGATTGTTGGGTTTGGAAGAAGAGAATTTGGTTAAGGTGGAATTAGGTATGAGATCAAGGGTTGCATTGATGCTTGCTATGCAAAATTCACATTTACAATTTGCATTTTTCTTGCAACCAGGGTAGTAGCAGCTGTTTTCTTCTTCATTGCTGCTAGATTTTGATTTTGTTATTGATTCTTGAATGTGGATTCTCATGGTTTCTTGATTCTTCAGAGATTTTTGTTTCTTGTGTTGTTTTGTGACTGTATTGTGTGTGATGTTTAGAAGTTACTTTGGAAATTTGAATCCTCTGCCAACGGTCATATCTGCTGAGGAAACGTTTTTTTGTAATGAAATGACATATATAACCTTGTTACTTATTTGGATATTAATTAAGAAAGTGTTTTGACATAAATAGCCCTGCGTAAAAAATAAAATACAAATCGAATGAATTGTTCGAGATTATAAAAAAAAAATTGTTCGAGAGAATTTAAGTTTAAATTTTAATAAAAATAATTTGTAGATAAAATTTTATTTATATCACAGCTAAACTAAAGAAAAATATATACAACTAGACCACTTGCCCGTGCATTCGCATGCACGGGTCGTACATATGACATCAATGAATTGTAAATTTGTTAGAGCAAATAGAACATATAACGACAACTTGTAAAATAATTATACTAAGTTATTTAATATTAAACGTTTATACTGTCAAATCACCCAACTAAATCCAATTTAATTGTATGACATGACAAACTATATAATTTGTAGTGAACTACTATATTATATTAAAAAAAAAACTTCATTATTATTCATTTAATACAATTCAAATTATACATATTTTCTTACTTTTAATTTAAATAAGAGATTTTACATAGATCATGTTTTCTCTTTTGTGTTTTCTTTATGTGATTTCGTCTTCTGAGCGTAGCATCGAGTTGTTCTTTGTCTTGTGCAGTTTTGTTTGATTTCTCGTCATGTTATTCCCTTGCCTTCACCTCTACATGCACTTTATTTTCTTTCATTTAGTGAGATTGTGATATTATATAAGTTTCTTGGCTTCCTCTTTAGCTTCTTCAATATTATAGTTGTTTGTTTGATTTTTCTAATGCACTTTGTAATATCATGGTTAATTCTTCTTCCCCTTTAAAGCCAAACAGAAAGAAAAATTAGAATAAAAAACAACAAATTTCAATATATTTAATTACATGAAGAAGCAGACCAAATGATCATAAATATAAAAGGAATAGAAAATATTGCAAAAGAGTAGAAACCAAATAGAGATAAAAAAACTGATGAAGAAACAATCAATGTTAACTATGAATATCTATCTCCAAAGCAGAAACCAAATAATTACTAATACATATGCTTACATTATTAAAAAAAGTTAATTAGACAATATTGTGTTTTACTTTTAAAAGTTTCAAATCATACCACCACATAGCACACACGCACTGCCTTTTCATGCCCAACCATTTTGCTAGATTATCATTTTGAATCCTGCAGAAAACTTTAAAAAAATAGTTATGTTGGAGTTTTGCCTTGAAAACTCAGAAAATCAGAAAACTGGAAAAACCAGCAGCAGTAGGGCGCCTGGCGCCGGGAGCAGGCTAGAAAAGCCTGTGGTTTCTGTTTGTTGGCGCAGGGCGCGGGGAGTTAGGCGCTAGGCGCCAGCACGCGTATATAAAGTTGCTGTTTGCGTTTTCTGAGGTAACTAAGGTGTTTTTAGGGTTTCTGGAGCCGACATAAAGACTAGGGTTAATAGAAAAAGTTCTTGGGAAGACCCTAGGGTTGGGGAAACATTCTATCACCTTGGGAAACACTTGTGATTGAATCTCTTGGTCACGGGAAGAGATTCGGGTTTAGGGTAGAATTAGGAAAACTCTAATTCTTGTAACTCTTGTGGAGAATCTCATTGTAATCAAGGTTTCTATTGATAGTGGAACGGAGAGGGCTGCCCTCCCCCCAGATTAGGTTCATTAACACCGAACTGGGTCAACAAATCAACTGTGTTCTTTATCGCTTTCACTGTTATTATTGTTGGTTGATTATTATTGCTATTATCACTTGTTTGGTTGCTTGGTTCTATTTGCTCCACACATCAAGGATTTATTGGTGTGAGTCAAGCGAATTCACAACAATTGGCGCCCACCGTGGGGCAAAGGATCAAACGAATTAGGAACCATGGGTTCAAAGTGGGAAATTGAGAAATTCACCGGGAATAACGACTTCGGGTTGTGGAAGGTGAAGATGAGGGCGATATTAATCCAACAGAAGTGTGTTGAGGCGCTAAAGGGTAAGACACTGATGCCGGCAAATCTCTCTGATGCGGAGAAAACTGAGATGGATGAGAAAGCACATAGTGCTATTATTTTGTGCCTCGGTGATAAGGTTCTGAGAGAGGTTGCCAAGGAGAAGACTGCTGTGGAGATGTGGACCAAACTTGACTCATTGTATATGAACAAGTCCCTGGCACATAAATAGTTATTGAAGCAACAATTGTACTTCTTTCGTATGGTTGAGAACAAGTCTATGGAGGAGCAACTTGCGGAGTTCAACAAGATTGTTGACGATTTGGCGAACATTGATGTGAACTTGGAAGATGAAGACAAGGCTTTCCATTTGTTGTGTGCTTTTCCCAAGTCACTTGAGAACCTCAAAGATGCTTTGCTATTTGGTAAAGAAGGCACTGTCACCTTGGATGAAGTTCAATCGGCTTTGAGAACCAAGGAATTGACAAAGTTGAGAAACTTGAAGGTTGATGATAGTGGAGAAGGATTGAATGTGGCAAGGGGTAGAAGCGAGAACGAAGGCAAAGGGAAGGGGAAGAAAAATTGGTCAAAGTCTAGGCCAAATGGTGATGGTGGTGGCAAGTTCAAATGTCACTATTGTCAGGAACCTGGTCACTTCAAGAAGGACTGTCCTCAGAGAGGGGGCGGTGGTAGTTCGTCAGCTCAGATTGTTGCAAGTGATGAAGCTTATGAGGAAGGCTATGAGAGTGCGGGAGCACTCATAGTCACAAGCTGGGAACCATAGATGATTGATCAGCCTGGAGAGGCGGTGGTAAGAATACTCGACATCAGCCTGGAGAGGCGGTGCTAAGAATACTCAGGTTACTTCTGAAACAACAACATTATTATGAGATGTGAAGATGCTAGTGGAAGTTGGGAATAGGTGGAGCTTTGAGTTGTAGACTTTGAAACTCCTATCACATGTGTTCAAAGAATGAATACTTTTGGACTCTAGAGCTAGTTGAAGGTGGAGTTGTTCATCTTGAAGACGGGAAAGCTTGTAAGGTTCAAGGTATGGTGAGGTTATTTTACATGATGTGAGGTATATTTCTAACCTTAATGTGGTCATGCATTTTGTTACTAGTGGAAATTCTCATGATGTGGTTAAGTTGTGAAGCTTCGGGTGGAACTTGTTAGTGACATAAGTTTTAGTTGGACTAGTGAAACAAAGTTTAACTAGGTGTTGGAACTAAACGGGAAGTGTTGGAAACTAACAATGGCTTGAAGTGTGTTTCGGAGTAGTTGAATAGTTTTGCATGTTACAAGGTGGGAAACATAGTGAATCTTTGGTGGAAGAATCTCGGTTTGAGGTGGAGTTTGTTACTAGTGGAACTAGAGGAAGACAAACAATCAACAATAGCTCTTGGCTATCTAATGAGAGATAGGGAAGTGAGTGGTAATGTTGCATCAAAGTGGTATAGCTTTGGAGACCTTGTGGTTATATTTTCAATTGTGTCTGAAGAAGTGCAAAACTTGAAAGATCTTCAGGGAGGCAATTGGAAGTTGGTGACGATCAGACTTGGGAACCTGTAGGGCTATTGAAGGTAGTTGGATACAAGAAAAGTCTGATGTTGCGGCTTGTGGAACTTACCTAAAATTCCAAGGTTAAGTTGAGAGGCAAGCAATTCTTCAGGAGTATGGACATGAACAATCCATGAGCTGAAGAGGGTACGGTGGTGCTTGTAGAATTGTCCTAAAATTCCAAGGGCAATTGGAGGCAAGCATTTCTTCGAGAGTACGAAGCGGTTCACTTCGGGGTTCGAAGAGGGTATGGTGAAAACAAGTGGAGCAGCATGGTGGTTGATGGGAAGTTGGCATCACCATCGTTTTGAAGGCAAGGTGGAGATTGTTGGAGTTTTGCCTTGAAAACTCAGAAAATCAGAAAACTGGAAAAACCAGCAGCAGTAGGGCGCCTGGCGCCAGGAGCAGGCTAGAAAAGCCTGTGGTTTCTGTTTGTTGGCGCGGGGCGCGGGGAGTTAGGCGCTAGGCGCCAGCACGGGTATATAAAGTTGCTGTTTGCGTTTTCTGAGGTAACTAAGGTGTTTTTAGGGTTTCTGGAGCCGACATAAAGACTAGGGTTAATAGAAAAAGTTCTTGGGAAGACCCTAGGGTTGGGGAAACATTCTATCACCTTGGGAAACACTTGTGATTGAATCTCTTGGTCACGGGAAGAGATTCAGGTTTAGGGTAGAATTAGGAAAACTCTAATTCTTGTAACTCTTGTGGAGAATCTCATTGTAATCAAGGTTTCTATTGATAGTGGAACGGAGAGGGCTGCCCTCCCCCCAAATTAGGTTCATTAACACCAAACTGGGTCAACAAATCAACTGTGTTCTTTATCGCTTTCACTGTTATTATTGTTGGTTGATTATTATTGCTATTATCACTTGTTTGGTTGCTTGGTTCTATTTGCTCCACACATCAAGAATTTATTGGTGTGAGTCAAGCGAATTCACAACAATTATTAAGCCAAAACAAATAGAGAAAAACAAAAGTGGGTTAAGATTATGTTGTGAAACAAATAGAAAAGGGGTTGGACTTCCCCATTAGAAACATAAGTCAGACAACTATGGAGAAGTGAAAACTGAACGGACTGAGAAAATTTGGAGTAGTGTGATTCCCTTGTCGTCAGAAACAGCTTTACTGCTGCGGACTAGACGGCGGTCCAGCGAGTATGCCTGGATCGTGAAATAAAAGTAGTCCGATTTAATGACAAAAGCAAGGGTTTCATGCTGGTTTTCCTTGATTAAGTTAATGGCGGCTGGAAACGGCATCTGAAGGTGGGCGGAAACACCAAAATTGCATAGAATATGAAGAAAAAAAACATTAAATCCAGAATATGAAATAATAAACAAAATGATAAATTTATGATATTTACCTCTGTTTTCAAATTGATTCTAGTATCTGGTGAGTATCAACTTCTCAAGTTCGATATTGAAGGGGGAAATCATTGACTCGGAGGGATGTTCCATAAACTGGTTCTTGGATGAAGATGGTGTTGCTTGGAGTTGTTGAAGAAGAAGAGAGAAAGTTGTGATGGAAGAGATTGTAGAAGAAAAAGAGGGAAAGCTAAGATGGAAGAGAGTCGTGGAGCAAGTGCTTTACGCATGGACTGATCAGCATTGGAAAAGTAATTGCAATTGTTAATATAATTTGCTATTTTTTGGGAAAAGTATCTTTGGAATACATAGGAAAGAGGATAACAGTTAGTACTTTGCTATAATCAAGGAACTAAATGAATAGTGTTAATCTGCAAAATAAATACAGCCAACCAAATGAGAATGGGATAAATAATTGCATAGGTAATACGCAGAAGGTTAGCATTATTTAGACAAATTTCTTGGTGAGCCGCAGGATTAGGTGGCTGGATTAATGAGATTAACTATGCATTTAATACAATTTTCTCTCCTTTTATTAGCATCTAATTAGGGTTTAAGTGGTAGCTTCTTATTCCCACTTAATATAATAATATGATAAAGATGTTTACCCGCATAAATTTTGTGCATTGTTATCAATGACCAATGTATTGTTGCACTTGTAAGTTGAAACCTCAAATTCAACATTTTTAGGAGTATTTAGCTCACTCACATATATTTGCTGCAAAAGTTGCCCACCAAAATCAATTAATTTTTTTTTTATTCAAAGGGCCTAAGCCCAAATCAATTACTATGGTTTTAATTCACTAAAAATTACCATGTATTTTTATTTACAAGTCATGTGATAACTTGTCAAAAACAAAAAGTCATGTGATAAATTTTTTGGTAAAAAAATAGTCATGTGATAAATTTATTGAAAATAAGGTTATTAAAATATTTATATTTCTTTTATAAGTTCAATCTAAGTTAAATCTGCTGTAAAAAATTATCATTCAAGACTCAATAAAGATAAAAACATTGAGTTTGTGGTGACGAGATTCAGTTCCCATGAATCAAACATTAGTGCTTTGGAATGGAACTTTAAAACATTGTCGGCAATGTGCCATGCTCGAGGTGTTTAGGGTTTATTGCCAGGTAAGTTTGAGTCACTTGCCACTTGTGGATTGATTGCTTTTGAAACTAGACGAGTCTTCTCTTTTCCTAGCGTGAATTTTGCCTCATGTGGCATTACCCCGCAACTAGGTTAATCCCTTTTTCTTGACCTAGTATCAAACTTCGATTGAGTTCAAGTTACCTATGTCTGGGCTAGGTCGAGTAGTAATGTAATAATCCGAGTATACGAAGGTGGGCTTATCAAAGTAAGAGAAGCCCAAATATATCAAGTTTCATCCAAACTCGGTCGAAATCCCATGACAGTATTATCCGCGTTTTCTGTGACCTATTGCTCATATGGCTCTTGAAAGATCCTATCCTTTTGTTTGCTAGATTTATGATTGAGGAAAAATGAAGTAACATTAGCTAGGGGAATAGTTTTAGATCAATAATATCAAGCTCTAACAATAAACAGTGAAATTGATATTCATTTGCATAATGGAAGGTGTAAAAAACATGTGCTTAATTAATACTATAATAATTGAATTATTATTATGAAACAGATTTGAGAATGGATGCTACGCGAAAGGCACATTGTTTTGTTCACTAAAACAAAAGTCAAATGAAAACAAACTCATCTCCAACATTGTCGGGTTGCAGCACCAGATAATTGATGGTGAAGTACAGTAATATTGACGACGACATGGAGAGATGATGAAAGAATTTATTGGTCAAAATTAATTGAATCCCTCCAATGCATTACTTTATGAGTGGTGCACAATTGCACACTGCATTCTAATAATGAGAGAGACCGATGCAATAATAAAAAGAAAGAAGTCCTGTCTGCACGGACACGCTAATATGCAGTTGTCTGAATTCGAACATGAGATCTCACACTTATCTGTATTTAAAATGAGAGCCTAGCCAGTAGCCACATAAAAAAAGAGAAAAAAATAAAATAAAATCTAGAATTATTTAAATAAGTCGCACAAAATTTATGTAAGGACGTAGGGTTGCATTATTCGGTGGGATCTATTTCGACAAAGTAAAAAGTGTGTATTGCAAAGAGTGTGTTGATAACACTACTCTAAAATGAAACTATCATTGCATTATTTGAATATTTTTATTTCCTTTTTTTATATTTTTACTTATATTTGAAGAAAATAAAATCCCACCAATACACAATTGCTTTTTTTGGTAAAATCACCAACTTTATTTGAATAAGTTTTAGTTATGAAAAGAAAAGAATATTGATGGAAATAAAATTAAATCAATTTTTTAAATGAAATGACAAACACCACAAAAATTTATATACAACTGGGAGATCTCGAGTTCAAATCCAAATAAAGACATTTAACCTAAAAATATCAGCATTTTATCGTTAAGATAAGACTTATGTACAATCAATTTTTATTTTATACTACTTTATAGTATATGTGAAATAGATAATTTTACCTCATATTTATATAGTAGTATGTGTTAAGTAAACCAAATGTTGAAAGGAAAATGCTTGAGAGCACGACACATTTTGTCGTCTCCAACGCACGACCACACATTATGCAGCGGTTACATTGTTTTATGCATTTACCAACCAATAAAATCAATATTACTTTGGCAATTTCTATGATTTATATTATGTATATATTTTTGTGAAATTAGTAAATAACTAAAAGCTTGATGATACTAATAGTTATTGTAAAATTTATTTAAAAATTAAAATTAAAATAACTAAAGGTAATTTTGGTTTATTCTACTTTTATCACTTGTTGTTAATCCTAGTAGTGTGTTTAAATGTTAAATACTTTTGAGTTCACAACAACTACACAACTACTTGTTAGGTTGACACAGCACATTTTGGAACAGAACACATGCCAAAGTTAATCCAAACACACCAAAGACATTAACTAACAAGTTATGTAGTTGTTAATAAGTTATAGTATTTTAACACAAAAGATGACAAAAATATTATGAATACCAAACTAGGAATCAGTTAGTAAAAACAAGAAGAAAAAAAAAGAGAACCTGAAATTACATCCATGTACATGACAAGAAACAAGAAGAAAAAAGGCTTGGCCAAAAGAGGCTAAAAACAATAAACTTTTATTCTAACCAAAAACAGAGTATCCTCTGCCTCAAACAGAGTATCCTCTGTTTCTTGGTTTCTCATCATTAGTACAAAGAAAAAGTAGATGAATCTCCAACTTGAGAAGTGCTTGTTGTTCTTGAATACTTCTTTGATGAAGGTGAAGAAGAAGAAGAAGAAGATGATGATGATGGTGATTCAATTGATCTTCTTCTTAGCATCTGTCTCATACCTTCTGCTACTCTAACAGCAGGGTTAGATTTGAATTTTCTGCAAAATGACATGTGAGCTTTCACAGCTTCATCCATGTCCCATGCTTTTTTTCCTCCACTCATTACTTCATCTCTCACTGCTTCTGAACATAACCCACATAACCATTTTCCACCAAATTTGGATTTCACATCGGTTATGTAATCTTGAGTGCAATCTTCTTTCAAGCCACAACAATCACACTTTGCTGATTCAATTTCCATGATATCTTTTTTACACGTTAAAGAAGTGATTTTTAAGAAGGAAGAGAATCTTTCTCCTTAAAAAACAAAAAGGGGTTGTGAGTTATGACTTTCAAAGGAAAAGTATAGTAAAAAAAATGGTTTTTTTTTTGCTTTGGTTGGATATGGATAATAGATACTACCACAACAATGATTGAGGTGGTTTTATTTGTTCACTTTTATGTTATTGTGTTTTCTCATGACTTTGGATTTTGATGGCTTTGTTGGTTGAAGAAGTAAGGGGAGTGTCTTATGTTGAGTGAGGGGCTTTTTATTATGGTATGAGATGAGAGAGAGAGAGAGAAAGTTTAAGAAGAGGGTAATAATGCCATAATTTCCTCCATGTTCTAAGGGGACATGGGCAGTGGGAAAATGTGACAAAGGTGGTCGGAGGGACCTTTGCTTTGGCCCTTTCTAGCATTTAATACTTTGCTTAATATTATTGCATCATAAATTAAACAACCCTAAACTTAAAATAAGTAGGGAAAGCTGATTGGGACAGCTAACAGTAATAGTATGTGTATATTATAATCTTTTTTTGTATTTGTTTATACTAATTTTATAGTCTTGTCACTTTAGGCTGTTTGTTAGAGTTTCCTATATATATATTTTTTTTGAAAAAACTATAGTTTCATGGATTTGTTATGAACATAACTCAGATTTATTCAGTAAGCTAAAAGAGAAGGTTTTATGAGATGGAAGTCGAAATTCGAGCATCGAAGATAATCGAAAAATACTTCGACGCCCAAATCAATATAAACAAACTTGAGGTGGAGGTAGACGTTAAAGTAATGCATCCTTTGTGAGGTTGTCAATGATTTGTATATATAGATCAATATATGTGGCATTGTGATGGATGTGACATTGGGATTGATTCAACCCAAAAGTCCAATCCATAACTGTGGTAAGATTGCATGTGGCGTAGTGGTAAAATGTCGTCGTTGTAACCCAAAAATTCAATTCAGAACAAGATCATTTCAAAATATCTCAACAACTTAAGTTTTTAAGACCTTCTATAAAATTAGTCATTACTTATTTTCTATTGATAAAAGGTTAGAAAGGTGAAAAAATATTATATGCAATGATATGACATCTAACTATGTTGGTACCACAAACATTACAATATAATCATTTGCAACATCTTTCACAAATATTAAAAGACTAAATTTTTAATTATTGAATCAATATTAAAAAGATTAATCATTTTTTCTTACTCCAAATAGAATTTGATTGTCTCTCAAATGGTTGATTAAAAATATTTAACTCAATATCTATTTTATGGCTTTGTCTAATATGAACAAGTGAAAAAAGTCTGTAACTGTGTACAAACTTATTTTCATTATATGATCAATAAATTTTACAATTGAATCAATGTATCACATCTCATTTTATTAAATAATGAGACTTATAAATCCAATGATAAAAACAAACTTGCACATAATTTATCTCACTTATGTACTATAGAATTAACCTATTTTACAAGAAGAGCCTTGCTACTAAATTTTCTTATTTCATATTAAATAGAGTTTCAATACATTTTCACGAGAATGGATCCTCTGTAGTCACTGTAAAATTTAGTGAAATCACATCCGTCCATTTGAATCAACTAACATGGTCAATATTATAACATCTCAATTGAATGGCAGAGATCAACACTAGACACTCTTTCATGGGAAATACACTAGAGATGGAAGGGATATCTATTTCATCTGTAAATGGGGATCCCCACAGAAATTGTCCCGTTTGAAGACCCGAAGATAGGGAAATTTTTCACGTGGGGATGAGGATGGAGGAGAAAGTTCCCTTGAAAGATGTTTGAGGATATGGACGATATTTTACCTACCGCCCCGCGGAGAGTTCGTCCCTACTTTATAAATTATTTTTAATTATACTTTCATACAATATGTGTATATATTTGTTTTATAATTAAGCTTTACTTTTCTTTTACAACTAGTTTGATTGAAAATAATAAAAATTTGATTCTTTTTTAAGGTTGATGGATATCTCCACGGGAACTGTGGCGATCCGCGGGAGTGAAAATGAAGGAAGAAAATTCTCCGAAACAAGGAATGCGGACGAAGATGAGAAATACTTTAGATGTGGGACAAAGAGTAGTAAAATATCATCCACTCAATTCTCGCATCGTTGATATCCCGAGGAGAGGGACCCCCTCTCCATTTTCGCACATTCATGTTCACATTACATTTTGAGCATCAATTCATCGTAGATATATTTAATAAGGTGACAAATAATTGTAATAGTTTAAGGCTTTAAGCATTTAAAAGAGCAATAAAAGAGAGAATTAACACCACTCAAATACCCACTTTATAGGGAATTGATTAGGATTTTTTTAAGGCAAAAAGGGTGCAAATGCGACAACTAAGACATCCCAACTTTATTAACACTTTAAATTAAGAGGCAGATCGTCTTCCTTTGGTTTCCTTTGATCACAACTGTTCTCCTTACCTAAGCTCTCTCTAGCAAAGGTTAGTGAAGTTTTGTTTACGTCCTGTGACGATTTCTGTTATCACCCTTGTGGTTCTGCATTCCTTTTGTTTCCATTCTTTCTCTTTGCCCCTGTTTGCCTCTTGTTCCATGGATTCACAACGGGAAGATTGCTCTAACCAACAAAACAACAACACCAGCACCATGATCACAAATGATTCCAACAACCACCGTCCCTACAAAGTCCAAAAAACAAACCCTCACCAGCCTAATCAAACCAACTGCTCCATCAATATACCTGAGTTCATGGGACCTAGACCCATCATCTCTCACCATGAGGGTCACCCCTATTTCCCTTACAGTCCTTCTCACTTGCAAAATGAGGAAAACCAGACACAAAACCATTACTCTTCACAGCAAGAACAACAGAAAAACCAACAAGATCCATCAAGAAAATCATTCAATTCTACCTCTACAGGACCCAGAGATGATCCTTTCTGCATGTATAAAGAAGAACATGTTGAGGAAGGAGTCAATTCATGCCAAAATACCTTGATAGGTAAAATCTTGTCTAATAAATTCATTATGAAACCTGTTCTGCATAATACTCTACAAGGTATTTGGGGAAATCCAAAGGGATTGACCATCACTGAAATTGAAGGGGGTTTCTATCACATCACTATGGATCTTGAAAGTGAAATTCAGAAGGCTCTGAACGGTAATCCTTGGGTAATCAGGAATTGCTGGTTCATGGTGAAGCCATGGGATCACAGGATTAATCCATCTGACATTGATTTTAAGCATGCTCCAGCTTGGATACAGTTATGGGGTTTACCCATACACTGTAAGACAGTCACAATGGGGAAGCATCTAGGCTCTCAGCTAGGGAAAGTAGAGGATTCTGCTCTCTATGATTATCCACAAAAGGCAAGGATTGTCAAAATAAAAGTTGGTATCAACATTGAAGAGCCAATTCGTCATGGTATGTTCATTGGTAACACGAGAGATGGAATCAATTGGGTTGATTTTAGGTATGACAATCTACCCATGTTTTGTTTCAAATGTGGTCTAATTGGTCACAATGAAGAACATTGCACTAATTCTGGCCAAGATCAGCCTGAAGGGGGGGTTAATCCTAGAGGTCCTTGGCTTAGATCCAACATTTATGGTAAAAGGGTTCATGAAAACAGAGACAAAAGATTTCACAGTAACCCTTTGCAGTCAGCAAGTGGGGGTCAATTCAGCCCCATCCCAAGGGCTATGATAGAGATGTTAGCCAAGATGAAACTAGAAGAAGATATGGAGGAGGCAGGGAAACAGGCTGCAAGTGACACAGAATCAGGGTCTTCTAAAGCTACCACTAACCACAATCAACAAGCTGCCACACCCAGCAAAAGGAAGTTTCTAAAAACCTCTCACTCTACACAGATCATGCAAGGAGTTATCCACAACACTGCTACAACATCTAATATGGTTAGCCTCTCAGAGAAGGCTAACCAAGGGCAATGAAAATTCTTTCGTGGAACTGCAGAGGGCTAGGTAAACCTTCTGCAGTCAGAGACCTCAGGCAGATCATCAAAGCTCACCAACCTGATATCATTTTTCTGACTGAGACAAAATTCCAAAGCTCAGATTTCTCAACTAGAACCAATTCTTTTGGTAACTCTTATTCTAATTTTGTTGTAGATTGTACTATGAGTCCTAGGAATAGAAGTGGTGGTCTAGCTCTCTTTTGGTCTAACAATGTAAACATTACTATCATTGGCCATAATAATAACATGATTGATTGCTATGTGGGGAGTACTAATAATGATAATTTGTGGCGAGCTACTGGTATATATGGCTATCCTCAACATGACAAGAAAATTAATACTTGTGATCTTATTTCTTCTCTTTACAATACTAACCCCTTTGATCAATGGCTTTTATTTGGTGACTATAATCTCATTATGAGTTCTTCTGAAAAGCAGGGTGGCAGAGATAATAGCTATGATAGTAACTATATGCTACAGGACACCCTTAACAGCTGTAATTTAGTGGATCTGGGCTACAATGGGGAGCCATTCACTTGGACTAACAACCAAGCTACTGATGGGCACATTAAGGAAAGATTAGATAGATTTTGTGCCACCACTGAATGGATTTCTAGATTTCCTAGGTTCACTAACTATCATCTCATGAGCTATACTTCTGACCATAATCCTATATTGCTAGTTTTTGGTACTAACTTTGATTTCAGGAATGATTCTCACAACAAACACTACCAAAAAAGATTTGAAAACATTTGGTTACAAGAGTCAGGTTGTTTAAATATTATCAAAGATTGTTGGGATAAGGAAGAAGGGGAGATCCACAATAAACTCAAAACTGTCATGGATAAAGTTCATCACTGGGGTAAGACTAATTTTGGCCACATCCCTTCCGAGATCAAGAAAGCTCAGTGTCAACTTGCAGTTCTAAAGACTGGAATCCCCTCTAGTGACCAGATCAAGCAGATCAAATTTTTTGAAACTAAGTTGGACACTCTCTATCAAAAAGAAGAACAATGGTGGTCCCAAAGAGCCAAAACCAACTGGTTGCAGCATGGGGACAAAAACTCCAAGTTCTTTCACTTCAAAGCCAGCCAAAGACACAGAAAGAACAAAATTAATTTCATAACTGACAGACAGGGAATCAAACAAACAACAAAGATATACAAGAGGTTTTTCAAAACTATTTTAATGAGCTTTTCACTTCTTCTAACCCCACAAATATGCAGGAATCCCTACAGGTTGTAGCTAATAGAGTCCACCCACAGATGAAAGACTATCTTAATCAAGAGTTTACAGCAGCTGAGGTCTCTTTTGCTGCCCACCAACTTAAGGGCAATGCTGCACCTGGCCCTGATGGGCTAAATGCTAATTTCTATCAATTTTCATGGGACATAATTGGAGAAGAAGTTACACAAGCAGCTTTCACAGTTCTTAATCATGGTGGTAGCCCTGAATCTCTTAATACTACTCATATTTGCTTAATCCCTAAAAATAACAATCCCACAACCCCAGCTGACTATAGGCCTATTGCTCTTTGTAATGTCATATTAAAGATCATCACCAAAGCTATTGCTAACAGAATAAAGAATATTCTCCCTGAGATCATTAGTCCCCAGCAAAGTGCCTTCTTACCTGGCAGACTAATTACTGATAATACTCTCCTGGCCTTTGAAACCTTCCATCACCTTAAGCATAACAAAAACAAGAAAAAAGGCTATGTTGGTATTAAACTAGACATGGCAAAGGCTTATGATAGATTAGAATGGTCTTTTATAAACAATACTCTTACTGCTATGGGCTTTCCTAATAGCCTTATCCAAACCATTATGAGTTATGTGAGCACTGTGTCTTTCTCTATCTTAGTTAATGGCCAGCCTTCTCACTATTTTAAACCTAACAGAGGCATCAGACAAGGAGATCCTCTATCCCCTTATTTATTTATTCTATATGCTGATGTTTTTTCTGGTTTAATCACTAAAGCTCAGAATCATTCTTATATAAATGGCATAGCTATTGCTCAGAATGCTCCTAAGGTTTCACACCTCTTTTTTGCAGATGATAGCATCATTTTCTGCAGAGCCAAGAAGGAGGAAGCTATTCAACTCAAGGCTATCTTTGAGGAATATCAAAGAATCTCTGGTCAACTAATCAACATGTCTAAATCTGAAATGACTTTCAGTCCTAACTTACAACAAGCTATCAAGAATGAGTTTAAGGAGTTTCTTCCCCTAACTATAACCAACACTATAGCCAAATATCTAGGGATGCCAACTCAAATTGGCCATTCTAAACAGGCAGGTTTTAACTTCATCGTGGACAGAATTCAGAAGAAGCTAAAAGGTTGGAAGGAGAGGAGCTTATCCTATGCAGGCAGAAGTACACTTATTAGTGCAGTCATACAAGCTATACCTACTTACATCATGAGTTGCTTTCTTTTGCCCAGAAATATGTGTGAAAAGATAGAAAAAGCTATGTGCAAATTCTGGTGGGGCAGCTCAGATAGAAACCAAAAGATTCATTGGAAAGCCAGAAGGGAGTTATTTCAATCAAAATTGGCTGGGGGTTTAGGCTTCAGAGAGATGCACCTATTCAACAAAGCTATGCTGGCCAAACAAGTATGGAGGCTGCAGACAGATCCAAACTCTCTTCTAGGCAAATGTCTAAAAGCTAGATACTACCCTAATTCTGATATCCTTCATGCTCATCAAGGCAGAGGCAGCAGTTATGCTTGGCAAAGTATGTTTCAGGCCATAGATCTTATCAAAAAAGGAAGCTGTTGGCAAATTGGAAACGGCAAAACCACCAACATTTGGGAAGATAACTGGGTTGTATGGCAGAATGGGTATAAGGTCCTAACCCCCCCCCCCCCCCCCCCCCATGATCAGAATAGTTTGACTAAAGTAAGTGATCTAATGGTGGATCAACCTACAAAGAGATGGAACACTAGGCTCATCAATCAAATTTTCCTCCCCTTTGAAGGAACTCTTATCCAACAAACTCCTCTCATTAGGGAAGATACTGAGGACACTCTTATGTGGCCTTATACATGTGAAGGAAGCTACTCGGTCAAATCTGGCTACAACCTACTTAAACATTGGCAAATGGCTGATCAACCGGGCTCTACTACAAACAACAATATTAGTTCCACGTGGAAGAAGATTTGGAACCTTCATACCATCCCTAGACACAAAGCTCTTCTTTGGAGAATCATTCAAAATGCCCTACCTGTCAAAAGCGCCCTTCACAACAGGGGTATCCAATGCAACATATTATGTCCTAGATGCTTAAAAAAAGAGGAGACTAGGGATCATATCTTCATGCATTGTGAGCACTCTACTAAGATTTGGTTTGGGTCCAAATTTGGGGTCAGGTTTCGCAATACCCAAACTAGCTTTGCTGATTGGCTCACCTACATGGTTAACATTCTCAAAGAGGAAGACTTTACATATATGGCCGCTATCATATATGGGATTTGGTATGCTCGGAACCAAAAAGCTTTTGAAAATAGGGATATTGAAGAATGGGATACTTTGAACAAAGCTGCTCAGAGTATACAGGAATATCAACAGGCTACGCACAAGGAAGGGCCTAATCAATTAAGCAACAGATCTAGGGGGTTTCGTGGTCAACAACGTCAAAACCCTAGCACCAATCAATTCCAAAGATGGAGCAAGCCGGAGGAAGGAACTACTAAAATAAATTGCGATGCAAATCTTACCCGGGATGGTCGCTGGGGCCTTGGCACTATTTGTCGAAACTCCAACGGGGAACTCGTCGCTGCAACCACTAAGGAAATGATCGGAGCCAACGCTCCAACTCTTGCTGAGGCCTACGCGATGTACGACGCGGTATTGCTAGCCCGCGATTGCAGCTTCCGAAATGTTGTCTTTGAAAGTGATTGTTTAAAAGTCATTGAGCTTGTTAACAGGGAAGGGGTTATACCTAGGAATTATTTGGGGAAGATTGTTCAAGGTATTAAGTGTAACATTCGTAGCTTCAGGTCTTGCAGGTTTAGTCATGTTAGGAGAAGTGCTAATAAGGTGGCCCATGCTTTGGCCCTTTTAGCCCATGACGAGCCCAACAAAACTTGGCTGGAAGATACACCCCCCCAACTTGTAACCATCCTATTTCAGGACTTACTCTTCTAATAATATTCAGTTTGCATTTCAAAAAAAAAAAAATTAAGAGGCCATCTAAGAAGTACCTTGATGGAATATATTATATAAAAATAGGGCTTTATGCCCTCTTTGTAACCAAAAAAAATAAATATATATTATATAAAAATAAAATAAAATCCAAGGTGTAAGAAACAATATGGCTCATTAAAAATCTTACCAAGGAAAATCCAATGAGATAAAACTTTGATAAAATAAAAAAAGTGTACATAGATAAAAACAAAGATTTGAACATATACAGGAAAAGCAACAAAACTTATATAAAGGTGTAAACCTAGCTTATTGTGATTGAAATCATTCCAAGTAGAGCTAGGCAAGCTATTCCATCAAGTGAAGTTGTTTGTAGATAAACCAATGTTGACCATTTTATCTGCACAACAATTCCCTTCTCTGAAAATATGAGTGACTTTAACATACATTTGAGAATGAAGATGCATGCAATTCCTTCATCTGTTATAAATAGTTCAAGGAATAATGCGAGGTTGCTTGAAAACTAAGGTAACAAGTAGATAATCAATTTCTAGCCAAAGATGATGTCAACCCTTATAAAAAAAACACAAATATTAGAAGTATAACAACTTAAAAAATTAGCTTGATAGCCTCTGAATCTGAAAGCATTTCCAAGAATATCATGAAGAGCTCCATCTAAGTTGCATAAAGCCCAAGATATTAACAGAGGATGCCACAAAATTTCATTGAATTTAGGAGTCTTAGGAGAATGAATCGTCACATTAAAAGCTATAAAAATTATAAACTCTGTCATATATTAGAAACAACATAAATAGTAGTATAAGACACTGTTTGGCAAGGAAAAAAAGCTAGCTTATAGCTTATGTTTTATAGCTTATAAGTTAAAAAACCTGTTTGGTAACAGTCTTTTCAAAAAGAGCTTATAGCTTATTTTACTGACTTATAGCTTATTTTTGAAACGCTATTTCAAGTAGCTTATGAGCTTATAGCTTATCATATTTTCTTCCATTTTTACCCTTGTTATTTTAACTAAAGTCCATTTTATCCCTTTATAATTTATTTTAATTTAAATTAAAATAACTATTTCTTTAGAATTCAAACATTCTTCTGAAAAAAAATGAGAATACAAACCATTTCTTCTAAAATAATTAATAACCATCTTTCATATATTTATATACACAATATCCTTCCTCGTTTATGCTCCTATCTCAATCACCTTCCATATATTATTTGGATTAGTATAATTGTAGTATATTTGGATTATCTTAATTTTTATTATATGTTTAGTTGCAAATTTACACAATTGTGTCAAATATATTGTATTATTATTATGTTTAATTTTAAGTACTTTTACATAATTGAGTCAATTTCAAATGCCACAAGGCAGATGTACATGTACACTTTGACGTAAAAAATATATTACATTAAAATAAAAGTATTAAAATAAAATAAAACTTCAGCTTACACAAATTAATTTAATAATATTGTTCAATTTTTTTAATACTAATATATAAAAGATATATTACATTAATACATTTAAATTGTTATCTTGAATATTACATTAATAAATTTAAATTATCATCTTAAGCATAAATTTGATATAAATTTAACTATTAATTAAGAATGTCATTTATGTCATTTTACACTTGTCCGCTAGTTGAACCGTTAATTTTACCAAACATTGCAATTACCTTATCAGCCATAAGTTATAAGCTATCAGTCATCAGCTATAAGATATAAACTATCAGCTAACTTATTAGCCATCCGCTAATTTTGCCAAACAGTGCCTAATTTTCATTAAAAAAGTATTAAATATAATAGAATTGATTAAGAATTTAAAATTGGAACGATTTGGTAAAAAAATAAATTTGAAATTAATAAACCATGGAGTACTTTAATTAGTATGATTCCCAAAAAAATAAAAATTATTAAATAACTGTTTAATCCGCATAACACTCTTAACATTCATGTGTGTACAGTGTACTGTCAAGTTAACTGTGTGCTCTTAAAAGGTTTGCCCACTGATTGACAACCTCACATACTCAACATGCATTTGTTTTTGAATCTCAGCCAAAAAGTTTTGCACTATTAATAATGAATTGTAATAAAAGATTTAAAAATTATTAAATAAGTTTTTCACTTTTCAATTTATTCGGTTTTCAATTTTTTGGATTAGCTGTTGTGGTTTGCATTACATTGAATTAGATATGAATATTCCTATACAAAAGTGTGAAAATAAGTCCCCTAAGTATATAATTTAAATAGTAATTGCAGAAATATTTGATATGATGAGAGTGAGTTTGAACCCGCAACACATTCTCTTTATGTTTAGTATGTGTGTTTTGCAGCTATTTTATTTAATCAATATAGTGTGCATAGAATGATATATATCACTTTTGAATATACAGCGATTTGACTTCACTTTGCCAGATTTTTCATGGTGTTTATAAAAGTTAAAATAATACAACTAACTACTCATGGCATGATTTTATTTAATTTTTATTTGCTCAAAAACTATTTTCTTTTCTTTTTGCTTCTCTTTCACAATCAATAAATTTTCTTCATGTGATTCTAGTAAATACCTGAATCTTCTGTCTTTCTCAATAAGTTTGCACTAACATGCAAGAAGTTTAGCAAATTCTACTTGCTTATCAATTTGTCAAATTGATCAACAACATGGCCTTATCATTCATTGTCATGATATAACCCCACACACAAGTGCAATTTTTTGCACCTTTCTGCAATTTGCTTTATGCTCACTTTTATTGATTTCCATATTTTTTAAACTATGCGCAAAAGAATCAAAGACTAATCATTTGAGGTAATTGAAATTTATTTTAGGAGTTCGTCTCTCCTAAAAAATGTTTTTTCTGTATGTATCGGCAATGATCAAATTATGGATCAAATAATTAAGAGATCCAAATATCTACTACTTATGACACATGTTGTTGGTTATTGATTTCCATTTTATTCGGGTTTAGATATCGGATCAATAATAATTTATACATAACATCAAAACTCCTCAATCCAACAATTGTCTCTTATAAATAATAAAACCGTGAGAGTTCACATAAGATCTAAAGTGGAGTTAGGAACGTTGATGTCATTTGTGGCAATCGAACTGATTGAGGAGCTATTGTTCTTTACATTACTTGAAATTTAAGGTTAAAAGTAATATATAAACAACATGTAATATGTCCACTCTTCAACTCAATGATGCACATTTTATAAAAGACTTACACAAGAATTAAAACGGACATTACCTCAAAATGTAGAGGTTTGGAACACATTTTTATGATGTCAAGGTGACTATATCTTAACATCATTGAAAGAAAGTATATAAAATTGTTTATTTTGTGATATTTCTTAATTTCTATTTAACGTTGCTTTCAACTACAATGTTGCAACTAATAATGTTTAACTCAATTTCAAAACCAATTTAATATGAACTTATCATAATTGGGACGTGTGGAAGATCATAATTAGCTTGTCATTGTTAATGAGCTCAAAACCTTTAATTGATTATTGCAAATGAAACGCAAGTCAAAAGTAAGAGTTGGTGTAAATAGCAATATATTAATGATATATTATGCACATAAGGAAACATGGAACGTGCATGTTCGGTTGAAAGTTTGAACACCCTCTTACACGGTTCATTTTTTGTTTATCTTATTTGATGTTTGTTAGTATTATATTTTCTTTTATTTCTTATATCTATTGAATATGATTCATAAGATTCATTTGATCTACTGAAAAATAAAAGATTGGATATAACAATTTTAATTGTACATTGTTTGATTTTAAAACTGTTTCTCATACTGGACAAATTGGGGGTCAAGAGACAGGACAAAAACTGAAATTTTTGGCCCCCACTGAACCACGGGATAACTTTTTGTCCTCTGCATAAGTTTTCTAAAATACCAAAATAACATTTTGTCCACCAAACATCGTATAACACAAATTTTATTCATACCTTAAATGTTTGTCATGTGTTATTCTGTCTTGTGTTGTCTTGTACTGTTCTATTCTATCCGATACTTATATTTTGCAGATTAAATAGACTTATATTTAATGATAAGTGGACTATGCTTGAATTTGTTATATGTTTCTAAGTTGATCATAAGTTACAAGTTCAAACTTTGTTTTGATTTGTTACATGTGAATTTTACCTCCGGTTGTTACGGATTCGCCAAAGCGAATGATATTGAGTACGACTCATAGTTACTTTATAGTTTTTTTTTTTGTTAACTTTATACAGTTCAAACAAAATATAATGTTGTAATATGAGCTATATTATTTTAACAATTTTTATACTCCTAGACCTAGTCAATTTGAGTGCAATTTTTTTAACATAGCTAGTAAACAAATATTAGAGCACCAAATCGACCTCAGAGTGTCTCAACCCTCAAGATTAGCTTTTGGACCAATAAGCTTGGTTAGGGACGAGTAACCCAATGATTATTAAATATAAGCTACAGAAATATTAAATAAAGATAGTTAGGTTCTGCTTATAATTGAAATAGCTAACTTCGCAATTAATAATAATGGCACACATTAGGTATGTTTTTTATTAAGGACCACTTTTGCTAGTGACCAAAGCCTAAAATGGAATCATATTTATTTTCCAATCTAAATAGTTTGTGGTATAACTTATAAACTTTTGGTCGTTGACCCTACAAGGGAAAACCACTGCAAGTAAATTAAAACAAAAACCACTCCATAGACTACGTAACTCAATAATTTAAAGATGCATTAAAATAAAATTATGTAAATTTAGAAAATTAATCTCCATGTGTGACTTTCTCCCTAATTATATCATTACATGATAATATAAAACTTTTGATGGTCTATCTTCAATTGCAAAACATTGTTGCTCGCAATCTCTCATGCTTTTTACAAACCCAATACTCCTATGTAAGTCAATATTCAATAGAAAAATTTATATTCCTTGTAAACTATGAATTTAGCTTTTGTTTGGAAAATCACATTAGGAGGGGGAAAAAACAATGGACATGTTACAAATTAATATTGTATCATTGTTCACTTATCAAGTCTAAGTTCATTATTAGTCTTTGTTCACACTTTCTTTCGCTCATCATCTTATTTCCACCAAACAATTGGTTACTTTAAAAAAACAAACATAAAAACACTTCTCAATTTAATTTGTACCCAATCTATAATATAAAATACAAAGATTTTTTATGACATGGCCTAGCGCGATATATAAACCCTTGCTTTAGGCCGCGTCCATGTCATTCAACACATAACTCACTAATTTTATGCGAACAAAATGGTAGGATCTCCTATGGCGTTGTACATAGTGCAGCCGCTGCAAAGTTGTTGGTTAAAGAAAAAAAATGTAACTTTAATTCAACTACGGAATCAAAATTCCTATCTCTCTATTCGTGATTTGTTCATTCTGACAAGTGATATCGTCTAAATTAGACCTGACCTTAACTTGGGTACTTTGTCGCTAACTTGAACTTATCGATAATCAATAGATGAGCATAAGATAACAAAGTCCTCATTAATTGGTTAGGATTGAGAAAACAAAAAAAATCCATTTGCCTTCACTTGATAGTTTGATTTTATTATTTTTTGGTATATATAGGTGATAATTGACAAAAGACAAGTCATAGACATAATGTTACAATAAACCCTATGTCCAGATGTACTCTGCTTCAAGCTAAAAACAGACACACAAATTACAAGGACCATGCATAGGAATTAATAGAATGTGTTTGGTTTACACTAACTTTGTGATAGATGAGTTTGGTTTTCTTTGATGAGGGCCACTAAGTTTGATTAACAAAAATTGTCCTTTCATATGGATATAAATTGTACATTTGTTATGACCTAGGTCCACAGACAAACTTTGGCTGTAAAGACACAATACCATTTTCATGAATTCCAAACATGGGGCATTATGTCTGTTAGGTGTGATGCAATTAAAATCACCATAAAATGGTGTGTCTAAGTAATGTTTGTGAGTCACAAGCCAAATTAGAGATTACCACTTGCATTTTGTGCAAATGGGCATAGTAATGGCAAATCAATTTGCACCAAATTTTAAATCTAATTAGTGTAGGTTAAATCAATTTTTTTAGTAGAATTCTTATTTATCCATGAGAAATTTTTTAGTACAACTACTCAAAATGTAAAATTGATTCTAAC
This sequence comes from Trifolium repens, assembly GCA_030408175.1. Classification (NCBI taxonomy): domain Eukaryota; kingdom Viridiplantae; phylum Streptophyta; class Magnoliopsida; order Fabales; family Fabaceae; genus Trifolium; species Trifolium repens. Next base: position 60,307,242 of record CP125837.1, on the reverse strand, counting down.
TTTAAATTACTTTAAAAAAAATATTGACGTGACTTGACATGATTGGTCGTTGGATATTGTATTCAACTAAACTTTCAGCTCAGAAGAGAGGTTAACATTGATTTACGATATGTCAAATTGAGTAAAATAGTATTTAATTATATAGGAAAATAAACTCAACTACAAACTCGTTGATGAACATAGACTCTTTTTATTTCCTAGTCAATGAAATAGACTTGATTACAAATTTTTGAAAAATAGATTGGTTGTTGGGTACAATATCCAACTAAACTCTCAAAAGAGAGGTTAAAATTGATTTATGATATATCAAATTAAAAAAGCATTTAATTGCACAGGGGAATAAACTTGATTATAAATTTTAGAAAAATTTAAGGATTTAAACTCAATTACAAACTCGTCGATGAACATGGATTTTTTTTTATTAGTCGATGAAAATAGACTTGATTACAAATTTTTGAAAAATTTAAGGATTTAATAAAATATTATGAATACATATATTTATTTTTGTAAACTATAATTTGTTTCATAAAGTAGTTTGAAACACAGTTCTTATACTTTCTGCGTCTACACTTGTGCATTACATGTTTATCCAATCCATTTTTTTCTTTCCAAAATCCAAAAACTATTTTATTATTCTTTTTGTTTGTTTGCATAAGGCTGTTGTTACATGTTTCTTGTCTTACATAATATTGATTGAAGCTACAATATGAATCTAATACTTCTCAAGCAAAAGCGTTAACAAGATTATTCTAACCCTTTGAATTCTTTTAAGAGACACTACTAGGGTCCTACTCATATTTCCTTTTAAAAAAAACAAAATTTCAGACTTATATTTCAATATGGAGCTAATGAAATTATATAAAATTTAGTAGAAAATGAAACTATGATTCCATTCCACAGTGTAAAGTCCTAATGACCAAATTCATGTTCTACGCAATGAGATTTTCATTATTTCTATTAGAGGGTGCAAAGTCTAGGTAAGATATTCCATTGTGATGCAACTTTGATCTGTATAAATTGTTGTGTAAAGGGTGTGATTCGCACTTCATTCATGCTAGGCAATGTGCCTTATATAGACTTTACAAGATATACTTGGTACACAAGTGTTTCACACAATGACTTGGTACACAAGCAAGTACTAAACTCAAGATAACAAGCCTAAGCTTATCTTATCGTAACATATCCTCCCTTACACTGAATTCTAACAAACAACAATCAAAGAAATTCAGTCTAAACTAATCAAAAAACACAGAACAAACTATCTAAACAAAACTGGTAACATCACACATGCTTAAGTCATCCCATAATTTGCAAAAAGTATCAAGTTTCAAGGCTTTGGTCATTATGTCAGCAAGCTGTTCATGAGTACTGCAATGCTTCAATTCCACAACTTCTTTAGTGAGATCCCTTAGAAAATGAAACCTAACATCAATATGTTTGCACCTTCCATGCATGACAGGATTTTTTGACAATTTAACAGAAGAGCTATTGTCACACCAGATCACTACTCCACTTTCTTGAGTTCTACCAATTTGTTCAAGAATCCTTCTGAGCCAGATAGCTTGACACACACATGAAGCTGCAGCTACAAATTCTGCCTCAGTGGTAGACAAAGTTACAATGGCTTGTTTTTTTGATGACCAAGAGATTGGTCCAGATCCATATGTGAAAACATATCCTGAGGTGGATTTTCTATCATCCAAATCACCTGCATAATCAGAATCAGTCCACCCTTGCAGTGTAACTCTTTCATTCTCTTTCTTGTACCATACTCCAAACCCTATTGTCCCCTTCAAATACCTCATGACTCTTTTTGCTGCTGCTAAATGAAGTTCAGTAGGTCTATCCATGTATCTTGCAATGAGGCAGACAGAGAAGGTAAGATCAGGTCTTGTAGCCAATAGATACATAAGGCATCCAATCATTTGTCTATATTTTGTAGCATCTACAAGTTTTCCTCCTTCATCTTTGATTAACTTGTTGCCTGGCACTATATGACTGCACACAGTATTACAATTCTCCATGCCAAATCTAGCTAATATATCTTGAGCATATTTCTGTTGATATATTAGAATACCATTATCAACCTGTTTTACTTCTACCCCTAGAAAATACCTCATCTTCCCAAGATCAGTCATTGCAAATTTATTCTTCATAGAGTTTCTAAATTCACAGAACATTTTCTCATCATCTCAAGTGTATATTAAGTCATCAACATACAGGCTTACAATCAAAATCTTCCATTCTTTGCCTTGCTTCACAAACAGTGTGTGTTCATAGGGACATTTCATGAATCCTTCTTGAGCAAAGTATGTTTCAATCTTGCTATACCATGCTCTGGGGGCCTGTTTTAATCCATACAAAGCCTTTTTCAACTTATACACTTTGTTTCTTCGTTGTTTCTGATAGCCAGGAGGTTGTTCTATATACACATCTTCTACTAATTCCCCATGTAGAAAGGCACTTTTCACATCAAGTTGATACATATCCCACCCTTTGCTTGCAGCTAAAGCAAGTATAGTTCTGATTGTATCCCATCTGGCAACAAGTGCAAAAACCTCATTATAATCAATTCCATGTTGTTGACTATAACCCTTTGCAACTAGTCTGGCTTTATACTTGTCTACCTTCCCAGCTTCATTGTATTTTGTTTTATAGATCCATCTCACTCCTATTTTCTTGCTTCCACTAGGTAAATCAGTCAGCTCCCAAGTATCATTCTTTTCTAAAGATTCAATTTCTTGATCCATAGCTTTCCTCCATATATCAAACTTTGCAGCTTCTTCATAGGTTGATGGATCATGATTGTTGCTGAACACAACTAGATTGTGCAAATCTTCATCTTCTACATTCTCAATGCTTGTTACATAGTCTTTGACCCAAGCTGGTGGCCTTCTATTTCTAGGAGTAACCAATGGTTCAGCATCCAAGTCTTCACTTTCTGTATCAATAACATGTTGAGTTGGATTTTCATGATCATTAGCTTCACCCTGTGCCTCTATGTCTTCTGCTACACTTGCAGTGCCAGATACTTCAGTGATGTCTTCAACATCATGACTTTGAACTTTTTGAGATTTTCCATTCCACTCCCACCCCTTAGTTTCATCAAATATCACATCCCTGCTGACTATGATTTTCTTTGCAACAGGATCATAGAGTTTATAGGCCTTAGACTCTTCACTGATGCCTAAGTGAACACACTTAGTACTCTTTGGATCTAACTTCTTTCTCTGAAGATCTGTAACATGAGCATAAGCCAAGCACCCAAATATTTTGAAGTAATGCACAGATGGTTTCATGTTGCTCCAAGCTTCCTCAGGAGTTATATCTTTAACAGACATGGTTGGGCTTCTATTTAGTACATGTGTAGCCCATAATACTGCTTCTGGCCAGAATCTTTTAGGTACATTCATTCCTGCAAGCATACTCCTAACCATGTTCATAATTGTTCTGTTCTTTCTCTCTGAAACTCCATTCTGTTGGGGTGTGTATGCTGCTGTCAACTGTCTTTTAATTCCACTTTCACTGCAAAAATTATTAAATGCACTTGAAGTGAATTCACCTCCTCTATCAGTTCTTAAACACTTAATTTGACAATTTGTTTCTTTTTCAGCACTGGCTTTGAATTTTTTGAAAATAGCTAGAGCATTTGCTTTTTCTGTCAGCACAATAGGTCCAAGTTTTCCTGCTAAAGTCATCAGTAAATGTTATGAAATACCTGCTTCCTCCATTAGATGTAGGGTTGATGGGTCCACAAATATCAGAGTGAACCAATTGCAATTTTTCAGTAGCCCTCCAATTTGCAATTTTTGGTATAGAATCTCTATGCGGTTTACCAATAATGCATTCTTCATAAGTTTCTTCTGTTTCTTGTATCACAGGCAACCCCTTTACCATCTCCTTTTTAGCCAGCACATTTAACCTTTTGTAATTCAAATGCCCATATCTTTGATGCCACAACTGAGATTGACTCATCTTAGTAACTTTCATGCACATGGGAGTTATAACAGATGCATGTACTATGTACATTCTATTTACAGACATTTGTGTTGACATTATTAAGCCTCTAGATTCATGATAAACTTTGCATAGATCATTTGAAAAAACAATTGTGAGATTCTTTTGTTGAAGCTGACCAATACTCAACAAGTTATTCTTCAACCCAGGGAGATAGTAGACCTCAGTTATCACCTGCACCATGCCACCAATATGTAACTTCAAACTGCCTTTACCCATGACAGGCATCTTTGAGTTATCACCCAATTTAACCATTTCTCTGAAGCTTTCATCAAAATTGAACAGCCAATCTTTTCTTCCAACCATATGATTACTACATCCAGAATCAAGAAACCACATCTCCATATTTGAGTCATCATATACTGCCTCTTGAGAGCTTTCTTGTGCCATAAGCAACACCTCTTCTCTTTCATTAAACTCTGCATAGTTTGCTCCTTCTTCCCAAGTTGGACATTCATTTTGATAATGCCCAAGCTTGTGACATCTATAACATTCAACAAGATCTTTGTTTTGCCTTCCTCGACCCCTACCTCTACCACTATTCCTCCCTCTACCCCTGTTACTACCTCTGCCTGCAGAAGAGATCTTTAATGCATGTTCTTCATCTTTCTCATAAGTAAATTTCATTCTTTGTTCATGAACTAAAAGACTACTCTGCAATTCATCTATGGTGAGGGTAGTGACATCATTAGACTCTTCTATAGAACAAACTACATAGTTAAATTTTGATGTCATGGATCTAAGAACCTTCTCTACTACTTTAGTTTGATCCATAGTTTCACCATGTGCAGTCATTTTGTTTGCAATAGCTAAAGTTCTTGAAAAATACTCATCAACAGTTTCATTATCCTTCATGTTTAACACCTCAAATTCTCTTCTTAAAGCTTGGAGTTGAGCACGTTTTACCTTAGTGGAGCCTTGATATTTCTGGCGCATAGAGATCCAAATATCACGAGTAGTGTCTCGATTCAAGATTGTTTCCAAGATAGTGCGATCATTGGCTTGAAAGAGATAGTTCTTGGCTTTGAGATCTTTGAGTTTGCTGTCATCAGAGGCTTTTCTTTGTTCAGCAGTGGCATTTGCAGGTGCTGCCACGATTCCGTCTTCAATGAGACTCCAATACTCCTTAGAACGAAGGAGATTTTCCATCAACATGGACCAATGATCGTAATGACCATCAAACTTGGGAATAGAGGGTTGCAAGAAAGATGATTCTGCCATGGAAATGCAGAAAGAACACAGGGAAGAAGAAAGAATTTGCAAGAAGGGGAAGAAGATAACAGAAAACGGTTTCAACAAAAAAACGGTTATAGCACGTGTAACAAACTGCGTTTGTAAACACTCAGGACCCTTTGAAGAGCTCCTGATACCAATTGTTGTATAAAGAGTGTGATTCGCACTTCATTTATGCTAGGCAATGTGCCTTATATAGACTTTACAAGATATATTTGGTACACAAGTGTTTCACACAATGACTTGGTACACAAGCAAGTACTAAACTCAAGATAACAAGCCTAAGCTTATCTTATCCTAACATAAATCATATATAAATTTGACATAGAAAGTGAAGTTGAAATATGATAATAACACATCATGAAGAAAGGAAATATAATAATCACATGTCATGTCTTTGTTTGATCTTAAATAGAGTATAGGTTGGCCAAAAATATATGTGTAGAATATAGATAGTGAGTTTTCCCTTAGATATGCTAAAGGTTCTTTATAATTTTAGGAGTCATTGATTTCTCACATGCAAGTCTTTTTTAGTGGTATGTGTAATTTATTCAAAAATTGAATACCTTTCACATGGCAACTCACATGGCATGGCACTTATATTTCCTATACCCAACTACTCAATTCTATTTGGTTACCAATCATTTAGCATTAGTTAACTGCTTTTTAATTATTAATCTTTAGAAGTGAGAACTTTAGCATTATCTTAATAAACACTATTGCACTAATATATAAATAAAGGCAATAGAATTATGGATAAAACTTTCATATATATAGGTCCAGGATGCAAATCAATTATCATCATTGGTGCTTATTTTAATCACTTTTCATCATCATTAGTAGTCTTTTTGTCTCTAAATAATTAGTAGTATAAAGGTAAGCTAGCAGCCACTGAGCCACATCTAATTATCAAAGACTAACGGTGCATGCATGTAAGAAAAATATTTATTTATTTATATAGTATACTCTTTTATTTCTTATATTTGGTCAATAAGTTTCGAGATACTACTACTACGGTTTGTTTTTTCTCACAGAATTTTGTATGGCACATCTTTTCACTGACAATTAGACATTTATTGAACCAATAGCTTCGTCGAATTCAGGACATAATCCAAAGATCCTCTTAGACATTATTGGTTTTGTGTAACTGTGTATTTCGGCTGTGTGTACATCAGAACAGATCCACTACTGCAGTGACATTACTCTGCACTGTGATCTTAGTCATTTATTATGCAGAGCACCTCTCTTTTTACCTACTAGTACTTTATTTAATTAATATCTATATACTATATTATGGCACTCTTGTTATAAGGGGAAAAAAAAAACCATTTTAGTCTTCAACTATATATTACTCTCTATGTAATTATACCAACTTTGATCATTTGCACTCAAAACAGCTAGATTTCAACTCGAGTCACCTTTACCACTATTGGAAGCCACTCTGTCCTTAAGAACAAATGCGAAGAATCTCAACTAACAAACCATTTTGTATTTAAAATCCTATTCAAAATGAAGCAAAATATAGATAAAGCAGTAACAAACAGACAGATAAACAAAATTTGTTAAATTGTAGAAGAAAAGAAGTGCATGTACACATAATGCAAGCATTGCTTCATTATTTATGAACAATTTAACATATATAATTAAGGTGGAAAAATAGTTACATGTACAACAAATTATAAATTATAATTGATAGATAAGATATTCTTGGGTTAGTAGTATTATTAGTTATTACTATTTCTTCTGAATTTTTGGTGCAGAGTGATATGGACCATTGCATTGTAAGCAAATACTAAAATAGTGTCACATCGCAACTTGACAATCCCCAGCTGGGTTCAAATAGCCAAAGTTTCTTCAACTGGCATTTCTATCATTTGGGATGCTGATATTCAATTATGCAGAAATATTAAGGTTAATAAATTATGAAATCCAATAGGAATATGATTTAAAGCAACATATTCAATTAAGTACATTGATTTGAGTGGTAAGAGACTCTGACATCTTAAACAAGCGACCAGAAGTTTTGAATTTTGACATGTAGAAAACGTAGTTGGATACGTTTAATATACTTAGTAGATACTAAGCATAGCACTGATTTTGTCCAAATGCATACTTATGCTGGAATGAAGAAAGTAACATCTGAATAATGAGTGTCTATGTCAATGAATCAAACAAGAAGGGTATATGGTGTTAAGCAAGCATAGAGCCATGGACTTGCCGGGGAACCCGGTCCTCAAATAATGTGGTAAGACTAAGAAATTATGTGACCTGCACCGGAGCATGGTATAGCTCAAAAAGTTTGATTTTTGACCCACTTGTCAACTTTCTTCTGTTAAGTGGATGACTAAGACAGTGAACTATGACAAAGCATAGCATGACCCACCATGTGAACACTGACTGTAACATCCACCTTCCCCTGCTCAGCATATATCAAGCCGCCAAATCCAAAGCTAGATAGGATTAATCTACCTTTCTTTACGGATTGAGATTATCTTATTAATTATCTGTTATGCTAAGTACCCTAAAAATACTAGATAAAGAAACAAAATATAAATTTTAGATTGAATAAAACATTTTTAAACTTCTACAAGTTGAATACACCACTTTCCAACACTATTTTTTTTTTCTTTTTTTTTACATGCATTAGTATTTTTCATTAATTAGTAAGTTTCTCTTATTATTATTTGCCTTAGATGCAATTTTTTCTCTTTATTCAATCCTCCCATTTTTGAAAGCTCATTAACTCATTCATCCACACACTCCTCTTATACACATGGCCTATGGAAAATGAGTCAAGAGTTTTAATACACATGGGCATTGTCACGTTAATCGGTCACTTGCCACTTAAGTATCCTAGTTGTCATATCAGCAAAACTAATCATAAATTCAGCTATGGACAAAATGGTTAGTATTTTGAAAATTAGGGGGAATAGATTTATGAATTTAGAAATGGGAGGGTTGAATTCGTGAAGAGGAGTAAAAGTAAATTTAAAACTAATTATTAATAATTTAGATATGGCTAAAAAATGTAAAAATACTCAAAAAAATAATTGTATAAAATATACGAAAACAGATCCGCTGCAGTAACTACGTTCGACCGTCCGATCATAACCAACGATCGAGATTGTTTGAGGTTGATTTTTTGAATGTGTGATTTGGACCGTTCGATTTCAAATCAACGGCTAAGATACTCAGGATGTAATTATTTCCCTACGTCAAGGAATTTGGGTCCATACTAAGGCCCAATGAATTTTCAATCCACTGTATGAGAGAAAGAAGAAAAATGCTCTTCTAACACCCTTAGTTGCTACTAGGCCTCCCAAAAACCCCAAATTGCCCTCAATTATTCGAATTGTAGGATCCGAAAACACCAAGTTACGCCTTTGAAGTGGCTGTTTTTTTTCAAAAAAATAATAGATTACGGAACATAACTTCCGAAATTGAGCGTTTTGGAACCTAGGTTCCGAAATGGTTGAATATTTGTTTTGCTTCACTCAATACTGCTAAAACAAAAAAATCTCACTTCGGAATGAAATTAACTATTTTTGGATCCTAGGTTCCGAAATACCCTGGGTTAATTTCGTCAGTTTGAGGGGCCTAGGAGCAACAGAGGGGGCCTAAAGAGCAATTTTCCAGAAAGAAAGAACCATCAAAGGAAAAACATGTAGCCTGTTGTCTACTTTGAATGACAATAACAAAAGCTTGTAGAAACATGACAGAGATGCCTAAACCTCAGCTTCAATTGTCAAAAGACTATTATTGACTATTTAAATACAAAGCTTTAGTCCTTACAAAGAAGTATAAGGCCACAAGATTAAATAAAAGCGAGAAAGTATTCTACAAACTTACAAAGTAATGCTGTGAATGTTCTCTGAGGGACAGGTACCTTGTAGTTGGTGACGATTGTCGTGTGTCAATCTGGAGCATATTGTACAACACTGTCTCAATGTTCTTAAAATGGCACTTTTGAAGTGAATTTTGACCTTGCGTTATAAAAACCTATAATCAATATGGTTTAAAACAAGGCTCTGCCGGCAACTTTAGCATCATACTATATACAAGACAAGACTCTTTATCATGTGCAAGTAATGTCTATCGAATTTGCGAGCATTAAGAGCAAAACTTGGTACAGCTTGGCTAAGACAGGGAACCTCAAGGAAGGCCAGTGGAAAACAACTAGGGATCAATTAGACTTCATCTCAGTTTCAGAATCATCCTTTAGATTTGCATCAGGATTGTCCCCAGGGAGAAGACCAAGAAGTGGCAGAGGCAATAATGAGCTAAGATTACAGAGGATTATCAAAGCTGCCAAGTTATCAAATCTGTCTTTGGTGACACCAAATACTTGAGTCAGACCTGCACCTATCAATCCCCCAAGAACACTCCCTCCATTAGATACAGACATCAGAGTTGCAAAAAGAGTTGCCTCCATCCCCTCTGGACATAATCTTGCTGCTAGCACAAGAACAGGCATAAAAGAAGCCTGAAATACACTATAGCATTCAGACACAAGACAAATTTTGCACAAAGAAATAATATTGAAGTTAAACGGTTCAATTAAAGCCCAAGATTCATGCGGTGAATGATGATATTGTGTATTTAATGGCATAAATTGGCACTAATTTTATAGTATTTCATAAAAACTATCAACATTCACTTGTCATTATCAAAGCTACAATCACAAATATATCCCCCCTATAATTTTTCTTTTGCATGAGAAAGACAAGAATCCTATTGAAAATAGTTGAAGGATTCTAATTTACAAAAAAAGAGGAAGTAAAACCAAATATATTTCAGTATCAAGTTCTCTAAAAATCCATGGAAAACCGTGTATCCCTGCAAATAAGCAGTCTACATAGAAAGCTTCTCGTTTTTCTGTGGTTTGTGAACTTTACAACTGCAAATGTTAAATTAAATGTCCTATTTATTACAAGGCCACTATGTGAATTGCATCAAGTACGAGGAGAGTGAAGTCTTGGTCAGGAAATGAGATATCAAGAAAAGGTGGAAGAGATATTTTATAAGCTATTTTTAATTAAGGATACATGATCTATTGAACTTTAATAGGCTAAACATCATAGAGGAATATCAAAATAATACCTTTCATAATATATGAGAATGAGGTTAAAAAAATTGAAGAGGATGGATAATGGCAAAGCAATGGGATCAAATAATATACTCCCGCGGTTTTGAATATAAGCAAAAAAAAAGCTTTCTAGGTTCATTGAGTAAAGCATGTATCTGGACCATAAACAGCTCAAATACATGCTTAATTCAATGAACCTAGAAAGCTTTTTTTGCTTATAAAACCAGAGGGAGTACTTATTGAGATATAAAGGAACTAGAAATGAAAGGCTTAAGAAGGTGGTAGAGACCAAAACTACAGAGAGAGAAAATAAAAGAAAAGTAATATCAAAATGGGAAAGAATTACAAAGAAAGTAAACTCTTTCACTATCGAGAGCTTAAGACTCAAAAGGGAAGGAATTGCCTAAGCTTACAACCGATATTCTGAGAGGCTGCTAAGAACATTCACACTGATCATTCTACTTCTCGACACTAGCTTAATAACTGTGAATACTAATTTCAACATAACTGGATGCTAAGTCAGCAAGTTATCCTAGCCTTCCCCATTGTGTTCTATTTTGTCTCTTCTGATATGCACCTTCAAAATCTCGAGCCTCTGATCTCGCCCATTAACTATATGTCTTTGAATTTTATTTCCCCAACAACCCCATTTTTACATCAACCAGCCAAACATTTGTCCCAGTACAGCTATAGACTCACAGCCTTGTCGTTAAGGCTAAAAGTTGGAAATTGGCGTATAGTGAACTCATCTTCCAAGGTTTTGGCTTTCCGCTTTATCACTCATTAAGTAGTGATGTCACCTTCCCTTATTTGCCTAGTAGCTACCATGGACTCAGGATCAACCTTCATCATTGACACTATTTGCCATTCAAAAGAAAAAACTTCATCATTGACCTCCATTTTCATTCCCTCTGGTAATCGCAACTCAACAGGATAGGACCCCACAGCTCTTTTACACTGAGAAACATGGAATATTGAATGGATCCTAGAAGTTTGCATGAGTTGCAATTTACAAGCTAAAAAGGACCAAAATATTGTGGGGATAATTTAAGGTCAATTATTCTTCCCACAGAATGCTGTCAATAGTATGGCCTGAACTTCAAGAAAACTCATTCTCCAACTGCAAATGATTGTCCAATCTATGTTTATCTGCAAACTTCTTCACTTTACACCTTGCCCACTCTAAATTACAATTTAGTTGTTGAAGATTCTTATAACAAAACAATTAAATCGCACGCCACTACTTAGACTGAAGTTCCCCTTTGCAAATAACAAGTAACTGTGGTGATTTGCATCCATGCACCACCTCAAACAGTGCAATACCAACAAACACATGGTAAGTGGTATTATACCACAATCCAACCCAATCAAGCCACATCAACCAGTTTGTTAGTTGTCTCGAGCCCTGACGTAAAAACCCTGAGGTAAATTATAGCACTTCAGTCGGTACATTAGATTTAGGATGATATGCTAAGCTTATTCTTTGCCCTGTTCCAAGCAGCTAAAATAATTTCTTCCAATAGTTACTCACAAAAATAGGGCCCGTGACACTAAAAATGGATTTTGGGATGCCATATAGCCTTACGACCTCTTTACTAAACAGTTCACCCATTGTATTGGCGGTATAAGGGTGTTCCATAAAAATAAAATGGTTATACTTAGAAAGTCTAACGACCAGCACTAAGATTGCTTCTTATCCCTTCAAATTTGGCATGATATAACCATAAAATCTGTTGAAATATCTTCCCAATCCAAATCCAAACATTCGAAGATTGTAACAAACCAGCAAGGGACACAGGTGATATTTTTTTCCTTTGACAAACATCATAAAAGATCCAGCCACCAATGCTGAATTGCTAAGGACACTGCCATAATCTCTTTCTCATGACAATTTCTCTAAAGATCTGTCAGAGAAAGCTATACTGTAGAAAGCAATTGACCAGCCAAGTCAGTAAATTACCCTAGCCTTCCCCTTTTTTTCCTTTTTTGCTTCTAGTAAAAGACCTTCCCCACTAGTCTAACAAACTGTTTTTTTCATTAACGTGCCAAAAGTATGGCTTACAAAGTTGTTGGAGGAGATTAGAAGGGGTCATGCCACATAAGTGGAGGATAAGTAATATAATCCCTATCTATAAGAAGTGTAACATAAAGGACAACACAAATTATAGAGGGATTAAGCTCATGTATCTTCATTGATCCATATAGTGGGATAAGGCTTGACTGTTTTGGTTGCTGCTATAAGCTCATGTATCATAATCATATTATGAATGGGATAGGGTAATTGAGCTGAGATCAAAACAAGGGACAAACAATAAATTTGGCTCATTATTTAAAATAACAACAAAATAAGGAAGATAATCCATAGGGTCCAAGCGAAGTGGATGAAATGAGCTTCGAAAAAGCTTTTGTTTCATATAAAAGCAACACTTCAAAAAGTATTTGCAATGCCAAAATTAGCCTGAAAATCTATTATTACAGAGACAAAATATTAAATTTTGACCGTATAGACAGAAATCTGAATGGATTTTAGCACAAACAGAGAAAGACAAATGAAATATTCAAAACCTCTATATTTTTTATTTAATTTTTGGTAAACACAAGATACCTAGTTAATAAAACTGTGTCAGAGGTAGTATTACTATTATGTTTTCCAGAGTCAGCAGTATATAACTAGTGTAAATGAAGATAATGATAACCTGACTCAAAACAGTGAGAATTAGCGAATCTCCAATAGCAAACCACTCATCACTTATTCCAAACTTCCGGTTTAGTCCAGTAACCAGGAAAACCTGATAAAAGAGGTTTAAAACATGAGAAAGATATTAGAACAGCCTTCTCAAATTAAAACTATAAACATACTTAAAACATACTGAATACTAGCCTGAGTCATCCCAAGAGTGGAACCTAAAATGGTAGTCCCAATAAATATTTTCCGCAAAGGAACATTCTTTAGAAATCCATTATAAAGTCCAACACCAAGCAGAGATGCAATTGAGGTAACGAGCTTGACACGTCCTAAAAACTCGGGGGTAAAGCCAAGAGAATTTGTGCTGAAGTGAATAAGAGATTAATTAAATTCAAGTAAATGATATGTGTTGATAGGAAAATATCAAAACGACGTGGAACTCAATGAAAATGGAAAATGATCATATTCGCAGAATGGACATACGTAAAGTAGAACATAGCAGAGTCAGACTGCGGGGTTGCTTGCCACAAGAAAATAAACAGAGTGGGAAGAAAAATACTCGGCTGTCGTACAGAATCCCATAGCTGAATAATGCTCTCTTTTGAACTTTCCAAGAACTCAGGCCTGGTAAATGAAAATGTTTGCCCTCTTGCTGTGCCAAGCATAGGTTGTTCTTTCACAAGGACAGCAACAGCAGATGTCAGTAGTGGAAGCAATGCTGTGACACCAAAAACAAACCTGGACCATAGTGTAACAAGAAAATATTAGAAGAGAAAAATACTGCTATCAGTAATCAGAAGTATTTCAATTCACAAACTTCTTCCCCAGTACCTTACTCCATATGCATCCAGCAAAGACCCGCTGAAATAGGAGCTCACAATTCCACCAAAAGCTGACGAACCCCAACATAAAGACTGAAGAGATCCCGAAGTGCTTTGTGACTCTCCACGCGCCCTTTCCACGACCATTGAATCTACAACCTAAATTATAGCTCAGTGTCTGACAGTTCTCTGAACAAGTACGTCATAATACGCATAAACATACCAAGTATAAAAAGTACAGCATATAGGAAGCACATCACATATTTAAAGAATAATGCTAGCCCCACACACTACTTACATGCATCATCTCCCATCTATACATAATAATTTACATCATTTGATCACATTTGTCCCACCTCATTTTCAATGCACATACACACTCTAATTCAGCAACCTCACACAGGTGTGAGTAGGCATGTTTGGTATTGATGTCCACAAACATTATACATGGTTAAATGATTCCAGAAGAAAAGCAGTATGTGTGAATTACTTAGTAGGAGACACTCACAACATCCGAGAAAGCAACAGAGAGAGATCCAAGAAGTATGCAAATAGCAGCACTATATTTGCTGTCCACAAAAGTAGCCATCAGACTCCATGAGAGTGCACCAAGCAGCCCAGATAAAACTAAGTATGACCTTCTTCGATAACCAAAAAGGGGGATAGAATCGCTGCATGCCATAATAACAGCTTCAGTTATGAAACTTTTGGTGTCAGGGGAGATAAAAGATGGCAATATAATGAACAGCCTGCATGAGGAAGAGGGAAAAGTGATACAGTTTATACTCACCTAATAAAACCATATAGAGGTTTGACAAGCCATGGAAACGCAGAAATACCAGAAATCACAGCTGCCTAGCCAATATATTAACATGTTAGTCCTTCAAATACTGGTGTCAATTGGTTCAATAAAAAAAAAGAAAAAGGAGCATAGTTTCAAGGAAATTCTATCACTCTTAAGTTTCTACAGTTGACCTTCACAAGGTATCAGAGAAATATCATGTGATATTACTATTTTATCTCAGAATATAAGTATCTTGGGTGATCTTGCAGAATCTGTTCCCGTATCTAATTATAGTTTCTGGTTTTTTCCACATTTTATAAGGATCAATCGAAGTCTAGTAAATACGGGTAGTGTTTTATCTTGTGTACATCATATCTTATCATCATATCATATATTTAGAAGAAAAGATAATATTATGCTTAATCTCTATTGTCTCAATTCCTTTTTCCTTTACTAAATCCCAATGACAGACACACGCAAAGGCTCGCGTTAATTGATTACACCTTGGATCAGATATATGAGCAAAAGTTACAAAAATAAAATGGAAAATAATAAATAAAAAAAAGAGTCACATGAACAACCATGTGTGTTAAGAACACATACCTCAGCAGGATCCAGATGCAAATCGTCCTTTAAATAAAAGCTAACAGCCAACCTTGCAAGTCCTAAAACACCTTGAACAAAGTATACCATTGCAACAGCAACAGTATCTGGGGATAGATCAATCCCATACAATGTACCATATTTGTTCTTCCGAAGAGCAGTTTTACTAGTGGAAGAAGCCTCTAGATCTGTCTCAGTTGTTAACATATCGCCTTTTCCTGCACCTGCCACAAAATCTAACAATGCTGTCGATAAAGACTTCATATATCTTAAAACAAACAAGATTGTCAATTAAAATAAACAATAGTGTAAATTAAATTCCTTTGGGAACAATAACTAAAACAAACAATGGTATCAGCTAATCCTTCACATCATTAAGACTAAACAGTTTGCATATACAATTATGTCTTCCCAAAGTTATAAACTATAAGTTGCTCTTAGTCTAAGGGCATGTTTAAGGGTCTGTTTGGATTGACTTATTTGAGCTTATCTACTAACATAAGTTTTGTAAGACTGTTAGTATTTGGGGAAATTTATAAAAACAGCTTATGACATTTAAATAAGCTTTTTTCAGCTAATTTTCATAAGCTCTCCTAGATAGCTTGTAAAAACAGCTTATAACATATACAGAATCAATTAAATTTTATTTTATCTTTTTCTATAGAAATAGCTTATGTACGATTATACATAAGCGCTTATCATGATAAGAGCTTGTGCTATAAGCTGCAAATAACCTGTTTATCCAAAACATAATCAGGGCCTAAATTGACTTATTTGAGCTTATCTACCTGCATAAGCACTTGTGAGATTGTTTGGAATAACTTATGGAAATAGCTTATGATGCGTCCATAAATAGTTTTCAGATTATTTTAATAAGCTATCCAAGATAGCTTATAAAAACAGTTTCAACAATTTTATTTTATTTTTGTTATAGAAATAGCTTCTACATAAGCACTTATATGATAAAAGCTGAATTAAACATTTATCCAAACATTAATACTACTAGCGAAACTGGTTACATCAAGACTGCATTGTGCATTCATCAATCACCGATAAAACTTCTTACAGCGAAAAACATAGGTGTGAATTCATCACCTCAAAAAATTAGAAACCTAAATTTGAACTAAAAAATAAAACAGAAGAAACGCTATGAACGACGTAGATTATTACAAGTTCGACGGAGGAGAATTATGAATTTTACTTACCGGTTCGAGAACCTAATAATGAGTTGCTATCATCATCGGTGTTAAGTCGGAAAGCAGATGCCGATCTCGGAACGGTGCCGGACATTTCAGTTACCGGCGGGTTCCGATGAGTTCTCCGGCGGTATTGCGGTGAACGAGCGACGATCGGTGTGTGGCGTATGTTGGAGGAGGTGCAGAAATTGGGAAATTTGGAGGGTAATAACGGTATTAAAGACAAAATATTAATACAAGTCATTTTGGTATTTATTAGTAATTATTTAAATTGAACTGAATGAATTAAATTAAGGAGCTAAAATTTGAAAAACATGGTGATTATTATTTATTTGTTGCTCACTGTTTTGGTGTTCATTCACACACCTTTCAGATTCGTGTGCGTGTTTCTATTTTATTTTTATCATTTTATTTAAGTTTATCCTGTAGAATAATGGTGGCAGTGTTTTCAATTCAAGTTGGACTAGTCAATATACTTTCAATTTTCAAGGTTTTTTTTTTTTTGAGATAATTTAAAGTTTTAGCAGAAAAATAATTAATATTTAGTTAAAAATTAATTTATGCATATATCAAGTTCTAATTTTTTCATACAATTTATATATTTCATTAATCATTTAAACTAAATGACATGATTATGTCAATTTTGAAGTAGCCTTATATTTTTAAAAATATCCTTCTTTTGAGTATTTTTTAAGGATATTCATTGTTTTTTGCAAACTCCTTTTTTCTCCTACATTCACTTGTCTATAATATTTTTTAATAGAATGAAGGGTCGAAATTCAAAGAAAAAGATTCTCAAACCCGGCCAGTACCATAGACTCTTAATAACTATTGCAAATTTATTGATGTTTGGGAATTATCTTTCAAAACTTTCTTTTGAATTACGATACGGAATCGATGCATTTTATTCTTAATAATATCATAGATACAATGTTGAAATGTAGTTCGAACTAGTGCTTTCTTATTCGAGTAGAGAGGGGGAAAAAGATTGTATGTTTATATGTGTCAAATGTTGAAATTGTATTAAAAAACTAAATTAACTATATCTAATTTTAAGGCTCCTTCTATTGTGTGCATATGTGAAGTAAGTAATGTATCGTGGATAACTTTTTTTACCATTAGATAAGCAATCTCGACATATTGTGCACCCACGCGACAAACTTTTATCATTTACCTCCAAATGATGTTTGGCACACTAGCCACCATTTCCCCATGCTTCCCCATTTTCCGATTTCATCCCCCCTCCTCCCTCTATTGATCCAACCCTCATCTCGTATTTTCCATGCTCCCTATGTTGATTGCAATACCGATATCTACCACTTGAAGTTGAAACAATTGAAATGATGTCTTTGAATAATAATGTTGTCATTGGCATTATTTTGAGGTGAGAAATGAATGAGATTAGTTATGAGGAAAGGGTGTTGATCGGACATCGAAAGGAGAGGATTTTCAAGGGAAGCGGTCTTGGTTGAGAAGTTAAGAAATGTCAAAAGGAATAGTTGCTTCAATGTTTGAAAGCTTGAAAGTGTTGCTCCAAAAAGTTAGATATTATTAACAAAGAAAAATCAATAACTACCTTGAATGCGAGTTTCCCGGTTTCTCTGATAACTTAGTGCAACTTTTCTTATTTTTAACAATTTTATCGTTCATTGCTTGAAAGTGAATTTTTTTTTATTACTATTTCGGACTTTTATTAGTTACTTTTGAGTCTCCAACATGGGTATTTCACACAAATAGTTAAGGTCAACGAAATACATATAAAACATCTTTAAGTTTATAATTTTAATTGACATTTCTTCTTCATTTGAGATTTTATAGGTGATTTAATGAGGTTTGTGACATGACTCTACACACAAGAATCTATATAAATCATTCAATTCAAATTGGACGGTGATTTAACGAGATTTGTGACATGGACTCTATATATAGAAGTCATTATATATAATTATTCAATTCGAATTAGACGATTCAAATTTGCCGACTACATGCAATCACACTGCACTGAATTCAAATCCATATCTAGTGTTACTGTAGGATGTACATTGTAAAAACTTGTGAGATGATTTGATTGAATGATTCAAACAAGTAATACAAGACATGTGAAACCCCTGCCCACTAGAATTTGCCCTAATTTTAATACCAGGACCACTTTGGATCTCTTTTAATGGAGTCTACTATAAATTATTAGATGCCTATTACAAAAATATGAATTACTAATTTTTTTTTTATAAATATATCTAAAATCTTAATATAAATAAATATGCCATACAATAAATAGAAATAAACTCTCTCAAAATTTTCTTTATTCCAATTCTTCCTTTAAAAATGTCATAAAAAAAGGAGAGGACAAAGATGTCCCAAATAGAAAAAATCAACAAAACAAGTTGGTATAATAACTACTTTACCAATTACTTATGATAGTTATTGTCATTTATTTCTTAAACTAATGATTCCAAATTAGTCCTCTTGATCTAATTAATTCTCCCATTAGAGCAAAATTTACATCAAGTGTCATGTTCAATGCCATGTAGAACAAGCTTCTATAATCCGGTACAGGAGTAAACATGGTAAAAGGACAAACAATCAAACAATATACAAAGGAAAAGAATCTACTACAAATAATGTCATGGGTCCTACTCTTATAGGCGTGATTATAGCATTATTAATGTGTAGTACTTTATCAAAAATAAATAATGTAAGCTCAATTGTCATACATAATTATCATCATCACCATCAAAATTACAAATAAAAAATAGTCAAAAACTGTGAACAACAACCCAACATTAATCCCTTAATTCATTTGAAAAAAATTCACCTCTATAGTGGTCTAGGATTTTTAGGATTATTTCATATATCCTAGATAACTAAAAATGAAAAGGGTTTTATTCTAAGCCCTTTGAATTATGTTCCATAAATTACACATCATTGGCTTCCAATTTGAGCTTCCCTTCCTCCAACAGCATCCCCTGGGAACGACATTCATTGCTGCAAAATGCCATCTCACCCCTACAATAACCAGTTTTTATTTTACTTTTTCAAATAACAATTCAAAATTGGACAATTCAAAATTGGACGATTTAGCGTAACTGCAGAAACTAATCCTTCAAGTTAGGCAGAACTAAAATGATGACAAACATCAGTGTCAGACACACATCAGTTTGATTAGGCACTATGAAGCACAAACATTCTTTAGATTAGACGTGTTCAAATATCGGACACACATCAGTGTCGGACACCAACACAACACAGACACATATAATTACACTGAATTATGCCATTTTCTCGAATTATTATCGATTTTCATATCTCAGCAACCTAAAATTTTTCTAGTAATCCATATCTCAAATTCTACTTAACTACCAATCAAATTTTCATTTCAAAGATTAAAATTTTGACCTTTAGATAAATTAGTTCCAAAATCTAATCATCCAAATTAAGCTAAAGAATAAGCAATTACCTGTACATGAAGATGTCTTTACCCTGCTCAAGATTCTTCTTGCAATGAAAACATTTACTCAGAAAGCTCTCAGAAGGATAACAAGTAAGATGAGAAAAACAATACTCATTCTCTTTAACAGAAACAGAGAATCCAACATCAAAACAACTACTCTCAATTATACAATTATCAAATATGTGAGTTGTTCTTGGGTTTGGTCCATGAGAAATCACACGAGTATAATCCTCTGAAAGCTCCATTTTACTTGTAGAAAGACACCCTTTGAAAACTCCATTACTAGAAGAATTTGAAGTTTCAAGAACAGAATTAGCACACCCCCCAGATGAAGATTTTCCTACAGGAGAAAGTGAAAAGCTTCCAGAAGAAAAACCCAAATGAGAATTTCTTGTCTTGATGCTGAATTCACCTCTAGATAAAGGTGATGATTCAGATGAAGAAGAAAAAGTTGAACTTGTTGGTAAAAAAGGAGGAATCTGAATCTTTAACTGAGATCCAAACAGAACAGTTCTGTTTTCTGATTTTGAATTAACTTCATTGTTTTTTCCATCTACAAGAACATCAACTAAACCAAGACCAACAACTTTTGAATCCAATTTATCCCAACAACGTTTGTGTTCATGTTGTGTTTTAGAATTGTTTGTTTCAGACCAAAAAGGATTCTTCTTGAACACAGAAAAAGGCTTGTTATCAAGTATTGAAGTAGGACTCATCATAGTTGTTTCAGTTTCATGAAAACCTTTTGAAGAATTGAAGAAAGAAGAAGTGATTTTCTTTGAACCAGAATCATCCATAGTAGCTAGTCACAAACTGTGAAACCAACAAACAAAAGAAGAAGAATCATGCATATTTTTTTTCTACTGAATTGAAAAAAAAACAAGTTTCTATGAATAGAAAAATGGTGAATAAAAAGAAGGGTTACTTTTTCTTCCCCGGCTTTTTCGGTGTGTTACTGAGAATAGAATCAAGATGGTGATGAAAAACGACATGGAAAGAGAGTCTCAGTAGTCATGATCAAAGGACTAAGACGTGCATGTATCAGAAAACAGAACAAAAGCAGAGTTTGTAATTTTGTTCCTTATTTTGGCTAACTTTTTTTCTTCCTTTCAATTTTCATTTACATTTTTGTAGTATTATTGGATTCCTTTTTCACCACAAATTATTACTTATTAGTATTGCCTAACAAAGTTACTTAAAGGACCTATTTGTTACTTAAAAAACTTAAAGGACTTATCTGTTACTTTAAAAACTTAAAGGACCTATCTGTTACAAACGTTAAACTTAAAGGACCTATAGATGCATTTAGCCTAAAATTTAAGTCCTGTGTTACACCGTATGTGTTTATATACATTTTGAGTATTTTGATCAACAATTCACCATGATTTTCAAAAACTATAGAGTATATCTTTTACAAAATTACGGTAGGTCGCCGTGATTCTGATACATCTATTATGATAGTAAACATAGACTATATCTCCGGCTAGTGTTTATTGTTCATAAACCATATTTGACATTATAGTATTGACGTCAAAATATATTAGGATTGACATTATAGTATTTTCGGTTGGTTGTTATGTTAGTTATCGCGCGCCTTCCCTCCTTCTTTCACTGGCTTCTTTTTTATCCGATCGCCTTAAAATAATTTGACCACTATGGAACAAGCATAGTTGACTTGAGATAGATGACAAGACCAACCAGGACGAACTCGAACAGTGGAGTTATTTATTTTTAATCTATTCAATGCTGGCATTATGGGTCTAGAGAGATACAAATTCTTTACTATCAAACAGTAATGCACTCGCATAGTCGGTGTATTATGATTTATGAGTCCGGACCTTTTGATTGAAATCAAATGATACAAATTTAACACCATAAAATATATTGAATTGATCCGATGATTGAGATTCACCTGCAGTCTCTATTTAACCGTAGAGAATTCATACCATTCCTCAACAACACTCTCATATTTTTATTTCTATCTTATGAGCTATTTGGACAGTGTAGAGATAATGATATTTGAGACACTATCAAATTCTAAGGTTTTATTTGCGAGTTTAGAAGTGAGAGGATAAAACTTTGGGCTCATAAAAAGATAGAGAAATCTTTTTTTGTTTTGTTTAGAGGATGTTTTTATAGAGAATGATAAATGAATATGATTATATTAATATATTTTTAATTATAAGAATATTATAACAACATATACTTTGAAAAATTCATTTAAATCCTTCAAAACCCTCCTCTAATCCAACTTTTGAGTTCCTCAACTTGTTTTTTTTTTAAAATTTTAAGGAAGAAAAATGGATCTACCAAAACTTTCTCCTCCTAAAATCATCTATTCGTTCAACTTGCTCCTCCCTTTTTTCCAAAACTTTTCCCTCTTTTTCCTTCCAAACTCATAACAAAGTCTAAATGAACACCTCTCCCAATCACAATTTGATTTTTTATTCGCCACATTGATACTCTAACTTCTTTCACTAAACCTAATTTGTCGTTGGTAAAGTGTATGTTTTTTTTTTATAGATAATAGTGTATGGAGTTTTATTTCTTTTTTTTATTTTTTATATCGAGTTTTATTTCTTATTGATTATGGAGAAAAGAAGAGAGAGTGTGAGATAAATGCAATTTTTATTAAATTTTATGAAAGTAAGTAAAAGTAAATTTTAAAAATGATGAAAGTGAGTTGTTTTTGTTTATAATTTAGGACAAAGAAAAATAATTATTTTTTTTGCTTATAGTTGTAATCTTTTCGGTCAAATGAAAACCAAATATCTTGTTCAGACACAAATAGATCAGAAACTTGTAGACATTTGGTAGGATACAAATGTGTAAAGCTTATGCATCTTATGGTTATAAAATCTTGTTTCAAAACAAATTATCTTTTAAATTGAATTAGTTACAATCAATCACTTTGCTGAAAAAACTTTCTTTCCTTCACTAGCTAATTAACATTCATTATAAGTTACTCCTATAAGGCTATAATACACGTATCTCCTATCTCATATTGCCCAATAGTTCCTTAAAGTTTTGCATTCGACACGTTTGGTTTTCTTGCACCAGATGCTGTGAATATTTTGAAAAGAGCTCAAAGAATCATGCATAACAATGTGGTGTCTCATAGGTCTCTAGATATAGTATTTATGAGGATTAGTTTTCTCATTCAAAAAGGGTTAGCGGCGTAGCTTGTTGACCGTTTACCTTCTATTCAAGTGTAATTATGCTATATATATATATAAATTTAAATATTGAATTAAAAAAAAAGTTTATAATTAAGTTGGTTATGATAAAAAAAATGTTGGTTATGATATTACGTATTAGATTAGTTATAATCAATATTTATTGGCTTAATCATATATTGTTTATTTCCCACCACACATTGTAACCAAATAGGAGTACTTGTTACAAAAATGAATATATTGAAAAGAAACAACAATCTCCAACAAGTGAAAATTAACATTCAAATGGGAGATCTAGTAATGAAAATATCAATATGCCAATATGTCTTGAAAATTGAAGCATATATATGTTGCTGCAAAAGCAAGGAACAGCAGAGGAAGTGATAACTTGATAGAATTTCCACCGGACGAGCCATGATTTGTTGATAATGATGGTACACCTGCTGGTGAATCGGCAGCTGATTGATATACTACACAAAAATATGCAAATTAGAAGAAACATATATATGAATTCAATGTCAATATTTGGTTAGACTTGAAGAGCTATAATATAATATAATATAATATATCAACACACTTTTTATTAACACAATTTTTTTTAATATAGTTATTTTATTAGTTAAAATTTATGAGTTTCATCAAATTTATACCAAATCAACATAATTTAGTGAAATATTATTTGGTGAAACTCGTTAATTTTAACTAATTAAAGCGAGTGCGCACAAATTGAGAATGGTAGTTAATTTTGCATGGTAAAAAAAAATTCTGAATTAATTTATCTAATAGTCCTTCATTCATTAATAATATAACAAAGAGAAATTTAAAGAATTGGAAATTCAGAGGAATAATAACAGTTAATACTATATATCATATATGTACATATAGAAAATAATATTAATATATTTTGTTACCAAGTAGTTTAGTGACCAAATTTTCGTCCCACAAGATATGTCTTTAATTTCTAACAAAACAAAAATTGTCCAATTTTATATGGTTTTATGATATCAATAAAGTATTAATATTGTGAACCCAATATTCCTCACTTTTTTGTTTGTTAGAATGACATATATTATGAGACAGAGGCATCACTTTTCCCTGTAACTTTTTAGTGACCAAAATTGATTTATGAAGTTAATTTTATGATTAAAAATTATGTTAAATATAAAATAATTTATGTTTGAATATATTAATACAATTATTTTTAAAGGTAAGAGATACAAAGTCTAGTAGAAAAAGTAAATATATTCTAACTATGTTGTCGTCCTTTTACTCATCCCACAAATAAACTGACTTTCAAATATGTTATAAAGAGATGAAAAAAAAATAGTATGAAAATTCAAGTGGGAGCTAACAAATACAACTGTCTAATTAAAAATTGGCTGAACAATAATAAATTTGAGGCTAAAAACAAGTTATAGAGATAAAAATCCAAATTTTAGCTTCTAAGTTAGAACAAATACTTTTGTAAAAAAAAAAAAAGAAGGTTAGAACAAATACTTGGAAAAAATATATTTAGGGTCTATTTGTTCAAGATTATAAAAAAATGATTTTGATATTTAATAATTTAGACATTAATTTGTGTTTACTATGATAAAACTCACTTTTAAAAAAAAAAAAAAAAATTACCAAAAATGTTTTTTTGGAGAAATTACTTAAAATAGTTTTTAATTTGAAAAACAAAATTCTTTAGAATATTCCTTTTAAAAATAAGAGTAACAAATAAATGTAAATGTGTAAAAAGGATTATTTAGATTTTAAATAAAAATTACACTTAACATACATAATCTCAAACATGTCAAAATCAATTCGAAAATTAAGTTTAAAGTGGTAAAATTAGAAGAAACATTGATGACTTACTTTTGCACAGAGAGGGGGGTGGAGTCTCCACATTGCACACAGAAGGCAAGGCAAGAGCTAGAGTTTGATTAACTTTGATCCCCAAAAATGGTTTTTTATCATCAATAATCAGACATAGACATTGTGGTTGTGATTTCACAACACTTGCAAGTTGTATGCAGCACCCTGAAGTTGGGGTTGAAGTGTTCCCTGTGACATAGTTAAGGCATGGTGAAAGACTCACTATCTCATTCATGCAATTTGATTGTGCTAAAGCTCCTACTGCACATAACAAGACCAATGTAACCAAAACAAGACTCATTTTCATTTTTAGTTGTACCATTGGAATTTTTGTGTGAATATTGTTTTTATTAATCCTTTGAATTGAGAAGAATATTTTTTTATTCAATTAGTAGCTAGGATGGTTTAGAAGGATAGGATTGAATGGGTTTTTATAGTTAGGGAAATAAAATAAATAGACAAATATGTAGAAATAAGAAAGAGAAAATAAGTTATTCGGACATCAGATATTCAGATATGCTGCAGTTCACAAAATGTCGCATTCACGTAGTTAGCACATTCTTGATCGTTCGATCAAAATTAAAAACAATAATATGAACTTAAAATCTATATAATCTAATCTTAATCAAATGATAAAATAGTGCCAAATACGTGAATGCGTCATTGTTTTAACTGCATAGAACGCTGTCTGATTATTTGTATATACGTGGATGAATTAATATAGTTTGAAATATGCTACGTAGAATTATAAAATAAAATAAAAATAAAAAAGATTGTTTGGTGGCACTCTTGTGTTTTTTAATTAAGTGTATGTTTGGTTTCAATTATGGAGCAGTCAGAATTGATTATGGACATGTAGAATTGATTTTGGCTTGTTTGGTTTATCAAAAGTAGAATTGATTCTGCCTCCATAATTGATTTTACTTGAAGCTAGACATCGTAGCTTCTGATTCTATAATTGATTTTTACATTCAAATTTTTTGTTCAACTCACTTTTGCATGAATATATCCAAATATAAAATATTTTTAACTTAAAATTAATTTTGACCCTATCAATTATAGGGAATCAATTATGTTAAAATAAACTTTTCTCAAGCATATTAAACGTGGAGGGTGGACCCTAGTCGGTTATGAGGATGACCAAACCTTGTATAGCATGAGGTTGAGGGAGCTGTGTCCTCTAGCCATGACTTTGAAAAAGACAAATTTCGTGTTCCTAAGCTTGATCCATAGGTTACGTCATTGGAAATTAATGAATGTAATAAAGTGTGACAGAAGAAATTGCTGGGATGGGGAAAATGTGATGTCACATTAAACGGTGTAAATAAAGCTTGAGTTGGATCATGGTTATTGCGATAAATATGTGTTAGTATTAGTATAGGATCGATATGGAGCATTGAGAAAAAATTGTAACACGAAATAAGGGTGATCATATTCGAACCAATCCAAAAGTAAAACCGTAAACCGAACCAATCCAAACCGAAAACCGCAAAAACCGCATTTGATTTGGATGTATTTGGATGACTTTTCTATTGAACCGCAAAACCGCGAACCGCAAAAACCGCGGTTAACCGCTAAAACCGCATTAAGCTTCTATTATATTCCAATACCATTAAAACCACATTAAGTTTTTATTATATTCCAATATACATAGCCCAATTACCAAGTCAGTCCACCAAATTAATGAAACTTTAAGTGATTCTTATTTTTTGTATTGTAATGTTACTTTGGTGTTGTAATATTATTTTAGATCAACAACTTTTATCGGTACTATAATGTTTTTTTAAAAATTTAAATTATTATTTTTGGATATTTAAATTTTAAGGTACCGTGATGTTATTTTGGATAAACAACTTTTATTGGTACTTTAATGTTATTTAGAAAATTCAAGTTTTTTTTTGGACGTTTAAAATTGTTTGGTACTGAAACGTTAAGCTGTAAACCGCAACCACCGAACCGATCATAACCGCATTGGTTTGGTTTGGATGACCTTTTAAAAATCAACCGAACCAAACCGAACCGCATGCATTTTTATCTCGCAGTTTGGATGACTTTTATGCTCAAAACCGAACCAAACCGCACCGCGATCACCCCTAACACGAAATAATGTTACCTTGTGACTTTAAGAATAATTTACGGGGAGTGTGTCTGAAGAATGTGTTCATGGTCTATTTTAGGACATTGAGACGTGAGAGAGAGATCATTATTTTCTTAAAAGGTTGGACTATATACAAACTATAGGAAAAATGAGACAAAACAAAAGGAGATTAGAAGATAAATAATGAATATTAATTGGTACTCCATCCATCACATGTTATGTGCCACATTTGGAATTCATGATTGTTGGTGTTTGTATTGTATTTTGACACATTTTCTTACATAATATTACATACACAAGAAAGAAACAAAGGAAAAAGAAGAAGGAAAATATTATCAAATTGCCCCTATGTATATATTATGTAATAAAATGTGTCAAAATATCATTTATCTTTTATTTTTATGAGATTTGAGTCAAAAAAATTGTTTTTTAGAGCATGACTATCGGTGGAAAAGCTACCGTGTGTTAACTATGCACAAAAACTTTTTGTAAGTAACAATTGATATTTACCGATCGTTAGTTGGTTCAGTGGTGATTGACGCTGAATTTGGTAGGGATGATCACGGTTCGATTCCCGCAACTGCGATCGGAAGGGAGCTGAAACCACTTGATGCCAGAACTGACCTCCAAATCAGATTAAACTGGTGGTAAAATAAAAAATAAAAAAAAATTGATATTTAATATTTTGCTATCGGTCGTATATTGAGGAACACTCCTCTACACCGACACCCTCTTTAATTGCCACATAGACATGCTTTTTTTTTCTTCTTCTTGAAACTTGGGTATCTAAGAAATGGAGAATGTTAACATGTGCCCTTGAAGCACATGTTAAGAAGATAAATGTGGATAATATTTATTAAATCATGTATACTATTCAATTATCTAAGCATTAAATTTTTTGTATCATTAAATGCTACATTTCTATTTTTAGGTAGCTTATCATATACCCTTAAGGCACAAGTTAACATGACCCTTAAGAAATATTGTGGGGTTAAGTGGAATTCATTTTAGAGGAATAAATCATCAATTTGGTCCCTAAACTATCAATCTATCTTCAATTTAGTCTCTGAACTATTAAAATATACTAAATAGTCTCAAAACTATTATTAATACATCAATATAATCCTTCAATTCTTTTAAAAACAATGATAGTTCATGGATTAAATTGATGGATTATTAATAGTTTGAGGACTATTTAGTATATTTCTATAGTTTAGGGACTAAATTGGAGAGAGATTGATAGTTGAGGGACCAAATTGAAGGTTTATTCCATTTTAGAGTGTTTGATTGGTTATATGGATATTTAGAAAATGTAATTTAATTGTTTAAATAATTGAGAAATATATAGTAATATAAAATATTAAGTGAGATCCATTTGAAAAACTTAAGTGGGTTATGGATGTGGGTGCTCTTAACAACATGGTAGGATTTTCAACTCACCCAATAAAATTGAACCACTCTATCTCATTTCATTTTAGATGTGATTATCACAAGTCCGAGCTAAACAGAATGGCCTGATCCATTTTACACTTCTTACAGAATATGTAAAATGAAGTTTAATAATCATGTTAGACAATTTTTGAATTCATCTTCTTATTTCTTTAAATCTATCAAATACACTAAGTTCAACCTCACATTTATAGGAATATCGCATTATATGTGTAGATGTTGGGATTTGAACTCTGATTTTAAGAGTAGAACTTATAACTATTGTACTACTTACCAAAAAAAAAATGGTACTGTATTACCTATCTTTATAAGCTAATATTAACAAGGAAAATGTTAAACAGTGTCCCGGGGGCGCTATTTAAGGAAGCAAATATAGTAATTTAGTATTGGAGTGTGTGCAGTCAATTTCTCAAAAGTATAAAAAGTGTTATATTTAACTTAAAATTTTCTTTTTTTTGGTTTTCTTAACTAGTACCCCGGGGGCACCGGTTAACATGACCTTAATAACAAAGCTTTCTGCAAAAATAATACTAACTAGACCAAAATCATGCTTGGACTTGGCCCAATTTTGCTTGAATATCCTCAAATATTCTCGTGGGCTGCTTTATCTCAAGCACTCATATAACCCATGAGGATTATTTTTGTCACGCTACTCTATTTCTTCTGCACTCTATAAAATTACCAAAATACCTCTATTCGTTACTTAAGTAGTATATTCTATGTTTAAAATCTCAAAAAAATTATCTTAGGAGGGTCTTTTTCTTCAAAATTCTCATTTTTATACGCTACATAAGTAGCGGATGTTATAAAAATGAGAAAGTTTCATGTAGGGTGTTTTCACGTAGGTTGATTTTTTACTCATGCATTTCGTAGTTTTATAACGTCCGCTATTTAAGTAGCGAACGAAAAATTTATGTAAGGTGTTTTCATTTACGGTGTGTTTTTTTTCAAAAATTACTCCTTCTAATACCAAAAAAAAAAGAGTAAAATACTGTTATCAATCTTCCAATAATAGTTGACCGACAATGTAGAAAATCTTTTTTTGATAAAATAGTTTAGTGGTTAAAAATTTCATTCTTAAGATGGATATGTGGGTAGAAAATATTTTTTGTTAAGTAACCTAATAACTAAAGTTTTCACCCTTAAGATAAATAAGTAGGGTGTCTAAGGTTCAAATGCTTATATATAATGCAATGTCTCTACTGGTGACATTCACATAAATATTTTTTAAAAATAATGAGATGGAAGGTTGAACAAACACAAACAAAAACTTAATTATTGAAAATTTCGAAAATCTAAGGATTACTTTAATTTATGATTTTTTTTTTTTAAAAATTATGTCAATTTTACTTAACGGTGTAAAATGTTACTTTAATCGTCTATATATGTTGGACCGGCCTTGCCATAAACTACTAAAACCAATTGATCCAAAAAAAGTGCATCTATCAAGAAAACAATCATATAAGAAAACAAGACATCCACTTTTGCCACCTTATTAATTTTTTCGTGCGTCCTACAATTTTACTAAAATAGATCGGTCCGCTACTAAGGTAGCAAATACACCCAAACCACCCTACTATTATAACATCCGATACTTAAATAACAGACAACATCTTTCAAAAATTATTCATTCTTACAATGTCCGCTACTTAAATAGAGGCATAGTAAATGTCCGACTATGTATTGAAAAAATAATTCAGTCAAAGTGTGCAGCCAAAGTGTGGCATTTTGGGAAAATTTTTTCAATGTGTGGCAGTTTGGGTATTTTAGTCTCAAAGTGTGGCCTTTTAGTCAAAAAGAAAGGCGGGGCTTTTTGACCCAAATGCCACCATTTGAGACATAAAATCCCAAAATGCCACACTTTCAAAAAAATTTCTCTAACTGCCACACTTTTCCAGCCACTTTGACCGAAAATATTTTTCAATACATAGTCGCCACACCATGTGGCGACTTTCTTAAGGAAAATTTCAAAATTTGTCCTATTGTGTTGGCACGGAATCCATTGAGATTCTTTGTCTTTTTTTTTTTTTTAAAAACCCTCTTTTAATTCAAATCCTCTTCTAACTCAAACCCTCTCTAACCCTATAACCCTATTCTAAACCCTAAATAATTTTTTTTTTATAAAATTATAAAAAAATTATTTTAAAAATATAAAATTATAAAAGCCGAAGAAAAAAATTAAAAACTCTTATTTATTTATTTAATTATTTAACAGAAGAAAACTCAACACTTGGACAATAATATTTTAACAACTAAAAAAGTAGAAAAATAACTAGTGTTGAGTTGATGAACCCGAAACATTTGGACATTTGCTACGAATATGACCCGGTGTTAAAATTTTATTGTCGAAATGTTGAATCTTCTTATATTAAATAATTAAATATTAAATAAATAAGAGTTTTTAATTTTTTTCTTCGGCTTTTATAATTTTATATTTTTATTAATTTTAAAATAATTTTTTTATAATTTTATAAAAAAAAAATTATTTAGGGTTTAAAGAGGGTTATAGGGTTAGAGAGGGTTTGAGTTAGAAGAGAGTTTGAATTAAAAGAGGCTTTTGAAAAAAAAATATTAAAAAAAGCAAAGAATGTCATCAGATTCCGTGCCAACACAATAAGACAAAAATTTAAAAGCTCATTAGAAAGTCGCCACACCATGTGGCGACTATGTATTGAAAAAATAATTCAGTCAAAGTGTGCAGCCAAAGTGTGGCATTTTGGGAAATTTTTTTCAATGTGTGGCAGTTTGGGTATTTTAATCTCAAAGTGTGGCCTTTTAGTCAAAAAGAAAGGCGGCATATTAAAATGAAAAAAACATAGAACGCACGAGTAACCGGTAAGATGATAAAAGTAAATCTTAGAAAACAAAACCAAATGTGTAGACGAATAAGCCCAATTACTGCATGATCCTAAAGAAAATAATTATAAACAGTACTAAATAAGACGAATGTGTTGGATTATCTAAGATGTAAATATTAGATTTTTGTACTCCAATAAAATAATCTAGATGAGAATTAGGAATCAAAGAAAGAGAATTAGGAATAAAAGATGGTGTAAATTGAAATATTCAGTTATCTACATGAGCAGTTGAACTAATAAACAATCAGTTGACTTGACTATCTTGTTTAAATACTAGTATATACTAATAATTTCAGCAAATACTCAACATTGTGTGACACAAAATCAAAGTAGGTCATAATGGACGCAACTTGGTGGATTTTTAAAATAAAAAATATATTAAAGAATATCTTTTTTAAAATATATTACCAAAATATAGAAGTCTTTTTTTTTTTAGAATACAAGAGGACATAAGTCCAAAATATAGAAGTTTAACTTAAAAAATGGTAAATTTAACTTTTTAAAGTTTAAAATTTATTATTTTTAATATAAAATTTTCATATTTTGTATGTTTAACTAATGTCTTGAGAGATTTAATAGTGTGACCTTAAAATAAAAATGTTATGCCACCACATGCGAATCTTACCTACTTAAATCAGTTAAACTCTTCCATTTTGCATTTGATTATATACGAACCATGGTAGTTGAGCTTCTTAACCAACCATGACACATAATAATAATCTTCAACATTTCCCAATTCACTTCTCTTCTTGATGACTCCTATCTATAAATTCCCTTATCCTCCTTAACACTTTTCAAATCCAATTTTCTAATATTCATCTTAACATACCACAACTTCTCTTGATTATACAAAACTTAAACTACAAATTCCTAGTACAAAAATGGCAAGTTCTGTGGCTTTATGTCGTCTAGCTATAACATTGGTCATTAATATTGTTATGGCTGGACCATCCTATGCACAAATAAGCACTCCATGTAACCCTTCAACAATAACCACTCTCTTCACACCTTGTATGAGTTTCCTTACAAATAGTAGTGCTAATGGCACCTCACCAACTACTCAATGCTGCACTGCTCTTAAATCCCTTACAAGTAGTGGCATGGACTGTTTGTGTCTCATTGTTACCGCTAGTGTTCCGTTCAAGATTCCGATCAACCGAACCTTGGCCGTCTCTCTTCCTCGTGCCTGTAATATGCCAGGTGTCCCAGTTCAATGCAAAGGTAAAAAAAAACTTCATTTTTTTTTGTTTAGTAATTTCAATTTTTTTTTGTTTAGTAAATTTTATTATATATTGTCACTAATAAAGCTAATGTGTTACCTTTTTCTTATATTGCAGCCTCAGCTTCACCACTTCCTGCTCTTGGTAAATCTCAAATGCAAAATTTCAATTTCAATAATAATGCACAAAAACAAAATTCTTACATTAACCCTTCTAAACCAATCGTTAGTTGGTTCAGTGGTGATTGACGCTAAACTTGGTAGGGAGGATCACGGTTCGATCCCCCGCAACTGCGATCGGGAGGAGGCTGTAACCATTTGATACCAGAACTGACCCTCGAACCAGATTAAACTGGTGGTGAAAGCCAAAAAAATAAACTCTTCTAAGAGGCCTAACAAATTTTGATGAAATTGTTGGTTTCACTCCAAATTATTTTCCAATTTAAATAATATTTATAACAATTTTGATGTGTATTGACAGGACCAGTGGCTCTAGGACCATCTTCTTCACCTGCATCAGCTCCATCTTCTCCTTCAGGATTTACTCCAACACCTAGTCCTAAAGGTGTTATCAAATTCAATTCATTACTTTTCATTGTGTTAAAAGCTTCCTATAGTGTAGTACTAGTACTAACATTTAACTTTCACATTTTTCTTTGTGCAGCATCTTCTGATCTTCCTTCACCAACTTCATCTCCTCTGGCACCACAACAAGACACAAATGTTCCTCTTTTGACTCCACCATCTACATCTACAACCGGAAGCGGCCGTTCTTCTCTAACTCCATCATCTGCAGTGACATCTTACAATGTCTCAACTTCTGTTCTGTTGGTTGCACTGGGATTTGTTGTTCTCAAATTCTACTAGACTCTACCTATAGTTTGTTGCTATATATTTTTTGTAGTGTGGCTATTGCATTGATTGAAATTGCATTTATAGATTATTTGATACACCATATTTGGGGAGTATTTGTGAAATCATAAAGCATTTGTGATATATGTAAAAGAATGGAATAAAGTTATTTTACTATTTTATTCTGTTTTGAAGTTTATTAAGATAACTAAATTAGTAAGACAAATAGAAATAGAGTCTCTAATTGGATTTTGAGATTATCGAATAACATAAGAATTTGTAGATTGTTTTGTAAAATTTATGAAAACAACTTAACTTATGACACGTTCATAAGTTATTTTTAGCTTATTTTCATAAGCACTATAAGATAGCTTATGAATACAAGCTATAACTTATATGAAAATAACTTCATTTTATTTTAAACATTGATTCATAAGTTTTTACTGACAAAAATTGTATTTTTATAAGTTGTTTTATCATAAACTACATTAAAAAATTTATAATAATACAAAAAACTTTATTTATTTATATAAGCTGTTTCGTATAAGATCAAAAATAAGTCAATCCAAACGGAAATAATAACTTTAATTGAATGATAGTAATTTTTAAAAATCCTTATATTGTTCATAAATTATATTATTTACTTAATTTTTCTTGAATTGTGTAAAATTTTGAAGTGTTAGATATAGTTTATAGACACAATAATGTTGAGTTATTCATTCACACAATATTAGAGAGCTAAACAATTCAAAAACTTTTATTGATCATAATTTATTTATTCATAGTAGAAGGTGGAACTCAAGTTATAGTTACAAAAGGGCCTTCATGTTTATTCTTCACTCACTATTAGCTAGCTAGCTTTTACATCATAGATGCATCTTATTAGACTTAGTTGATTACTTAATTGAAAGCTCCCAAAATTGAAGACAGTATTTGAACCCTTCTTTGTTTTCCTTCATCTCTTTGTTGAGGTTGAGCATTTGCAAAGTAAGATTGTTTTTGGTTCTTTATTAGTCTATCAACCTCTTGAGCAGATCCAGGGAATGAAAGCTCTTTTACTGGCCTCTCTATTTGGTTTATCACATTGTCCTCCTCACCTTTAAATTTCCAATCATAAAAAAAGAGCACCATAGTAATTAGCAAATTTCTAAATCAATGAAGCATAATTAACCAATTACATTAAAGTTTAATTTAATTTTGAACTCTTTCTGTCCCAAAATATAACGAAAAATTGGTTAAGAAACTAAATACATCAATTTTTTTTTTGAACAATTTTTTCTTATATTTTGAGACGGACTGATATATAATATACCTGCAAGGAAGTTTCTTTGGTTGTTCTCGGCATTGATACCAAATCCAAGCAAATAGAGATCCGAGGAAGCTTTTACGGCGATTGGATGACCTGCCGGAATTACAACAACGTCGCCTTGAGATAAACTTGCTCTGTACCTTTGTACTCGTTTGTTTTGATCTTGTTCCTCTTCGCGCTCTTGTTGCTCCTCCTCGTCTTCTTCTTGCTCTTGTTGTTCGTTGTTTAGACCCACAAGTTCTAGGTTTCCTTTTCCTTCATTAACCATTAGTACAACTATGGCCCGTGAATTGTAGTGTGGTAGCAGCAAAGATCCCTAAAATTTTAACACAAAGTTTATTAACATAGTTAAATAATCTAATTAAGAAGATGTCCAATTAATTATGAGTATATATGTAATTGTTTCATCACCTCATTGATCTCCACAGAACTAACTGATATTTCCAAGTCTTTAAGTTGTGGACTATTCTCTGGAGTGGTCTCAAAGAACTTGCCAAATTTGTTGGAATAGACGGGGTTACGGTTTCTCAAGTTGAATGGTTCTGATTCAGATGATGATGCACTTTTCTTTGAGCTTGATTTGGCATGCCTTCTCAGTTCTTCAATTTGTTCCCTTGATATTTTAACTATTGCATCTGTTTCTTGGCTCTGTTGTCTTCCCTTGTGGCCTCTCCATTGTTGTGGCTCTTGCTCTTTCTCTTCTAAGAGAACCTTCTCTATGTCCTCATATCTAGCCTGTATATTTCATAATGGTTATTATGAATAGATAGTTAGAATATGTAAGTATCATTTTCCGCCAATAAGTGATTTTAAATTCCGTTTGTAAATGAAAGTTTTCTTGTAGTGTATATGTGTGATTGATGTTTACTTACATTGAATGAGGCCTCTAGAATATTCTTGCTGAATCCGCGGAAGTATGATTGTTGGTTTTGACTTCCAGATGGGTCAAAAGACTGAAGAAAAAAGGACAAAGATCAATTGTTAGAAATGGAAAAAGTAATATGATGATATAAAGGGGAGGTGTTCGTGTTGGTATGAATGAAGCATCGATGTGAAGAAAAAGTTAGCATCTTATATATTACCTGAAATTTACCAGGTCTATTAACAGGTATAACGAGATCAACTACTCTAAGATTCTCATTATCGTCTTGGTTAACTAAATAAGCAGTTGTGCCAGCAGGGAGTTTGATGGTATCACCACGCTCAAGGTTAAATGAGTTTCTATCGTTGGGGTTCAACACAGTAAGTATGGCTTTCCCTGTAATTATAATAATTTACATATTAATTATGTTAAATGAAAAACTTGATAATTTGAAATAAAACATATAATTTTAGAATCATTAATGAAAAAAATTAGTTTCTTTGATTTTTGAGATTTTTTCAAAGTGTTTTTTATAAAAAGAATCTGATGGAATAATAACAAATTAATAATTACCACTGAGGACTACAAGGATGAAGTCGGCATCTGTGTGGTGTGGGAGGAAGATGGTGTGGGGTCTAGCTCTGTACTCCAAAAGACGATAGTTTTGAAGATTTTCAAATAAATTGGAACGTTTGTCAAATCTTTGGAGGAGTCGAATGTGACCGTTTTCGTTCTCGAAGAGTGTCTCAAACTTGTTGGAGTTAAAGAAAAAGGGGTTTCTTCGTCCTTCTGACTCTGAAGAAGAACCCTCTTGTTCATCTCCTTCACTTCCATGGTGTCTGCGTCTGTCTGTTTTCTCCCATTCTTTTTCTTCTCGTTGTTCCCTTCTCTCCTTTCTATACTTCACCCTCGCCCTCTCTTCAGGATCTTCATGACGACGACTTCCTCTCCACTCTTCATCTTCTCGTTTCTCCTCATCTTCGTCCCATTCATGTGAAGGTCTCCATTTTCCAGAGCCTTTTTCTCTGCGCTCTTCCTCCTTCTCGCCCTCCTGACGACCTCTTTCTCTTTGTCCGGGTACTCTATGGCTTGGATATTCTTCCTCCTCTTCGCAACGACACTCATGATGGTTGAGTGCTCCATTCACCTTGTTGTATCGTTGCAGGCAGATCTCATTACAGGGGTTCCCCTGTTCGTATTGTGCAATGCCATAAGAAACACAAGCTGAAGCCAGGAAAATAATTCCTAGCAACAAAAGTGGAAATCGTGATTTGATTGTGGTAGCCATGATTTGAATTTGAATTCTTCACTTTGGATGATGAGATAAAGAGTGAGATCATGGATATTTATAGTCATAGAACAAAAGCTAGATGAGTAACGTGCGTAGACATTTGGCCATAGTGTGCCATGTAGCTTGACGAGTGTTGAAATGGGCAAAATTGAGGTGGCAGACTCAAATTGGGATAGTAGCATCGGTTTAGTTGGGTTTTCATGTAAAAAAATCATTTCATTCAGAAAATAGAGGGTGCGTTTGTTTTAGATTTTTTTAAGAAAAAATTTATTATTCATTTTGTAATGTTGATAGTTTTTGTTATGGATTTTTTTAAAAATCATTTTCTTAAAAAAATCATTTTTAGCCCCAAAATGAAAAGCTATTTCTAATAGTTTTTCAAGAATTTATTTTTTTAAAACTAAAGAACCTAAGCGTATGAACTTCGTTTTTTTAAAAAATATATTTTTATGATTGTAAACAAACACAAAGTAGCTTTAGATTTTCTTCAAAATCTCTATAAAAAAATCTCTAGATTTTTTTTATAAAAATTCATTTTTTTTAAAGCTTAAGGGTCTGTTTGGTTCGGGAGTTTTGAAGGGGAGTGGAGGGGAGGTGAGGTGATATTTTAAATTTTTATGTTTGGTTCAACTTTTTAACGAGGGGAGGAGAGGGAATGAGAGAAGTAATTTATTTTTTTACCCTTAACCTTATAAACTCAAAATAAAGATTAAATTATAATGGATATATTACGTAAAAAAAAATAAATTTAATGGATATATACAAAAAAAATCTAATGAGTAGAAAATCTAAATTTTTTTTTGTTGTAAAACAAAAAATAAAACCTAGAATTTAATATTCCAACAAGAATAATTTAGAATTTTAATAAAAAAGTGAGGATAATTTTGTCAACATAATAAATTATGTTTTACCTCGCCTCCCCTCCTTAAAAATCCCTCCCCTCCCCTCCCCTCACCTCCCCTCCCCCTCGGTTGAACCAAACAAACCCTAAACAAACGCACCCACAAGCAGTTAATGTATAAAAAATCAGTTAACTTTTTTTTGTATTAAAAAAAAATCAGTTTACATGACCCGTCTTAATAATATGTTAAATAGTTTTAGATTTTTTTTAAAATTTATATGAATAGTTTATATAATATAACTTTTAATTAATGGTGGATTTTATAAATTTTGTATTCGTTAAACGTTATTGAGCAATATAGCATTATACAAATGTTACATGGTGTAATTTAATATCTTCTCATGTTTGAAATATATTAAATTATAAGAAAATAAATCAAAGGTAAACTAATTAGTATTACTTGTGTAAAAAAAAAACTAATTAGTATTACTAACAAATACAAATTTAATACAATGTATATTACTAATAAAAAAATATTAAAATACATGTGTGCAGTTTGATTTAGTTTTTTTAAAAAAATAAAACCCAAAATTCGTTCTATCTAATATAATCTAATTTAAAAGATTTTCACAAAATGTCATTCAAACATATTGAATAACAGACCAAAGATTCGTTTGAATTAATTTTTATTTTTAACTTATACTAAAGTTTGTTAAAGGTTTCTGATTTAAGAATGATAAAATGTACAATTTGATATAAGCGAAACGAGTTCGAGAAGGAATTCAGATGAGTACATCAATATTCAAATTATCCATCACAACCGCATTTTTAAAATCGAGAAAAAACTCAAATCTAAACTCAATCAACTCGAATTTTTTTGTTAAAATTGAATCGTGGCTAGCAGTATCCGCGAATAGGGTTATTTTGCTATGCCAAATTAGAAAGGTGTGGTTGTGGGCTTGTGGGTTGAGGTTATGAGCAAATTGGGCTGCATGGGAGACACATAGGGTGCGTACGTGTTTGAACGCATGACATTTGGGGTCCCAGTCCATTTGGATTCATTTACATGGATGTGGCGATCATGATCTGTTCATTGAACTTGGGTTTATGAAATTTTGTTTTAATTTGATGAACCTGGACATTGTTTTAGAAACTTTGGATTTTAATGGCATATAGAATGAAGCTACTAGTGATTGTTATGATCTGCTTCTGCCTCAAAAACATATTCATCCAATTTTGTTTGATCTTTTAGTTAAATAAATATACTTTGATTACTCTTTCATATTTGAACACTTTGTAGCTATACTTTAATTTGCTTAGAATATGATTTTTTTTATGTTATATTACACTACAACAAATTTGCCATATACCTACGGACACTTTTAGTGACAGATCTTAAAACCGTGGGTATAAGATTAATTTGTCGTGGCTATAGACATTCAGTTAGTTGAGAATTTTTATAAGGCCAGAAAACAAACGCGCAATAAAAGAAAAATAGAAAACAAAAGCTCTCATCTTTTCCCCTTTCACACCTAGTCGTCGTCACCTCTGCCTCCGCCATGAGCTTCGCTCCTTTGACCATGAACTTCTCTCTCTGCCGCTTCATTGAAACTGTCTCCTCTCTCCCACCGTTGTGTCTCTCCCTCAACGGTCAGGTAATACTTCGATTTCGTTTTCTCGATTTGGTTGAACACTTTATCAATTTCCCGATTTTGTTCAATTTCTTATTTTAATTAGGGTTTCTCTGCATATGATTTGTTTGAATGTGATACCAATTGGATCGGTTTTGTTCAATTTCCAGTTTGAATTAGGGTTTTCTGTATATAATTTGTTTGAATGTGATACCAATTGGATCGATTTTCTGCATTTTCCAGTTTGAATTAGAGTTTTCTGTATATAACTTGTTTGAATGTGGTACCGGTTTGAACTAGCCTTTTACGAATCTCAAGACTTCTAACTGGTTGGTTACCACCATCAACATTTACCATTTTGTTTATTTAGATTAAAGTTGTTTTTGTTTATTCAATTTTCATGATTTATTCGCTGATTTATATGATTTTTTTGTTGCTATTGTTGATTTCAACTTAAGGAGCTTGAGAAGATGGGTCCCAAGAAGGGTGTTATAACTCAGTCTGTGAAAGATGTTGTCCAAAGCTTGGTGGATGATGACCTTGTTTCCAAAGATAAGATAGGAACTTCTGTAAGTTAACACCTCAACTCAACCTCTGATGCTTGTTTATAGTTCTAGTAATATTATCTCTGTCAGGACTGTTTGAGTTTACTATGAAATTACTAGTAGAGTGCATGTTTTGTTTTTCCTTGTTACATGTTATCTTTTGGCCCTGTTTGGATAAACAATTTAATTAATCGCTTATAACATAAGTGTTCTGTAGGGTGTGCGTTGCGTTGGGGGGGTGGTTATTTCCACATTTTTTGTAATGTTGGCAGTGCTGTTTGCTTTTGTTTTTTGAGTAGCAGGAAGAAAGTGCTTTGGGATGGTCTTAGTTTTTGTTATTTGCTTTTGTCTGTCCTCTTCCTTTGGCCCTGTTTGGTCCTGGGTTGTTTTTCTTCTGTTTACCGATTGGGGTCCCTCTTTTGGTTTTGTTTTCGTGGGCTATTAGGGGACTTTTATCTTGTGAAGTTACATTTGGTACTTGCTTTTACTCTAATAAATCTTAGCCTTATTAAAAAAAAAGCACAAGTGTTTATCATATGAGTTATTTCTATAATAAAAGATAAATAAAGCCAAATTGTTCTCCTATAAGATATAAGTTGTTTCATAATCTATCCTAGAGAGCTTATAGATATAAGCTGCAAACAACTTATAAAGTTATAGATATGTCATAAGCCGTTTCCGTAAGCTCTCTCATACAATCTCACAAGTGTTTATGTTAGTAGATAAGTTCAAATAAACCAATTCAAACAGACCTTGTCAAAATCATAGTTTTTAGAGTTCCAATTCAAAACCAAAAATGCTAAGGTTTTTCTGGTTTAGTTGAGTTTCTTCCTCTAGTTGATTAATGCTCCTAGATTTGGTTCTCGGGTATACTTCTGGAGTCTTCCAAGCTGTGCTGGAAATCAGGTGAAGATCTATTGTAAAAGTTACTAAAGTTTGCTATTGTACCATCTTTTATATTGATATGTTGGTCACCGACTCACTTGCCCAGTACCATTTCCCTCTATTGTATCTCAATGTAACCTAATTACAACATTGTTAACACAATGTGCAGCATAGGAATGTGCATCAAAAACTTGATTCTGAACTGCAAAGCAAGTGGGAAACAGCACGCTCAACTCGTTGAACAATGTGAGGCACTAAAGAAGGGGCATGAAGAATCTGTGAGTTAAATGCCTCCCTTGCCAGATGCCATTTTTCCTGATTTTAGAGGAATCGAATGGCTGGTCGTCATTTATACTAACATTGCATTTTTTTTTCTTCTAGGATGAACGAGAAGCAGCCCTAGCAGATTTAAAAGCCATTCAGCTGAAGCATAATGAATTGAAGGTTGACTTATTGATGACTTGTTAGTAATGCATTATGTATGATCTTCATTGCGCGAGTTTTTTAACTGTCAAATAATATTTGATATTTGCAGAGTGAGTTGGAAAAAAGTGCTTCTATGGCATAAAGTGCTTGTGACACTCAATGGTTGGGCCTATATTGTATTCTAGAGCAAGTAATGGTGCATACAGTTACATATTTTTCAATGGTTGGCAATCATGTCTCAAGACTGTTAACAGAACACTGTAAAATCTTCGCTCGCATTATGCTCAGTTTAAAAACAATATTTTGCTTGGTACTTATTTGATTGCCTAAAGTCTTGAGACTTTTCCCTAAAAAATTGTGTTAAATTTTATGACTGATCATGTGGTTACCTGATGGTACCGAGCTTCATAGTTGCTATTTTATGCTTCAGAATATACTACATAACTTTTTTTTACCAATAAATGGTTATTTAGTTTCAACTTTACTATTACAATCAATTACTAGTTAGGTGGTCATGATTTAAATCATAATATCCTAGACTACATGGATTCCTTCATTAGATAGTTCACTATCACTCATGATATGTTTAATCCCTTTTTGTAGGCAATGTTGGCTTCACCAAATGTTGAACCAGAATATGGTTTAGAAGCTGATGGAGAGAACTTGATTGACACAACAGATGTATATCAACCTATCATCAAAACATAGCCTTTTATAATAAAATTTCAACAAATTGACTTAATAGGTCAATTAGGAGGATGACTAACATCAGATTTTTTTGACTTAATAGGTCTCAGCTTTTGGATTAAGTGCCTTCACAAGGGCTTGAGCTAAGGATCTGCATGGCTTGGAGTGGAGGCATTTTTGGTTTAAGGTGGTTGCATTTTTTTTGGAAAGTTGAAATTATACCTACTTGCTGGCACTTTCTTAAAAGTAAGGTTTTTGGAATTGGCATTATTCTATATTTTATGTAAAATTGAAATATCTTTCTCTGTTGTTGACTTGTGTTTACTTAGGTAGATTTGGTCATGGCTATGCTTCAAGATTTATTTCATTTGTATTCTATGTTTTGTGCAGGGGAGGGTGGCACTTGTTTCTCTCCCATTTTGCTTACTGAATTTTCATGAAATGAGTCTCACTAGTCACATAAATTTCATTTGTATCATAGTGAATAATCTTTGATGTATACTATAGTTGAATGTGCATGCAGGTATCTATCAAATTATTATAAGTGAGAAATATTTGTTTGATCTTTGATGCAAATGCTTAATGTTGTTGCCTCTGGACTATGGTTTTAGAAGTAGTAGTAGTAGCAGCAGCAGGAACATATTGTGACATGAATTCATGTGTTTGCTAGCACCCTTTAAATTATATTTAATAACTTTTAGTTGAAAATTCACCATACCTTATATATGGCTGGAACATATTGTGACATGAATTCAGTCTTTTAATTCTGTTCTGCACTTCTATATAATGACATTTGTTCTCCACTGCTCGTTCTAATGAAGCACCGACACAAACACGGAACATTCGCTGACAAATAGAATCACAGATACCACACTGGACTAGATAGTGTGACAGAGCAATTGCAGACTTCATTTGAAATGTTCCCCCACAGTGTTGGTGTCTTGCTGAGGAATAGCATTAAACAATTCTCTCTTTCAATTTTATATTTTGCCATTCATGTAAGGGTAGATATTATGGATATATGTATTCAGGGTATATAATATTTCAATTCATTTGTTTGTAATATACTATACCTAAGATATCTAGTCACTCATTCTTGTTTTTTAATTTACATGAACATGTAGGGCACTAGTCTCAGAGTAAACACTACAAAGGACAGGTTATTGTCATTGAGGTATGATTCTAGTTATTATTGTCAATGAGGATTCTGTTATGTTTTAGAAAATATAATTGTATTTTTGATTTTCAACAGGTTCTATATATTAAGGTATGTTTTACTGAGTTCATATTCAATACAATATTTATTAAGTTTAGTTTGTAACTTGTATTCTTTTTTTAAAATATGTTTCAGGTGGTTCTAGTGCTTCTAACCGAACAAGTTCTAAAAGTCTAGACAACACTAAAAATGATGGAAGAGTGGAAGATCATATGATTTTCTTGTAAATTTTGTTTTGAGATTGTTCTGACTTTGTTCTATGTTTTTAAATACATTATGATGTTCTTAGGTTGACATTTTAAGCTATATTGTTGTTTGAAATGCTTGTAAGACTTTGTTTTTCTATATAATTGAAGTTT
Source organism: Trifolium repens (assembly GCA_030408175.1). Classification (NCBI taxonomy): domain Eukaryota; kingdom Viridiplantae; phylum Streptophyta; class Magnoliopsida; order Fabales; family Fabaceae; genus Trifolium; species Trifolium repens. Next base: position 60,263,804 of record CP125837.1, on the reverse strand, counting down.
TTAATTGTTTCATAATTATAGTGGGTGTATGTTAAAAATACTATTAAGAAATATAGGCCAAAAATATATTTGTTGAGTAAACAAATAGAAAAAAAAATTAAAAAGAATATTCAAAACATTATACCAACGGAACAATACTGTGGGTATAGCCATTCACTAAGTCTCATATTGGCCGTGGGTAAAGACCTATGTATTATTCCAACACCAAAACTGCCGTGGGTAAAGACCTATTGCTACGGAGAAAATCCATGGGTACAGCGAAATAAAGACCACGGAACAATATGTCCGTCGGTATAGATTTTTTGACCTATACCTACGGTTTTTTAACCATTAGCTACGGATTTTTTCCGTCACTAAATGTCAAATTTCTTGTAGTGTTATATTCAAGAACAAATCTTTTTAGTATTATTAATATAATTTATAAGGTGTTAATGCTATTTACTATTTAAATAAAAGGCGACTCCTTTTTAAATTATTTGTAGTTTGTTGTTAACAAGCTAAAATGGATTATTATATAGATAAAAAGATAATCGAGTAATCACATCAGTAAAAGGTGTATCGAGAAGGACCACAAAAGTTTACAAAAGGATCAAAACAAAGAAGCAACATGAAATACAAAAATTTATCGATACTCAAACCAAGCAATGAGCTCGACCACCAACTATGGTAATTTGAAATTAGATTAACATTCATCGTCTTCAACCACCAATAAGAGGACATTTGACTTTGTCCAACAGTTGATGCACAAAATTTGCTGAATTTCTGAAAAATCTATCGTTTCTTTCATTCCACGATAACCAGTTTCGCAAGCTAGCCATATGAGCTACATAAAGGACCATCGCGCTCGAAGATTATTAAAGAAGTCCCACATCAGTTGTGAGAAGGTCTGAACAAGAGTTTATAAGTAAGAGACAATCTTCACCTTATAAGCCGGTTTTGTAGGGTTGAGTTAGGCTCAACCCATTTTCTGACATGGTATCAGAGCATCTCCAAGATCAGTTGGGTCATCCGTTATCGGGCCACCTACCATTTATATCCGCGCTCCAAGCCCAATAGTGCTGGACGCGAGGGGGTGTGTTAAAGAAGTCCCACATCGGTTGTGAGAAGGCCTGAACAAGAGTTTATAAGTAAGAGGCAATTCTCACCTTATAAGCCGGTTTTGTAGGGTTGAGTTAGGCCCAACCCAATTTCTGACAAAGATCGTCGACTGAATAACTAAACTGAACAAAGTGTTTAGATAGATTTTGAGGATCCATCGCCGAAAAATCAATCCAAGACCGAGTTAGCGCCAAGAGAGAACCAAAAGTACTGCATGAGATAAATAAGTGTTGAGTCAATTCGACGCCACCACATCCAGACACACACAAGTGACACTCCCCCAACATCTCATTCTCCCACACCCACAACTGCCTCCGCCACACCCACGCCTCCCTTCGACCTCCCACCCAGAAGAAAACATCCTAGCTATCGTACTCGACTTGTTCTCGGTCAGATCAAACAAGCGTCCAAACCTCTCACATAAAGGAATCCTCCCACTCAAGGATCAGACCAGATCCGTCCTCACCTTTTCAGGAACATTTTAAATATTTGTCATTAAAAACTAATATAAAATGTTACTGTATATCACATTTAAGTAGTTGTTATGATGCTAATCAAATTATTGTCACTTTAAATATTCGTTTTGTTTTGAATTATTTTTTTATGAAATGGTGAAATATACGATAATCATTGTTAAATAAAGAGATTATTAATTAAGGATTGTTTAGAAATTTGAGAAATAAAAAACATACAGAGAAATATAAAAATGAATTTATATTTATGGATAGTTTTTTTATTGTCAAATATACTTGTATTTAGAAATAGTGTGGGTGCACGTGAGATATTCCCTTAAATTTAGCTCAATCGGTAGATTGTATTATATATGCATTGAAGATTCAAACTCCTTGAAAACTCCACTTATTCATTTTAAACACTTCATTCATTTATTTAAAGTCAAAATTATAATACTAAATTATTTGGAAAAAAAAAAAGCAGACGGTTAATTTTAGGAGAATGGATTCTCTCAATTGAAAAACAAACTTAGGAAATAATATTTGGATTTAAACCATTGAATCAAAAGCATGTGACAATATTTTAACTAGAAAAAAAAAAGTTGATCTATGTTAAGATATAAGAATTGAAGAAACTTAAGGGAAAAAAATTGAGAGGATACTTTCTCGAATTCTAGCTAGTGTAGTAAACAGTAAACACAGGACATTATCAAAAGATCAAAATCAAACCGTTCAGTTTATTGGATGGCATCTGTTACATAGCTATCAATGCAGTTATTGCTATCTATCAAACTGGTCCACTACGAGAGACCGTAGGGTGCATATCTCTTATTGTGTGGTTCGTTTCACCCAACATGGTCCATCCATTCTATTTTTAGGTTACTTGCAGAATCCTTAAATAGAAATTAATAAACAACATGGAGACAAGGAGTTACTTGAATTGGAGTTCTTAATCAGTCACTCAAATACACATACTCTTAATTTTAACAAATATTTAATCTTTTATAAAAAAAACAAATATTTAATCTCTTACATTTAGCACTTCAATTTTTATTTTAAATTTTAATTAATAGGTATCAATGGTAACCTATGAAGCACGGACACTTCTCGGATTAGGCGTGTCCGTGTCCGACACGTGTCCGTGTCAGTGTCCGACACCGACACGACACTCATGATTACACTGAATTATGTCATTTTTCCAAATTATTATCGGTGTCGCCGTGTCAGTGTCTGTGTCGTGTCCGGTGTCCGTGTCAGTGTCCGTGTTTCATAGATGGTAACTACTTTCTCTGTACCACAATATAAGTCGTTTTGACCATATTTACACGAATTAAGAAATATAATGATTGTTTTATGAAAAAGATAAATTATGAGTTAGTTTACAAAATTGTCCTTTATTAATTGTATGAGAAAAATAAATTGAAGAATTGAAAGAAGAAAGAGAAATAAATAGTTAAAGGTATAGTAGGAAAAATAGTATTAAATGTTTTATTGGTAATGTTAAACGACTTATAATTTGGTACAAAAAATTTCTCAATGTGACTTATAATTTGGTACGGAAGAAGTATCTTTTTTGTTGGACTTTTCATAAATTACATTCACCAAAGATAATTCTTCTATTGGAGACGTACTCCTCTTAATTATCTCAAACTATAAAGGAAAAAAACTCAATTTCTTTTTCTTTTGTAGAGTTTTTGTCTTCTGTGAAAATCGAACCACGTGTCCTGGGGTTCAATTACATATGTTTAATTCATTTTTACTACCAATTGAAGGGGCTCGGGCTATTATACCGTGTATCTCGTGTGGAGCGTGAGAGGGTACTATGAGAATCTCTAATATTTATTTTGTATCGAATTACTTTGCGTTTCATATATTATTAACAAGTGTTCTTTACAATACTATATGTTATATTTATGCAATTCATACACTTTTTGCATCAATATTACAAATTTATACAACTCTTAAGTAACTCATACACATTTTTACATACTCTCGTGAAATTAAATGCAAATTCTCTCTCTCTCTCTCTCTCTCGATAAGTATGATTTTTATTTTTTCCTTATAATTTAGGGTGGAGGGAATATTGATTATTAAATGTAAATATCTTTTTCGTGATCAATTGATATTTGAATATTAATTTGTTACATTGAAGTATAGCTTGTTTCATTAAACTCAATTCTATTGACACGATACTAATTGAGGCAAGGTTCATTGTGTACTAGTGAAATAAGTCTTTATTTATACATAAATTTGTTTTTTTTCATTGGATCAATAAATTTTACCTATAAATCAAATGACATGTAATATAACCTTTTAATCTAATGGTGAAATTAAATTTACGTAAAAGAATTGTGTTTCATACATTTTATACAAAATCATCAATTGATAATTTTGCCTCGTTACATTCAACATATATATATATATATATATCTTCCATACAAAAAAGAGTTTTTTTTTTTTTTTAAATATAAAAAAAGTGTGTGAATCTAGCGTGGAGAGTGAAAGGGTATTGTTCTGAACAAGACTTTTGGACTTAACCAAGCCCAATGTCACATCCATCGGCCCAATGCCACATCCATTGACTTATATATACAACCTTCACAAACCTCACAAGGTATGCATTATTCTAATTTCTACCTTCACCTCAAGCTTATACTGACTTGGGCATCAGAGCGTTATCTACAGGCACCCCCCTTTTTTGAATCACGGTCATCTCCATGCTCGGAATCCGACCTCTAGCTCGGAGCATTTCTTCCACTGATCCATCAATGTGAGTTCTCTACCTCTTTTTTTTTCTCTCTCTTTAGATAAAATTTGAGTTATGTTACGAACAGTGACGCCGCCTGCGGGGACGGATCCACGCATGCTCGTGGGCTGATACCCTTTAGCCCCTTAGCCTCGACTGGGGTTACTGTTCTGGATACATCAAAATAGTCTCACATCGCTTGGTAACCGAGACGCCTTTTCTACAAAGGACAAAACCGTGACGTGTTAACCCCAAAGCGGATAATCTCTTGGAGATTTGGACTTGAGGTCGGATCGGAATAGGTACTATGAGCATCTCTAATATTTATTTTGTAACAAATTCACTTTGAATTTCATACATTATTAACAAGTGTTCTTTACAATAGTATATTATATTTATGCAATTCATACACTTTTTGCTCGGATATTACAATTTTTTCCCACACATTATGCTTTTCCAACACCTTAATGCCCCTGACTTAGGTGACAAGCAAGCGTTCCCAAGCTCGGCCAATATTAAATTTAGGCAACTCTTAAGAAACTCATACTTCTTTACAAAATTATTTAAATCTATTCATGTAAATAATTTAACATTAAATAATAATACGATAACTTAAATAAGGTATTTGAACCATTTCTTTACTGTATATGCATCTTGCCACATCATAATTTCGTATCAAATGAGAAGAAAAACATAAGAGCAAAGTGGTATATTGCCATTAAAAATGCTCTAAGGATAAAATCATCATTATTTTAAACTCAATTAGATACTCTTATTATAAACTCCTCTCAAACTTAATAAGTATTTCACTATGTCATTTAATTTTTTTTTTAATATAATAAAAGTTTAAGGTGAAAAGATAATAAATCCAAAGCAGAGAATATTTTAAGCTCAAAGACCATTTATAAAAATTATTTATATTTATCCTTTTTAAAAATACTGATTGAGCTCGAACCAATCAAGATTTTTTTTTTACCATTAGACAAAAACAAAATCCTAGACAAATTCTTATGTTGTTATGTTTTCTTGTTTGGGTACTTCTCTCGTCCTTAGGCCTGGTGTACTTCTCGTTACTCTTCCTCTATTAAGTATTTATGTTATTGTATTCTCCTAACGAGTTCATATATACTACGTGTGCTCGTGTTTATAGACTAAACTCCCCTCAAAGTATTGAAATGACCTTTTTTATTTAGGCCTATAACTCTACTCCATCAACCAATAAAAATAAACCAAATAAGTAGATTTATATGTAGTCCCCACAAATTTGTTATAAGTTATATGTGGAGACCACATACAAATTTATTTATGTGAATTGTTCCGATGGAATCTGGTGATAAGTTAATTTTTTCTATTAGTAGACAAAGTGATAATCCACACCTATAACTCATGCATAAATAAAAAGATTTTGAGTTTAAACATCTAGTACACATTATATTTCGATATATACGATACATAGATGACATGTACAATTCTAATAGGTTCACCAATAATATTTAATTGAGAAAACTTTATAAGTATTATTTGTGTACCTATCATAATTATCCACATTAACAAATATACTAATCCACATTAAATAAAATGTGTACCAAAAGAATTCATCTTAAACTAGTAATACATACTTTTGATATATTATATCGAACGAAAGTACTCACTCCGTCTCAAAATATAAACAAAAATTGGTCAATAAAAATGAATGTATTTAGTCCAAATCTTTAACCAAATACATCAATCTTTTTTAATTCATTCTTACTTATATTTTGAGACGGACATAAATACTATTTACTTGTGCTCTCTTACTTGTGCTCTCATTTTCAGCCAGCCTAATGTGCAGATTATTGATTAAATAGCGCTTAAATTATAATAGAGGCTTTGTCAATAATTTTACAATAACACATCAATTTCACACGTTATGATGTTGGGCCCAAAAAAACTCAATGACAATGCCTTGTTTGTGCAAAGACCTCATTTGCTCCTCCCATCCGCCTAAAATATCTAGCAATCCAACTTAACTGATTTGATAACACTAAACCTTATCAGAAATATTTTTATAATCAAAAGAATATTGGAAATTGAAGTACATGAACCTTTATACAAATATGAAACAAGTTTCCCATAAACACTAACTAACAAAGTAAAGTGCCAAAATACAATATTCTAGAGGATTTTTTTTTGGTAAGTATATTCTAGAGGATTTCGTCAACAAATGAGAAAATAATTATATTCTAGTTCTAGAAGATAATAAAACCAATCCGTAGGACAATAAAAATATATTTAAGTGGACGATAAAATATTAAAATTTTATAGTCCTAGCAATGGTCCCTGTGTTGTATTTTTGCAAGGTATTCTTGCCTTATTTGTACTTTTTTTAGCGTATCCGGGTACTTCTTGTTCTAGGGAGGGTATACTAGTATATATGTAGTATCAAATATTATATGCAGTTTTAAGAAAAAAATTTGAAGCTAGATCACATGTCTATGATAAAGTTATACTAACATATTTTTGCCGTGAACTGTTTTTCTAATAGAAATACTAACATGCGTAACATGTTAAATAGAAGTACCGACATGTTCTCTAAGGGCTTGTTTGGTTCAACCGTGGGGGAGGGGAGGGAGGGATTTTTAAGGAGGGGAGACAAGGTAAAACATAATTTATTATGTTGACAAAATTACTCTCACTTTTTTATTGAAATTCTAAATTATCCTTGTTGGAATATTAAAATTTTAGGTTATATTTTTTTTACAACAAAAAAAATTAGGTTTTCTACTCATTAGATTTTTTTTTTGGATATATATCCATTACATTTTTTTTTGACGTAATATATCCATTATAATTTAATCTTTATTTTAAGTTTATAAGATTAAGGCTAAAAAATAAATTACTTCTCTCATTCTCTCTCCTTCCCTCCCCTCCCCTCGTTAAAAAGTTGAACAAAACACAAAAATTTAAAATATCACCTCCCCTCCTCTCACCTTCCATCCAAAACCTCCGAACCAAACAGACCCTAAGATCACATATTAAGAAAGTTAATATAAAAATATTGTCTTAATTAAAAAGATGTGTATTTAATTTATTAAAAGTTAAAAAAAAATTATTTTTCAACACAATGTTTAGATTTTTATTGAAAATGTGTTCTTACGGTGTACTCTCTATTTTTAATAAAATATGATCTTAGTTATTATTTTTTATTATTATAAAATTCATTTTTTGCTAAAAATGATAAATGTCTATCCTTAAATATTTGATATTTTCTTATTTACTTTTTGATAATTTCGGGTATTTATCCATTAACCAATAAAAACAAACTATATTGGTTGGTTACAAGTTAGTTGTATGTACTACATATAAATTAGTTACATGTAAACACGTGACTTGTTTTTATTGGTTGTTGGACAAATAGCTTCAATTTTCAAGGAATAGAATAAATCTCACCTAAATATTTTTCAAAGGTCTATATTATATGCACCCTGAATTCTATAAAATGAATCTAAAGAATTGAATCAAAGACGTAAGGAATTGAATTTTTCATAAATATAAAAAGCCAAGAAAATGTTAAACATAAAAAACACATGTGAACTTTAAAAATTTGGTCCATACGTAAAAAGACATGTTTTGGGAAGATTTTGAATTTGAGTGCCTCTAGTGTGTTTGGAGGCAGAAAATTGTAATTACCTTTATATATAAGTACTGATCTTCTCTACCTTGAGCATATATATATATATATCACTAAAATGGAATAGCTAAATAATTGTATTTATATCATTTTTTTTACTAAAAATGTATATAGATCATTACAATTTTAAGCACGTGTATAGACAATATTTTTTTAAAAAAAAAATCTTATAAATTAAAACGTAATTACAAAACTAACAAAGAGTATAGAGAAAATATTAAAAACTCATAGATAAAAAACTCGTAAACATTCGACGATCAAGAAGAGAAAAAGAAGAAATCAAGAAGAGAAAACAAAAAGAAAGCCGACACCCCTCCAAGATCACCAAGCCCAGGAGCACCACCACAAATGACTCTAACGATTCCAACACAAAATAGGTTCAACCTCTCACTCATAAAGAGAGCAAGGGTTGACAGGATTTTTGACTAGATACCACTTCCAAGAAAGAAATTCACCCTATCAACTAAGTATTCAATAGATGAAGATCCCCTAGCAAAGCTTAAGTCATTCTGGGAATTCCAGTTCTTTTTTTTTTTAACAACAAATTTTATTTAATAATCAGATCTATACTCAAGACGAGCAGAGACCGATAATTTGGATAATACAAACTAAAGGTGCCGTATATAGGCGGAACACCCGAAAATAAACACCATAAAAGTCATCCCTACACATAACACCTAGCCATACCGAACCTGCAACACCATAGCCAGCCAAACAAGTTTGCAGCTAGACACCAACTCTCGATCTCGAAGCAAAAGTAACCGGCCCATCGAAATCCAGCACACAAAATGCAAGACAAACGACATGATCTGAGGTGGTGCAAACATCAATCAAATCCAAAAGGAAAATACTCAGCTCGAAAAGACATACACCCTAAACACGTTATCAACCCCAAAACTCAAACAAGAGCTAGCGACGACGAAAATAGACCCAAGTAACAGAGGCGGGTGCCAAAAGAAATCACCCACAACAAACACCACAAAATTATCCACCTCTACACCTAATCAACACCAACCACCCCTCCTGTCCGCAAATCGTTCCGACACCAAATCCGAGTCCAAAATAATCCACCATCACCCATCCAAACCAAACCATAACAACCCCATGTACCCCCACGCAGAGCCACCACCACCACCTCAACCAAATCACCACTCTCATCAGATCACCACCACACAACAAAAATGACGGCGAAACCTCCCACATCACCGCTGCCTCACCATAACCACTACCACTAATCACCACCACCACACAACAAAAACGACGGTGAAACCTCCCACATCACCGCTGCCTCACCATAACTATTACCACTAATCACCAGCACCACAACCGACTCACCACCACCACCACCACATCACCATCGCACAATAGAAACATCAAACAATCCACACCACCACGACCGAATCACCACCACCACTCCACCTAGATCTGTAGCAGATCGTGAGAACAAACAAAACTGAAAACGAAAAAATGGACGCGAACAGAGAGAAACAGCGGATGAGGACGCGAACACCAGGGGCGGAGCCCTTAATGAGCTGAACAGGGCCATGGCCCGCCCCAGTTTATTTTTTTTTTCATTTTTATAGGTATGGTTTCATATATATATGTTTGCGCGTATCATATTGACACGAGATTCTGCTGTGGCCCAGTGGTAGAGTACTTCACCCAGTGTCTAAAATGTCCTGGGTTCAACTCCCTCTGACTGCAATTTTTACTTTTTATTAAAAATTTTCAATTTTAAAGGTAGTTTTCCTTAAAGGTAGTTCTCCTTAACTTTAATTTTCCTCAATAACATATTAAATTATTAGTTTTTCTTATATTATTTTAGTTTTCCTTAAATTTTATATAATTATCTATAAATATAGTTTTCCTTAAATTGTATACATTTTTAACTCCTAAAGAAAAAAAAAATTAGCACCGCTGCGGCCCCCCCCAACTAATTCGTCTAGCTCCGCCACTGGCGAACACAATACCACACCATCCCCGTCGCAGGAGCTCCGAAAACCCCAAAACCTACCCTCCAGATCCGCCGCTCAAACCCAGTACTCCATGAAGGCAGTGTTGTCGGAGAGCTGGCGGGAAGGTGGTGTGGAGGGCTAAACGCCGCTCATCACACCACCACATGTGGTTCTACATCTTGAAAATCTGGTTTTGGGTGAAGGGAAAGGGTGGCGGCAGAGAAAGTTTAGAGAGAAGTGAGAGAACTAGGTTTTACTTGTAATAATAATTCTGAGATTTTCAGATTGATCAACTAACAGCATGCCAAATTAGCAACCATCCTAAGTAAACCCTCCTACCAAAACCCATCCCTAATAAGAACTCAAACAGACCTATTATACTCCCAGACAAAGCACTTTGGACCTTAACCACCTAAAGATGGAGTACCACACCATAGCGGAAACTTTGCAAGCTAGAAATGGGTGTGCCACAAACTCAATTGAATTTCCGCAGAACACACAAACGGTATTGGCGTGATGGAATCCTATTATGAAGTAATTGCCATGTGAGAAGACAATCACTTTAGAAAGTGCCCAAAATTTCCACCCCTTAGCCAAGACAAAACTAGGAACCATTGGCGGAACACTTTAAGCCCTAGAGGCTAGCTAGCTCCGAAACTGAGTATATACATCTACTTTATACTAGTATAGTATATTTGTATATATGAAAAGTACCTGCTATGATATGATATATATATAGGTATAAACAAGTGTATAAATATAAATAAAAATAAATACAAAGAGAAAATAATAAAAATCCATGTGAAGGTGCAAAGGGAGTGTCAGATACGAATGAGCTTTTTACGGGATTGAAATGAAGTAATGTGGGCGCGCATTCAAAAAGAACGCTGAGTTTGAAGTTTGTATTACCAATTTGTACTATAATTTCAGCCTTTCAGAAAAATGAAAATGCAATTTTTCTGACGAGTTGGTATATTTGCGTTTGAGTTCTATACACAAGAGACAGGTAAGCAGCTATTACAGCCTCTCACCTACCTTTTACACTCATTGCACGGTTCCAACTTCATTGCCTTTTGGATAAAAACCATTAAACACTAGATCCATAAGGATAGGGTTTTCTACTTTTTCAGGTGTATATAACTACTACAATCTCTTTTTTTAGGGTTTGATTGATTAATTAATTATTTTTGTTGTTGTTATTGTTAATCCTCTTATTATCAAAGTAAAAGAACTCTAATAATTTGAAATTTAGTCGAAGTGTCAAATAAAATATAATCGATAGACATGTACAAATATACATTGTCGGTTGTCCTTCGATTGTTCATGAATTATTTCCCTATATATATATATATATACACACATTGTTAAAAAAAGTCAATATTGGTAGTTTGTAATTATTTTTGCTGAGGATGAGAATCGAACCCTTAATCTCTTTATCTGAAGTCTCTAATACATCCACCCTTAGCCACCAAATCTTCTTTATAACTCTCTTTTGTTTGTAAATAATAACCGAGTTATTTTACCCGCTAAAATAACTGAGATTAATTTTGTTAAAAATAAAATAAGTATACCCCTATATATATATAAGAGGGATCCGTTGACTCCAGGAGTAAGTCTCCATTGTCTTACTCCGCTTAATTAATAACTCAATATCGGCATTATATTTCTTCAATCCAACCGTTGAATTCAAAGATCTCATTGAGTAGATCAACTCCACAATTTTTTATAAAAATTCAAAATCATTTGATACTTTTTATGATAACTTCAATTGGACGTACAACAAACTTTAAAAAAAACCGTTGAATTTCAATAGTCTTAATAAATAACTACATTTTTTAAATTTATCACCTAATAATTGGAAAATACAAAGTTTATTATACCATAAAAATTTATAAAAGATCAAATTTGTCTAATAAAAATCTCTAAAAAATAGTTCAACGGTGTACGCTCTTATCATTTATAGTAAAAAGAGAATTTTATAATAAATAAAAGGAAAATAAATGTAATATTTTATCATGTTTATGAAAAATAATAAGATCCATCCCCTAAAAGATAGTATATACTTTTTTTTAACCATAAAGGTTTATTCAATTATAGAATGGAAAAATAAGTACAATTAATACTACACCCATATTTTAGGATAAAATATAAAGGGTACTTGACTCAAACTACAAAAAGAAAACGAGAGCGAAAAACCCAAAGAGTGTATAGGTTCCCTTTATAATAGTATTGGGGCTTAGGTGAAAAAATGGAGTCGTTCCTTCCTCTCCAAATAAGCCACAAGATTGCACGCCACACCAATAATAGCCCCTTTAAACCTTTACCGCACCCCACCGCCATACAAAATATTCACATCACCACAAGAGGATCCGGATGAACCGGCAAAATAACTCAAGCCACTTTAAAACTTCGTACCACTATCCATAAACAAAAGAGTACGTTCCAAATAAATGGCCTTCTAATTCCGTGATCAATGGATACCATATACAATCCGTTTGTCGGGTGTCGAAGAAAATCCCGCGCTTGAAAAGGTTCCCTTTTATTGGTAGTCGGACGAGAAGGAATTACCAAGAGAATACTATCACTTTAGAAGGTGGAGAACTTTTCCACAATTGTTTCAAAAGTGGATAGTATATACTTACATGTGTAAATATGATATACATCTGTTTTTAAAGTATATGATTGTATATGCATAGTATTACATTTGTCTTATATCAAACTCACTTGATTTTGTATAGGTTTTATGAGGGTAATCTAACATAGATCCAGCCTAAAAATGGATATACTATTTTTAATAAATTTCAATAAAATATTATTTTTGTTGTAATCTTTTTAATAAAAATGATAAATGTCCACCTTTAAATTATTTGTAAATTTTTTTTAATTATTATATTCATTTGCCAATTGCCATTTAAAAAAACATGGCTGATATACTATCTGAATATTTATATGGTACGAAGTGCAAACTAAAAATAATTATGTGTCCTTTTGAGCTTCTTCACAAAAAAAATAAAAAAATGTGTCCTTTTGATATCAATAATGTGATGTCGTGATACACTTGAACTATATTTTCGTCCCTCTGCCCCAACTCAGATTGGCAACAGTGTAGTTACATTTCACAAAATAAATGTAGCTATTTACAAAGTACTTCATTGCCCTAAACTAAAATATCTATTTTTGGTTTCCTCTCTTTTCCTCAATTATCACAAATTATTATTTTCTCTAAGAATAAATTAAAAAATTAAAAAACTAAATAATTGAGATCAAGTGATTAATAAACTCTCCTTAGAGCAAATCGTTCGAGAGAATCGAATTCAGTTTTTAGTGAAAACAATCTTTTGTTGAGCTTTGCATACCTTGCGACTGAATTCTTGATTATTGAGCCGTCTTCTCTTGCGAATCCTAAGGCTCAATATAAAAAACTTTTTTTATAGAATAAAAATTTAACTCTTAAATGATTATCATATTCTTTAGTATATTTTGTTGGAAAATACTCATTCTGTACCAAAATATAAAAGAAAATTGGTTAAATAAAGTTGATGTATTTAGTCTAAATTTTTAACCAAATACATCAGTTTTTTTTAACAAATTTTTTCTTATATTTTGAGACGAATGGAGTATGAAATAGTACTCCAAATAAGTACACTTATTAAGAAAGCAAATAAAGTAAAACAATTTTAAAACTTGTACTAATAATTAATTTTTTCAAAATATAGATAATATTCTTTTCATTACAAAATTTACCATTTTTAGGTTTTTTAATCTAGTTAACAATACCCTATTTTGTTTTTGGGATAGAAATAGTTATGAGCACTTAATATATAGTTATGAGTACTTTGTACTTAGTGGTTAGTTAGTCTCCTTTCAAAAGAATCTCAGAAAATGATTATATATAATAATGATATAAATCTATAGGACTGTACTTGGACCGTTAAGTATAGGAGCAGAGAAGCTACCATTGTGTTGAATTGTGATCTTTGAACACAAAAACCTAGGGTTTTCTTTTCAACCATTGAAAATTTTGTTTCCAAATGTTCTCTTTCCCTAATAATAATTTTCTTTCATCTTCTTCTTCACCTTCTTCTTTATCTTACCCTAATACCCTTTCTTCTTTTCTTGAAAATGATTTTCCAAATAACAACACTACTCTACTTGATCATGAACCTATTCCTTTCACTACAACAACACATCATGATAATATTGTTCCATTATTCCATGATCATAACCACCATGATGTTTCTAATTTTTCAGATTGTAATAACATTGGAATGTTTGAACAAGATACTTCAAACTTTGCTAGTATTCTTCAAATTCCAAATTTTGTTGTGACAGAACAGAAACAATTACCAGCAACAGTGATTAATGGAGGTAAAAAAGATAGACACAGCAAGATTCACACTTCACAAGGTTTAAGAGACAGAAGGGTAAGATTGTCAAGTGAAATAGCTAGAAAATTCTTTGATCTTCAAGATATGTTAGAGTTTGATAAACCTAGTAACACACTTGAGTGGCTTTTCACTCAATCTGACACTGCAATCAAAGAACTTGCTAGAACTAAAAACGGCGGTTACAACGACAATAAGGCTTTGTTTGATTCGAATAGTAACAAATCATTTTCCGGCGGCGGTGGTGGTGGTGGTGGTGGTGGTGACGGTTGTTCTTCGAAAGGTAGAAAATTGAAATGGACACAAAAAGAAGAAACAAAAAAGGAATCAAGAGAAAGAGCTAGAGCAAGAGCAAGAGAAAGAACTTGTTACAAGATGTGTAGTAGTGGAAGAATTCAAGAAGAAATTAGGTATCCTACAACAACAGATTCAACAACTACTCAACAAATGTTACTTCAACAATTGATGTCATCAACATCATCACCTGTTGATAGTACTGAAACTGAGGCTTATGCAAGATGGCGTCAGCTTCTTCAACTTCAAACCTATAATAACAACTCTTCACTTCATAATAATCATAATCATCATAATCACTTATTGGATAGTGATATAGCTAGAGATCATGGTGGATTTAATGTCATTGAAGAATCTATTATGATTAAAAGGAACATGATGTCTTCTTCTCAATATCAACATCAACATCACCAAAACCTAATTCCTAATATACCTAAGGAATTACCAAATTTGAGTTTCAACAACAATATTAATGATTACCCTTTATTCCCTTATTCAACTTCAAATTGGGAGACTAATGGAGGATGCTCTAACTTTTGTGGAATAGCTACTATGAATCTATCTACATGCTTCATGAATCAGTGGTAAGTAACCAATCATCTGAATATTTGAATTAACAGTGAGTTTGACAAAACCACACTAAGTCAGGTTGACTCTGCTTCAACAAAATTACATTGTTATACTGATTTCGTCAAATTCACTATGATTTTAAATATTTATAAAGTACTCCATATATTTTTCTCTTGAGATTAAATTTTGACCTTTTGTGTGATGTTAATTTAGTGTAATTAATTAATTAATTAATTAATGTTTTGAGGTGTTGATTTTGTAGAGGTTGGAAAGTATTGGGAGAAGAGAAAGAATCAGAGGCAACACTAATTTGCTAGTTTTCGGTAATATCTGATCAGAATGAAACCTCTCAAGTGATTTGCCTTGTAATCATCATCGCATCTTCTTTAAGTCACTTTTAATATTTTATTTTTTCTTTTTGTTTTTTATGCTTTATATTCCCATTTTACAATGTTTTTTGTATTGATTCTTGATGATAACCAGCCAATGGCATATGAAAGTTTTCATAAAGGTTTGCTGTGTCCCGTCCTGAGTGTATTTTTAATTAATTTAATTATTATTATGTCAAATTAAATTTAAAGTTTGATTGAACTAGTTTCAAGTTCTGGAGCCACTCACAAACAGCTTGTAGTATTTTTTTTTATTAATTTATTTATATAATATAATTGGTTACTCTAATTCAATGGTGAATGCAGTGATGTAGGGAAAGGAAGAAATCAAGGATGAGAAGAAAATTCTAATTTTTTTTAGGATTGTGTTTGCAGTAAGGAAGGAATGTCATTGGGTAATTTGTTTTGCTTCAAGGTTTCTCAGCAACAAATTTCAAGTTAAAAAGGTTATTCTTGTAGTCTATCTAAATACAAGAATAGGTCATGAGTTTTTTTTTTTATTAGACAAAATTAATTTACATATGTTAATTCTCTAAATACAAGAATAGATCTAAGATTCCATATTAAAAAAGAAGAAGGTAGACCTAAGATTATGTAATATAAAATTAGATCTAAGAATTTTAACTACAAATTTTTTAAAAAATGACATATAATATGAAACCAGTTCAAGATAAAACTAACTACTATTATTTTCAGTAAATTTTATTACAATATTACATTTGTTCTTCATTTTATATTATTACAAAATTCATGTTTCCCAAAATATTGTCTAAGTTTCACCTTTGAATGTTTTTTAGGGGTTCATATTAGAGATTTTTTTTTGGAATTCAATTCCTTTATTTTTTTAAAAATGCCTTAAAGTAATTCACTTTAAAAATAGTAAAATATCTCAAAAAAGTTTATAATAATATTAAAAATGTACTACCTATATAAATAGCTAAGTTTAGGGTGTCAATGTCTCATTTTTAAATTGTTAAATAAAAAAATCTTTAACTCTTGCTTTTTAATATGAACATTAAGGTCAACACACAATGCAATTCTTACTAATCTGTAACCTATATAATAGCCCTCTTTTTTTTTTTTTTTTTTTTTTAAGAAAAAGCCCTGTTTTTTTAATACATTTTTTTTAGCAAATTATATATTAATTTGAAGTTTTCTTAGCTTTTTGATAATTATATATAAATGATCAATTTCATTGGTACATCTTTCCACCTCAAGATTAGGACTCATGTTTTATATTTAATTTCTATGCATATCAAAACAACATATATAATTACAAAGAAATTAATTTCTTTCCAATTTACATATAATTTTCCATTAAAATATAAAAAATAAATTAAGTTTTTTCATTTAAAGGGTTGAGTCTCCACCCGCTTTTCAGAGATCATATATAATTACGGCAATACATTTTTTTTTGGTATAAAAGAGGGGAAAAGCCCCAAAATGCAATAATACATTAATCCATCATAATGTTATCATATGGTGAGAGAAAATAGAGAACTTTAGCTATGTTTCATGAAAGCCACACATACATGATTATAATAGATAGCCATATCATTTGCTGCCTCAAATATAAAATAAAATCATATCCATTAACAATTGTAATTAGGTCTTGAAATATATAGCTCCAATATTTGAGTCACCAAGGGATTAGCTCAATAATATTAATTGGAACGTTGAAGGAGTATTAAGAATGAGGTTCAAACTCCGACCCATCTGCTGAAAATTTCCCTCGTTCTAATTAACAAACGAACCACTAATAACGTTTACCTATAAAATAAATAGTTCTAATATTTGAAAATTATTTATATATTAAGAAAATACTAATGAATGCCCTAACAATATTATTTAAAATCCTTAAACAATATGCTTAAGCACTCATAAGCTAGCAAGACCCTAGATATTATAAATGAGTTGCTCACCAGTTATGTCCTTATTGGGTGCCAATTTATTGAAGTATCTGAACAAGAGAAAAATGGATGATTAGGGCATAGGATTTCATGCACTTATATTATTAATATTAGTTTATAATTAGCAGTACAAAAACATTTCATAGATCTACTCTATTAAATTTCCATTTTCCTTTACCTATTTTGCCAATTTCCTATATTAGGTTTTAATTCTTCTACAAATTAGGGATTAGAGTGCTCTGAGAATTAGCATGTCTGTATTAAACCAATCATTGCAGAAGTGGTGGAAATCTTGTGCAATTTTGATTATATGCTCTTCCTCTGCAAACTGGTTACTGTTGTGTGAGTTCAATTTAGTGCTGTTGAGTTTTGAATCTAATCTCTATTCCACAGCTTAAACTGTGTGAAACATTAACAGCTTACACAAACAGTGCAGTAGTTGATTATACAAGTAACTGGAATCATTGATTCAATCGAATAATGTCTATTTGAACTTGAACTTTTAGCTTAACTAAACAGAATGATTACTTGAACATTAAGGATACATAAAAAATGTGATGACATATTGTCATTCATAAATTAGAATGTTGGATAAGTTATAAATGCTTAATCTATGAGTTTTACATTTTGATATAAAATTGGAGGGCACATGTATAGTCTCAGAGACCCTACCTAATAACTCTTTGAGGAATATCAAGGATTCAAAGTGCTACCTACAAATACAATGATATATAAAAACTAAATAGGGTTTTTTTTGGAACATGATTGTTATATATATGTGCTTTTTCTTCCTGCTAAATAGGGTTTCTTTTCTCACAAAAAACCATTGCTAAGGTTCCTACCCTATCTTGTAAGTGGTTTTTATTTTATTTTTAAATTATCTTATATATAATTAATTAATTAATCCACGTTGATATGTAATTATTGGATTAGTTAAACAAAATGAAACCAGTTATGATTGTGAATCAGCTGGTTGGCTCCACTGGTTTGATAATAAAGAGAAAAGTTGTTAAAGAAGTTTTAGCTACGACTTTTATGATGGTTTATAAATATCATTGCAA
Organism: Trifolium repens; assembly: GCA_030408175.1. Lineage (NCBI taxonomy): Eukaryota > Viridiplantae > Streptophyta > Magnoliopsida > Fabales > Fabaceae > Trifolium > Trifolium repens. The sequence goes on along the minus strand of CP125837.1, from coordinate 60,245,274 downwards.
ACATTGAATGTGATGTGACAGGTTGACTTGTTGTGAATCAACTAGTAAAAAAAGTTGTTGTTGTTAAAGTGAATTGGATGCATCCAATTGTATATTATCTCAGCTTTGAGGGAATTGCTACAATCAATTTCATTATTCCAAACTTGCGTTTCTATATTTATAGCTATGTGCTAGCTATGGGATTCTCTTGATAGCATGAGACAATAATATGATCAAAGAATAAGGGTGTTAACAATCACCTGATTAATAAATTATAAAATACATATGGTTTTCAATTCTAGATCAATCACATCGTTTGGTTTTAATCATAGTTCAACCAAATCTATCTCTACAACCCAACAACCTTTAGCAGAAAACATAATATAAGTGAAATATGATAAAAAAGATGTTCTACCAAACAGTGTTAAATCATTTTATACAGTGGGCAATTGTTGATGCTAGTGATATTGTGTATGTGTTTTGTGAGTTTGCCGTGGGGTACAATATTTTTGGGATGGTTAGAGGGAGAGTTAGTGATGCTTTCTAGATTTGTTATATCTTTTTGCCGTAATATTCGGGTTAGGCATAGTTTTGATCTGTCATTGGGTCGTATATGGTTGATCTTGAACTCCCGTAAAAAGTCGGCGAGTATTGAGCAATTCCTGGACAGGAGAAAGTTCTCCTTGTGGAAGTGGTTTTTTGATAAGACATTTGATCATTCTTGTACTTATTACGAGTAGTTGGTAGAACATGTTCGGTGTTTAGGTGGGCTGGGCCGATAGATAGATTGTTGTGTGGTTGGCATGGGGAAAACTAGTCGGTGTGGCCTGGTGGTTGTCGATTCTAGGTAATCTTGTTGGTTTCCTTTACTTATTTGGGAATTAGGTTGCGGTATATGCTCTAGTCCCCTATAAGATACACCATTGTGAAATGAGCTCTAATCGATAGGTTTAACCTATGAGGTGCTCTCAGCCAAACTCCATTCAGTGAAGAGGCTCTTCGTTGATGAGCTTGGTGTGCTCGCCCAGATTTGGGAGAATGTTGCTTTTTCCTAGGTTACTTCTTTCTCATGGAATGGATAAGGCATCAACTCACTTCCCCTATTTGTTCATTAGAGCAACAACTAATTGTGGTTATATTTATCTTGTTTTCGCTCTCTTGGTTTTAATTCTTCGAGTACTTGTTGTATTCTTTTCACTTTCTTAGTTTTTTGTCTACTACATCTTTGATATTCAAAAACAAAAAAGTTACGAGAGGATCCTGAAAAGTTAGTTGAAAACCACTTCGAGGAGAATAAAAAAATGAAACTTGCTCCCACATATGCTCAACACATAATAACTTAGCGAAAGGATGGAAAAACAGGTCAAGCGGTTGGCCTGTTTAGCCCGCCATTTTTTATGGGGTAAGTTGACATTTTTTATCTGCAAAAGTAGCAAGGCCCGCCCTGCCTAACCCGCAAAAAATGGAACGACAACGGGGTGGGGCGGGTTGACCCGTCGGGTCTAACCAATTTTTCTTTATTTGCAAAAATGTCCCAGCACGTTGTAAACGAATCTTCTATTTTTGACTCATAATACAAAATTCAAACTCAATTAACCTAATCTACAATTAAAATTTATATTTATAGTGAACTTTTCTGCCTCTTCTCATTCTATTTAATTAGAAAATTATATATTTAATTATATATTTTGTGTTTATAATTATATAATGATTTCTTTGGATGGCTTTAATTTTATTTTATTTTTACAATTGTTTATGACATTTTTGCGAATTCATCGATTTTTAGTTGACGGGACACTCCCACCTACCCACAATCCGCCAAGAAAAGGCGTGGTGGTGAGATTTTCAACCCACCACTATTAATTAGCCCGCCCCACACCGCCTCTTTTAGGCGGATTAATAACGGGGCGAGGCAGAGCGGGGTGGATTTACCCTTTTTACCATCCCTAATAGGCATTAGGATTACCATTCGTGTTACCCAGAAACCATTTTTATAACAAGAATTTTATCATGTCCACCAAATGTTTAGCTGTCACCACCCATTTTTCCAAAAGAAAATAAATTCAATACAGCACTTTCAAATAGACAAATCAACATAATGTCAGACCAATTCTAAGCCTAAATCTATCAAGATTCTTGAGGAAAAAAAACACCCAAACCATCTAAAAAAACCTCATTATCATTGATGTTATATTTTTTTTAATGCCAAATATAGCATATTTTATAAAAGATGAAAGAATAAAAGAAAAATACAAAGAAATAAAAAAGATGAAACAAAGAGAAAAATCCACAATACAAAACTCAAGAATGGGGTTACTAAAGATACTCACAACTTGAGCTGTGCTGTGACAACAGAAAAAACTAAAAAACACCATAACAATAGACACATCAAAACCAACAAGAAAATTATATGTTTTTAAAAAAAAAAATATAAAATTGACTGTTTTTTATTTATTTTTTAACTTAAGTGCTTTTGTTTAGTTGCTACAGCGCGGCCACGCATACCGAGTGCAAAATTGGTTCTTTTTCACTCCCATTTTTGGAACTTTCGTTTTTCTGGTTGAATTTGGCTGTGTCTTTGATAGTTACTCAGCAGTCTGAAAAAGTTTCATGCTTTTCTTTAACCTTTTGTGTATACAGCTAAGTGTTAGAAAGACAATGAACAAAGACAAAATGAGTCAATGCAAGAAAATAATATAAAATTAAAACAAATTTTCAATAATAAATTAATTATGATAGAAAATTAAGGCAAAATGCATTCCGCGGTCTTTAAGTTTTACATTTGTAACAGATAGGTCCTTTAAGTTTTTTATGTATCAAATAAGTCCTTTAAGTTTTTTAAGTAACAAATAGATCCTTTAAGTTTATAATTTGTAACATCTAGGTCCTATTTTTTTAAGTAATTGGAGGACCTAAATGTTATAAATTATAAACTTAAAGGACCTATTTGTTATTTAAAAAACTTAAAGGACTTATTTGTTACTTAAAAAACTTAAAGGACCAATCTGTTACAAACGTAAAACTTAAAGGACCTATAAATGCATTTTGCCAAAAATTAATTATCTCGTAGGTTTTGCGAAGCCAGTTGAGTTGGAAGTTAAAAATTTAATAATTAGACTATTTTACAAACAAAAATCATTAACGAATAATAAGAAATTTGATAATAAGTCCCAATGTATTGTCGTAAACATATCTTAGTTGCTAGAAACATTACATATAATATGTAAGATGAGACCTACTCTACCTCTTCATAATTTAGAGGTGAGATATACTATACCCTTCATAATTTGGAAGTGTTTATTCATTAACTTTTTTTTTTGAAACGGCTAAATTTTATTAATAACGAAACTGAGCTCAAGACGAGCACAGTCCGCAAAGCAACTCATACATAATTCTTCACAAAGGAAGAACTCCATCAACACCAATGGCAAGTCCTAAAAATCCATACAATCACATAAATGTGAACACCTAATTCAGCAAGCTAGAACAATGACAGAAAAACACCCCAAAATTCAAATAAAGGTAGTTATACAAACTACCATCCCCGCCCATCCTACACTCCATCGGAACCAAAACAACGGCTCTAATGCCAAGAAGCAACCATTCATATTCAGATATCAAACCAAACCTATTAAAAAGAACCTCCATCCCACGGCGTCACGAATCTCATCCCGAAACCAAAGCGCAAATACCACCACGCAATCACAACGGACCAAGATTAAACAAGACACAAAAACAGACATCAACCTCTCAAATCCAAAACTAACAACACAAAAGCGGCGGCGTAAAAGGCTAAAATCGTGCCTATGGAAAGCTTTGGGGAAAGGTAATGACGCTCCACGGTGGTTCAATTGAAACAAAATTTGAAGATATGCCAAACACAAACAGCTCTGACACCGATGTCGAGACCGCCAAAATCACAACCCCTAGACCCACCTCCTCACCTCCAACACACCTTGAACAGTAAATCACCTCGCCATCTCCACCATGACAAATACCACTGGATCCAAGTCGACAGCTCTGCCACCTCCAATCCCACCAACAACCGCCGCCAGAATCTGCAGCCCCCAACCACCACCTCAACACCAATAACCCACCTCCATGTCAGCACCTCCAGCCACCATAGGGCAGCAACGCCGTCACCACCACGAAGATGCTTCTCCAAGAACAGGGAGACAACAACCACCAAACCGTCGCCGGAGCAACAAAAACACCACATCAAACACCACAAAGAGGCTAGATCCAACACCTCCACCGCCACCACCACCGTCAAAACAACGCTGACCCCATGGAAACCAACACCTAAATCCAACACCAAAATCCCAAAAATCCAACACTTCCAACGCCAACACATCTCATCACCTCCACCCACAACCACCACCTCAACTCCAGCACCACCGGACCATCGCCTGAGCAACGAATCTCACCAATAACGTCGTCGGAACAACGACCACCTCCATTAAATCTCACCACTGCAGCACCAAAACCGCCGGAAAACAGCATGGCCGGCGCTACCACCACCACTACCACAAGGAATACGAATCGGCGCTGGAAAAGAAGAAACAGTGTCGCCGGCGAAACCACCGACAAAACCGCCAGACAGCCAACACCCAAGAAGCAGAGAAGAACACAAATAGAAGGACGGAGAAAAACAGAAACGAAATCGGCGCCGGTAAAACAGAGAACGACAAACATGGGAAAAAGGGTAAAAACACGATATGGAGAAGAGGAACGAAAACGGCGGCCGATCGGACACGGTGGTGCGGAGTGCTGGCCTTCTCCTCATCGCACCACCACCACTGCCATGACTACATGGTGAATATGGAAGTTTGGATTTGAGGGAGTTGGAATGAAAAGGAGATCTGGTTTGTAGAAGATCTGGTTTGTAGAGAGAGGTTGGAGAGAAAATTTTTTTTATTCATTAACTAATGAGAACAAACCACATAAGTTAATTTGTATGTGGTTCCCACAAGTAACTTGTAACAAATTTACTTATGTGACTTGATCTCATTGATTGATGAGTAAATACCTAAAATTATAAAACGGTAATTTAGAAAAAAATCAAAATGGGATTTGAATTCTAGTACTTCCACTTATTCGCTTTAAAAAGTGAAATTCTAATCATCCAAGTACTTAAAAATAATAATAATAATAATAATGAAGTCCTAATATCCTTTAATTCTTGGCATAAGCATCTCTACCAATATATGCATGTTCTATACTGCAAGTTTTTGACTGGAAGAAGAAAAGGTTATAAATGCTTTAACAGTGAGAGTTCCCTGTTAGGACAGAGGAGGGATCGTGGTGCACAGAAAAGAGTTTGACTGAGAGCACTCTTAACAACAAAATGGCTTCTTTTCTAAAATTGTGTCTTTAACTCTCTCTCGTGCACCTTGCTATCCTCATTCTCTAATGTGTGAATGAAATGTGATAATCCTTAAACCTTGCCCTGCCTGGTTGGGGAAAACCCTAGAAACAAGTACTGCGGATTGTTTCAAAATGTTTGTGTCGCTATACTTGTTTCAAATTTATTTCAAAAAAGTAAAATAACAACTGTACATCAGGTAATTGTTTGATTTTTCTTCTTTTCATATAAATTAGTGGTTTTCGTATAGATCAATTTTGTTTTTGTGTTTCTATGTGATTCCATCGTCTGAGCTCGGCATTGCATTGTTCGTCGTTTTGTGTGGTACTATTTAATTTCCGGTATTGTTGCAGTATTCATTTGATTCCTATTGAAAGATCGATTTCAATCAATTACAAATTCAATCAATTATTTGGACATGGATATTCCGATCATTTTAATTTTATTATATTATTTGAATTAGGCATTTTGCAGTTGTATACATTTAACTTGGACATTGTGAGTTTATTTGCAATTCAACTTATATGTTTTAGTTATGTTGAATTTATAGTTGGAAACTTGTAATCAGAGTTATTATATATTTGTTGAAAATTTTATATTTTGTTATGTATCCGATAACAATAAATATTTGTTGAGCTAGTTTTTGGTTTTGAGATCCAAACATATTTAACAAATGTATCGCCTGCCAAATCCAAACATGGTCGATACTTGAAACAATCTACGATACTGATCTTTAAGCGGTATACTCCTCCTCCACCTGACGTGATGTCCGTTTACTGGCTCATTAAATGATTCTAGGATAAACTAAACTTCAATCTATTATTGACTTACTAAATGATTTTGGGGTAAACATTACATATAGAGACATGAGAATTCTAATTACATTGATTTTGTTAAATTTGTAGGCAATATTTTTCCATTTTTCTTATTAAACTAGTTGTTGTTAGCTTGTTTATAGATTCATATTTTTTAGTTTTAGCCACGTTGAGTTTGTGTTGAATTTGATGTATTTTACCAATTTAATTTGTATTCTAATTTTAAATTAACAATTATTCTAAAATAACTAGTTTGTTGGTATTTGAAATTTGTTTTGATACCTTTTCTCAATATATTTGGTGAAAATATTAAACTAGCTTTTTGTCCCTATATACTATAACAAATTTCTAGACTTTCTTGTTAAAAAAAAAATTCTAGACTTTTAATCTTATCCTAAATTTTTCTATCTAAAATGTAGATGACCATAAGGATGGAGTTTTTTTATATTGTCAAATAAGCTAGTTAGTGGTTAGAAATATAGAGAAATGAATAAGCCGAATTCAAATTTAAACTTCTATATTTATAATAACTACTAATTGAGTTGCACTTACACAACGGATTAAGTTTTGGAATTAAAAATCATGAAGTTCAAAGCTCAATCCTGTATATTCCAATATCTCTATCAATTCCTTACTTTCACAAGGGACACATATAAAGGTTTTTTAGTAGGCAGATTAAGGAAAGCTATAATCTCAATAAACAAAGGACGTACAATAGCAATCTAGTTAAAGAAAATTTAAGCAATCAAAACAAAATATATTTTAGGAAACAATATAACCTTTTATATATGTTTTGATTGTGAAATATTAAGGGTAAAACATACCTCAAAAAAGGGGTAGTCACAGTGTATTGTAGGGTAATTGAATTGATAAGTAGAAGGTAGAACCCACCTCTGGAAACTGAGACTGAATTATTCAATAAATTCGTCTCACGAATTGTCCCCAAAACACAGTCAAGCATTAACTAACTCGCTCCAAATAGAGACAGGCACAGGTGGTAGTGATTCAAGTTTATTACCAACACCATCCATTGCTTTGCCAAAGCCCAAACAATCATTACTGTCATGGTCCAAATGTTTCAAACAACCAAATCAAGAACATACAAGCATAGTAAAATCTCTATAATTATTGTTTCAATATCACAATTATTGTTCTATAACAATGTTATTGGCAATTGTATCTAGGAGTTGCAAGATCTCTATAATTATGATTTAATTGGTTCAAACTATTTTTAATGGGGAATCTACATCTGCTTTTTGCGTATATGTATATTTTCTATGAAGAAATCTGACAAATTATGTTTAGTAGAGTCTCATCTTTCAATTCAAACACATATTTTACCAAGCCAAAATTGTTAGATCAAACACTGTGATAGGAGTTCGAACTCTAACTCTTCTATTCGTGTAAGAATTTCCAATGACTGTTGTCATTTTATCTGTCTAAAAATAAGTATCATTTCATCTATCTAAAAAAAAAGGTAATTGTGCTAGTAAATACTCCCTCCATGTCAAATTATAAGTCACTTTGAGAAAAAAAAATTGTATCAAATTATAACTCGTTTTACATTACCAATTAAGCATTTATTGCAATTTTTCTTATTATACCCTTAGCTATTTATTACTCTCTTTTCTTTCAATTCTTCAATTTATCTTTTTTATATCATTAATGAAGGACAATTTTGTAAACTAACTCATAATTTTTCTTTTTTATACAACATTAATTACATTTCTTAATTTATGTAATTTGGTCAAAATAACTTATAATATGGTGCAGAGAGAGTAGTCGATCATCACCTTGCAAGAAACTACACACCCCATCCTTGTGCTTTTTAAGAAAATAGGAGATAGTAAAATATAGATCAATCATTACCTTATAAGAAACTACCCACCCCGTCCCCGTCCTTGTTTTTTCAAATAAAAAATGAGGAGAAATTTTATTAATCAAAAGTAGCATTAATGATCATTTTACAATAATCCCTGAGAAGATTTAAACTCGATACTTTGAGGCAAGGCCGGCCAATAAGTGCAGGCTGCTCTTCGGAGCCGGGCCTACAATTTATAGTCTCAAAATATTAGTTATATGGTATTAGGCTTATCAAGAGTAGAGTAAAAAAAAATAGGGTGAAATGAGTAGCTCAATTGGTTGAACTGAAGTCTAAAGATATTAAAATGTAAAAGGTTCTGTATAAAAGGTTGTGAGTTTAAGTCCCAGTAAAAGAAAAAATACTAACATTAACAATTTAATATTGACTTTGACCGTTTAAAAAAATGTAATAAAAAATATAACTAATTTATTGATATGAATATCACTAATTTATGTTGGTTTTTTTTTTACAGTATTAGTTACAATAACTACTTTTATATTATTTGTATTATTTACAATTTAAATACAAGATAATTTTTTTTGCATTTAATTTTTATTATGGGTCATTTTTAATATTCGAATAGTGCCTCTAAATAGTTAAAACTCATTCTACTTTGAGATTATAAGGAGCTCTTACCACAGAGCTATCACCTCAAATGTATATTCCTCCATAATCCATTCCTTATTACTCGTCACATTTGTATAATTTTTTTCCCCATTTACTTATAAAATTTCAATTTATCAATAATACCCTTAAATATTTATATTCAAAAGTAATAAAATTTATTGATTATATTAGTTTGTGTAAAAAAGTTGGACCTCCAGAGGGCAGGGTTGTAATCTGATCTGTTAGTGAAAACTAGAAGTCCTCCTGAGTGGGAATATTATGAATATGGGAAATGTACTTGAATCTGGAATTGAAACGAATTAAGTCATATACAATGCCGACAATAATAAATAATATTCTGCTTATCTTTGACATCAATAGAGTTAGGCTTTGTTTGTAGAATTAAAATTAAAGCACATGTGTTATAACAAATTGCAACAACTGCCACTAAAGAAAAAGACTAGTGCTTGGTACTTGCCTAGCTTTTAATACATAAACAAATTAAATAAGAAAAAGGAGTGATGGTCATAAACCTATAACTATCGCACGTCCATTGTTTCCCTTCCAATCCTAATCACTCTGCTCCCTAGCCAACTTCTAAAGAGAGCTATTAACTCTTTTTCATTCATTACATGTAGCAAAGTGGCAAGATTGATTATGGAGGGTTCTAAGGGATGATTATGGATTTATATTTTGTTTGCATTACCATATTGGAAGATTGATTAGGGAATGATAATTTAGTTGCTTTCAAAAGTGGCAAATATAAATGAAGCTATCTTTTCTTTAAAGAAATTAAGTGTTAAGTAATTGGTGGATTTTAGGAAATTTTTGGCTTGAAAGTGATTATTGAATAAGATTTTTGAGACATTACTGTACTTTTTACGAGTGGGTGGTAAAATTTTCTTTGTGCCTCTATCACTAGGAAATTAGTGGTTGCGGCTCTCTTCTAATTTTTGTATGAATGTTCGTTTGATCTTATAGAATTTCTTTTTTCTCTTATATTTCCACTTTTTTGTTATTTTTTAGATTTTGGGCATCTCGTATTTTTTTGGGTTTTATTTTCGGCCTAGGTTTTTTGGCACCTTTTATTATTTCTTTGATCCTTTTGTATTGAGTTGAAGTTTCTCTAGTACTCATTTCTACCTCCATTTTGCAATGAGTGACTCATTTGTAACAAATAGTTATACCAAAATGAATGGTCATTTTCAATTTTCAATACAATATTAATAACTTTTTTTCAATTGTACCTTCTATTTAATACTACTTATATTACTCTCGTTTCATTATATTTCACTTTACATTTATGGTAATTGCAAATACACAATATATATGTACTTTTGAAAAAAAAAATCTTTCTTTTGTTTATACATTTTTTTAATCTATGCATAATAGTCCGTTTTATTGTTCATTGTGAGACGAAGGAATTTGTATCTAATAAATTACTTGTGATTAAAAGGAAAAAGGTCACTCATGAGTGTTGAGATCTATTATGATATGGGAAAAGTTTTTTGTTAAGAAAATTTAAGGAGAAGAATTGCAAGAATAAGTCTCCACCTTTGTTTACATCCGCCACCACCTATAATTTCCATAAAAGAATGGGATTAAATAACATCATCCTCTAAAATTTTGCCATATGTTAATTCTTACGTAAAATTTTCTTATTAAATAGCAAAGCTCTTATGATATAAGGGTGAATTTACATATGGTCCACATAGGGAAGGAGTTGTTGGTAGTATAAGTTGGGTTTTATGTCCTACAGGTGTAATGAGTTGTTAGGCCGAGCAATTCTTATGTGGTCATCTCTTTTGGTCGCTATTTTTGGTCACACACATAAAAAACATCAAATCATATAATTATTTAAAAGATACATATTGTTTGATTATTATTATTATTATTATTATTATTATTATTATTATTTTCTTCACTTTTTTTTTGTATGTATGACCAAAAATATGTCAAAATTTTTGTATTATTATTATTATTATTATTATTATTTTCTTCACTTTTTTTTGTATATATGACCAAAAATATGTCAAAATTTTTGTGACCACCTAAAAATAAAAAAATTACTTTTGCTGCCCTACCCTTTTTGAGGCGCACCCTATGAAATTACAAAATTACCTCTCGTCCGTGATTTAAGTCACGGACACCCCTTAAAACACCCTACCGGGTTTTATTTTTATAACGTCCGTTACTTAAGTCCGTAAGTCACGGACGGTATTTTTTAAAATTACTCATTTTTCCTACATCTGTGACTTAAGCCACGGAAGAATATTTTGGTCATTTCATAGGACGCGCGAGCAACCCATAGAGCGGCAAAAGTAATTCTCAAAAATTCTTCTGTTAGGCCTGCCTCAATCCAGATTGAATTAGTACCATACATGGAACTAGCCATTATTTTTGTTCATATATAAGAAAATGAAGTAAGGGGCTATTAGGCCCAACAAACTAACCATAGAAACCCATATCAGCCAAGCTACAATAGCATTATAATTTAGACTATGAGAAGAGAAAAGAAAAACTATAGACCTTACCAAGGATATGCAATTCCAATTCAATTTGAAAAGCAGCAAACAATTCCCAGCACTTGAGGTCACTCATGAGCACCATTTGAGATTAGTTAACTATAATATTTTATCACAAATAATTAATAAGTATATGTTTGGTATCAACAAGACTAAGTATATGTTTGGTATCAGTATCACAAAGTTAAATATATCAGAATCGCGGTGATTTATCGTGATTTTCTAAAAGTTACAAAGTGTAGCTTCTGCAAAATTATGGTAGGTCACCGTGATACCAAACAAGAGAGAAAAGAAACTTGGTTTTACAAATATATAATGAAACAATGCAAGTATATTGCAATTAACATGATTAAAAAACAAAAAAGAATTTAAAATGTTGACAAAATGGCCAATTAATCAAAGGACAAAAACAACATACCAGGAAAGACACATTCAGCTGAGAGAAAATGATTAGGAATTTTGTGTCATGTTCCAAACAGTGAAATGTTGTACTCTAAGTTGTTACAGTTTTTACATGAAACAGAGAAGAAGCAGAGTTATAAATAAAGCAAGCATGCATGATAGAAGCACTTGTTTAATGAAGTTTGATAAACAAACTAACTAGCTACATATAGTTATTAATTAGTAGTTATTTTCTCATGAAACTTACTGAAAAATCACTGCAAAAGGCACGGATATAATATTCTTGAGAAAAAGAGTAGGGATATAGAGAGAATGATTACTACTAGTTTGGAATAGCACAGTCATATCATAATAATAATTAATAATCTCGAGAGAGAGTAAGAATCAGAGAATTGTTAATTGTTTCTTCATACAAGTAGTTGTTGAAGTACAGTACGATTCCTGCAAATTTGGTTATTATATGCAGAAAAAGTCTGTAATCTACTCCTCTGTTCTGTTGGTTGTTTCTTATGATAAAAGTGATTATGTCATTAATTAATTATTTGTTATCTGGATTTTCCAGATATGATGTTAATGTTATCTGGATTTTGTACCTTTGACGGTGGGAGTACATTATATATGCGACAAATCTTGTGTATTATACTATATATTATGTAGAAAAAAATCTTGTTATCTTTCATGCTGCATCTTTTTTCCATTCCCATTCTCACCTGCAAAGCAACTATGTTTTTAGCTTCAGAAGATATAATAGTATATCCTGATGTAGAATGTGATATAGGCTTGAACAGGTTTTTATCCTTTGTTGAGATATATCAAGTGTGAGTTAAATGTCATAGTGAATGAAATAGTCAGTGTGGAGCAACATATAAGTGAGAGAAGTGTAATGTATCGATTTAAATTAATGAGACTTTCGCTTATGACCCAACAGTGGTATCAGAGTCCGGTTGGGGAAGCAATAAATGAATGGTGATGAATTGTGGATGTGGAGACACTAACATTTGAAGGGAGATGTTAAAATATATCAAGTGCGCGTTAAGTTTCACATTGGTTGGAATAGTTGATTTTGAGCAGATGACTCATAAACCTAATATTTTAAGAAGATTTAGTGTTAAAAGTAATATGTTTTGTTGTTTTTAATCCAATGTGTTGATCAGACCCAATGAGCAGTGGCGGATCTAGGCGAAAACGTTGGGGTGGGGGGGTGCAATGGTGCTATTTTTTTCTATGAGAGTTAAAAATGTATAAATCGTATAAAATATAAGGAAAACTAAAATAAATTAATATGTTATTGAGATTCTCTCCTTTAAATGTCACCAATACAATTTAATTTCTCTAATTTTAAAAAATAATAATAATTTTACTACAACTAATAATCTTTTTCTATTGAAAAAATTCAATAAAAATAAAAAGTTGCAGTCAAGAGGAATTGAACACGGGACATTAAAGCAACTGGAAAATGAACACTTATATCTATTTATAACATTTATAACATAATATTTATAGAAAATGAAAAAAAAAAAAATTTGGGGCAGGCCATGGCCTTGCCCAGACTTCCTCTCATCACCCAACATATACATATCATAAATATTTTTGTTTTAGTTGGAAAGACATTTCAAGGTTTAGATTTGAATATGAAATTTTTCACTATTAAAATGTGCAAATTAATCTAACTAAACTATTTGAAAGGAAAAAAATTCAGCTTAATTATATGTAATTTATATATCATATAACACTCTCAATTATTCGTACTAATATAAGCAAATATTAGAACTGTTATGACTTTTTTATTGTTGACACTGAAATAGTTGGAATATCAAACTATGTAGTATGACATTTCTAATTGAAGACGTGTCATATGTTTGATAAGTGCAAATGTCCAACACATATATAATACTACATGTGATTATATTCAATTTATTTTTACAATTTTTTATCATTGAGATTGTATGTTATTCTTTGTGATGATTTATTTTTATTTTGGGATGATATGTGATGATATTTGAATGATCAAAATCTCTTTATGACAAAAAAAAAACTACTTTGGTAAAAAAAACAAACTACTTCTAACTTCTAAGCACAATATAGTGATTCAAATTCAAGTTAATTAACTTTGTTTATATGTCAATTTTCTAAATACCTAGAAATTATCATTTAAAAATTGGTCTAGCAATATAATGTAAAATTAAGCCAAAAAGTAATTATTTAAAAATGGATTATCTATAGAAGCACGTCCCTTATGAAGGGTGACCCCCCCATATATTTTCCTTATGAAGACTATATTTTATAAATTTAGGGGCAGTGGTTAGGTAATTAAAGTTAGATTTGAACAGTAACATTTGAATGATGGCTTCTATGAAGTAGCCTGATTTTCCTTTCATCCAAATTTACTGCATCGACCAACTGCTCCTGCTAGTGTTTTTTTTTTTTCATATGTTTAACGATATTTCAATAAACATTAATGAACCGTAGCTAGCTATAGGAAATCATGTCTCCTTTCACATTAGCAAACCCCAATTTTTACTCGATCTTTTGACACTTTTTCATGTAATTCTCCTCTCCTCTCGTACGAAAAACTTAATAATAATAAAATTAATAGTATATTAATTAAATCAAATGTATAATAAGTTTGAGTTCTATGTTGCCTCCTTTGCATCCTCATGGGCTGACCATGCTTACAAATTGAAATGAATTTTGCTTTGTAGGCCCCCTTGTTCTGACACCCCCTTAAAATTCCAAAATGCCTTCACTTTTGAATCTAGGATACTTTGTTTTTTAAGATACGAAATTAATATTTTTTTTGTTTCGTACGATACGAAATTGTGCTTTACGCCGAAGAACATATGGTTTCGTATCCTAGGGTACGAAATTCACTAAAACCCAAATTTTTTCATTTTCTAGGTTCCACAACATTAGATTGAGCAATGCCGGACGCAACAACAATAGCTTGAGTAATGTCGAGTGCAAAAACCACATCTTTAATGCCGGCTTCATCAATTTTCTGTTTCAATTCAACCGGAGGTTCGACCGTCTAAACACCTTTCTATATCAACCAATACAATCAAAACCATCACAAAACATAATACAAAAACAAATGCATAATACAAATACAAGAAGAAAAAAAATGAATAAAATTAACATATTGCAACAACCACACATTTCGTATCCTATGATACGAAATCCACTAAAACCCATATTTCGGATCCTACGTTCCTAAAGCACGTTTGACAGCAAAACCATAGAAATTCACAAAATAAACTATTTCGGATCCTATGTTCCGAAACTTTATATTTTTTTGAAAAAATGTCAATTTCGTATCCTATGCGACGAAATTGTGTTATTTTAGGCGAACAAGACAGGCTTACCACACATTGGATTGTTTGACATTATTTCGGATGCTAGAATATGAAATTGGGTTATTTCGTATCCTAGGATACAAAACTCTTTATAAGGGTATTTTAGTCACGAAGGGGAGCCTGGGAGTAAACTATAGGGACCTAAAAAGCAAAATTCAATTGAAATTGCACGTGTTGAAATAGGTAGGAAAATCAATTTTCTGTGTATCTAGAAAAATAATTTTATTTCTAATAATCTGCACAAATATAATACACCTTTCTTAAAAAAAATAAAGTTTTAAATTTAAAGAATAAATGTTATAAAAAAAATTAAAGAATAAAATTGGAATTTTTTCCAACTATACGATCAATTTATCTAAACTCAAAAGCATCCTTACAAAAAAAAAAAAAAAAAGCATAAAAGGTGTGTCATAGATCAAAGTTGAGTTGAATGGAAAACAATGAGGCCGAAGCCCAGTAAATGGTACCGTGGGCAATACGACTTTTATCATTGGGCTGAATTTGGCTTCGAAGCAAATATTATGCAGAGTTTCTTTTGCCACCTTAATAATTTCTTGGGCGTTCTATAAAATTACCAAAATACTCGTATACGCTATTTATCTTTTTTATAACGTCTGCTACTTAAGTAGCTAGCGTTTAAAATCTTGAATTTTATTTATGGGGTATTTTTCTTCAAGTTTCTCATTTTTATAACGTTTACCACTTAATCAATGGAAGGGTATAGAAAACTAGAAGGGCGCGCAAAAAAGTTGGTAAAGTGATAAAAGGAATTCACAACATATTATGACATTTGGTGCATTTTAACACTACTGTGTCAAAAAAAAAAAAAAAATTGTTGTGTGTTAATACTAAGTTAAATTTTTATTTCTCAGCCCTATGCGGCATATCTTCCTAAATTTTAGATTTAATTATATTTTTGATCTTCCTATAATCTAAAAAAAAAGAAGTTTTGATCCCCTTATTTTAAAAATTGGATTATTTAAAAATTCCGTCTCAAATATAATTTTTTTAGCCTTCACTAAAAAAAATCTGAATCCATCACTGCATTTTAAGTCTAAAATTTTGTACAATTATTTCCGAATATATGAGTAAATAACCTTAGTTAAAAGAAATAGAGAGAGTATTACTTCTATGTTTTGGTCAATTTCTTTTGTCATTGCTATTGATTTGTAAATTAGAAAATAAAATTAAAATCAAGTTCCAATTTATTTTGAAGAAAATGTCCCTTAATTAACAGCATATTAAATATTAATTAGTGGTGTATCATGATTTCACATGATTGTTTAACACCATGAACAAACTTTGTACAAATTACTTATCAAAACTCTGCTAACTCAGTGACTTTGTTTGGCACAATGCAAACATTTCTCTGAGCTTTGTTATAAACAATCATTTGTAGTAATGGTTGCATCAGAAGTACTGCAAATGTTAGTGTCAGCACAACAACTTGGTTAATTATGTCATAAACTGTTAAAAGAGAAAGAATTTCAAACAAAAAAGTTGTGGTCCTAAACATGTTATATAGGGGAGTGGTTATGGTGCATAAGCTTTTTCCTTATGCACCGTGCATAAATAATGAAAATTACTTAATGCACCCCTCAGATTGCTTAGCACACCCCCCAAATTACTTAGCGCACCCCCTATATTTTTGGCGCACCCCCCAAATTTCTAATGCACCCCCTAAAAATTTAGGGGGTGCGCTAAGTAATTTGGGAGGTGCACTAGAAATTTGGGGGGTGCGCTAAGCAATTTTAGGTATTTATGCACGGTGCATAAACATGGCTTATGCACCATAACTTATGCCGTTATATAGTACTAATAATAATTATAAACTATATGAGAAAGAGAGCTAAGTACAAAAAAAAAAAAAGTAAAAGTCTAACAAAATGGCCATGACTAAAGCTGTGCAGAAGCACCAAGAAATTAAAGTCATAGTATGGCAATGATCTTTTTCAGTTCATACAGAGAGTGTGCTAAATATCTATCAAAATACAAAGTAAGTAATCCCTTTGAAATGGTTTCCCACTAGCAAGACCAGTTTGTAGATACAAACAAAATATAAAACTATGAATAAGGTAAGACCTTGATAGAGACAAGCCTATGCAATTTTGCATCTTCAACAACATATTGTATCAATTGTAAAACTTACCATAAATTGATTAACACTTGTGTTTGGTTTCAATAATGAAGCGGCCAGAATTGATTTTAGACGTGTAGAATTGATTCTGTCTCCAGAATAATTTTATTTAAAGCTAAAAATCGTAACTTCTGATTCTAGAATTGATTCTTAAACTCAATTTTTTTGTTCAACTCACTTTTATATCCAAACACAAACCACCTTATCTTTATATCAATTTTACTAAAATCAATTCATAATAATTGTGTTAAGAATCAATTCTGCTAAAATCAATTTTTGTAAAGATAGTAACCATGACAAATTAATAATTTGTTATTTTAACAAATTCATAACATATAATATCTGTTCATTAATGATTGATATTATTTATTGTAAATTACTAAACTCTAAATTAAATTGTTTACCTTTAAGAAGCTAAATGACAAAATTAAACCATTTTGTTTTTTTTCCTAAAAATAAAGGGTGTGTTATGTGCAAATGTGTACTCAAAAGCACATTGGTGAAAATTTTCACAGTTCCCTATAATTTGGGCAAATTATCTGCAACTAAACAAATCCTAGTGTTTAACTAATAAAAAACAAATCCTAGTGTGGTGTAATTTTATAAGGACAAACTACACTCTTATGTAAGCATGGTTAACCTTTATTCTTTAAACTTATTTAATTATTAAAGGGCCACTCTAGATAACATATCTTATCTCAAACCATGTTATATAACTGTTATGGCTGACCCACATAAAATTCTTTGTTATCAAGCATTCCCAAGAAACTCAAACTAGTAACCCTCTTTAAGGGATTAAAGACTTCTATTATTAAGTGACCATAATATCATCACATTTGTGTACAATTATCACACTTTTTATGAAGCTACGGTAAACAGCCTCTGAAGTTTAAGTATATGTTCAATTCATTTCCACTACTAATTGAGCTACCAGTTGCAACAAAATTTATACTGCATTCCTTTTAATAGGAACTATTATACTCAATTAATGATTTAGCATTAGTCTTTTTCTACAACTGTTAATGTTTTCAACTTTTCTTAGGGATCCTAAATAGATACTCACATAAAAAACAGGTAACAAGGTAAAGTAGCTAAAGCCACCTAGTCAAAAGTAAACAACAGCAATTGAAAGGAATGTAAATAGCATCTTGAGAGAGTAGGGCCTTGTTGTATTAGAGCCTCAAACAATTATTCCCGCCAAATTTGCATGCCTCTTTTAGTTTGTTAAATACTCAAATATTGTACCTCATTAGTAAAAAGAAGAGCCTCAGCAACAATAGTGCATTACTATTTGATTTTGATGTCAAAACTTAAAACCAACTTTATCAGTAAAAAAATTATCATGCAGAAACAGAAAGAGAACTGAGTACAAGAGAGTTTCTGGAATCAATCATGAACTTCAATTTCTTTTTTGCTACTTTTCTTTACTCAATTACTGTGGCAGAAATCACTATACATCAAATCAAAACTCTCAATCTCTATACATTACATTAAAAAAAAGTGCTCAAATGATTATTCTGACAATCTTCCACCTTCATTCAGTCATCATAAAATATTCTCTAGAAATAATTAAAAAATCTTGAATAAAAAAGTCCTCTTCATCAACTACCTGCATAAGAAAAAATATAATCATTAGTAAAGCTTGTATATATTGCTCTTAATTAAAAAATGAGCATAAACTAGCATTAGTAATTTAATATTTAATAACAACAATGTAGTAAGTAGTACCTAATGATTGTTAAAGTGGAAGCTTGAGTGTTTGTTAATTTGGTATCAAGATATGATGTGTTGTATTGATCATGTGTTAGGCAAAGCACCAAAACTAGAGATTATAAGCTGAAAAAGATAAAGTGAAGACAAAATTAGACAAAGAAATGAGGCAAAAGCAGAACAAAGAAAAGCAAAAAAGAAAAGAAAAATACTAACCTTTTTCGGTATATGGGAAATGGGTTGTCCCTATCTATCTCCCTCCATGAAAGAATTCCTTCAAAGTAAATTTCCTATTGCTAATGGGGGACCATTTTGCTGAAACAGTAACAGGCGCATGTAAGATTTCTAATTCAAGTGTAAAAGAATAACTGTAATGACAATAGGAAAAGAACAAAAAGACTTCAAAGTATAAGAGAATGAGATACAGACTTTTCTGACTATACTGTGAATGTAGTTTGTTTATGTTTGCTATCAAATTCATGGAATCAATTCATATATCCAGTAAAGCATGATATGATACACCTAACAGCAAAGATCATATTGGTATATTGTTTGGTTGTATTTTTAATCGTATGCTATTGGATTAGGATTGTGTGCGGACACAATTCCGTGCAGGCACGAAGTCAGTCATAT
Organism: Trifolium repens; assembly: GCA_030408175.1. Classification (NCBI taxonomy): domain Eukaryota; kingdom Viridiplantae; phylum Streptophyta; class Magnoliopsida; order Fabales; family Fabaceae; genus Trifolium; species Trifolium repens. Next base: position 60,225,885 of record CP125837.1, on the reverse strand, counting down.
CAGTGACAATAGATTGAGATTGAACGATCTAGATATCAAACTCGGTATTGTAAAATTTAAAAAAACTAACAAACAAGCAAACAAACAAAATCTGCATTGACAGTCTGCAGTGAAAGTTGGATAGTCCGATCTTTGATCCAACGGCCAGCGATGTGGCTGATTGTGTAACTGCACACAACCCGAATCCGACCACTATTCTAGTCTATTATGTTCAATTCTACAAATCAGTTACAGCCTCAGAATCTTGTACTTTTGGTCTAACCAACAATATTATAAGGACAAGTTTGGGCCCCTTTTGGTGCAGGGTCATTTTTGCTTAGGGTCCTGCACATAGTTTTTTGTTTTTCTATTTGTATGTCTTTGAATGAGTATAAAAAGAAAAAGAAAACAAACACTAAGTTGACTAAGTTCCACTATGTTACAAGCATGATTATGAGAGTGTGTAAGGATAGATAAGTTACTTGAATATGGATCGACACGTCTCTTACTAAGCTTTCCTTTCTTTAGAAAAAGTTTAGTTCAGTATATCCACCGGAATATGGCAGAAGTTCGTCCACCTCAATTCTGGAACCAGAACAACTCATACTTTTCTTCAATTTTCCATGAGGTGACTCAACCTCAGCCCAAAATATACCATAAACAGGTCTATGGTCTGAAAATCTTGATTCCCCGCGAACATAAGATAGCTGATGGAGACCTTCTCCATACCATAAAATCCTGTCACACCTATAAAACAAAAAATATTCATGTCAGCATAAGTGTAACAATTTAACAAAATTATATCATATATTATGAAGCATACTTCATTTTGTAACATCTTTTTTCTATGGTACACAATTTCCTCTACTAGCATTTATAGTTAATGTCTTCTAAATTCCTAATAGGCGATGTGATAATCGTGATAATAGACTCACGTTGGATTAGATATGGCCTAAAAATTGAGTTTATACATATTGGACGGTCCTCACTTTATAAGCTGGTTTTGTAGAATTGAATTAGGCCCAACCCAAATTCTAAAATTTTTACCATGCAGGTGTTCTCCTTTTCTCCTTGGGGTGCATATCATCTCCCGAATATCGATCTGAATTAGTTGAATACTTGTATGTTGGAGGAAAATATATCTTCCCTTCCTTCCATCCCACAAACGTGCGACCTCTTTTTTGCTCTATTCGCAACTGCAATGAGTGTCAACAGTTAAGGCTTATTATGTTTGTTACACAATATTACATCATAGGAAAAAAATAAACATGGGGTTATTGGTGAGGTTAAATAGACATACTTGATCATTTTCTAACAATGCTCTCCAATTTTGCATCTCGACAAGTGCCTTAGCAGAACGGTAGGAGAGAGAAATCCGATAATTCAAATCTCCAAGCCATATAATTCGACTACATTAATGAATTTAAAATGAGAAAATGCAAAAGATTGTTCTATGAGAAGAAAAGACAATCATAAACTAAACTGTTATAGTGTGCATTCTAACTAAGTGCTTATTCAACAGGTTATTCACAGGAACTTAATTAAACATTAGTTATTCTGTGGAGCTTGTTTAAATAAACTATTTTTTATAAATGTATCCAAACACTAACATAAGTAGTTATAATATGAAATGAGCACAAATAAACTCTTTCAGACACGACTTCAATCATAGATGAATGTATGAGTAGATTCTTACTCGTGCTCGAGGATTGTCTGAGGAGATTTCTCATCGTCAACACCATGAACACGAGGAAACCTTGTCTTTTTAAGAATCTCCATGACATCAGAATTTCTTCTTAGTTCATCACCCTCTTTTTGTCCTGAGGTTAAATGACTACAGATAAAGCAAAAGCTTGTTTCATGCACAGACATACTAATTGAGATGGAACCCTGCAAAATCCAACCAAAATAACTCTCATTTAAGTCGATCATCCCAAGTAACCATCATTTTCCCCCTACATTAATTAATCTAATGAAAAAACAAAAGTTAGGTAGATTCACCTTATTTCCGAGATAACCCATCAATCCTCTGCCAACACACGATACTTTCATGTTTCGAACATGATCTTTCAGCTCGCCTTTAACCCATACGGTAAGGTAGATTCCCACCATTTGCTTACTGGCGACAAGGCAGTACCTTGAATTTCCTCCTGGCATACCATATCCATCTTCATTAGAGGCAGATCCACCACAAGTCGACATTGGTGAAAATAAAACTGTACTTGGTGAATCCACAAGGCCATTATCATCATCAGACGAACCCCATCTTGAATAGTCACTCGGTCTCGAGTAGTCACTTGCCCTTGAATAGTCACTAGGCCTATAACCCCATCTTAAACTAGGATCAAAGTCACTAGGCCTGTTACCAAAAATTACACGATCGCATACACTGTATCTTCGATCTAGTTGTGGCTGCACAACTGAAGGATCATTGTCCATTCCCCAACCACTAGAAGTTGTCTGGAACGATCGCCTATGGAAGAAAGACGAATTCTTCTGCCTAGCTGATCCTTCAAAATCTGCATTCAGCTCTACAACTGGCTTAGGAATTGGAGATGGTGTATAACATCCACTACTTCCGCTGGTTCCAGGAAGATTGTTTAAAGTCTTTCTGATGAGAGCCAACCATTTTTTGGCAGGGCCATTGTCTTCTGCCCCTAGGATATTACCGGCATTCAACGGAACTATCTCTTGAAATCTGTAAGAGACAGGTAGAATAGAAATACATCATTGGTTAAACAGTGAATAGGTTAAATATGTTTTTAGTCCATGTTAAATCTACATTTTTTGTTTTTAGTCCCTATACTCATTTTTCAGTCCCTACAAATTACGAAAGCATATACTCTTAGTCCCTATTTAGAGACCAAAAGAATGCAGTTTTGAAATTTTTAGAGACTGAAAAATGTGTATAGAGGAGACTAAAGTTAAAACTCGAGATAATTATAGGGACTAAAAACATATATATGCTGAGAAGTTAATACCAATTTTGACTGAAAACTATAACTATATATGCTGAGAAGCATCAATTCATACCCAAGAACATAAATATCAGCTGGTGGTGAGGAATGAAGCCAATCATCTACACGCAAATTACTCGGCGGGGATCTTCCGGCTACATTCCATGTAGCTACAAAAATGCTGCTCAATGTTCACACAACTCATGAGAAACAGAACAAAGCCTTGTTTTTTCTTAGTTAAAAGGTAAAATTTGAGAAGTAAGATACCTATAGTTCTGCACATCGATAATTCGAGGATGGTCGAGATTCATTCTTCCTCGTCTAACTTGGCTGCTGTTCCTACTAAACTTCTCTGTTCATAGCAATGAAGGGTTATAAAGATTGTATGAAAATGCAAATGTCAACATTTTAAATTATACTATCAACCATCAAGAACTTCAAAACAGGCATGGTTCAAGAAATGGTTTTGGGATATTCCCTATACCTATTTTGCTCTTTTTGCTTGTGCATGGTTCTCTCTCAGAGAAGCTATTCCTGCTTCCATATTCAACCTCACTTCCTGCAGAAGGAAAACTGTGTTTAACCATACAATTCACAAAATGGAATAACAGTAACTGAGTTTATTTGGTTGCCAAGAAATTGTAGTAATCAAATTTACTACTATTTGACATATCTAATTGAAGCAAAAATGGTTCAAATTGATTACTATTACAAAGTGAGTTTTGAATTTTGAAGAAAAACAAAAGATACCAACCTCCATAAACAACAGCATCTTCATGTGAATCTTCACATTTGCTTTTGATATTGAAAAACTTTCTAACCATTTTCTTTGACCATGAGAGCTAATTCATCAAACAGCATATAGGCAAAAAACATTAACATCATGCAATATGCAAACACCAACATAATAAAAATGTTGAATTTAATTTCCATAACCAAAAATTAGCAATAAATAGCAAAAACCTTAGTTTTCTTGGAATTTTCATCTCTCATTTTGACACTTTCTGAATTTTTCAGTGATATTTTGAGCTAAGAAAAAACACCAAGTTCATTTGTTTCCTTGTTATAATGCTATGTGTGATCTTGCAACACTAATATTAAAAAGTGTAATGAGAAGAATGAAGCAAGAGAGAGAGAGAAGAAGAATAAAACTTTAGTATTAATAATAATAATGCGTGGAAGTGACAAGAGATTCTGAAGTAATAAGTAGAACAAGACAATGCAGTAAGGTTAGAGATAGAAAGAGAAAGCAATCTCCTCGTTCTCTGTTACAAACATACCAAACAAAGTATCTAATTTCAACAGAATAAAGCGCAGTAAAAGAGAACATATAAGGAGCTTTTTTAATTAATCTAGTATTAAACTAAATCATTAAATTATTGACAACCTTAGCTTATGATAAGGGGCAACACATAGGTATCTGAAAGGTCTAGTTTAATCGACAATACTGATATTATTATGTTGAATATTCTTATTCATGTTTAAAACTAACTCGAGAATTTATTTTAGGTGATATTTGTCATTTTTTTGTCCTAAAATTAAAAAAGCGGGGCAGCGGGCCGGAGTTTATGTATAAAATGACTTGGTCAGTTGAACAAAGGCTGCCTGCCCCTTTAGTCAGCAAAGTGGAGAGGGGTTGTTGTTAGTTATTGTGAAGTGTGTGAACTATGAAATGAGATCTAATAGTATCCTAGCTGCATTCTTTCTACAGTTCTATTACATTTTTGGTCTTGCAATTAAAGCAAAAGCAGTTAAAGAGAAAACTAAAGATAAAGGGTCTTGTTGTATAAATAATTAGTTGAACAATGTTATTGTGGTTTTTTTTTTTCCTCCTTCTTTTGTTGGATAGGGAATGTTTGGAAGAGAAGTATAGTGGTACGGGGATCAATTTTGAGTTCAGTCACTAAATTTTGATCATTTGACTAAGATCGAACTATTCATATTTTAATTTTGGAATTTCATTTTAAATAAAAAAATTACCTAAACATTTGAACCATACGATTTTAAATTGAACAGTTCTGATGTGATGATTGCAACTAACTGCATTGACCGATGTATTATGAATATGACTAAATTAACCTGTGGAACTGAGAACCGTTTCATTTGGTTATAGTTGTACCGCAATCAAGTTAAATTGTTAATCTTCATATCTTGTAAATGTTGAATGGATTTAGACATCACTTTTAAAAACTAGCTTATTGGCATTATTATTAAAAAAAAAAGCTTTTTGGAAGAAATTGTATCACATATATACATCCAACTGTTCGAGAACTTTGATGATGTATGTGACTTCAATAGTTAAAACATTGGTTGAGACATCCAATTGGACACTTATTTTTGGGTACTTTATAAATCCATTTCAAAAAATTAAAATATTGTCTTTCTTAGATTTGCCATCTTATGAGTCCATATTTTATATGGATTATGGAGCAACTTGACATTTTATTCCATAGATTGAGTATAGGTGTGGTGCCACATAAATGTAGGGTACGTTGCTTTGAGGCTTCTTTTACATCTAACCTAACCTTCAATCCATGTCTTTAAAAACAATGGCAACTTACCCAATTTTGTGGTGTTAGCTTGGCCATGCTGCTGATGTTTCCCTTCCCCTCAATGCTTTTAACTTTTATTAGAAAGCTATAACTAGAAGCTAGCTAAATGTGAAGTATATATTTAGAGTTTAGACTATGGTGTGATAATGTTTTATTGTATTCATTATTATATTATATGTGTTCCAATTCCATCACTAGGAGGTGGGGGAATTTTTCTTCATTTTTTGTTTTGTTATGTTTTTAGTCTTTTGCGCCGCCCATATATCTTTCCTTTGAAGTCCTAGGTTGTTCAATAATCCATGCCTCTCTTCAAAAGAATATATACCAATTTCCAAAACAAAACTACCTTTTGAGTTTGGCTCCCAAGTTTAACTGTTCCTTTTTTGACTAAATGGCCATGCCTAAAATTTTCCTTGATATAATTGAATTTTGGCTAAACTACATATTTGGTCCCTTACGTTTATTTTAGGTTTTAATTTGGTCTCTTACGTTTAAAAAGTTTCAATTTGGTCCCTTACGTTATCAACGTTTGCATTAGTTGGTCCCTTCCGTCAGATTCCACTGTTCCACTGTTTCAATTGGACACGTGTCAACGTGTCCAGGTGTCCACGTGTCAATCCACGTGTGCAAACCGTCTGCCACGTAAGCAACCCGTCTGCCACATGTGCAAAAACTGACGGAAGGGACCAAATTGAAACCTAAAATAAACGTAAGGGACCAAATTGAAACTTTTTAAACGTAAGAGACCAAATTAAAACCTAAAATAAACGTAAGGGGTCAAATGTGTAGTTTAGCCTTGAATTTTCAAGTGATCTAATCTAAAGTACAACATAGCTTGTTTAAAAACAGCGGAGACTATATTGAATTTTGATTAGGAAGTTAGCATCCGACATGTGTATCATGAAGTTAATGTGTGCGCAGATGCTCTCGCACATATAGGATGTGAGATGAGTTCTAATATGATTTTTTGAGTCTTATCCGACTCAAATAGCCCATTTTGTTATAGCGCATGCTTATGGAACTAGTATTCGGGCTTAGGCCCTCCTTTCAATAAAAAATATTATTTTGTATTAAAATTCTTAAAAATAATATTTGGTCCATTTAAGCTAAAGTCCTAGAGGTTTATATATAAAATAACACAAATAAGTCGATTCAAAGTAGGTCAGGTCATAAGCTCTTATGGATTGATTTGGTATTTCAATTCTTTGTAGCAAATATTCACGTAGTTGCTCTCTTTTCTAAGTCCACTCAATTATTTATACAAGCGGCGGTGAAGCAGAGGCGAGATTCACGCCCACTTAGAACCCAGAAAAAAAATAGTTAGGCAACATTGAAATATAAATAAAAATAACAAAAAAATCTTACCAAAAATAAAATATAATGTTGATAAAGCCAATTCTTTACATTTTCAATGTATTGAATGCACGAATTTCAAAATAAAATTTTCTTATTTATGTGTTTAACTAGTACACCGGGTGCACTATTTAACATTTTCCTTGATATATAAATAACCACAAATTTTAATAAAAGTATTATGAATTTGACCAAAAATAAGTGTCCAATTGATCGTATTTATAATTCATCTGACTTCGAAAAAATTTGAATAAAATTGAGAAAGCTCTTCAAGCTGGTTGAAACCATAGTCCCACCACCACCAAACCTCTTTACTCCTTCACTGATTATTGCAGCTTAATGTATCTTATTAGTCAAAATTATTATTGATATTGAGGAATGAAAATGCATTGAGTTGACGCAGTGATTCCTGACGGCGCAATACTGAAATTTAAGGTGTTTAATTATTGCCATAAGATAAACTAAACATAAAATATGATGCTAAGTCCACCACCTTTCAAATTTGTACAAAAAAAAAAATCACCTTTCAAATCAAATCTATATATAAGGTTCTATATTAAATTTGTTTTTCCATGTGAGAAGTATACTTTCAACTTAATTAATGGCTAATCTCCAAATCTAATCATCATTTTTTTTATAGAAATTTCTAATCATCATATTTTGTGTGCTCTTCTCTTTAGATTTTGCTTGTGTCGAATATTATTCAAATTGTGAGTCCAAAAAAACTTTTATAAATGTCACTAAGAAATCCTTTGGTCAAACTTCAGAAATATGGTAGCTTTATATAATATTTTTTGGTAAAAATAGCTTTACATAATATGATATTTGATGTTTTTATTTTATTTCAAATAAACGAATTGAATATAAATTTAGCTAAAGGGGTTAATTCATCATCATTTGTGTAAACCATTATTAAAATTGATTCTGGAGTTTTAAAATATATTTTGACGTGTTTAGGATATTCTTAGAATTGATTTCGTGTTTAATTTATATTTGATTTTAAGTTTTTTTTTTTTTTGTCATAGATGAAGTGGTCACGGCTACCGGGTTCGAACCCGGGTCACGACGTCCGACCTAACAATTTCGGCATATTTTGCTATTTGAACTAGGACTTATGGAACTATTTGATTTTAAGTTTAATTTGAATTTGAATATTTTGTATTTATGGTTAATTTTTTTATTACTTACTCCGTCCTAATTTTTTTTATTTATGGTTAATTTGACACTCCTCGGCTGCCACCTATCATTTACAACACTCCTGATATATTATTAAAAACAGATAAAGGTACAAAGCATTTGGGGATTAGACTAAAAAGTCAAAAGATCAAGAGAACTTAATTTCGGCCTCATTAAAAATATTGTCAAGAAAATCCAGAGAGATAAAGTCTTACTAGAAAAAAAGAGTGCAGAGCAATCAACAACAACAATAACAAGCAAGTGAGGACCCTTGACAAAGACCAACATCAACACTCAACAAAATTTGAATTCAGTAAAATTTTATCTATTCCAATTCAAACAATCTAAAATGCAAATAGGGGCATAATCCATCCAAAATATTCCATTTTGCACATTAATCGTTTTCTCTAAAAATATAATAAATGTAAAATTGCATATCTTTTGTAGTCGTCAATGCAATTCATCCATCTATTCCTTAGATGTCAAGAAACAATACTAAATTATTATTGTTTTAACAACACTAGAATTTTTAAAAGGAGAATCGGTCTCTAACCAAAGCCTACTTCAACTCTATCTCCTTAGAACCTATCTCAATTGCATATCACTGCAGAATTAATCACACATCATGAATTTAGCTAAAAAAAAGTGCTTACATTAGTGTATGACTATGTCACGGATATGAATGCTTCTCGTAAGAAGATTCCCACACAAATCTAAAAAGATTGATATATAGAATAGATCTACATTTTTACAAATTTAATTGAAAAAAGAATATTGAATAAAACAAAATATCATCAGTTGCAGCTTCATAAGCTAGCCCCATTAACAAGTGTATCATCAGCTTGTGTAGCAAGTAGCAAGTAGCAACCATGATTGCAAAGAAGGCCCCAATCTAAATAGAAAACACTGGAGCTTTTCTGACTCTCCTCATGTTAATTAAAACAAATAAACAAAACAGTGTGTATGTTGCCACACCCCTAAAACATGACAAAAAAGTTCATAATGCACTCCTTCCATTACCAACATGTCTAATTATTCTTTTTATTTTCATTTTAAAAAAAATAAGAAACTATAAAAAAATATGATAATTAATTTATAATACATAGGAGTATTGAGTGGTCAGTATCATGGTAGCACTGAAAACTTGTTCAAATAAGGCATGCATGGGGCCAAGGGTTTAACAAGGCTCTGCACCACTGAGTTTGGATTTTAGATATTGGTCTAATCAAATTGAAGGAAGTAATTGTTCCAATGCAATGTTATTTAGTCAGATTAGTCTTCATAGTTGCTAAAATTTTAACCCATGACCTTATGTGCAAAAAATAATTTTATATCCACTATACCAAATGTAACTATCATGTTAATTTTTGTCTAACGTAATATACATAAGATATATGAGAGTACAAATATTATGTCCATATACACCTAATTATATGGTATATATAAAATATCTGAGAGGTATCGTGGCTCTTGCCGGCCCCAATGAAGATTTGCCCCCTGTATCCGACCAACGTAGAAATTAAGTGTATTTTATACGGTATCAAATTTTTATGTCAAAATACATTTCTCTTATGATTATTTGTATTGAATATCTTAAGTAGGGTTCTAGAGAAATTAGAATGGAGAATCCTTCATAGAGAAACATTATAACTGATTTGAATGCTATGCTTTTGCTTTCTGTGGGAATTTTATAACGTGGTTATGTTTATGCGTCGTTGAATGTGGATTTCTTGGAATGATTTGTGAGACAATAAGGAAGAAAGAGGGTCCATAAATTTTCCAAATAAAGATAAAGAATCGTTGCAAAACGATAGAGAATTGGGCCATATTTGGTAATTGTATATGTAAAGAGTATAACAAGTGGTCCTACATTATTTTAGAATGTCCCAAGTCTTGGTCTCATTTTCTTACACCTATAGTGACAACCTAGTAGACGCAACATCTTGTTCATCAATCGGACAACGTTTTTGGATTCAATGAGGTTATAATGATGATAATAAGGTATATTCCAAAGTAAGTGGTAATAGTAGTATTTTGTTCTTAAATTTATTTTTATTTTATTAAAAAGAACTCCAAGAATATCTGTTTCTTGCTTTTGCTTTATGTCTCCTAGACCATCCACCTTATAAAATATGAATTAAATTGTCTTCTTATTTAATTTAACAGTCAATTACATTATTAATTAAATCAATTTCATAGGATCTAGTATCTTATAAATCAATTTAGGTTAATTTTTTTACATGCCTTTGGTTTGATTCTTTTCTTGCTTTTTCTTATTTGAGAGAGACCCAAATTTGTTTTTGTCTCCTTTTTTTTATATCCTATCTTCAAGTTTTCATCTGTTTTTGTGTATGTTTGGTTCTGCGGTGACGAAAATTGATTTTGATAGAATTGATTCTGTAAAATTGATTCTGACCAAAATTGATTTTAAGTTAAAGTGGTTTATATTTGAATATATTCATGTAAAAGTGAGTTGAACAAAAATTTTGAGTGTAAAAATCAATTCTAGAATCAGAAGCTACGATTTCTAACTTCAAGTAGAATCAATTCTATAGGCAGAATCAAGTCTACTTTTGAGAAACCAAACAAGCCAGAATCAATTCTACACGTCCAGAATCAATTCTGGTTGCTCCAAAAGTGAAACCAAACATACATTGTCAAATTGGCTTTGAGTTTGGCGTTTTCAAAAATGTGACAAAGCTTTCCTCTCATGTCACTATCTTTTGAATTAAAGACGAACACATTATTCACAAGCAAATGGTACACTGCCAGTGTGCTTCTGATGTTATATACACACTCTCCACGACATAAAGCAATTATAGCGATAACCATTTAGTTCTTCTATTCGAATATTAATAATTGATCTCTAATAAAAAAAATTAAGAAAATCATCTTAATTATAAATTACAAATAATATTAATATCATGAAAAATAATCATGTTTGTAACAAAAAAAAATTATATTCTAATCAACACATTTCCTTTATTTATTTTTGTTGTTATGGAGAGATTTGACTGGACTTTGACCTCTTGTTTTATGAGCTATGAAGCACGGACACCTCTAAGAGGTGGCGTGTCGCGGTGTCCGACACGCGTCGGTGTCCGACACTTGTATGACACCCGTACGACACATGTCGGAATAGTCAAACAAGTTTCACCAATAAAATAATTTATTTTTTTTGTTTTAACACTTTAAAAAAGTTAAACATGTATTGAAATAATGTTATCAATGAAGAATTAAAGATATTAATTTTGATTAAGATATTTTTAATTTTTTTTAATAATAAATCGATAAATAAAATCAAATTTTATCATATATATAGCGGTGTCAGTGTCCTATGTTTTTTACATTATCGGTGTCGGAGTGTCCGTGTCGTGTCGTGTCGCGGTGTCCGTGTCAGAGTCCGTGCTTCATAATTTATGAGATCTTGTGCGGTGGTCTATGTGGCATATGCAATAGAATCGGCCCTGACCATAAGACTCGTCTAGCAAATTTCTTTTTTCCATGGTTTTAAAGGAAGAATATATTATTTGCTTTTTTCAACCAAAAACAAAAAAGGAAGAATCTACGAAATATTTTTTTTATTCTTGAGTCCTTTAAGGTGTTTGCGAATTGAATGACTATATCTTTGATATTTTTAAAAAGTTTAAAAGGACATTATGAGCTAGAGATCATTAAATTACATTTTTTTTTTTTAACAAGCCAAAATGAAATATATATATATATATATATAAAATAAAACAGCCTCCCCAGCACAAGGTGTGCAGAGAAGACTACCAGAGTTTACACAGAGTCACAAAGAAAGACAAACAATAGATCATACAATGCCTAAACAGAGCATAAGACTAGACCACCAGCTATGGCAGTTGGAGGCTAGGGTAACATTCGTCGACTTCAACCACCTAAATGAGAAAAGCTTGATCTTGTCCAGAAGCTGATGAAGGGTGCTCGCAGTGCCACGAAACAATCTATGATTTCTCTCCGTCCACACCACCCAGGCGCACGCGAGCCAAATGAGCTGCGGGAATGAGCGTCGCGCCCGGGAACCACCTGCTGAAAAAGTGAACTGAACGAAATGATCACGAAGAGAAGCGTACTCCACCATCGGAATGCCAATCCATGCATGCACCAATGCCCAGATAGGGCCAAACGTACTACATGTGAGGAATAAGTGATGAGCCGACTCCACCTCCCCGCATCCAGAGACACACAAGTGAGCTGTCGCAGATAAGATCCCTCGATTACATTTTTCTTATTAATTAGATATTTTTTATTTAATGAAAAAAATAGATATTGAATAAAGTGATATTTTTTATAAGCGAAGTGACAAATACCACTAAAATTCACATACACAATTGCGTGATCTCGAATTTCTTTTGTTAGTTTACTTGTGATCTCAAATTTAAACCCTAACAAAATGTAGTACCGGAATATCAACATTTTATACCTGCCTGAGTAGTGCTGCATTATTAAACACGTAATTATCATTAATATTTCCTCATCAAATTATGGGGTATCTGACTTTTTTCAAGATGATGTCCTCCATCACCTTTCTACTTACCATTCTTTTCATCTAGTATGAAGTATGGGGTATCTGACTTTTTTCAAGATGATGTCCTCCATCACCTTTCTACTTACCATTCTTTTCATCTAGTATGAAGTATGAACATATAACATGTATGTAGTATTTGGGTCATATCTAATCGCGATTTAGATAAGGTGCAGTCAAAAATTGGTGCAGTTTTTTTTACACATAAAAATTGGTGTAGTTTTTATTTTTGACCAAATAAAAATTGGTATAGTTGTTTAATTAAAATTGCACATGTAAATGTTTTGAAAAAATTAATTATTTTTTGTTTAATAAAAAATTTTGAGATTAAAATCTGAACTATTCAATCTTAAATGCATTCAAACCCGGTCCATTTAATTGGAGTTTGATTTTGAAATAAAAAATTACGCTCTAATCCCTTGCATGAGAAACATAAATTACACTTGTGTTCTTGTTAAAATTTGTACTATTTTTATGCATAACACTAATTTATTTTAATGTAATGTAATTGAGGTTCTTATACACATGTTGGTTTCCTATTTAGTGATAGTAAAAAAAATGTTGGTTTCCTATTTTAATTTTGATTCTTGGTATTATTTATTAGTTTTTATTATTTGTTTAGTGAAATCACCCCTAACTAGATGTATGGAATATCACCATAATCACCCCAATTAAGATCATCTCCAATAAGAATATTATAGAGAGTTTCATAAAACTAATGATCCGTACCTTATTTTTTTATCATTGGAGTTTCATGACGTGAGATAGAAGGTATAAAATTGATGATATGGTACATTATTTAAGGTACTGTATCATCAATTTAATATTATTTTTTTGTATATCAAATTAAATATTAGATATCATTTGTTAGTAATATATGATACCCAAAGTGTTATCATCATTGGAGCAAAATATGTATGAGTAGCATAAGTATTACATGTCATAGAAGAGACCACTTGTTAGTGATATATGATACTCAAAATAGTATCACTGTTGGAAATGCACGAGACTTTTCAATACACTCAACTTTATGGGATTTAGTGTGGTGATTTGATAAGCTTTAATATCATTATAGAATTTAAATTAACTCTAATTCAATAAACCAACAAGTTAACTTTGTAAAGTGGGGAATAACAATTATTTATAAACATTTTTTACATCAAATTACGTCCAATGTGATAGAAATAGAGAGGGGTAATTGTCGAAATATGGGGATAGGTAATAGGTTAAGTAGATATGAGAGCACAACTCATGTTGGGCTGGGCAATTATCCAATTGGAGAGCAAATAGGACCCTTACTTGTACAATGATCAGGAAAATTATACCTCATACACTCATACTCCCTCGATTATACTCCTACCCCCAAAAATATTTGAAATTTCCAAAATATCCTTCCCTTTAACAAACAAAAACCAATTTTTTCTTATACCCAAACTTTCCGATTTGAAAATTGATTTGACTTCTGGTGGAAAACAAAATCCGTCACTAGAAGGGATTTGGATCCTCTCCATTTTTTTCCTCTAATGTTTGATCATGTGGTAGACTTTAACCATTCATTTACTTATTTTCTCTCTCTTCTTAAGTTTTATTTTATTCGTTGTAATTTAACAATCATTGAATTAAGAAAAGGAGAGAAAACATTGGAGAAAAAATTAGAGAGAATCCAAATCCCACTAGAAGTGCCGGTAGTTTTGAAGTTGAAAATTTTTAGTAAGAGAAAAAAATTGTTAAAATTAAGGGTATTTTTTGAAAAGCTTAGGTGATTTAGTGGATAGGAGTATAATATGGAATTTGGAATGTGTATGGTATAATTTCCGGTGAGTTTATCACAATTTATGTGTTTAATAGGTTGTAGTGCTAGACCTAAAAAAACAGCATATAATGGAGAATAAACGAAACACGATTGCATCTGCGAGCCACTGTAATGAACTATGGTCGTCTAATCTTAAATTAAAGACTGAGATAGCTTTATACTGATTTTATGTAACTAAAAACATGGAAATAAAAACAACACTTATACTGGTCTAGTGGTGATTGGCGCTGAACTTGGTAGGGAGAATCACGGTTCGATCCTCCACAACTGCCATCGAAAAGAGACTGAAATCACTTGATGTCAAAACTGACCTTAAAATCATATTAAACTGATGGTGAAAGAAAAAAGAAAAAACACTCATGAAGAGGTAAAATAGTCATTTATTGCTTCTCTTTACTACTACTAAAGAGGTGCAAAACATTTCTCTGCCATAGGCACAAATGCCACCAAAATTTGTTTAGGAAACCATTCAAGCATGCACACTTATCCTTATCTTGTTTTGTTACTATCAATCAAAATTTTGCACGTAGGCTAAGTAATTTATAATATTAGTTATTAGAGATATCACTATATATGCATATCTTCAATTTGTTTGGCTATATCTTTGTGCAAAAGTTAATTAGTGCATGTCATGTATGAAAGTGGAATATCCAAGACAAGATATAAAGTTAACCATTTCTTTTACATTATTGTGATAATTTGTTCCATTATTATTACACATATAATAAACATACATCAATATCAACAGTTATATAGATTTGCCATGAGATTTTCCATATATTGCCTCAGCTATGCCTCTAATAGTTTTTGGAGTGGTTCTACAGCACCCACCAAATAGGGTAGCCCCGGCATAACGCCACTTTCCTATGTAAGGGACAAAGTCTTCCTCTGCCTCCCCACTTGATTTCTACAAACATAAACAACTTCATATCATCAAATTTCATACCTTAAACAAAACAAAAAAAAAAAATCTTTTAACTCATGCATGTCTCAGTCGTTTGATCAAGATCAGACAACCTAAATAAATCAAATTTTTTATTTTTTAAAATCTAAAATACCGAACTTGAAATCTGAATTATTTATTAAAACCGCAACATGAAACGAGAGAAAAATAGGAACTCACCACCCATTGGTTGGTCTCTGCAATATAAGTCTCTCCACTGTTGGGATATACAAGTATTGGTTTACTTGTAGCCTGATTTTCAAAATTCACAACTATTAGTTCAAAAATATTGATAGTATATGAAATTATCACATAGTATAATTTGATAGTGTAATAAAGCACAAAAGTTTATATAAAAGTAACACCTTTTTAATAGATGAAATCAAGCCATGAATAAATCTAGGAGCAGTACAGTTAACTCCAACTGCAACAACTTGTTTACATGAATCAGCTATTGAAGCACACTCTAAGATAGATTCACCACTAGCCACATTGTTTTCATCCTTGCAAGAAAAAGAAAACCATGCAGGAATTTCTATTCCTTCTTCTTCCATAAGTTCAGCATAAGCCTATAAGCAAACTTGTTAAGCATGCTCAAAATCAAGGTGAAACTTTATAAAAAATTTGCAGATAATTACCTGTGCATCAAGCTTGTTTGGAATTGTTTCAAAAGCAATTAAGTCGGCACCTGCGTCAACAAGAATCTTTACCCTTTCCCTGTGAAAATCTTTGAGTGTTTGGACAGTGACTGCATCACCATAGTCCCCTCTGTCAAAAGACACAATCAACATCATGATTCTTAACTTCATCAAACTCAAACTCGTAAGCAAGTGCATGTTTGTATTGACAATGAGTTTGACAAAATCACCATAGCATTGTAGTTTTGTTAAAGCTTCAAACATAACTTTTGCCAAACTTACATTCAATCCAAACATGTTAAACATTATGAGCTATATAATTGACTCACGTATATTCAGAGCCATCGGCTAGGTAGGCGCCGTAGCTTCCAACAGAAGCTGCAATTAAAATGGGACGGTTTCTATATCTCTCATCTCTGATGAAATCAAATGAATCTTTGGTGCACCTATCATAATAAATATCGCGTGCCTCACGTGCAAGCTCCACGCTTCTTCGGAGCAGAGCTTCACCTTCTTCCTTAGAGAACCCTTTAGCTTCAAAACCTTGAATTGTGGCCTGCATATATAAATATATACACCAACCCCCAACAAAACCAAAATATATTAAAAACATTTTGTTTATTTGCTTGATGGATAGCTGAGGCGACCCAACATATTTTGAGCCGCTGTCAATGTCTAGTAAAAGCATTTTTAAATTAATTATTACCTGATATGATGATGTTAATATTATGTTTGCTCCGGCGTCAAGGTAATCAAGGTGAACCTGTTACATTGTGTCAACCAATACTTGTCACTTAATTCAACAAAACGTTGGTGACATTACATACGAAAAGTGTGAATTGAATAATAAATTTGAGTAGAGGAGTTATAATTTGGCAGCGTTGAAATTTTTAGAAAAAGTCGCCTGTTCAAAATCAATTTTTATTGGTGCAGAACAAAACAAACTAACCCTTGTCTTATTTAGGGGTGTAAGCGGCCCAAACAAAACCGATTAAACTGACAAATCAAACTAAATCAAAAATTAACCGATCTTGTTATAAAATTGAAATTGGTTTGGTTCTTGGTTTTCAATTTTAAAACTGATAAATCGAACGTCATAAGAATACTATTTTAGTCCAGGGTCAGCCCTAATAAAAACTTCATTTCGGGTTGGAAATGAATTGAAATTTTAGTTTGGATGTATTTGTAATTTGAGATTAATTTAATTTCAGGATGATGAACTATCATTTTAGTTTGCATTTGAAATTAATTTGAATGTATTTGTTATTTGAAATTTAAAGTTGTGTGTGCTAAAGTTTATAATTTGAGATGAAGTATGTGTAATTTGGAATTGTGTAAAAAATTAAAAATTGTAATGAAAACTACTTTTGTCACCTTGTCCATTTTCTCGTGGACTTTACCAAAATACCCCTGTCTTCTATTTATGTAGTGAATATATCCAAAAACACCCTACCATTATAACATCCACTACTTGAGTAGCAGACGATATTTTTTAAAACTTCTCATTTTGTAACGTACACTACTTAAGTAGCAATAGGATAAAATGGAAAAGACATAAGATACGCGAGTAACCGATAGGGTAGCGGAAGGAAATCTCAATTGTGATTGTTATAGGCGGCTAGGCCTATAATTGTGAAATTGTTTGAAGTAGAAAGAACAAACAAACACTACATGCTAGTATGAGTAGTTCCGTCTGCTTTTAAGTTGTTTTCGTGGTCAATAAAAAAATGTGCAAGTTTCATCGTATACATCCAAACACGTCAATCCCATCTAAGATAAGGTTCTCCTAATTTATACAAGTCTTTCTCCTTCCTTTCAAAAATTTCAAGATAAATTATAGTATTAGAATGCTTTTAAAATTTGCAATAAAATAAGGGATTCTATATGATAATTTTAATTTTAATTGTACTATGTTTTATCTTAAAATTGTATGACATTAGACAAAATTAGAGGGATTAATCAATATTAGAGGTAAGAAATTGGACAATAACTAAAATTATATTGTCTTCATTCAAGAAAGTTAGTTGTCTAAACAAAGTTGTCTTAATTAAATATCAAAATAATTTTTTATCCATCCAAATATATAATAAATTTCCAATACAATAAAAAATTATCTTGTGTTATTATGTTTAATATTTATTTTATATATTAAAAGTTAAAGTAAATAAATCAATGGTGAGATTGATAGTAAAAGACACATGACATCAATAAAAAGTGGTACCTATTAATTACTAATATCGAATATGTAGTGCTTCTTAATTTTTATATATGTAATTTCTCTTTTCATTAAAATATTTTTTTGTATAATCTATTTATAAAGATGTAGCTTTATTGATAAAATGTAAAATTATTAGTAGAATCTATTTAAAGTTTTTTTAAAAGTGATGGATTTAAGTGATTGAGAGTTTATCATGAATCTTACTTTTTTCATGGGGCAAAAGGCAGCCAGAAACACATTTACACCTGGGCACTATAGTTCATGAACTACTAACACCTGGACAACACATATGTTGTGAAACCAATCCAATTAGACATGTTTAGTTTGTTATTAGTTGTTGAGTTAGTTATGTAACCACTTTGTGGTAGTTAGGATGATGTAACTAACTTACTTGCAGAACAAGTAAGGGATACAATTTGTAACCTCTATAAATTGTATTATGTGCTTAATAAAAATCAATTCCTTTTGATCATATTCTTCTCTCTTTCTCTCTAAATCCACCCTAAAACAATATCACACAAGCACTTGAGATTGATTCACTTTTAATCTCAAGTTGTAACAGAAATGGTGTTTAGAAATGAGAGAGATTAGAGAGAAAAAATGAGAGAAGAATAATTGGTTGCAATCATGAATTCATTAGATATGAAAAATCAAAGATTACAACATGGTTTTATACACTTGCTTGTGTAGCAAGTAACTAACTTGTAACAAACACTTTAACCAACAAACTTGTTAACTAACTAACCACTTAGCTAACTAACTTCCTTAGACTATGAATTAACATCTTAACACCCTCCCTTAATTCATAATCTTCACAACTCCTAAGCATTCCCTTAGTGCTTCAAACCTGTCAAGCTTCACAGCTTTTGTGAGTGCATCTGCAACTTGATCATGAGTGGAACAATGCACCACATCAATCTTTCCATTCATGACCTGTTCTCTGATGAAATGAAACCTGGTTTCAATGTGCTTTGATCTGCCGTGTGACACAGGATTCCTGGCTAGGTTGATTGCAGATTGATTATCAATCAACAACTGCAATGGTAGCTGTAGCTGGCACTTCAACTCCCTCATCAGGGATTCTAACCATATCATCTGGCAGGCTGCATAAGTGCTTGCTATGTATTCTGCCTCACATGAAGACAAGGCTGTCACTGGTTGCTTCTTTGATGACCAACATATTGTTGCACCATTCATCATACACACATAGCCTGAAGTGCTTCTCCTGTCAATTCTATCACCACACCAGTCAGAATCAGTGTAACCAATTAGCTTTAGATGAGCTGAAGCATCACTCTTAGGGAACAACAAACCATAATTAATAGTGCCCTTTACATATCTCAAAATTCTCTTGGCAGCTATCAAGTGAGATTTCTTAGGCATGTTCATGAATCTACTAACCACACCTACTGCATAGCATATGTCTGGCCTGCTATTGCAAAGATATCTTAGTGATCCCACTATTTGCTTATACATGGTTGAATCAACTGCTTCTTCTTCACTGCACTCCTCCAATTTTGAATTTGTGTCACAAGGATTTGAAACTGGATTGCAACTATCCATCTCAAATCTTTCAAGCAGTTCTGATGCATACTTGTGTTGATGCATTATCATTCCCTTACCAGTTTTTACAAACTCCATTCCTAAGAAATATGATAATGCTCCCAAATCAGTCATTTCAAACTCTTTGTTCATTGTGAGTTTGAATTTCTCTATCTCATTTGTGTCACTACCAGTTACCAATAGGTCATCAACATATAGACAAATGATTAGACAGTTTGAATTATTCAAGCACTTCACATAAACTCCATACTCCACAGTACACTTTTTGAATCCAACTTGACTCAAAAACTGATCAATTCTCTTATTCCAGGCTCTAGGTGCTTGCTTTAAGCCATATAGAGCCTTATGAAGCTTGTACACCATGCCTTCCTTGCCTGCTATTTCAAAGCCAGGAGGTTGCTTAACATACACACTTTCTTCCAATGGTCCATTTAGAAAAGCAAATTTCACATCTAAGTGATATAGACCCCAACCTCTAAGATTAGCAATTGTTACCACTAATCTTATAGTCTCATGTCTGGCTACAGGTGCAAAGACCTCATTGTAGTCAATTCCTTCTCTCTGAAGAAACCCTCTTGCTACCAATCTGGCCTTGTATTTTGAAATACTCCCATCAGGATTCAACTTTGTCTTATACACCCATTTCAAATCAATTGTCTTCTTACCATTAGGTAGTTTCACTAACTCCCATGTCTGGTTCTTCTCAATTGATTTAAGCTCATCTATCATAGCTGCCTTCCATACATTTGACTGTAAGGCATCTTTGATGTTCACAGGCTCTGCATCAGCTAGCAATGCAAAATGAAGTAACTCTCCTTCATTGTTGACTGCACTATCAGTTAGCATTTCACAATCAGCAAGTCTATTAGGCAATTGTCTATTTCTCTGAGGCAATTGTCTAATAACTGGTGGTGTAACAACTCCATCATTCTCTTCATCACTATCTGGCACAACTTCATTCACACCATTCTCATTCACATCACCATCACTGTCAGGCCAATCCATGATATCAACATCAGTAAGAATGTGACTATGATCAATGCTAGACTCTTTAGCATTTTCCCAATCCCAGAATTCACTTTCAACCACCTTCACATCTCTACTCATTGTAACTTTGTTATTTCTGGGGTTATAGAGCTTGTATGCACCAGTAGAGTGATAACCTATGAAAATCATAGTTTCACTTCTATCATCAAGCTTGCCTCTCTTAGCATCAGGGATATGCTTGTAGCAGATTGAGCCAAACACCTTCAAGTGCTTCACATTTGGCTTTCTTCCACTCCAAGCTTCTTCTGGCACTTTCAACTTCAATCTCTTAGTTGGACATTTATTCAAAATGTACACTGCAGTATTGACTGCTTCACCCCAGAACTTATGAGGCATTTTCTTCTGTTTGATCATGCTCCTAGCCATATTAAGTATAGTCCTGTTCCTCCTTTCTGCCAACCCATTATGTTGAGGAGTATAGGGTGCAGTCACTTCATGCTTAATCCCTTGACTTACACAAAATGCTTCAAAATCTTTAGAGGTATACTCACCACCACCATCTGTTCTCAAAACCTTAATTGACTTTTCACTTTCCTTTTCAACTAAGACCTTAAACATTTTAAATACCTCTAAAGCTTCACTTTTCAACTTGATTGTGTATAGCCAGATCATTCTTGTATATTCATCAACAAATGTGATGAAATACTTGTTGCCAGATAGTGTTGCTACTTCAAAGGGTCCACATATATCTGAATGTATCACACCTAGAGCATCACTAGCTCTCATAGGCAATTCAGATACAAATGGCAATCTACTTTGCTTACCCTTCAAACAAACTTCACAAGTCTTTGCAGATGATTCTATCTTAGGTAGGCCAATCACTAAATTTTTAGAATTTAATTGACTTAAACTTCTAAAATTCAAATGACCATACCTCATATGCCATAACCAATCAGAATCTTCATTGATGGTAGATGACATGCACATGACTTTATCAACAGGAATACTACACTTGTACACTCTATTCTTTGACAAAGTAGAGATTAGAATCAACTTCCCTTCTGGATCAAACAACTTCAGTGATTCCTTGTTGATACTGATAGAAAAACCTTTCTCCATTAGTTGACCAATACTCATCAGGTTGCACTTCATGCCAGGAACATACAATACATTCTCAATGACTGCTTTCTTGCCATCATCTCTCTTGATAACAATATTTCCAATACCTTCAGCCTCAAGATTACTGCAATCAGCCAGCTTTACACTAGTTCTCTTGTTTGAATCAAACTTTGAGAGCCACCCTTTGTTGCCTGTCATATGATTAGAGCACCCTGAGTCCAAGTACCACTCTTGATACAGTGGATTGTTTTCACATGTTGTAGCCATCATTAACAGCACATTCTCTTTCACTTGATCATCACTCTGTGCTATCTTGGCTTCTTCATCACTTTTGACCTGTTTACCACCTTTGCCAGATCTACACTCATCTGCAAAGTGCCCTAGTTTCTCACAGTTATAGCATTTAATCTTGCTCTTATCAAACTTCTTCTTATGATTGTGCACAGAACCTCCTCCTTTACTGGATTCAGTTTTGTCATCAATCTTTCCCTTTGATTTGAGCCATTTCTCTTTCCCTTGTTTCCATTTGTTCTTGTCTTTCCCACCATTCTTTGATTGCACAAGCAAGGCTTGTTGCATTGTTCTTTCTGAACCTCTATCAAGAACCATAAGCTCATGAGCTTCCAATGAGCTTTGCAGATCCTCTATCTTCATGTCTTTAGTATCATGAGACTCTTGTATTGCTACCACTATGAAGTCAAATTTGGGAGTTAGAGTTCTTAATACCTTTTCTACAATCTGTTGATCAGTGAAAGTTTCACCACAAGTCCTCATTTGATTCACCACCAGCATCAACTTTGAGAAGTAATCTGCAATTTTCTGATCTTCCTCCATCAACATCAACTCGTATTTTCTTCTTAAAGATTGTAGCTTGACTTGTTTCACTTTATCACCACCATCATGGTATTTCACCAAGATATCCCAGGCCTCTTTTGACTTTGTAGCTTTTGAGATTCTTTCAAAATTCTGAGCATCAACATATTGTTGAATGTAGAACAATGCCTTGCAATCCTTTTTCTTTGCATCTTTGAATGCAGTTCTTTGTGCATCTGTGGGATTCTCAGCAAGATCTTCATAACCATTTTGCACTATCTCAAACACATCTTGAGATCCAAACAAAGATCGCATCATCGCGCTCCACCTTTCCCAGTTCTTTGCATCAAGAATCAAGAAATGCATTGATGGGAACCCGTTTCCATTAGAATTCATGATTGCTTAGTCACAAAGCTTCAAGAACACACACAAATCACTATGTTTCCCAGTGTTTACCTCACAATAACTCTCGTGTTTCCCTAAACCCAACCGGACTCTAGATACCAATTATTGGCGCAGCAAAACAATATCACACAAGCACTTGAGATTGATTCACTTTTAATCTCAAGTTGTAACAGAAATGGTGTTTAGAAATGAGAGAGATTAGAGAGAAAAAATGAGAGAAGAATAATTGGTTGCAATCATGAATTCATTAGATATGAAAA
Organism: Trifolium repens; assembly: GCA_030408175.1. Taxonomy (NCBI): domain Eukaryota; kingdom Viridiplantae; phylum Streptophyta; class Magnoliopsida; order Fabales; family Fabaceae; genus Trifolium; species Trifolium repens. The sequence continues at coordinate 60,202,560 of CP125837.1, read as the reverse complement.
ATCAAAGATTACAACATGGTTTTATACACTTGCTTGTGTAGCAAGTAACTAACTTGTAACAAACACTTTAACCAACAAACTTGTTAACTAACTAACCACTTAGCTAACTAACTTCCTTAGACTATGAATTAACATCTTAACAATTGCCACGTATACCTTGTTTGTTTATTTGTTTACTAGCTTTTCTATTGATTTTACTTAAATTATTATTATTACCTTTTTCATTCAATTTCAACCTAACCTTGACTCATAGCAATTATTTTATTTGAATTATTACAAAATTTTGTTCTTAATCTACATAAAACAAATTGTCTAAAAAAATATACTTTTAGTCTCACAACATTTTTACTTTTATTTAAACTATCATTTTACTCTCTACCGTTAAAATAATTTATGTTAGACACTTAAGTCTGCCTGGAACTGCCACGTTGGTCAACGTAAAAACTAAAAATTAAATATTTTTTTACAAAATAAAAAGAAAAAAATTGAGATTTCTTAGGATTGAAACAAAACCAATTAGAGATTGAAAAATAGTAAAGAAAATAAGGTGTGTACCCTTCGGACGAGGTGTGGGGAAGTAAATAAGCATTTGGCACTCCAAAGTGGGTCATTGAGGTCCACTCCAAGGCGTTCAAGCTCAGTCGCAAAACCACCGTCTATGACGGCGTAGCCACCACACTTGTTCAGAAAATCCCTCATTGACCCTCCTCCTAACTCCATCACCCCCTTGCAAGAAATATATATATGAATGAATGAACTTGAAGATATATATTATCACGGGACTTAATTGTTTGGCCTAATGTTATGATGTTGTATTAACCTATTTATAGTATTAATCATAGTATTTCTTAGATATGGTATTTGGTGAAGTTACCATCATGACCCTGAAATGTTATTGATTTATATATCGTCATTCATAAGAAAGAATTTTATCTATTTATATTAGTAAAGATTCTTTTTGATCTGGATGCACAAACGTATAGACGCATTTCCTTATACTCACCTAGTATTAAATATGATCAGCCTCCAATGAGACAATCAATATTATAACTTTAGCTCAATTGGTTTCGCCAATTCTTTTTTTTTTCTTCCATGGTGGCAGAGATTTAATCACGGTTATCTCACTTATCCATTTTAAAAGTAAAATTTCTAGCAACCAAGCTATTTGTTAAAAAAATTATAAATATCAACAAAATTTCATCGAATAATTAATATATTTGACCTATAATATTGATTAAATACTCTGCCAAAAAAATATTGATTAAATACTTTAGTTATCCATTAAATTTAAAAATGAATTTTTATTAATAATAATGGCTAAAGAAGTACATGTTATCTTTGGGAAAAAAATTATATTTTAATTTTATTGAATAAATTATCAAATGTATTTGGTCTATATTATAAATTAAATACCTCATATAACTTAAAAATGAAGCACAAAAATTCTTATAATAAATATCACAATCAGAGAGTATTAATTTAATGTACATTATTTAAAAATGAGATTAATTTCTTTTTCTTTTTGACCAAGGAGACTAATTTCTACATACTCATAATCTAAAACAATTATGTGTGCATTCAATTAAATACAAGAAGATATGTATGAAGATATTTTAAGAAAAAACTTAAAAATATGTCATTTTGTGAAGATATTTATGCATCATGAATCAATTGCTCTCCATTGCCATTCTTGCTGTATATCTTCTATATTGTTCACTGATCCTGCATTCCTGTATAGTCAACAGTTATTTAGTATGGAAATAACACCTTAATTTCCAATAAAAAGTGATTTAGTAATAGTTGTAACATACTATAAATATACTACAAATTTTCTTAACATATGTGAAAAATGTTGATCGATGTTTATAGAAAAAGACGGACAAATAATATGCTACAGGGTATAAAAGTAAATTTGCAAGAGAAAAAAGAGAGAACCAAAATTTCACACAACCATGAATCTGGTCTCACTAACGTCCTTATGAAGTGTATGAGAGAAAGACATGTAGACAAGCAAAGTAATCCGTGCATATCTAGTTGGACCAACTTCTATATCAAGTCTTTGAGATAAAGACAAGCATGCAATCACTCTTGTGTTTGCTTTTGGAAATTTTCTCCATAAAAGTGATTCAACAATGAACCTCTCCACTAAAATAGTCCACATCACTTCCATTATAATAAAGCTATATAGAGGAAGATGATTTGTCGGGGATATTATAAATGTATATAGTATAAGATATAAGATATGATATATGATACGAGTTGAATTGTTTGATACACATTTTATTTAATTTAATATGTATTGGTATATTTGTTAATGTAAGTAATTGTGATCAATTTGCAGATAGTGCTTAATAACTTTCTTATATTAAATATAATTTGTCAATCTATTAAAATTGTACATCTCAATAGTATACGGGAACATCTCAAGTTAAATATGTATTGAAGTGTTTACCTATAATATATATGCACGGTATATATGATGAAATGGAATATTGGGGAATGACGAGTTTGATTATGGGTAGTTTGGGCATCTTCAATGGGGGAACTTAAATGAATGGCCTAAGTTACTTTTTGTGACCTAAATTACCATGTAGAATTTAAGCAATTGATAAGCAGCTTTAACCAATTTTACTCCAATGACATTAAAATAAGCAACTCATATTTGACCCCACCAATTTATATATTTTTTATTTTCACTTAATTTTAATTCAAATTTAAATATTAATTTAATTATTTTATTAATATGTTTAAATCTAATAAATGTTTAAAAAACATTAAAAATATATAATAAATTTATTTTAAACGATGAGAAATACATAGCAACAATAACTACATAATAACGAAAAATACGCAACAACAAGAAATACATAATGCAATGACATACATAACAATGAATTCTAATATGTTGACATATTAAACCCATTGGAAGCCTTTCAATTTTTTAATTAAAATAGTAATACTAATAATAATGTTTTTTTATGCGATCCCTACTAATCTCTATTAAAATAATCAAATTTATTGCTAAGCGACCCTTGGCAAGAGTTGCTTCATGAAGTTCAATTCCGTATTTCTAAGCCACTTTGAATGTTATGTCACCCAACTCCAATGGTAAAATAAAATAAAATTTTGTTACTAAGTTTTAAGAACTCATTAAGCCACTTGCATCGGAGATACCCTTACTAGACTACTGGTGTGGTGGCCCCGTATAGTACTACTACAACTTTGACTATAAGTGGAATTTCAATCATTAAATTAGAGAGAAAATGAGAGTTGATTTACAAATTTAAATAAAAAAATGAACATTGTATTTTAATTGTTGAAATTAAAGATAAATTATAAAAAATGGACATTATATTTTAATTGTTGAAATTAAAAATAGAAAAATGAGAGAATTTTTAATAGAGAAATTTAAAGTCTTCTTCGTTACATATATCAGATTATGACATAAAATTGCCGGTGAAAATTTTGGTCAAGGTATCCACAAATCAGAGAAGTAAGTATATTTGTTGATTTTTTACACTACAAGAAAAACATCTTTTATTGGTGGCCAAAAACTCTCTAAAAGTGACCAAAGCTGTCACAAACTTTATATTTACTGGCGGCCAAAAAATGCTAATAAAAATAGCTCGTTGGTAAATTTTGTGGCGGCCAAATCCGTCAAAAAAGAGAAAGACGGATTGAGTGTGAAATAGAAGTGATAATGAAGCTGCAGTTCTGCAAGCTCGCATGACAATAGGCCACCAAGTTATTTAATAATGCATATATATTGCAGGTCCGACAATTTAGAGGTCCTACACGAAATATTAAAAATAAATTCTTTAATTAAAAAAACACAAAAATCAAATATAAAATAATCATATTCTAATCAGCGGAAGGGAGAAGGAAAAGCTAAGATACACGAATTTTCATTTATGTTTGAGACAGTACAAAAAAAAATTGTTCATTTTATTTAATAATGCATATATATTGCAGCTCACGACAATTTAGAGGCCTTGCACGGAATATTAAAAATAAATCCTTTAATTGAAAAAACACAAAAATCAAATATAAAATAATCATATTCTAATCAGTGGAAGGGAGAATGAAAAGCTAAGAAACACGAATTTTCATTTATGTTTGAGACAGTACAAAAAAAAATGTTCATTTTATTTTTCTTAAACATATACATAGCCACTTTAAATTGAAGCAACAAAAATAGATTAAAAAAATATTAAGATTTTTTATTTTTATTTTTTTGAATCATCTTTTTTTTAAGAGACCAACTACCACATAATTTTGTCTTTTATTTCATTTTTTAGCGTGACCCTAATTTTTTATACTATTGTATTTCCAAGCGGATCTCTTATTTTTATTAATGTATTAAAAAAATAAAAGAATAAAATACAATAGAATAGATGAAAACAAGTGAGAGACAAAACAAATAATTGTAAATAATTAATTTTTGATAAAATAATAGTACATCCGGTCCTTAATATAAGAGAAAGTTTGTTTTTTAGATTCGTTGAATTTTTAATGTATCTAGTATATAATATAGACCAAATACATTAGAAACTCAATTAATCTAAAAAAGAAGTTTTCTTTTATATTAAGGACCAGAAGGAGTACAACATTATAAAATTTTCTGCGATTATTTAATTATAATAAATTATTTGATAAATATTAGATACATAAATGTAATATGAGTTTCATAACAATAAAATAAAATATTAGGTTAAAATTTACAATCACTTTGCATTTTAATCATATATAATATTCGTTTCACGTAACATGCATGTCTCAAAGAGTCATATTTAATACATAAAAAAAATGAGACATTATCCTTTACAATATATATTGATGTGGGATATAGTTGTTGTCATATTTAATACATGAAAAATGAGACATTATTAATTATGATATATATTGATGGTGATATAGTTGTTGGTATTCTTTGTTATTGAAATAGATGACTCTAGTCATATTCATATTTAGTTCATGGAAATGAGAGAAAATCTATTTTGTGTGATTCAAAAATTAGGGTTTGACTGGAGTTATGGTACGGTGTATGGATTTGTTGTAAAAGTAGTTTATACTATTGTAGTTTTGGTTTATATTTTTCAATGTTTGTGAATGAGTTTTGATGAATGATTGCACTCAATAAAAAATACTTTAATTTATTCTAAATCTTAATATTATTTCTATATGATTTTTTTTATCAACAATCAAATAAATCATAATGATTTTTTTGTATGCTGGAATCTAGAAAAATAATCACTTCAAAAAAATCCAGGTGAAGTTCCTACGGATTTTTCTGCGGAATCACGTTTAATTTCATGCTGAATTTACTGTGGATTTAGGTGGGAATCTGAATCCACGGGAAAGTACCCACGAAGGTTTTAGCTGGGAATTCAAATCCCCAGTAAATTCCGCAGGAAATTTTCTGTCCAAATTCACAAGAAAACAGTACATTTTTAGTAGTATCAATAAAATAAAATTGCAAGTTGATAAAAAGAAAAAATATTAATGTATAGTAGTAGCTCATAAGCACAGACTATATAGACACATTAATGTATAGAGATTAAGTTTGAATTTGAGTTTCTTCACTTATTTATTTTAAGGGATAAAACTTTAATCACTAAAACTAGAACTAGTTATTATTTGATTAAAACAAACAAATCAACGATCTATCATCAGTATTATGTTAATTGTATAAATTATTCAATTTTTAAAACATTGTTTCATTCATTACTTTTAAGCTAATCATAAACATAAACTTTTTCATGGGTTAAAGTTTACATGGATATCTGATCAATATTTGTGAGAAATGATACATTTAAATTTCAACCAATAAATATAAAATAAATTATTGAGAAGAATGCGTTGCAGGAACGCTTCTTAATTTTTATGCAACAGTGGTACATAGAGAAAATTCACATATGCAATACATCTAAGGGTTTTTCTAACCTGTGCAAGATTGCACAGGATAAGCACATATTAATGTCTTATTTTGTATATCATTTTGTAAATATTTAATACAAATATTTAAGACAATTGTAATATGTACCAAAGAAATAGACAATTGTAATATTATTATGTTTATTTAAAAGGAAATTTAAAAACAACAACTAAGGAACAACCTGGAGAAAGAGACCTCTACATTGTTGCCTCGTGGTGGTAGTTTCTAGTCAGTGGTCTTTCGATAGCTGGCACATGTGATTGGTTTTCTAAATATTGTTTTTTAAATTTGTTGAGATTTACAGGATTTATGATCTCTAGTTGACCTTTACCGCATCGGTGTCAACTGTTTTATCCTCAGGCCGTGTTCTGTTTCTCATGTGCTTGGTTGTGCCTATTTTGGCATCGCCGTTGTGGTGGTGCATCTGTCGTCATCTGAAGTGTAGATTATCTTCGAGCTGAGTTTTGTCTGCCTAAGTTCTCATTCTACCTTTGTCTCATCAGCCTTTCGCCTTTCGGAGCTGTTTTTAGATTTTGATGAGTACGTCGATCGCTTTTGATTTGAGACCGGGAGTTAGTGCCTAGTGCAACTTTCTGGGCCGGGTTGGTTTCTTCTCTGGTGGTCTGGAAGCTGAGGGGTGTCTTTCTGATTATGGGGGTTAGGAGATGGACCTCGATTAAGTGGTGTTTGTTTTGGTGTTTATTTTCGGTGTTCCACATATATATGGCGCCTCTGTTAGGGAGTTCCTTTTTAGCATTCTTTGTTCGTCTTATGCAAAGACCTGTTTAATAATAAATTTGCTGTTAAAAAAAAAAAACCCTCTACAATCGCCGGACAACAACAAAATTAAATATGGATGAGGAGTTGGAAACTCTATCAAACCAAGCTCGTCATTGACCTATATATGCAAGGCAATCTATAAAATGATTAACTTTTTGTTAAATATGTCTGATCTTAATCTTCCAATTTGTTCAATCCATGAAATATAACGCTAATAAAGGAAAGAAAATAAAGATTATGATACTTCCGAAAGATGGTCGTTAACCACAACAAGGAAATCCATCTCGACAAGCAAGGAAGGGAAGCTCAAACTAACTATTCTCAAATCATGGACTACGCCCCAAAGCTCAACCAAAACATGGGTAAACCGATCAAACTTACAAAGGAAAAACAATTAACACATATGAGATTTATTTTTGTCACCCTACCCATTTTCTCACGTGCCCTACGAATTTATCAAAATACCACAATCCGCCACTTAGGTAGCAGATACACCAAAAAACATAGAATTGTTTTTATAACCTCCACTACTTAAGTAGCAAACGACGTTTTTCAAAAATTTCTCATTTTTATAACGTCTGTTACTTAAGTAGCAAAAGAGTAAAAATGAAAACGTATAGAGCATGCAAAATGAAAATAGAGCGGCAAAAGAAGATCTCAACAAATATATCCTTATAGTCCCTAGTGAGAACTAAGACCTTCAAAGCCTTGTACAAGTTGAAGAGAAATCACTCTGTATGTGGGTGTGATCAACCCATAAATCTGATCAAACGATGCCCCGGCCCATTTCATTGTTTGAAAGGGAAAAAAGTCAGTATGACTATTTTGAATTGAGCCATCTTTGAAGTGAATATAATTTTTAAATGCTTTTATAATTTAAAATACTTTTCATAAAAAAAATTACGGGCATTAAATTGAACATTTTTTTTATAAGTGAAAACCATATTATTGTAACAAAAAAAGAGTTAAAAACTTATGAAAAACACTTTAAAAAAATACACCTAAATGTTGTCCAATTAAAAATTGCATCCACATTTAACTATTAGTTATATTATTACCTATATTTTAACTTTATTTAGTTTTTCAAACTCTATCAAAAAAGGTTTCACTTAACAACAGCATTCCCTATTTTTTTTATAAAAAAAAAGATTGCTCCTATCCCTTTTTGATTTACATGTTGTCTATTTCTAAATATCATGGATTGTCCCATGGCGCACACACATCCAATCTATCCAACAACAAAACAGAGATATCAATGCTATGAGTCATGAACTATGAAGCATGGATATGAAGCATGGACACAGTAACGGACACCGGACATGGCCATTGATATGTCAACACCGATAACAATTTAGAAATATGACATAATTCAATGTAATCATAATTCATAATTGTCGGTGTCATATCAGTATCTGATACCAGAACATGCTTAATCCAAAGAGTGTTTGTGCTTCATAGTTCATAAACTCATCAACCCCACATTGAATCTCTCATAAATCAAATCAATTATTCACAATACCAGCAACTCAATATACTAGTCTAATATCTTCTTTATTATCTAATATATATAAAAACTGTAAAGTTAAGCAGTAAATTGACAAACCCATAAATGACAGTTGAAAGATGCAGCATATCTCCATGTACGACAGACCTAATATTGTACACAACAATACTCCTCAAAAAATGAGTATTTTTTGAATAATTACGGACCACGGCGACCAGCCATAAAACAAAAACATAATGGAGTCTGATCATCTGGTATCATTCCACCTCCTTTGCTTGTATCAATTGCTTCCAACATCCTCACCACCTCATGCATCTCAGGACGCTTTTGAGGATTTTTGTCCCAGCATCTTTTCATTATATTTGCTAAGGCACTTGGGCAGCATCTAGGAATTTCTGGTCGCAAATTCTGCACAAGCACGGAAGCGAATTTGAATATAGATAGAAAGCTAGAATGATGCATAAAACAGAATAAATATTTCGAGATAAAAATGACGGCAGAATAGGGAGCACTCTTATGAATTATGAGTAAATGTAGTTCAAAATACTTATTTATGGTCAGATTATGACAGCTGAAAGAAATATTTAGTGTATGATATATAGGAATTATGCCATATTGAGACAAGATGATGGAAATTTCAAAATGGTCATAGGAAAAGAGTATAAGGGTAGATAGAAAGAGTTCATGGTTCATTGTATGAACTAACCCGATTAGCGACTGCAGCTGACGCGTCAGCAAAGCTTAGATTCAGATAAGGCATGTCACAGCAATAAATTTCCCATAAGCAAATGCCAAAGCTGTAGACATCACAGCTTCTGTTGTAAGGCTTACCATTTATAACCTAGATGTAGTTTAAGGGCGCGATTAGAACAAATTATTGAAATGGAGTTCCAATTTCTCAGGCACGCGAGATATAATCATAAAAAATAATACTTCCCTAATCAGCCATTGCATTGAACCACACAATATCTAGAGAAAATTACAAAGCTTGATTAGTAATTAATACCTCTGGCGCCATATATCCAACGGTTCCGGTATCACCAGTCATTTCACTTGGATTCACTGCTTCAACCCGAGCAACACCAAAATCAGCTATTTTCAAATTTTGGTTTTCGTCCAGCAGCATATTATCAGTTTTCACATCGCGGTGAACAATTTTCCTCGAATGTAGATAACTAAGACTGCAATGGGGAAAAATTTATTGTGTTTGAGAGGAAAAATACAATTATATATAAAAAATTGTAAAGGTAAATACTAAATGCAATGAGACTAACTCACCCTTTAGCGAGGTCCAAAGCCAGCTGAATCACAACCTTGTATGGGAGTTTCGTACGCCTATTTTTCAACAAGAATTGTTTCAATGTCCCACCATGAACAAACTCGACAACAACACAACACGCCTTGGAAGGAAGGTTATCTTGACCGCCAGCATCTGAAGGAGGAATCTTAAGATTCGAAGTTCCCATTGAAGCTCCAATAAACTGTTAGAGGAATTATACGAACAATTAGAAAACTACGATTTTATAAAATAAAAATCCTATATATTGATCCACCTCATAAAGGAAAGGAGGAGAAAAATAAGCATTCAGAATTTGCAAAGTAGTAATCATGAATTTAAATACATGAGAGTGTTAAGGATATTAAGCTAGTACTTTTGTGACATTTGCATGATCAAGTTTTTGCCACACAGTAACCTCCTGCCGAAATGCTGCTCGTAAGCCAGCAATTTCAGCTGCAGTGGCAACACCATCCTCCCCCCAGTCCAACACTTTCACTAGAAAATTAAACATGGCAATTCAGTGAGAATTCTACAAAGAAAAAATATTTAAGAGCAAGAGTATGATTTGAGCTTTATTTTAATGCAAACAGTGTAACTAAATAGGAAAATAAAACTTATATAGTAAAAGATTTCATAGGACTTTGCAACCGTAATTAATTATGGTCGCATCAGCTGTACTTATTTGTCGTTATATGCAATATCAACGGTTGTAATATAACTGCGACAATGACCACAATCTAAAACCAAGATTCGCGGCTAAAAGAACAAACCTTGAGAGAATACAATATGCAATATCAAATTATCAATAATTGTAACATAATCGCGACAACAACCACATTTAAAACCCAAGATTCGCGGCTGAAAGAGCAAGAGTATGACTTTGAACTTTTTTATGCGAACAATATAACTAAATAGGAAAATAAAACTTGTATAAACATTTTATAAATCTTTGCAACCGTAATTATGGTCACATAATTAGCCGTACTTATTTGTCGTTATATGCAATATAGATCTATTGTGTAACATAACCGCGACAACGGCCACACTTTAAAACCAAGATTTGCGGCTGAAAGAACAAAATTTGAGAGAATACAATATGCAATATCAACGATTGTAACACAACCGCAACAACGAGCACAATTAAAAACTAAGATTCATAGCCGAAAGAACAAACCTTAAGAGAATACAATATGTAATACCAACAATCGTAAACTAACAGCGCCAAGTCCAACGACCACAATTAAAAACCAAGATTTGCGGCTGAGTGAATAAACCTCGAGAGAATACAATACCTCTACTATCTAATTATGTTGAATAGCATATTTTTATACCTGTTATATATTTCAAACACAAAGACACCCAACCATAAGAATGCAAAACATAAAGTAGACTTACCAGCAACATCTTGATTGTCATAAGTTCCCCTGTAGACAGTTCCATAAGCTCCGTTCGCAACAACATATCGTAAATCCAATTTGGCCAAATCAATCTCCCACTCTTCTTTACGCCTATTTTTCTCGGCGTTTCTAGAGTAAGCCTTGCTCAAGTGCCTTTCTAGCTCGGCATCCAAGCTCTTCAAATCAATCTTATCAGCTCTGAAAATCATATCTTTGCCGCTTCGATTTCCACTTCCCCTCATCCTTGAGTTCCCAGCTCCACCTTCCAACCCCATGTTAGGGGAACTAGGACCCCCAGCTTCTGATAGCATCTCAAACACCCGAAACCGACAACCTCAACCTCCAAAACAAGTTTGAACAACTGGTACACTCACAAAATTAATAAAAAATCACATTTTTATATTTTCAGCATTTCAATTGTTATTGAACAAAAATAAACAATAACTACTAATAAGCAACATTTTAAATCGAAGTCACGATCGTGCCTCATAAAAAATTGCACTCAAACACAAATGATGCAGCCACAATTGTGATCGCAAAGACATCAAAGCAACATTGATGCCGTGTTTATCAGATCGTTTTTTAAAACCTTGCTTATAAATAATAAACCTAAAAAATAAAAAACAAAAAATCAAATCTTCAATCTACATGGTTTACATCTAAAATTTTCTCCTCCCATTCCACTTATCATATTAACCAACACCATTATTATTTTATTAAAAAAAAAACAACGTTGATTAAAAAAATAAAACCAAATCCATCGAAAAACAAACCAATTCACACAATAACATGAACAATATCCACAAAAAAATCAACTTTTAATAAGAGAAATTTTTCAAAAGGGAAAAAACGAAGTAAGAACAAAAAAGTTGATGAAAAGGCTGCATGCAATTGAGAAAAATCACACATAAGACCCTAACCCTAAGATAAACACATAGGAAAAAATAGATTTATAATCAAACAAACAAAATTCGAAGAAAAAAAAATTAATGAAATTGTAATGAAAAATAATAATGATGATAATTATGCAATGCATGAAGGGGAGAAAAGAATACCTAAAAAAAGATGAGAGAATGTTGAAGGGTTTGAACGTTGTTGGATTTGGATCGCAGAGAAGAAAAGTCGGTGCTACGATTGAGAGGAGACACAGAATGAACTAAAGAAGCGCGGAGGTATCCCCTTCTATAAGGAAAAGAATGATACACTTTGATACCACAAGATTGAAAACTCTGTTTTTTTGTGTGTGTATATGGGAATTGAATTTCATGCAATAACTGCGTGTCGTATTTACTTTTCTCAACCGTCTGATCTAATCCAATGGTTGAAATTATTAATAGTTTTAAAATTGATATTTAATCTTGAACGTCCGATCACAAATCGATAACTGTCATTGATAATTGTATGTAATTGTATTCTTTTTCAACAGTAGTAGATTAGGATCATATGTATATTGATTTAATATTGAAATTGAAGAGACTAATTTTTAGGATATAGATAAATTTTTACTATCTAAAATATCTTTATATTATCTTTTATCTTTGTTGACATAGGATTATAAAGTGAGAAAATCGAGGATTTTTTTTAACAAATTGTTAATAATTTGTTATGATATATTTTTGATATTATTTTTGTATTATTTAATTTCATTTTAGAAAAAGTATTTATGTTTATATTTGTGAAAATGTTTTTTCTATATTTCTTTGAGTTTAATTTGTAAAAATAGTTTTTTTTTTCACTTGTTGTAAAAATAATTTGAATTATATAGAAATAATTTGAATTATGTTAGACGTCTAATATTATATTTTGAATTATGTTGATGCAAATTCAAATTATTTGCATTATATCTTCACGTCTAATATTATATTTTGAATTATGTTGATGCAACTTCATGTCCAACAAAAATAATTCACATAGTGTATCATATTATCATGCATCTTCTTTGGAAAAGGTACGGGAGGAAAGGAAACAACGAAAGGAATTGAATTTCAAAAATCTCAGTAATATTTACCAATAACAAGAAAGTGTCATATCTCGTATAAATTACTTTCATTTTAGGATATTGAGATCGATAATTTTTTTCATACGCTAATACACATAAAACATAAATCAAACCACTGACCAAATGTTTAATGGGCCAATAACTCTTGCGACTTAAATCAAATTATCATTGGCATATTTTATTTTTACTAGTAAACAAATTAAATACATGCAAAAAGGAAATGTACCTAAGTTACTATGTGCCGTCGGAGTCTACAATACAAAAAGCAATTAATTTGTACTATTTCAATGTTATACATCAAGCTTGCATTGATCTTGACCAACCTCTATATATATGTGAAATCGTACTCTTTCGATACCTTAATGGTACTCCCGATGGTGTCTCTACTTTAAGAAAAACTTCAATAGATTGTTGTGAATTTGTCGAAAAATTCACACCAATACGAAACTGATGTGTGGAGCAAATTAATCAAGCAATAAATATAAAGTTGATAAAGATGACAAAAGTAAATAATCCAAAAGCAAAAGAAAAAGACACAATGGTTTGTTTACCCAGTTCGATGTTAATTAACCTATTATGGGTAGAAAGCATCTCTCCGTTTTATTATGATCAAATAAGTTATTTACACAAAGTGATCTCAATTGGGTTACACGAATTAGCACCTAACTCTACCCAAGTTCTTTATATAAAGTGGTCTCAATTGGGTTACACGAATTAGCACCTAACTCTACCCAAATCATGAATCCCTTCTCGTGATGAAGAGACTCAATTGGACCTAGCTATCCAAGGTGAATCAAGGATGATTCGCCCAAATTCTAGAATTATACCAAGAACAATTTCTCTAAAACTCTAGTGTGGCAAACCCTAATCGTAATTGCTTTCAACCTTATTTTTCCATGAATAAAGTATTCCCTATTTATAGAAACAAATCTATTTTAAAATAAAACAGAATCCAAGTCAGATATCATCCGAAAACTAAATTCCCATAAAATCTGCGGAAAACTGAATCTGCCAGCTGTGATTGGCGCCCAGGCACAGCAGCCCTGCGCCCAGGCGCAGATGGCAGAAACCAATCCAGCAAAACACAAACAATTGCGCCCAGGCGCAGCAGTCATGCGCCCAGTCGCATATGCACCCAGAATTTCCCGACTTATTGTAACTGAGATTTCAAGGCATACTCAACAAAGATAATTTAAGAAATTTACTTCTTCTACCCTATCGGTTACTCGCGCGCCTTACACAATTCTCATTTTATCATTTTACTATTTAGATAGTAGACGTTATAAAAATGAGAAAATTTTGAAAAATATTGCCCACTACTTAAGTAACATACATTATAATGGTAAAGTTTTTTGGGGTGTATCCGCTATTTAAATAGCAGACAAAGATATTTTGGTAAAATCCGTGGCACACAAGAAAATGGGTAGAATGATAGAAATGCATATCATAATTTAATGTATACATAAGTTTGGATTGGGCACGATGCTCCTCAGACAAAAGTCAACTATGAGCTACATCACTCACTTTTGTGTGGGAAAACACATACTTACACGCTCACTTGGAAAATCAATTTAAATGAGTTGTGTAGGATATTAATTTAGAGAATGGCTAGAATAATTTTTTTGTCAAATTTTATTTATATTGCGGTTGAATTTCATAATATTGGGATCTCTTTACTCTTCTTTCTAAAAATTGGAGAGTTAAAAAAATTAACTTAGTGCTAACACGAGATATTTGCAAAGCAATTTAGCTTACTTGAGTGCTCAGTGAAATTATAATTCCTATTCACTATTAACTACTATACAATGAGGATATGTGCAACAAATGATAACAAAGTTTTGGTGATAAAACATTTTCAAATTTTAAACATTTCATTGAAGAGCAAATTGATCGTGAAATTATTAGTTTGAATCGCATACATAATATAGTAAATATATTTTTTATGTGTATGCGAAAAAAACTATGTGAGAGCAGTTTTTTTTAAGACTCAATATCCGATTAAAAGATGAATTATGTACATTGAAGAGTGAAAGGAAATACAAACTTTACACCAAAGATTAATTATTAACTTTAAGTGGTTAATTAACTCTTTTAGGATGAATTGTTTGAGAGAATCGGAGTGAAAGTTACTTTTGTGAACTATATTATTTACTTAAACACATTCACAAAAGTGTAAAAAAATACAATATTTCTTACTAATAAGTTATGCAGATTATTATGCATGGAAAGTTGCCTACAAAATAAGTTCAGTGTGCACATCACGTATCGCCAGATGCTTCATGTTATAGGTGTGGTGCTTCATCGAAAACCATTTTATATTTGTTGTGTTGCGTGATTGTCTGAAGGTTATGCATATTTGGCACAAACTCAGGTTTGATTTAGAAATTAATTAATCTTGAAACGGGGAATCTTTCTTCAATACTCTTCTCTCATGTTGGTTTCATAGCACCCCATCCACATAATGTCATCAAAGATAATGTTGATGGTAGGTCGATTGGTAATCATGACAGAAACTCACTTAGCGGTTAGATTACTGATTTAGTTGTTGTCATACTATTAATATTAATGTTGAACTTTGGGCTATTTCTTATGGCTTGCACAATACTTGGGATCTTGGTTATAGAGACATAATTTTTGAGTGAGATTCTCAAACGACAATGAAACTTGTTAAAAATGGAGTTCTACTTACACATCCTTGTGCTCTTCTTATTAATTCATTTATGTTAAGATATTAGAATGTTGCGTTGATTAATGCTTCTCTTGTGTAGATTGGCTCGTTAAATTAAATGTTTCACTTTTCTGTGAACTTATGGTCTTTCCAAATTATTCATCTTTGCAATCAAGCTATTGCTTAACTGATCCTCACGGAACTCATTTCCTCCGTTTGTAAATATTTCTTATAGTTTCTTAATTTTTTTTCTATTGATAAAAAAATTATTAAATAATTTACACTTTCAAATATTTATTTATCTAATCTTCTCCCAGTAATTTCATTTTAATACTCTTCAACCAATATCTTAAAGTTAGGGACTTGGGTGTTTGGTGGACATGATAATTGATAAATATAAGATATGATAATTGTATAATATATTATCTCAATTTAGTATTTAGTAAGATAACATGATACGACCGAAACTTATGTTGTCTCTCCAATTAATTTTTTTATCCTAAATATGAAATGAATTAAAAACCAACAAAATAGAATTTTTTTTTTTGTTCTACTCCTATAAAATACAGTATAATTTAAAACAAAAATTGGAATTTATTAAAATATACACAATTTTTTTTTGCAATAATCCTTCAATTATTTTCTATTAAAATTTTTAGCCAATTTTTTAAGTCAATTTATGTGTATTCTTAACATTTAAAATGAATTTTTGCAGATATGTTTAAAATATTATAAGAAACCTCTTCCACAACAATTTAGATTATTTTAAAAAAAATCAACTGAATATGAGTTTTTAAGTGAAAAAAAAACTTATTTACCCTTGTTAAAAATTCTAAATTTTTGTAAGAGAGTTTTTTAAAATTTAATATAACTGCAAAAATTAATAAAAATATTTCAAAGACACAAATAAGTTGTCTTAAAGGTAGAGATGGAAAATGCAAATTTAAAAGATTCGAAGGACAATTCGTCAAATAATTTTATTTTTATTTTTTATGTTGGTTCGTATATGAAGCAACCATTACAGCTAAAAACTCACATATAATTGTGAGTCTATGAGATTTTAGAGTTAAACTAGACCTTATAGATTGTTTAAAGATATATTTTAGAAAAAGTAATAATTTAGTCTAGTAAAAGACAGATAACATATCTGGATATTCATATTTGAGCTTCGTTAATTTTGTTAAAAGACATAAATATAGACAACTTTGTCTCTACCAAAAAAAAATATAGACAACTTTATAAATTATTTCCTTTGATTCTCAAGCGAAATAAGCAAAATTTGACTAATAATTATTTTCACAAGAATCAAATTTAAATTTATTTTTTTCAACTATTGGTTTTAAAAAGAGATCATTAATCATTTTACCTCAATCAAATTATGGAGTAATGTCTTTATTTGGACCCGAGCACACCATTCTCACACCTTAATTTTTGTATTTTTTTTTTTATAAAAATATAAAAAATGAAAAAGAATAGACTCACGGGAGAACAAAAACGTAATTTTCCAATTCCAAAGCTTCTCTGGAACGTCATTTTCCCATTTTCAATCGCGATTTTAGCGCCATTTATTTAAATTTTTGGGGTAAATGAATTTTATTTTAAGATTTTTCAAATCAAATACTAAAATTTTTCGTTTTCGTGCACAACGCATAGCACAAAAAGTACCTTCACCTTCCTCATCGCAGTGGTGAACCCCAAAATTTCCAAACAAAAAAACCTAATAACTTATCCAATGGATTCCAATAACCCTTACGAGATCGACGACGATGAAGACGATGAGGTATAGTAATCGATAACTAACTAGTTTCATTACAATTTCAGCAATTTTGATTCTCTCAAGTTGATTTTGATTTTGATTTTGTGCGTAATTTTTAGGGATTGGATTGGGAAGCAGTTGCAAGAGCAACCGACGCCGTTTGCCAATTGCAAAGTGAAGCAAAATCAACTGGAAACGAAGCGGAAAAGGTTTATCAAAAGGGGAAGGAAAAGGGAAAGGGAAAGCAATCCACTCTCGATAATTTCGTTCGAATTTCGAAAAATGAAATTGAAACGATTCAGTTTCAAGAAAATGATGTTGAAGAATCTCCTTGCACTCACCTCATTGATACTGAAGCAGCCAAAACTTGGATATACCCAGGTAGTAATTTACTGCCAGTAGATTATTATTTTCTTAGGGTATGTTTGGTTCAACGGAGGAGAGAACGAGAGATTTTAAAATTGTTTGTGCTTGGCTTGACGAGTGGAGGGAAAATATAAAATTACATTTTTTCAGTGGAAAGGGGATTAGTAAGCCGAAGTTCGGCCACAAGGTAAGTAAAACCTGGCCAAGAACTGCTCCACCCAGAAATTGAATTCGAATGATTCGTCATTTGGTGAAACTCAATAACCACTTAGTTCAATTACTTGGTTAAACAAAAAATTGCATTTTTTACGAGTGTCATATTTATTATTTAAGATAATATTTTGTACATATACTCACCTGATATTCATTTAATGGAAGCCTTGTGTACTGGTCCGATGGCCGCCCTTATATATCAATGTTTAGGAGAGTAGGCAATATGAGGAACAAATAGAGCTAAGTGAAACCAATAAAGTCTATAAGTATAGAGTTGTACTGTTGCCATGAGATGAGACTTGGTGCAACAATGAGGTTGGTGCTTTGTGACCTAGAGGTTGTGAGTTTGAATTTTGGGAATAGTCTCTGCGTTTGTGGGGGTAAGATAAGACTTTGTGTATCTACTATCCACAAACCCTACCTGGTGGGAGCTTCGTGCACCGAGTTTCCCTTATACAGCAATGTTTAGTTGGAGATAAGATGGAGGAACAAATACGGCTTAGTGAGACAATGAAAAACTATAAGTATAGGTTTGGAGTTTAATGGTTTATAGTTGAAATTAGACTGGTTTGGGCTAGTTTTTAGCTTACAAGAGCTTAGTGAGAAAGTTTCTTAACAAAAAAACTTAAGAGAAAGTCTTTATAACCTTTATGGAAAAGTGAAATCAGCTTCTATAAAAAACTTGCAAGAGTTGATTTCAACTTATATAGGAAGTTAGTGTTTAAAAAACTTGGGGTTATTAATCGATTATTTTAATGTTTACGTTTTAGCAAGTATTTGTTGAGAAATTTATCCAAACTGGCACTCAAGTCACCCACCTAGTCGGAAAAGACTATTGTTATTGCTGTTTCATATATCTATGTACACATTTCACCCTCTAGTAAAAGAATTTGAATATTGATCCATAATTTTTTTTGCAGTTAATGTTCCTCTCCGTGACTATCAATTCCATATTACCCAGACTGCACTCTTTCAAAACACATTGGTCGCCTTGCCAACAGGACTTGGCAAAACCCTCATTGCCGCTGTTGTCATGTTTAACTACTTTAGATGGTTTCCTGAGGGTAATGTAACAACATGATTGTTCATCCAATTTTTTTTACAGTTTGTAGCATGTATCATATCAATATGTTACATAACTTTTTAACTGAGAAAATCATCTTCTGAATCAGAGCATTTACATCTGCTGCTTCCTTTTTGCAACAGGAAAAATAGTATTTGCTGCTCCTTCTCGACCACTTGTCATGCAACAGATAGAAGCATGCCATAACATTGTGGGGATACCTCAAGTAACAACTTTTCTTCAAACTTATCTCCTTGCATCTTTGATCTGAATAAATTTATGTAATATCTATGTGAATTTAATTGCAGGAATTGACAGTTGATATGACTGGTCAGTTAAGTCCTCCCAAAAGAGCTCGTTTGTGGAAAACAAAGCGAGTTTTCTTTGTCACTCCACAAGTTTTGGAAAAAGACATTCAATCGGGTGAGTTTTTTAATTAGTTCCACCATATTTCTATGGGTATTTTTATGCACCATATACCATGCTTTGCTTCATTTAACATATCTTTGTAGCTTTATTTATTATCTATATGCATGATTTAATTTATTTCAGGCAAATGTTTGGTGAAGTACTTGGTATGTTTGGTGATTGATGAAGCTCACAGAGCAATGGGAAATTACTCTTATTGTGAAGCAGTTCGTGAGGTTTGA
Source organism: Trifolium repens (assembly GCA_030408175.1). Lineage (NCBI taxonomy): Eukaryota > Viridiplantae > Streptophyta > Magnoliopsida > Fabales > Fabaceae > Trifolium > Trifolium repens. Next base: position 60,182,950 of record CP125837.1, on the reverse strand, counting down.
TTTGTTCAGAGGTTTTTAGTTACTTTTGATCTTAACTCTTTCTTGACATTTAGTACTATATGCTCATTCATTATACACAACATATAACTGATTCATCCCCGTTATTTTTTTGTTTTGTTTCTAGATAATGGCTGTACCAGTGCAACTAAGAATATTAGCGTTAACTGCAACACCAGGATGTATGTTTTCGATAATCTAGTGTTTTTTAGTTTAGGTTTTTTCTTTAAAAAAATTTGTCCTCTAAATCTACGTGTGATGTTCAGCAAAGCAGCAGACCGTCCAGGATGTTATTAATAATTTGCATATCTCCAAGCTCGAACATCGCAGTGAAACTGACCATGACGTTATATCATATGTTCACGACAGGAAGATAGAGTTGATACAGGTATTCAATGCACGCCTGTTTGGAAATTTGAGTTATATTTTGCACCTTTTTGTTTTTAAAATCTTGTTACGCTATTAACAGGTTGCAATGGGCCAAGATGCTGTAGAAATAAACAATAAGTTTTTGGAAGTGATACGCCCTATTGTAGCCAGGCTTACTAATATTGGGGCCATTCAGAATAGAGATTATCGTACTGTATGGCTTTTTGTCTTCTCTTTTTCATTTTGTTATAGTTTCAGATTGTTATACCGTTTGTTAGCAAATAACTACATGAATTATCATTCATTTTTATTGATATTTCATAGAGTTAGAAAGAAACATAGAAATTAGTTTAGTTGGAGGATATGTAAGTTGCATGAACATGGATCGATTCGCATTCACCCTATGGTTGTATAAGCAAGAGTAATTCTGCACTGTTACTGACACCACCATCCCAGAGCACAGATAAAAATGGTTGATTTTATTATATTTAAGTACTTTTGAACTGATTCCTAAGACACACCATGAGTTTTTTTTTTTTCTGACTCTAATATGCCCCCTTCTACATTAGCAGTGATTAATGCATAATGCTTGTAACTTAAGTAGCAGTGGTTTTGATCAAAGAAAATATGTGATGAAATATAATCTATAAATCGCTTTGCGATTGTACACATTATAAATTATAAATACATGAATGTCTGACTGTATTTGTAATTAAATATCAAATTGTTATCTAATTTTCATGGATGCTCTATAGCACAGATTCAAGAAAAAGAACATTTCATAATGTGTTCCAAATTTCAATGAGCTAGAGAACTGATTAGTTGTGAAAAACAATATGTTCTTCAAAACACCTTTGGACAATCAGAATACTTTTGGCTTGTTGGAGCTGTATAAATATAGGGGTTTGGATTGTTGCAGCCTTTCATGCATACTTTTTGTCTCTTACTTGTTGCTTTAGCATTGATAATATTCTAGTATGTCTCCCTGTTAAGTGTTAGTTATTATCTATCTGATTTTCATGAGCAACATTCCGAAACATGATATGGTTTTCAGCAGCTTTCTTGGCTATTGTTATTAGTTTTCATTAACTTCTCATGGTTGGCTGCCATATTGTTCGGTCTGTACTATTGTTTGCCAAGAGACTTGATGATATAGCTGAATCAGTAACTGCTCTTTCTCTGTTCAATGCTTGCTGGTTGGCAGTTGAGCCCTTGTGTATTACTTGAAATGAGGGAAAAGTTTCGTCAGGGGCACATGCAAGATCTTTCACATATCAACTCTGGAGATGTTGAAGGGTATTTTGGAGTTCTTATTACTCTTTATTACATCCATAAACTGCTTTCAAGTCACGGAATAAGGCCAGCACATGAGATGCTTGAAAGAAAATTGAAGCAAGGGTAGGCCTTCATGTATACTTCCTAATTCTTTTGTGTGTGTGATTTTTTAACCCTTTAGGTGGCAAAATATCTAACTTACAACGTTATTGGCAAAAATTAAGCTTGATGTTTTAGACAAATTTTTATCATTTAGTATATTATTATTATTTTAATTTCAATTACTATATTTTTAATTCAAATTTGAATGATGATTAGTTTAGATTTGTTATAATTGATTTAAGGATTAGATAAGATTTGATTTAAATTTTAAATTAGGATTAGATCAAATTTGATTTGATTCAAATTTGAAATTAGAATACAATCAATTATTTAATTAGGTAAATAAGGATAAAATTGTAAATTAATGAGTTTAATGGAAAATTGGAAGAAAAGAGCCACACCAAAATTTCGTACTTCCTTTATATATAGCTATAGATAAAGTCATCTAGCTTTGTGACTATTGTTGATATGTAACGGAGGTGGACTAAAGATGCTTTTGACAATGATATGTAGGTTTTTTGCAAAATATATGAGTAAAAATGAAGATATTCTGAAAGCAAGGCAACTAATGCAGCAAAGCTTGTCTCATGGAGCATCGAGTCCCAAGTTGTCCAAAATGCTAGAAGTATTACTGGAGCATTTCAGTAAGTATAATTCTGTTTGCCAAGTGCTGAGTTTAACTTCTGTGAATTATCTAGGATGTTAGTATTTTCCTTCTTGCTTACAATAATTCAGCATACAAGATTTGTATCCTTAAAGACTTTTAATATGTAAATCACTTCTTCTCATAGCATTTTCAGGCCAAGAAAATCAACTTACTACAAATGAAGACTAATTGTGCTAATCAGTTGATTTATGTAGCAAATTTGTTCGTTATCATTAATTTTGTTTATGGTTTTTCATGCTTTAATTTTCAAACAAAGTTGACTCTGGCATCTTGTGACAGAAATGGTCTTGCATTAGGATTTTACAGTAATTTAATGATAACATTTAGCTTTGCAGCTCCAGTTTTATTTAAAAGATGTTCCTTAGGCTTCGTTCAGATTGAGCTAGTAGGCTAGGGAGGGTTGACATTTTTTGTAGTTTGTGAAATTTAAGACGGAGTTTGGAATAATGATAAATTTCAATTAATATATGATCAGGGTGCTGCAGCAGGCAACTCCCCTGCACCCCATCTTTTGCTTAAAACAAATGACCTTTTTCCAAATTATCACCGAAAGAGGTCAATCAGTGAGGAAGCTGCCTGTTCATTCTACGCTCTTGCATTGTTATATGATTATCAGTTGCATCATTAAAGTTTCTTTATATCTGATCTTTTTGCTTAAAGACTATGGACTTTATGTGATAAAAGTGATATAAGTTGGCAAAAGTGTTTTTTCATGGTACTTCCGTTTGGGATGATGTGGACTGTGTAGTGGAAAGTTGAACAGAAAGATTACTTAAGTGAAAACCTTCATTCTTTTGTAAACAGTCATTGTTGGTGGTGCTTCAATCAGTCTAAATCTGATTGAATTTTATTTTATTAGTGTTGCCTTTGCCAGGGTGATGAAAAAGGAATTGAGCATCTTTTGCTTTGTCTAATTAGAAGTTTTTATAGGCACCAAAATTGTTCTCTTCAGTGTTCATGTAGATGCTATTTCTCTCATTTATCTTTTGTCAAGGACTCAAGGCTATAATTTGTCTCCAAAGGCTGAATGGAAGGTTTAGAAAAGCTGAAATTTGAAATTGGACCAATGATTTTAAATAACCCTTAAAAAAGTTGATATTAGTTCTTAAAAAATTCTTTCAAACGATAATTTTATCCCAAAACAGCCTTAATTGTTTTGTATAAATTTTCAGTCATCTGTATTCTATACAGCCTGTACTTTCAAAACGCAATTGTTGCTGAATCTCAGTTTGATTTCTTGTTTTGCTAATAACTGGGCTACTTTCACTACAGTCTTTAATGTCAGATAATTTACAACGAGTGTGTATTCATTAGTGAATGACTTATTTGGATGTGGTTGCAGAAACCAATGATCCACAAAACTCCAGGGTGATTATTTTCTCCAATTACAGAGAAAGTGTCAGGTAAAGTTAAATTGAATAATTTCATTATCTTAATCTAAGTGGTTATTGGGAACTTTTAACCAAATTCGAAAAATTCTTGGGTTAACTCAATGCATTCAGGGACATAATGGTTGCACTTGGAGGTACTGGGGATCAAGTTAGAGCTACCGAGTTTATTGGTCAAAGTTCAGGTATTTTATTACAGTTATTTTTGATACATTAGTGTCTGTGTTCTCAAGAATATATCTTCTTTGCTACAATATGACCACACTATTTTTTATTATTATTATTATTATTATTATTATTATTATTATTATTATTATTATTATTATTATTATTATCATCATCATCATCATCATCATCATCATCATCAGAAAGGTAACAAGGTTTCAAGGAACAAGAAATATAAGAAACCTTTTTAGCGATGATAAATTGATAATATAAAGGACACAAAACCCCAACCAATGATATCTCATCAATGCAAATGGGATCCTTGCTTGTGTTTGCCCTTAAATGATTCTTAACCATTATTGTTGACATCTGCATCTTTTTCTTCTGTGTGTATATGCACAGGAAGTCTCTAATCCTTCAACCTGTATTTTATTCTTTTTCTTGCCCTTGTCATTTTGAATTTCTGTGTTCATAAAATGAAATCTTCACTTTTTTATGATTTACAGGGAAAACAATGAAAGGCCAGTCGCAGAAAGTTCAACAGGCTGTGCTTAAGGTAAGGTATCTATCCTATTTGGTATAAAATATGTACTCCTTCCATATATTCTTAAGTGGTTCAACTTTACTAACAGAAATTTCGGTCCGGTGCCTACAATGTCATTGTTGCTACATCAATTGGTGAAGAAGGTCTTGATATCATGGAAGTTGATCTAGTCATATCTTTTGATGCTAATATTTCACCACTTAGAATGATTCAGCGTATGGGGAGAACTGGAAGAAAGCATGATGGACGAGTTGATATCCTTTGGTTGTCAATTTTAGTCGTTTCTTGGCAATTGCTACTGTTGAGAAAGAAAATAGCATTCTTGATGTCCTCTAGTAGTAATGTGTTAGGAGTTGCAATAGTATTTCATTTTTCTGATTTTTTTTTTATTGTTCGCTACAATGATTCCTTAACAATTATTACTAGTTTTAGCTTGTGAAGGGGCAGAGTTGAAAGGCTACTTGAAAAAAAAGGCAAAGAGCAAGACTATAAGTAAACACATGCGAAATGGGGGCATAAATAGCTTTGACTTTCATCCCAGTCCAAGGATGGTCGGAAGTCATCTGATAGCTTCTTTTCCTTTTTGTTTCAGTTTTTATCATTGTCCTCTAAATCCTTCTTACTACTTTTGTAGATTCCCCACGTCCTTAAACCAGAAGTTCAATATGTTGAACTGTCTATTGAGAAATTTATTCCCCGTCAAAAGAATGTTATAGAAGACCATCTTCAAATTTCTGCATCGAAAGACAAACTCACTCTCGATGAAATTGGTTTACTTGAAAAATATTTTCCCTCTACCGGTGAAAATAGATGTAGATTGTCTCTTATCGCTTTCCCTCACTTTCAGACGTTTCCTTCTAGAGTTCATAAAGTGAAGCATTCCTATGGATCATTGATGCTTATAGACACAATGCAGCGTTTGCAAGGACTGCCCACATGTCCAGGAGATAGCGAAAATTCTTCCCTTCAGGTTCTACATTCTTTCCTGTATTAGTTCTACTTTGTACAAAACACGAGATCTGCACTTTTTTTATTTAGTTAAATGGATATGTCTATCTGTTTAATTCAGGAAGGGCGGTGTTTAGGAAATAGTAAGCCAGTTCTCATTATCGATCTTGATGAAGCTAAAAACGGTAATATCATCTGTTCACTTTTCATTCCTTCATTTATTGCTGGACAATAATTCAATAAATGCATGAGACTCTAATCAAGACTCAAGTAAAATATATTATAAAACATTCATTGTGATTCTGGAACTGGGATTATGTTTATGTCATTATTATCTCCCTTTCATTTTAAAACATAATGCTATTATGTTGATGTTGCATACTTTGAAGCTTGCATGCTATTTTGAGCAGCAGTTCACTCACCCTCTGTTACGAACCGGAAATTTCGTAACTTAGAAAATATAGAGGAAATGGATTAAAATGCACAAATAATGGAAAATATAGTATTATTTCTGAAAATGAAAGATAAAATGCAAAAGGATGAAATCCTAATGCCCGCAGAGCAAAGCTCCTTCAAAGAAAGAGAAGACTCTTTCCTTGCCTAACCAATAACCATAATGGTCCTAACAATAATCTTCCATAATGATCCCTCACACTCCCCTTACTTCACTATATATATTACTAAGAGGCATAACCAACTTCCAGCTAATCACCCTATCCCATTCACTAATTACTCATACATCTCTTATATTCGGGTACCTATCACCCTCCCATATATATATATATATATATATATATTCTGTGTAACGGTAAAGAATTTTATTAAAAACTTTGAAGTTCTCCAAAATTTTCTTTTCCTAGCATGCCTTTATTCTTCATATTCGTTCAAACTTGTTTTCACAGAAGAACTCTTTCTGTATTTTTGTTTCCAATTTACAAAACAATAATTCTGATAAGTGTTCATAATAAAAAGCCTTTACTGTGAAGATTTTGCGACATTTGAAATTTGAGAATACATATAATGGGATGTCCTTTTTATTTCCATCTACTATTTCAGATAATGAATTATGCTCTAGGGATGCAATGGGAAGGAATGTAGATTCTGTTAATTGTCTGGAGCTGGATTCCAGTGACATGGAGCATCAAGAGGAAACATGTGATGTTAATGAGACAATTCCCAAGACTCCAGATGCCAAGAGAACTTTGTCAAATGAAGGAGCTAATGCCACTGAAACAGAAAATCCTATTGAGCAGACTTCTTCACTGGCTATAGATGCTTGTGATAATGACATGAGAGATGAAGAACTTAGCCCTCGTTTAACTAATTTGAGTATAAGTGGTGTTGTTCCTGAGTCTCCCATTGATGAAAGAGGTGGGTGTCATGTCATCAATGTCAAATTGTGGTTGTGTACAATACATGAAACAAATTGTAAATGCGATGAAATAATTTTTTCTGAAACAAATTGAATTTTTCAGGGCAATCAAGAAACAGGTTTGTCATTCGAGGTTGTATTTCACCTGTTCATCTCCAGGAAAAACATGATGTTCCCTCTTTAAGTTGCAGGGAAACTGAAAAAGTCATTGTTGATAGTGGCAGTGGTAAGAATGTATGTACTTCCCCTGTTAATGAAACCCAAACCCCTTTGCTTGAGTTGAAGAATTGTGCAATTAGAAGAGGACGTGTCTTTGTTTCTCAAATTGAGGAAGGGCGTATACATATTGTTGACCCAAGCTTCAGCGAAGAATCACATCCAAGTTGTGGTGAAAGATCTGTAAGCATTAAACCTGCTCGCAAATTTAAAAGGTTGAGGAAAGTTGAAGATACTGAAAGTAACATGAATCAGAAAAAGAATAATATTTTTGATTCAACAGTGAACTTTTCAAAACCATCTCCTGCCAACAGTCCCACACGATATAAGCATGGCCAAGGTGATTTTTGTTTGTTTTGGGCATCTTTTATTCCTTGCTTTATTTACGGACTGTAGATTGTTGATCATATCTTTTGTTTCCGTGGAATTAAATTGGAAGTACATTAACAAATTTTATTCACTTTTAAATTTCAGGTATAAGGAAACTGGCCAATGTGAGAGACTTCATTGAGGAGGAAGCCGAGTAAGCTTATTCTGGAGACTTGATGAATTTTGCATTCTCATAATTTATGTTATCATTTTTTGACAAACTATATTTATTATCATTATAATAGTAACCATGTTTCGTGGATGATTCAAAAGATATTACTTGTGGAATAGATAATCTTACTATGGACATTTTGCGGAAAATATCCAATCTCATGATCTGTTCAATTTCACCAGGGTATCTTCAGATGCTTCTGTATCTAATGATGAAGATGTCGAGGATGGCAATTCTTGTGACAGTTTCATAGATGACCGTATCAATGCTACAGCAGCCAGTCAGCCTGAAGCTAGTAGAATAGACATGATGGCAATTTACAGGTATTTTTACATTACTTAGTTATCTTGTGTTTACGTAGGTTTCCCTTAAGTAGGCTTAGTCTGCAATTACATGATCTTGGTATAAAATGAACAACCAAGTTCACCTTAAAAAACTTATATATTTATAATTCTTGGCTTTATTCATATAATTTTCTAAATTTGAGAATAACAGTTTTGAACATTTTAAAGAAATGTCAAGGGTAAAGTCCAGTTTAGTAAGTCTTAGTGAGCGACTTTCCAGAGAAAAAATTAGCCGAAGTCATGACATATGGTTAATTCAGTTGTTACGTAACCATCAATTACTTTATGAAATTTTAATCACCAATTTAAGACACTACCTCTATATATTTCTCCAAATGAAAAAAAACACAAAAACATAAAATAAGAGATTTCTTATGTATATATCTGTTATGCATCGTGGTCTAATTCATATATCCACAACATAACATTATTTATTTTCTATTTACCTTGTAGTATAATCAATGTTTTTGTGTTTGCTTGAAATGACCTGGAACTCTGAACTAAAATCCTAATTAATAACTTCATGTTAAACTTGCATAATTAGAATGAGCTCTGTTGCAGGCGTTCGTTGCTCAGTCAAACACCTATTAGTGGAGTACCTAAATTTTCCACTACCTTCAGTCCTGACAATGTGACTATGACAGCCAGTATTGGTGAAAGTGGTAATTCATCAGGCAAGACAGCGAGTCGTTTCCAGACAGGACAGACCAGTCATTCAGCTAATCGAACTTCAGAATCAGTATGTCTGGACCAGATGACCTCAGAAGCAATGCCTTCGACCAGTTTTCCAACTGGGACAGATATAAGAAGCCGTAAAAGAAGATTGGCATTTCATCATTCTGGACATTTTCCAAGTATGAATCTTGAACCTGAATTTGCACTTCAATCAAAGAAAGAATCAGTGAATGGCAATGCAACTATAGAAGTTCTATGTGATGATCAATTTTATAATGATATTGATCTTGATGAGTTGGAGGCGCAAGCAACTTCGATTCTGAAACGGAAATTAGATTTGTCAATTCCGAAACAAGATATAAACCCTCAATCTCATGAACCGAACCTTGATGTTAGTATGTCTCCGTCATTCGACCTTGGTATATGATAAGCAGCACATAAGCACTCATGGGGTTGGATACTTGCACATTTTGGAAATTAGTTAATGTTAACAATCAGTTAACTGTTCTTGTCTTTATCTTTATTGTATGTATGTATTTATACTAGTTACCGGCCTGAGCATATAGGTTTGACCAACCAAGGCTCTAATTTTTTGAGGGCACCAATTTGTTTACCTCAAATAAGAACTGAACAATATCACATATGATTCAATTTTTGAATAGTTATTTTGTGCTGAAAGACTTGGCTTTTGTTCATGGTATTTGTTGGAGTGTCGGAGATGAAGATTCAATTATGAGAAAACAAATAAAATGTTGTTGTATGAAAATATAGGAATTTATTGAGACAAATTAAATAATATTAAAATTAAATTAGAAATCAATAAAACTTAAAGAGAAAAGAATGAAAATAATATTAATTGATGTGACAAATTAAATGTTTCTTTTAATTTTAGAGGAGATCTTATGTAAGCACAACCATTAAGAAAGTTGGTAGTAGTGTTAAACTTATCGATGTAATGTGCACAATTGGGCTAATTGAAAATAAAAGCTAGTGATGGCTCATATATTGTAATTATGAGTGTTATGTAGTAAAAGGCAGAACAATTCTGTTATGTTTTATATATAAAGCTTAAATAAGGCATAATCTTTGCAAGATTTGTTTGAATGAACCTTGAATTACATGATATGCATTTATGTTTCTCATTATATATTCGATATATGTCAAAAATCATGAATCCAATATTGTATACTCTATCATCTTGATCCTTCATCCAATTGAGCATTTACTTGGGTGTATTTTGGATATTATGGTGGGAATCCGATTCGATTCTTGATAGAAACAATTATTAACCAGATTTTACTTACATCACGGCTGAAATTTTGATTATCGGACTCCTTTCTCCTAAAAACCATAGTGAAACATACTTTTGTGAACTATATTATTTATTTAAACAAGTTCACAAAAGTGTAAAAAAATTGAAAATTTCTAACTAATACTTTTTTTTAAAAAAATAATTAATAAAATAAATATTTATATATTTGGTTCGGTCCAATTTTTAAAATGAAATTTGATTTAATCCGGCCGGTTTACACAATAGGAGATTTACGAGCTGGTCTTTGATTTCGAGGCTCAAGATCCCTAAATATAATTGTCTTAAAAACACAAATAAGTTGTCTTAAAAACAAAGACCGAAAATGCAAATCTAAAAGAGTTGAAGGACAATTGATTTAAGATTTTTTTATTTTTTATATTTTATGTTGGTTCATATATGAAGCAACAATTACCACAAAAAACTCAGACATATAAATATAAATGTGAAGTTTTAGAGTAAAACTCATAAGTATATTTTCAGTGTAACAATATCATTATTTGCGGGTTAAAATAGACCTTATTGATTCTTTAAAGAAATTTTCTAGAAAAACTAATAATTTGGTATAATAGTAAAAAGATAGAAAACAAGTTTAGAGATTTTAGATTTGAGCTTTGTTAATTAGAAGACACAAATATAGATAACTTTGTAAGTAAAATTTGACTAATAATTATTTTTACAAGAATCAAACTGAAATTTTTTTCAACCATTTATTCTAAAAAAAAAGCTCATTTACCACCTTAATTTTCTCTTTTTATTTTTATTGTTTTATAAAAAAATAAAAAAAAAAGGAAAAAGAAAAGACAAAACCTGCCATTTTCAGTTTTCCCATTATTCTAATCAAATACCAAAAAATTTCTGCAAAACGCATAGTACCTTCACCTTCTTCAACGCATATCTCAATTACATTCAACTTTGTGTGTAAGTCAATGTTTATTTTGTTTAACAAATCATGGGTTGGTAGAAAGTTTTAAACATTTCTTGATTCATTTGTAGGTTTAGTGTTTGAATCAATACTTGAAAGAAAAATGTACATTCTTCAATTTTGATTACTCGTATACATTTCTTTGTTGCAGAGTTGAAGATATTTTGAACAACATTGGACGTGTGGAATTCTTGAAGAAGATTCAAGATCAAGATTGTTTAGGTAAGTACATTTTTATGTTGAGAATTTGAGTGGATTTTATTCCATAAGTTACATTTTTTTTGAAGGAACTACGGTTACTGTTAATCTGTTACTATTATTGTTGCAAAAACTGTTGAATCATTCCAAAATCCTTCAGTATCTGTTAGAATCACTAGTTCAAGATTGCTTACAAAGTACACTTTTAGTGTTTGATGAATAGCAATATTGTTCTTGTTGTGTTTGAGTGGATTTTATTCCATAAGTTGCATTTTTTTTAAGGAACTAAAATACTGTGATTGTTAATCTGCTATTATTATTCTGGTTGATTATATATATATGGTTTTAGAATTTGTTTTATGCAATATTGTTCCAAAACTGTTAAATCATTCCAAGATCATTTGGTAGTATGTAATTGTCATCATGTTTATTCCAAGATCCTTCACTTTCAAAATGTTCAAATTAACATATATTGTTTATCTTTTTGCATTTCGGCGCATTAATGGAATTTTCGCATACATTCATAGATATTGTTTTTAGAAATAGATTTGAATTGTGAAAGATAATTCATTTTAGATGGCGCATTCTGGAGCTGAGAGGGACTCCAGAACTGTGAGGGACTCTGGAATCGCAACTGAAATTACAAAGGACTCAAATGAAGTTGATCAAGTTTTACTTGCGACACCAGAAGGCGCTACTGTACAGGTGAGAAGTTAATTGATTTATATGTATTGGTTTTTGTTGTCGTGAAGCTACCGTGGTACTCTTTGAAAATTGTCTATGTGATACTTTTATTGCAACAAATAGATGATAAATGCTACTCCCTCCGAGTCCGTCCCAAAACAATGGTCTTTATTTGACTGTATGCACTATTCATATAATCTACTTTGATAATATTTTATTACTAAAATATAAAGATAAATATTAACATATGAGATATCATTAGATTTGTCTCGATGAATACTTTTAAAATATCAAATTTTCGTATTTTTTAATAGTACATAACTAAAGATATTAATGGTCAAAGTCGTGCCTCGGCATGTGTGCAAGGTACTAATCAGTTACTTTTTAGTATGAACTTCTTGATGAGGTTATATTGCATGAAATTTTCTATCGTAGATGTCTGCACAATCTGGGCCATCTGAGGCTGTAGTTCAGCATATTAATTTGAATGAGCATCCAGAGGTATCCTTTCAAAATTCTATCTCCATGTTATTCACATTTCAACAGTAGACGTTCTTTCGTGGTTTTTACATATTCATTAAATTCTATCTCTTTTCATATATTGTATCGCAGGTCCCTGCTGCATCAACTGACAGAAGTATTCATGATTTTGATTTGAATCAAATTCCATACGAGGTTGAATTTCAGGCTGCTAAAAATTTCACTCAATCTGGGCCATCTGAGGCTGTAGTTCGGAATATTAATCTAAATGAGCATTTCTACTTATTCGTTAACACATATGACTTTTTTTTATAATTACTACATAGATCTATATTTTTACTCATATTAATACGAAGACCTATTAATTTTAAAATTTTCAACGGAAACCTGTAGTATTTCTGCTTAAATATTAATAAATCAATCATTTTTTTTGTTATTTATGTTGTAGTCTATATTTCTACTCATATATTGGTATACATACATTTTTTTTGTAATTAATATTCATTTGAAAATCACCGCAAGAACCAAGAACTCCTCTGAAGCCTTAACAACTCTTCTGAAGCAAAACTCATCCATCATACCCATTTTCAAAACTATGGACCAAGAACAAGTATGATTACTTTTCCTTCAAGTTTTCTTTCTTTTTGACCCACATTTAGGTCATTTAAACTCAGTGTGTCTTAGGAATCAGTTCAAAAGTGTTTCTTGTTCATTTATGTGATGTGTTTCTTGTTCATTTAATTGAAGAGAATTTCGGAAAACCATTAGTATTCATTGTTTCTTGCCAACACACACTCAAGATTCACCTCACTCAGTGTTTCCCAATGTGTTTCCCCTCACAAATCACTCGTGTTTCCCTAAGAAAGAACCCAACTCTCGATGCCAATTGTTAGAGCAAGCAAGAGCGTGTCTTGAAGAGTTTCTTGCATTGGTTTATGGGCGTAGGCCAATATATATATAGTATGAGAGGGTGATGTTGGTCCTTTGCTCATGTGTTTTGTTTCGTTTTGATTACACTTCAATCCTGTGGACTAGGCGTATACCGAGTTCAATAAGCTTATTATAAATCATTTTATAAATAATTGTTGTTTATCGAAGTTAAAATAGTAAACTTTTTTTTTTGTAACAAAATAGTAAGCGTTTAGATTGAATAAAATGAGTACATATATAACACAAGATAAATAGTTTAATCGATACATGAAAATAAAATAAATTTATATAGTAAATACCCATAAATAATGATGGGTCTTGGGCACAGTTCAAGATGAACAAGTTACGTAAATATTGGATGAACATAAATTTATTTTAATAGTATTTGTAAATAGTTAGAGGATAGTATATATTTTTATTTTTCTAGTAGCAATGTACTTCGTAAATTTGAAAAATTATTTTTTATATTTATTAATATATGCAAAAAAGGTGAAAGAAAAGAAAAGAGAAATATATGAAAATAAATAAAAGATCAAAGAAATAATGATTCATTAGTATTACATAAAAAAATACGGGGAAAATGAATTCTAATATACATTTATGGTGTTATGCATGTAATAAATTGTGGATGTTTTTTGTAATTGACATGCATGACTTTTAGAGTCGTATTTAATACATGAGAACGAGGAAATTGTGTATGATTTATTAATATTAAAATTTTAATTTTTTAATTTAAATTTCATAATTGGTTGGTGGTTTCATGCATTTAATTGGTTGTGTTGATTTTTATGATTAATATATATGACTTCAAGAGTCCGTACCCCCTCAGTTCCTTTTTGTTCGTTTGTTTGAGAGAAGAAAAAAGGTCAAATTAAGAAAATGTATTTTTGCACTTTGTTTTCCTATTATACTTTTTTTTGGAATATATTATACTCTAATTTTACTCCACAAAAAAATTCCTATTTTTTTGCACACATTTTATCTTTCCAAAAAATTAAAACCACCAAAAAAATTAAAGGCGGATCGTAACAAACCAATCTTTTTTTTCCTTTTCAAAAAAGAAAAACCAGTTTTTTGACAAAAGATTATATGAAGAAGTTTAGTAAAAAAAAATACAATAAAATATTATATGAAGAAGTTTGGTAAAAAAAAATATACAATAAAAAGATTATATAAAATTTAGTCAATAAAAAAAATTAGGAAGGTGGGTATAAAGACAAAATATAACCTTAAATTATCAAAACAAACAATTTGAAATAATTTTTTTTAAACAATAGACAAAAAGGAACGGAAAGAGTATAAGGTTAACAAATAGATAGTTTGTTATGATTTTTAGGGGTAACAAATAGTTTGTTACGGTATGAGTTTGATAGCATAATATAAGGACGATTTGGATTGGTTTATTTTTGAGTTTTTGGGAAATAAATTATGCAAATAAATAAGATTTTATGTATCTATATCTATATCTATACCAATATATAAAGAGAATACCCCATTTCGCATGGACTTTTCTTATTGCCACTTTTGCCCTTCACTATATTCAAATATTTGTATTTGTATATGTTGAAAAATAACTTCCACGTAAGAGTAGGTTTTCAGTTTTTTATTATTAAAAAAATATATTTTTTTTAATAACTAATCACAACAAAAAAGGAGGTTAACAATTTTTTTTAATAACTAAACACAACAAAAAAGGAGGTTAACAATTTTTTTTAATAACTAAACACAACAAAAAAGGAGGTTAAATAGTTATCAATTAACTAAGCACAATAAAAAAAAAATTAAATATGCTATCTATATTAGCACAATATAGAATGTTAATAACAAAACGGACATGGAATGTGCCCGTTTGGTCGTAGTTATTATAAACTTTTTAAGGTAGTTTATAAAAAAAAACTTATAAATTATAATTTTTGCTAGTGAAAATTTATGAATTTGATTTATTTAAATAAACTAGTTTCATAAGCTCAAAAATAAACTGAATCCAAACGGAGGATAGCACACTTTACATGCTATATCCTACCGAAACAAATCTTTCATTTCATAAAATAAAAAGTTTTTTTTAGGAATAAAATGTCTTATATTTATTACAGTATTATAAGAAAAGTGGGACTTACCAAAAAATAAGAAAAGTGGAAAAAATTAAGAGTCATCCTCTTGAAACCGTCTGATTTTTATCATACGGTTTAAATTTTAATTCAAATTTAAATTTTTGTTTAATATAAGATTTTGAAGTTTAAATTTGAATCATCTAATCTTAAACAAACGATTTCAAACTTGTTGATTGCATGCATTCACCAACTTATGACTACACACAAATCAGATGTATAGTTTGTTGAGATATTTTTTTTTAGACTGTGTTTGTTGAGATATTCTTGTTAAGAAATAAATCAGTTTTTTTTTTTAAACACAGAAATAAATCAGTTAAAAAATAACTGAAAATAAACGTAAAGTCACATGTGGTCTTTTATGTCCATTTTTTGCCGGGGTCTTATATAAGATGTTATCTTTTTAATTGTTTGTTACACGGAGGAGTTTGTTATGATCTATTTACCCCTAATTTATAGGAAGATGTCTTTTATTTATTTTAGGATAATGCCTCATTTTGAAAGAGAATGAAGTATTAGGGTAACTTTGAATACAAGCAATATCTAATCTACTAGTGAGTGATAGTATCAAAGTTTCTTCTTGGGTTGGAGATGGATGCAACAAAGAACAAGAACACCCCTGTTTCCAACTTACAAGAAGAGGTTTGTTTGCATCACTTAGCTGGATTTTAATCCTTTTTGTTGCATCTTATTTTTACTGAATGTGGTGTCCGTTGTTCGCCTCTTACAATATTTCATCCTTCGCAATATGTATTCTGACTATTATGATCGTATAGTTTTTTTTTTTGGTACAATATGATCGTATAGTTCTTTCTTTTTTTTTTGGTAGAGTATGATCGTATAGTTCTAATTAGGGTTATTTATTCACTTATTAACTAATTTTTACTGCCTATATGCAGGATAAGTTTTTGTTTGACTACTTCAATAGTCTATCGCCTTTAAAGACCAAAGAGCGCGTTGAAGCTACTCAAATGTTGAACTCACTTGGGATGGATTATTCTCTTTTCGCATCACCTGATGCGCCCATTCACGAGGATTCCATAGTCCTCGTGAGGTATTTGTAAAATATTTTTCCTATTCATTGTTGATGATTGTGGATTACAATAATTGATGTTTCTATTTATTTGATAATAACTCCATTATTCATCTCAGGAATAAAACTTTGAGCACATCAAAGCCAACTCATAAAGAAGCTATTACTGATTCTGCTCATGCATGTCATTACTCACTTGAGCCATCTAGTCAACATACAAAGATTGAACTTCCACAAGCTATGCATGATAATCCTTGTAGCTCCGAACAACGTCCTCTAATTTCAGCCGAAGAGGCTAACTGGGCTCTTGAATTACTTGGCATGCAAGTACCAAATTGTACAAATATTCAGGAAGTAGGTCAGGTTGAGGAAAACATCGAAGGAGCGTATTGTGAATACAATAACTTAAGTAGTATAACACAATCAGTGAATCTGCTGCCACAATCTACCACTAATAGTAATTATAAAATGCAAAATGTTGAACATGTTGCTTCTAGTTCAAAACATGAAATTGATTATAATCCTTCTGAACCTATAGCTGAAACAGACATAAATCAAATATGGAACAATCTTGCTAATCCAATTGCAAAAGGGATCGATGAGGTCAGAAAATCAAATTTTTGTGTATTAGGATTGTTTACTTTTTTTTTCTTTCTACTTGTGTCAATGTGTTGAACAAATAATTTGTTTTTGTATATAGGTTGCTAGAATTAGCCGCAGTATAATGAATTCATCTCCAAGCCACCAGCCTGAGATGACCAGTTTGCAAAGGAACAACTCTTTTTATACTTCAAACATTAGTTCATGTACAACAATATCTGATAAGATGAATGCTATTATTGAAAAGCCATTGCTTCCGAGAAAAAACAAAAATTATTCTTCTGGAAGGAAACCTGAATCACCGAGCTGCACTTCTTCTTTGCACCTTTCTGCGAGGCAAGGGCATCACCTATTGCCGGTCCCTACACCAATGGAAAGACAATTGGAGCCATCTGAGAATGATGATTTCACTAAGTCATCAGTTCACATTCCTGGTGAAGATTTGTGTTGGAGTACCCTTGACCTGATGAGTAGAGTGAAATTTAATGACCTAACTAATAAACTATTGGATCAAAACATGAAAAGGACGGTGAAAGTGCAGAATACAGGTTCGGTTGGTCTAGTTTCTTCTGCCTCAGAACATGAAATGAAAGAAGAAAGTGCTGATTTCTTTCAGAATATTCCCAAAAGGAAGAGGAAAGTGTAGTTGTTGATTATTGATTCCTTCGCATCTTTATGTTATTATTAACTTTCTTCATCAGACTAACATCAATGTTCGATTTCTCAGGAAAAGGTCGAATCTAACCGGGGAAGGAGGTGCATGCAGAAGCTGTAAATGTAAAAAATCAAGGTGTTTGAAAAAGTAAGTTATAAAACATGTATGGTCTTTTTTTTGGGTGGATGATAGCACAAAAATTAAGCTACCTTCATTGATACTGATTTTTCAGTTATTGTGAGTGCTTTGCTGCTGGAGTCTACTGCATAGGATCTTGCTCATGTCAAGACTGCTCAAATAAAGGAGATAATGAACATACAGTTCTGCAAGCTCGCAGGAATAATGATTCTAAAGTCGTAACAAGTTCTAATTCCTCGCCACAATTTGGGGTCAGCAAATAAATTCAAACTGTATTTTTTTTATGTTTGAATTCCATCCTATATATTAATGATATTCTTCTTGTAGGAGGACCCTAACATAATTTTGGCTTCAAAGCTACAGAAAAGAGCATGTAATTGCAATAAATCAGGTTGCCAGAGGAAATATTGCGCATGCTTTAAGGTATTCGTTGTTGCATATATATCATATTATATCATGTAAATTTAATGTGAATTACAATGAATGGTTTTTTTTTTGAAGGATGGTGTTGGTTGCTCTCCAAGTTGTAAATGTCAAGGGTGCAAAAATATACATGGTAGAAAGGATAGCACAACCGAAACAAAATCCGAGCTTGAAGAAACAAAAGCATTACAAATTTCCAGGTTTGATAAGCTAATTTTTGTGTTTGTGAGATGATAAAGTTGATGCTCATTATTGATTTCTATTAACTTGTATGTGACAGAACATTGCCTCCATCACCTTATTCATTGATGGGAAAGCCGCCACACATATCTTGTTCTGAATTGTTGGGCAGGAAAAACGACGAGCCTGTGGAATCAAATACTAATCCGGAATGTGAAAATGACGTCGAATCATCTCCTACTCGCAGTGGTGGCATGAACTCCATTAGAATGAGGACAATTTTGTTACAATAGGAGCTATGCTTAGGTTTCTTTCTGTAAAATATGATTGAGGCTTTTTTCTTCTTTTTTTAACCTTATTTTGTTTTAATTAATCATTATTATTTAGTCAATTACAACTTCAATTATTATTTAGTCATGTAGATAGTGTCAAAACTATAAGAACTCAAATGTTCAAACCTTTTAGAGCTGGTTACCATGTACAAATTTTAATGTCACTCACTCAATGTCTTTGGTAATATGTCAAAATTGGTGAGATTTTGGTTATAATCTTTTGGTTTTCAAAAGTGAATTTATAAAACTTTCTTGCTGACAATGATACTTTCTCTACTAAAGTATCTTCAGTTCTGTTCTAAGCCTTACATTTAACTTGTTTCTCTTTTCTATCACAATCACAAGATTCACAACCATTATCATCTTTATAACTTCTAATTTTCTATGATTTTGTTATCATCATTATGTATAGTGTTGATTTTTTATTTACTTTGTGTTTAATTACTCTTTAAGTGTCTTTTGTTCATTTTTCTTTAGTGCAACAAACAATTCATTTTAGTGTCTCGCAACTTTTTGACAGACCAATTTTGTAGAAGACTCATTTTAGTGTATCACAACTTTTACATTAGAAAGAGCATGTTTTTATATATTCAAAAAGTGACTACACAAGATCTAACATCTTTTTTTTTTTTTTTTTGGTATAAAATGAGGGAGATCTAACATCTTTTTACTATATTTAGTTCCTTATCTAATATCTTAAGGAGTAATAATTTTTTTAACTAATTAACATTTTGTTTTTAGTCTCTAAAGATTTTTTTTTTCATTCTTTGGTCCATTTCCTATCATGATATTTGGTCCTCACTTTTCATTTAATTTTAAATTTTAAATTTTTTTATTCGGTCATGTTTAGTATATTATATGAATCTCTCTTACAAAAGTTTAAATTTTTTTAACAAGAAATGAATTAAATATGAATTTTTTAACTAGTTAAAATTTCTATTAGTTTGTTAGAATTGGTTATTAGTTAGTTAGTTAATCTCCAAAATTGCTCTATATAAGAGCCAGTACAATTTGGATCATTCTTTTCTCAATCAATATAATTTCTTATGAACTTTTACCTAATGAATATTCCTATCTCTTTACCTCTCTTATGAGTAGGACCTATGGCACTATGATCTTATGATTGCTAACAATATCTTTAGAGATAAAATTATATTTAAGGGTAGAATGTTTAAAATATGAGGAACACTCCGGTACACATCTTATATGAATATGTACCGATATATGACTTAGATGAATTATTGTTATTGGTCCACAAATAGTATTTAATATAGAAAAATTAATAAATATTACTCCCTCCGTTCCTTTTTGTTTGTTGTTTGAGAAAAAATAGGCCAAATTAAGAAAATGTATTTTTGTACTTTATTTTTCTATTATACCCTTTTTTTTTATATATTATACTCTAATTTTAATCCACAAAAAAATTCCTATTTTTTTGCACACACTTTCTCTTTCCAAAAAATTAAAACCACCAAAAACAGATTATATGAAGAAGTTTAGTAAAAAAAAATACAATAAAAAGATTATATGAAGAAATTTGGTAAAAAAAAAATACAATAAAAAAATTATATAAAATTTAGTCAATAAAAAAAATTATGAAGAAGGGTATAATAGACAACATATAACCTCAAATTATCAAAACAACAAATAATTTGAAACAAATTTGTTTTTCTAAAACAACAAACAAAAAGGAACGGAGGGAGTATTTGTAAACCAATCAAAATCATCCAGCTCAACAAATGTACCGATACATATTCACATAATATGTGTAGCGAAGGTATCGTTTGGCCTGACATATCTAGATCTTAAAAGCTATCTGAAAGATAAAAGTGAAAATAAGAGCTTTTAGAAAAAAATTAATGTTGTTTGCTAATTATTGTTTTTTTAACTTCAAAAGTCTTTTATCTATGTATTTTATTCATAAAAATTAAGCAACTTTTTTTTTATTAAGAACTTTTTGAAAATCTGTTTGACCCAGCTTCTCCTTTTATTGAGTAAAAAATCTAAAATAAGCTAGGCCAAACGGTACCTTAATAAAATTGATGAGGACAAATTATGTACTTGAGTAGTAATTACTTTTAATATATTTTTAATAGATTGATGAGGACAAATTAAGTATTTTTTAGTAGTAGTTCGTTTCTTGTCGATTTCTTTCAACTAATTTTTTTTTCTTTTCAAAAATTGATTACGACAAATTAAATTTTTTAGTATTAGTTAAGTTCTTTGTTTCTATTCTGAATCTTTTATTGTAGACAAATTATTATTATTTTTTTATATAAGTTGGTCTAATCTTTTTTTTCCATGTATTTTCTTTTATCATGTTCTTTTATTTTTATTTTTTATGTTGGTTATAAGCTAGATTTAATTAGCACTTTTTATGTTGGAGTAGTATTTTTTATGCGTTATATTTAAGAGCCGAAATTTGAAATATTATTTAAATTGATGAAGATATTTTATATAAAAAAAACTTTATAGTAGTAATTAATTAACATTGCTGTCAATTGGGATGGACAGTAGAAAAAAGAATTTTTGCAAATAATTTAGGGTCTGTTTGGTTCGGGGGTTTTGGAGGGGAGAAGTGGGGAGGGGAGGTGATATTTTAAATTTTTATGTTTGGTTCAACTTTTTAATGAAGGGAGGGGAGAGAATGAGAGAAGTAATTTAGTTTTTTATCCTTAACCTTATAAACTCAAAATAAGGATTAAATTATAATGTACTCCCTCTGTTTCTTTTTAAGTATCCGTTTTGAATAGTAATACCAAATTAAGAAAGTGTATTTTTGCACATTATCTTCCTATTATACACTCATTTTAATTCACCAATAAAATCTTTTTTTTTTGCATACACTTTCTCTTTCCAATAAATTTAATATGTTATGTACAAAAAAAAAAAAGATTTTGTTTTCTAAATATATAGCATTAATTAGTTTTATTGAAAAAATATGAGTAATTGATAAAGAGTATAATTGACAAATCGTATGCTTAAAACACAAAATAGACAGTTAAATGGGAACACTAAATTCGACGTTTTTGGACACTTAAAAAGAAACGGATGAAGTATATATTACGTCAAAAAAATCTAATGGATATATAACAAAAAAAATTCTAATGAGTAGAAAACCTAAATTTTTTTGTTGTAAAAAAAAAACCTAAAGTGAGAGTAATTTTGTCCCTCACCGGTGTACCACTTAAATTGACCATTGGATTAAAATATCATACATGATATAAAATGTTCCTTATCACACTGGATTCACTCTCTTTTTCTCTCCTTCAACAGATCTCCCCTTCTCTCGACCACCTGCAAAAAACTGCCCATAATTCATCCAGATTTTAACACCTTGCATTTTCACTATCTTCATCTCATGAGTAGAGACAAATTGAATAATCATTTTATAGATTGTGTTTCAATTTCACATGCCACAATCTAAAAAGGTCCCAAAAAAATTTCACCATCCAAGCACTTGTGAATAAAATCGAAGTTGAATATTCATAACTTGAAAATATTTTTTCAGGTGTTTAGTTATTGTCATTTTCTCTGATAAACTCTTATGGGATGTGTTTGATTTTGAAAATATATTTTCTCAAAGTCCAAATCTATCATGGTTAGAACCTGGACCGGACGAGATTTTCTAGGCCCAACAAAAAGCGGCCCAACAAATGATCCAGAAGATTCAAATCCTTCATTGGCGGGAAAAACAGAGCATGGGCGACGTGTATGCGAATGGCGGCGCCCCCTGACACGGTCAACCTACTTGAGAAACAAGAAACCACCCGTTATTTACAACATCATCACATGATCTCCACTAAGCAAAGACTAGAAAGAAGGTAACCGTCCACCAAACACATGATCTACACACATGAGAGGTGGGGTAATTGAAAACCACCCATGATCAACATCATGAAGGGGTGGCAAAGCGGTTACAAAAGGGAAAAACAAGGCATGATCACATAGAGGAAGATGTCTATAAATAGACTCTTCACACATCAAAGAAGAGGATCCATATTTTTTCTTGTATACTCAAGTTATTCATACTTCATTGTAAAAAGATCGGATCATATTTTCTAATATACAGAAATGCTGCACAATTGTGGAGAATTATTTATCTCTTAGATACGGTCCAATCATTTATCACCCCCCTTTATTTGTTCACCAGAACATTTTGGCGCCCACCGTGGGGCCCGGTAAAACGATTCCCGGCCCTCAAGTCTCATTCAAACAATAGAAATTCAATTTCATGTTAGTTTGGTCGATGCATACTCGTTGGTTCATACATGTATAGGATGTTGATTTTGAAGTTATTATGGTAGACGATGGGAGTTCTGATGGTACTCAAGCTATTGTAAAACAACTGCAGAAGGTTTATGGAGAAGATCGAATTCTGTTAAGAGCGAAACCCGGGAAGATGGGTATAGGAACGGCTTATATTCATGGAATGAAGCATGCATCTGGAGATTTTGTTGTGATTATGGATGCTAATTTATCACACCATCCAAAATATTTTCCGGATCGAGTTCATTAGAAAGCAAGGCTTTTGAAAAACAATTAACCTTATGCAAACAAAATCCTATGAAAAGTGAAAACGTTTTTGACACTATGGGGAACAATCCTATGAATGATTGAAAATCCTATTTATTTACTATAATCCTATGAAAACAATTTTCAAATTGTTTTTTAATTTGGCACTAGTAGTTAATGATTTACAGGGACTCGTTATGTTAAAGGTGGTGGTGTGCATGGATGGAATCTTATGTGCAAGTTAACAAGCAGAGGAGCAAATGTTCTTGCACAAACACTTTTATGGCCCGGTGTCTCGGATTTGACAGGGTCTTTTAGACTTTATAGGAAATCAGTGCTTGAAGATATCATTAGTTGCTGTGTTAGTCTGAATTCGCCATCCCACCAAATTGATGTCACCGAGCGATGACGCCGTCTCGCCGCCAAATCACCGGCATTGCAACTCTCAATCCAGGTGTTAACGTTTCTTTTTCTTTTATTCTGCCTTTTTAATCATATAACTATTGATTCAAATGAAATTTAATTATATGTTTATTTTGTGTGTAAAATAATAGAATGAATTATCTTCTGCAAATTTTGGTCGATTTGAAGTGACGAGAATTGGAAGGGAAGTTTTCTGAAAATTGTTCTTTGTTGTTTTTATACGGTTAAGATAATTAATTAGAGTGAGACTGTGTTAATTTGAAGCGGTTACTTTCTTTTGTATGGTGTGGTTACTGATTTATTCATAAGAGAATTTGAAGAAAAAGTTTATTTGTGTTGTGGTCAATAAAATAACTTCAAGGAAACTATGTTTCTTTCTTGGCAAGACGTTTCATGCATGTACTCCCTTTGCAATATCTTTTGCGCCTAATCTTATAACCACGTAGCATCTTGACAAGCACCAACAAACCTTTCCTGACCTTTTAAACCATTATTATTATTAGTAATAATAAATTAAAATAATGAAATTCAACTATATAAAAGTTGTGTTGTACTCTTGGACGGCAATTCCTTTTTTAGTTTAACCACTTGACCATGATTCTAGGAACCACTATTTTTTATAGTCAGTTAGATAGTATTTAAATTCTACTACAATCATGTCCTTTAATAGTGCTAAAATCATTTGAGTAAGTGATATTATCTATCTCAATTTTACTGATCATGCACATGTGTCAACAACCACTCCTAAACTTCTATTTACTTATTATGTTTATTTATTCAGAAAATCAGTTTAGCACGTATAGTAAATGTACTAACAGTAAAATGAACACGATAAAGTTTTGCCCATATGGGATTTTACTCCTTTTCATTATATAGGAAATTCTGAGGCATATTTGCTCAGTTTGTCACCATTTCTGTTTTAGTGGATTAATCAATAAGAATATTGTTGGAATTCCCAATTCATTCTCTATGTTACTCTGCAATCAAAAAATAAAATAAAAATTAATGTCTATTGCAAGAGTTTTGATGACTGATTCATTTTATATTGATAAATCCATTTCTCATAAGTTGTTTATGTCTTTCTTACATGTGCAACACTTGGAGTACAACATTCTTTCAAGAGGCGATCATAAAAAACGAGGCGGACAAAGGGAATATATGAAACAATATCAGATCATTTGCCACTTGAATGCTCATAACCAGGCGATATTGTTCTAAATTTTTGGGCAAAGTTTACTAAAAAGATATTACACAATTAATTACACATGTTAAGATTACATTATGCATCTATTCATTTTTATTGTAGATACGAGTTGATAAAGTCACCACAAAAGCTTCATTTGATAAAGCGTCACTTGAGATAAGAAGCCAAAAGACAAAGCGTCATGTGATCGTCAGAAAAAGAAATTAGTGTTGAAATGTCATGGCGTTACCCGTAAATCTTACGAGTTGGATACGACGGAAACGAGTTGAAATTCCAAGGCGTTACCCGTGAATCTTGCGAGTAGGGAACGTCTAAAAAAGACACGGCGCTATCCTTAAATCTTACGAGTTGGATACGACGGAAACGAGTTGAAATTCCAAGGCGTTACCTGTGAATCTTACGAGTAGGGAACGTCTAAAAAAGACACGGCGCTATCCTTAAATCTTACGAGTTGGAAACGTCAGAAAAAGAAAATGAAGTTGAAATGCTTTGGCGATCACGTAAAAGGCGCAACAGTCCTTCGGGTCATCAGAAAAAGATCAAACAATCAATAGCAAACTCAAAGTTATGCAGGCATATGGCGTACACAACAAAGCAGATATAAAAGAAATCAAAAGCAATGGCAAAGAAAACAGCCACTAAAGGGCGAGTAAAATCAAAAGGCGATCAAACGCCGTGATATTCAAGAGTGACGGAGGTACCCCATGTATTCCTTTTAATTATACAAAATTTGTATCGCAAATCAAAATAACAAATGCAGGTAAGCCGTCGTTGGGAGAATATTATCTCTTGCAAAATTATCCAAGCAACGCCATTACACATATGTCGCCAAGGGCGAGGAAAAAGAATAATCAGTTGCAAAAGGGAATATTTCATTGATTGGAGGAAATCAAGATACAACTTCAAAGAAAACTACAAAGGAAACTACAACAAGTTCAAGATACAAATTCAAAAGGGACAATTATTTCCCCACGTCCTACCACTATCACCACTTCGCCTCCTTGAGCCTCGTGCTTGGGGGGCTGTGGACCGGACGAGATTTTCTAGGCCCAACAAGAAGCGGCCCAACAAACGATCCAGAAGATTCAAATCCTTCATTGGCGGGAAAAACAGAGCATGGGCGACGTGTATGCGAATGGCGGCGCCCCCTGACACGGTCAACCTACTTGAGAAACAAGAAACCACCCGTTATCTACAACATCATCACATGATCTCCACTAAGCAAAGATTAGAAAGAAGGTAACCGTCCACCAAGCACATGATCTACACACATGAGAGGTGGGGTAATTGAAAACCACCCATGATCAACATCATGAAGGGGTGGCAAAGCGGTTACAAAAGGGAAAAACAAGGCATGATCACATAGAGGAAGATGTCTATAAATAGACTCTTCACACATCAAAGAAGAGGATCCATATTTTTTCTTGTATACTCAAGTTATTCATACTTCATTGTAAAAAGATCGGATCATATTTTCTAATATACAGAAATGCTGCACAATTGTGGAGAATTATTTATCTCTTAGATACGGTCCAATCATTTATCACCCCTTTTATTTGTTCACCAGAACAGAACCAAAAAAAAAAAGTTGATTATAAAAAGAGAATGGTTATTGGCTGGTAGTTGTTGTTGTTGCCTTCGTGGTAGTGAAAGTGGGTGAAAGTGAAACTCATACCCAAACTAAGGAGAGAATATACTTGAAGAGAAAAAGATTCAATGTGGTTTGGTGTATGATACAATTTATGTACTTATTTAATCTAAGGGTAAATTTAAGTGGTACACCGGTGAGGGACTTAATTGAGCCCTCACCCTAGAATCCACCTAAATTATGTTTTACATCACCTCTCCTCCTTAAAAATCTCTCCCCTCACCTCCCTCTCGGTTGAACCAAATAAGCCTTGTGCCTCTCTATGTTAGTTAGTGTTAGTCAGGGTATATTCAACTTCTTCAAAAATATCACTACTATGGTTAGAAAGCAACGACGCCGTTCCGATGCAGAAAATAACTCAGTGTTCCTCCCGATGGAACTCATCGCCGAAATCCTATCTATGCTTAGCGTAAAAGCCATCGTGCGATTCAGATGTGTGTGCAAATCATGGAACAATCTCACATACGATTCAAGCTTTGTCGATAAACATCTTAAGTCATCGTCACGAAACCCACACCTCACTTTATCTTGGTATCAAAACAACGCAAAATATATGAATGTCGTACCCTTCCCCGTGCATCGTTTACTCAAAAAGCCATCCGCCACCGTTCCCAGCGATGATTTCCATCGCATGGAGAGCCCTTCCAGGTTAGTTGGTTCATGTAACGGATTGCTCTGTTTTGTTTCTTTGAAACTTACAGAAGAACCTTTCAAGTATTTGTTGCATATCTCCAACCCTGCCACCAGAACTAGATCTCAAAGTTTTGAGTTCACCTTTGGCTACGACTTTAGATTCGCATTTGGTTATGATGCTTCAACGAAAACTTATAAGGTTGTTGCGTTTCGTTTTAAAGAAAACAGCGAGGTTAAAGTTTTCAATCTTGGTGATAATTGTTGGAGAAATATTCAGAATTTTCCTGGGGATTTGGATCATTATTTTACGGAACCCAGGCTTAATAAAGGTGTGCATTTCTGTGGCACCATTAATTGGTTGGCTTTGGACAAGTCTATCACTCATACTGACCAATTAGTGATTGTTTCGCTCGACCTTTCCACGGAGACATACAAACAGTTTATGTTGCCTCTCGGTTTCAATGAGGTGCCATTTTCTCAGCCGGTTCTTAGGGTTCTAATGGACTATCTTTGTTTTTCTCATGATTCCAACAAAACTGAATTTATTTTATGGCAGATGAAGGAGTATGGAGTTCGAGAGTCTTGGACTCAATTATTTAAGATCAGTTACCAAAATCTTGCAATGCAAATTCGTATTCTTCTTCCAAAGAAGCTTCCAATGGATAAAATTGATCGATTGGTGTGCCTTTATGTAAATGGTGACATCGTAATTTTTGCAAGTAGATGTTGGGAAAAATCATTTATCTATAATTTAAAAGATAAAACAGTTGTTAAAATTATTAAAAGTAGAAATACCATATATTGGTTCTATGATTCAAAGGATTATGTAGAAAGTTTGGTTTCTGTTTATTGAGGGTAAGTTTCTCGAATTTATGTTAATTCATTGTTTTATGTATCTTTGTCATTATGCACTAATAAATAGATTGTGTGAATTATATCTCAACATTGTTGATGCTTATTGCTACTTATGTCATGCCATTATTTATGGATATGAATTCACTCATGAGCATTACGAATTCATTTTACTTTCTGTTTACATTTTATTTGTATATTTCGCTTTTTCACTTGAACTCTAATACAAATTTTTTTATTATCAGATCTGCAACCCAACTCCAAGCAACTTGGGAATTATTGATGATACATGGAAATATGGTAGGTATGGAAGAGGAAAAGCATTTGAAATC
This sequence comes from Trifolium repens, assembly GCA_030408175.1. NCBI lineage: Eukaryota > Viridiplantae > Streptophyta > Magnoliopsida > Fabales > Fabaceae > Trifolium > Trifolium repens. The sequence goes on along the minus strand of CP125837.1, from coordinate 60,154,745 downwards.
ATACGATGCGGAAAAACTAAGCAACCTTGGTTAGGGGATGATGGATACATACGACAATCAGTTAGATTACTTTCTATAATCTAAACATAGGAAAGTAGGAAATAGTTTTTTTAGATGTTATTTATTGTTGTTGCGGATGGCTGTAAAGTAATAACCGGAGGCGTGTCGTGACACTGAACTAAGGAATTATCCGCAAATATTGCGCAACTCCCCCAGAGTACAACCGGTTCTTCTCGATGATAAACATACCGAGGCTATCAAGACACGAGAATATCACAAGGTCGGTAACTCAGGCAGGCACTCATTAGAAAAATACTTTGTTTCAAAGATTAGATAAAAAATAAACACAATAAGTTTTGGAATGTATACTCTTAATACATGCTTCTCACGTTTTTTGATAAAAACCATGCATATATGACTTATATGTTTATCAAGTAAAAGGCATTCTTTTATAATGTAAAACATATTAATCCTATTAATTAGTATAGTAATTTCCAAACTGTTATCAAAATGAATTGCAAGATAATTACACTTTCACTACAAGAAAATCTGGAGTTTGCTATGACACGATTTGTAGCTAATTCGTAGCTAATCTCTAGTAAAACAGAGTTAGCTACAGATTTGTTGTGAACTAGCTGTGGTATAGGTCCTAGCATGGATTGGGCGGCAAATTATCCACCAAAATATTTCCTAGCTAATTTGCAACTAATATATTGGAAATCCTAGTTAATTCCCAATTAATACATAGTTAAATATTGTTGAGAAGTTTATGTTTCCTAACTAAATCGCTAGGATATTGTCACAACAATTTCACAATAAATCTCTAGCTACATATTCCTAGCAATTTCACAGCAAAATTCAAGCTTTTAAGAAAAAAAATTATACTTATAAACTGCTAGTTATGAAGCCATGCGTAAAACCAAGCTAATTATAAATTAATTGTAATCCATTAAAAGATATAATAAAAAACTAAATTAAGTGTGCATGATATACACTCATTACATGTAGTACTGCCATATGAAGCAAGTATGCATGTAATACTTAAAGATATTGATCATGCTTTAAATCCAATCTAAACTATACATTTATAAAATATTCAACTATAGTTTTTTAAGGCATTGTTACACACCCAATTAAATATGATCATCTCAGAAGCAAAAATTAGAGATAGAAGATCATTTTAAAAAAATGAACAGCATCCGAAATATGACAAACAAAATAAAGCAATATAACAGAAGAAAATTTGAGCGAAGTAACATACAAGTAATTAGATGCCGATATAGCAGCAAGATATCCTCTCTTAGGCGTCTCTATCAATATTTGTTTCACCATTAATTAATTGAATTAATGGCATGTTATAGCTAAAGACCAAAGTCATAAATCTGCAAAACAAAAGGCAGACCTCAATTAGTTGTGCATATATAAATATGCAGAACAGACATTAAAATAGTCACAAAACACATGCTAATTTTACCAAGTTTTCAGCAATATATGGAAGTCACAATTCAAGCAGCTAGTGTTCAGGGAACTGATAATATATCTATCACACTTCTATTGGCTACACGTCATACCTCCTTACTAATTACAGAAAATACTAATAAATTTTCCTTAAGTATATTTACCTGATTAGCTTTCATATTCCACCAAATCTGGCAAGTCTCATGAGTGTGCTCGACCCCAAACAACATTCTCATAACCTCTAGTGGCAATGAAAGAGGATTAATCCTACAATGACTCATTTTTGCCAGTCCTAATAATTGGAAAACTTCATAAAAACAATTACATTTTGAATAAGATAGAATTAATTTCATAAGATAGAATTAATATTTTGAAATCAGTAAAAGAACATCATAAAAAAGCTTATCTATCAAAACGACACTGTCAATTCACAAACTATGACCAATGAAAAACAAGCATGAGATCCTCGCACCAATTCTGCTTGAATTACAGAACAATGTTACAGACTTACATTAGCAATATATGTTTGCAGCACATTGCCACTTCTCAGGAAAATACTTAAGAGCCTATATTTAAAGCCTATTAAACAATAAGACTTAAGAGCCTATATTTAAAGCCTATATTTAAAGTCTATAAAACAATAAGACCGAGTCTATCAAAACATGAACAACAAGGAAAGCTAAACCTGAAGCTCTGTCAGGTTCTTATTAGAACATGAATGGTATCATTAAATGAACATGATGTACAACTACAAGACTAAATTTGACACACCATTAATTGATGGAAATGATGCATCTAGTCAATACTACAATCCAATATATAATACAAGGAAACAAAGTTAAAAGCTTTTATTAGGAAAACTGTACCTTGAACCATAGCTCCATCATTTGGTCTTTCATATCCCTCTCCTTCCTTCAAGATCTTCTTAAGGACCTTCCTAGTTCCTATCCTTAGTAATATCAAATACAGTCTTCCACGAGACTAACTCAAGATCCATTTGGAGCGAAGCATTAGGAGGCACAACACCATCATCTCCTGCAGAGAAACAAACAAAGTAGAAAATGACTTACAAAAATTAGTTCTATCTATTTCTTGAATGATAAGATAATTGATGTATATACATGATATGAAGAATGAAAGAGCTCATAACAAATCTAGCTCATCTTCTTGTAACCAAACGATTTTGTCCATACTTTAGAATCAACTATGGGATGAGTGGAAAAGTCCTCTCCATACTTTTCCAGCATGGCAGTGTCATATGACTCCTGAAAAACATTTTGAATATTATAATTAACATCACCCACATTCATATTACATATTAACTTTTTCCAATTTGAAGTAACTTACAATATACGTTCTCAAGCGTTTTGGAGATATATTATCCATCTTAATAGCAGGGGAATAAAATTCTTACACCTAGATAGAATCTGTGAAAAATGCCAGCATGTAAAATTCTGCTGCAACCTAATGCACACATAAAAGCAGTAAAATATTGACCTAAATAATAAAAAGGAGTCAGATCTACATGATATGCAGGGAAAATGTTAAATGGTCCTTCTCATACTGTGTTTTATATAATTGAAGAATAAATGATCATAAGTCTTTACCTTATATATCAAACCAGTTATTAAGAAAATTGATCAAAAACGAGGCTTCAACACTATATGATAGTTAACACTTACCATTATAATGGTGAAAGTGGGGGCAGATCAGGCTTTAAAGGTCATCCTCTTTCATGCCAACATAAATTATTCCCGATCCATGTTTAATCATAAAAGCTGCATCCTTAATTTAGTTGTCAGAGATGATCAATCCATTATTTAATACTAAATGTCATCAAAATTATTCACCCAAAACATGCTCATATTCAAGAGTATGTTTATTTATGTGTATGTTTGGATATAGAATAAACATCAGACCACTGAAATCCATTGCAATCAGTTTCGATTCAGTCAAAATTCGATATAGGATAAACTTCTATTCAAACTTTTTAATAATAAGTATGTGACTACGAGGATCAAATTCTCAAGTAAATACACAAATATATACACACATACAAGCATCAAATCAAGGTATAAGCATTTAGGCTATATATTTGACCAAATGTTACACACAATTCATAACAGTGAAGAAAACCTTCCAATGCCTTCACCTATAGCAGTGCCTCAATTGAAAATCAAATCACAATTCTAAATCCCTATTCATAATCAATCACACATACGGTACAATAAAACACTACTTAAATTGCAAAATTCACCACATGAAATTGAGTTGATTAATCACAAAAGAGACCTATCATCACATTATATTAACACAAAAACCTAGGAAACAAATAAACTAGAGCAAATCAATTACCTTAGATCGATAGTGTAGATAGGAGAAAACGTGGCGAATTAGCGAAGATTGAAGAAAACACAGCAAAGTAGCGAAATCGGTTCCAATTTGAATCAGAGAACCACTGAGTTAGCGATTCAGATGGAGATCGAGTAGCGATTAGGTTTAATTTTGTGAGGAAGCGCTCCCATTAGGAACCTAGGTTTACAGCATTGGCGTGACGAATTGATTCTGAGTAAATCAGGAACTTCCGTAACTTCATAGGAAGCGATTCTGAGTGCACGTCGACGAAGGAAACAATTATGCGTTGATTAAGAAGCGATTGTGAAGAAGTGGTTATGAGTCGATTAGGAAGCGATTACGAGAAGCGATTGTGAAGAAGCAAGGAAGCCATTGCAAAGAAGCGATTGTGAAGATGCGAAGAAGCGATTGTGAAGAAGCGATTATGAGAGATGTTAGAGTGATGAAGGAGAGTGTGATTTTGAGGAGAACGCGATTCAATTCTTTCAATCTTGACTTTTGAGAGATGATTTTGAGTTATTAAAAATAAAATTTTAATAACTAATAAATAATGGAGTAAAAAAAAAAAATAATGGAAAAATAAAGTAATAACTCTAACAAGTGATGGAACAGAATAAAAAAAAGAGTTAATAGAAGTTTTTAAAGTGAATCGGTTAAACAGAGGCATTTTCAATTGGGATTAACTAGAAATGCAGTTTGTAGCAAAATTCTGGTAGCAAATCATACATTCCCTTGTAGTGTTTATTTGAGTTAAATGAGTAATAAAAGAAAAATGTGTAACCCACTATATGACTAAATTGAATTAATTTTCCAATAAAAATATTTTTATATATCTTACTCAAAATTATGAGACATCAAAGATTAAACTTTTGAAATATACTCAAAATTTACAACAATCCCCCACATATTTCAAAAGTTTTAAACCGAAGAAAAAATTAACAGTTTTAATAAAAATTATGCCTGAGTAAACCTTATAGATGTAACGCATCAGAACAGTGTAGCAAGTTATGGAACCTGTCCCTAGACTGATAGACTTAACACACAGTGAATTGGTTTTGCAAGCAATGGAACCCAAGACACTTGATGTGTGTTAGCGGTCTACCAATCACATTACACCCCCACAATTCTCGTGTTACGCGGTGTGGCGCATTTAGGCCGTGCGCGTGTCTGGTATTCATGAGTGCTCTAGAGACCCGCCACGGTCTCATGCAAGCGGCCCCACTCGACACTCGTATAGGTGATTCCATCTAGTGTATGCTGCAACCATACACCACCCATAAGGGCTTATGGTAATCATTAAAAGTCTTTAAGACTTACCCGTCAAATTTATTTTAATTTAGCACTTCTCATAGCCATTATTATAACACATAGGAAATGAACAAAATTTCAGTGCTAACATAACTAACAAGTAACTTGTTTTTCCCATTGAACCTTCTTCATGGGATCTCCAATCACAAAGGTTGGGTTTCCGTTAGTTGTCGTTTTCAAGTGGCATAGTCCATTCCTATCAATTTTCTTCCCAGGGGTTTAACATACGGATCCGCCAAATTCACAAATATTGACTAAGACGTCTCAAAGTCAATCAACTCAATTTTCTCAAGTTTATAAAAATAAACTCGGTTTTCACAATAAGTTTATATCAGTCTACTTAGATGGCTACTAAGCGACAACTTATCATCAACAAAATAAATCTACTTATAGATTTATCTCATTGGTTAATATCCAATTATCATCATCATTGCATTATCAAAAACATACAATGGTTTATCCTCTAAAAATGATATCACAATACACATGATCATATCTTCAAATATTTCGTGAGTTTAAACGTCACAAAATATTTCTACAATAAACTGATTAATTGGATAATACACTAGCCCTCCAATTATAAATTTGTTATACAAGTCTACTTAGAATACTTTCTAAGCGACACCCCCACATTGGATAAATATGACTTCATTTGTGGATTTATCACACAAGCTTACTTGAATAATTTTCAAGTGATAACACTCACAATAGAGAAATAAATCTCAAATATATATTTTTACGCAAACAAATCTCATGATACATCATTGTATTGTTCAGATACAATGGCTAATCCACATTCTACCATACAATCTTTTATGGTATTTCTTAAATAATTTTACTCAAGTAGCATTAGGATCATAAGAGATACTCAATATTTTTAATTCCAAAATATTTAAACTTCTTAAGAAAACTTCTCATCATAGTATACTTATGATAGAATTGTACTATCACACATCCTTATAATCGTATGCTACAAATTATATTTGATCGTCTTCTGCTTTCATTCACATAAGCTTTTCATAAATTTTCCAAATCACAAAATTACTCAAGCATGACACTCTTCAAATTAACATATGAGTCTCCTAACAGCTCAAATTAAATAAACTAATTTGATTCAAACCAAAACAATTAATTAGTTCATCCAGTCATGCTCAAACGCAAGTCTACATCATATTATTGTCTTATGAAGCATATAATTTAACGTAAACATAATTAACAAATTTTGTGACATACGAACGAGCCAAATACATATGAAATGGAAAATCACAAAATTCATCATCAAAAAGAACTCAACAAGTACTCACTAATCTCAATCACCATGCAACAAATTCATAGAATTATTTCCATTGCTAACTACATCATTTGCATAAGACTGCAATCACTATATTAAATCACAAACTATTAACACATATGCAAGAACCAGTGGTACTATTGCATGACTAGAAGAAATCCACTCTAAAGTCAACATAGGAAGTACTAAATTTTCAAACATATTCTCAAAAACACTCAAGTATGCTAAATCACAATTTGACAATTATCCTAATTAATATAGTCATAAATCATAATGTATTCTCATAATAGGAATATCATCGTATCCCCACATTAACATACTTTCACATGAATTAAACATCTACATATATATATCAATGTGAATTATACTAGCAAAATTTTTAACTTACAAAGCATATCTCAATTCTACATTTTTAACTCAGTTAGCATTGCATTCTTATACCAAAAATTTACCCTTATGCACAATTTCACAAAACAACACCAAGGAAGAAAGTTGTTTCAAACGGCATAACAAACAACATATATATACTCTCTTTTTTTTTTTCAATGACAATTAATTTAATATGCGGAAAATAAAGCCCACATGTAGAATAAAAACTCCATAGAGATAACATACAATATTTTGACATTGAAACATATTCCGTATCATACATTTATCAGCAACATAATTTTCAAAATCAATTACATCGTATAATCATTGTCTTTTTAGAGAAATTCAACATAATCACATATTCGATAGAAAATTCAAAACTTGCGAGGTTTAAAAGTTAGAATATGTACCTGACACCTTATGGAGATTTCAAGGAGAGAATAATGTTAAACTTACAAAACATTTGATCGCCATACTCCAGTCTCTTTAGTAGGCTAACCCCCACATTTTTGCGCCATACAAAATAGAGAGAAAATAAAACCAACAACGTCCGAGTGCCGTTAAATGCGAGAGAAGGGGAGACCATCAACCTCGACCTTGTTGCCATTGTCGTAACCATCTCTAGTCAGAATTCCTTAGATTGTTGTTGCGGATGGCTGTAAAGTAATAACCGGAGGCGTGTCGTGACACTGAACTAAGGAATTATCCGCAAATATTGTGCAACTCCCCCAGAGTACAACCGGTTCTTCTCGGTGATAAACATACCGAGGCTATCAAGACACGAGAATATCACAAGGTCGGTAACTCAGGCAGGCACTCATTAGAAAAATACTTTGTTTCAAAGATTAGATAAAAAATAAACACAATAAGTTTTGGAATGTATACTCTTAATACATGCTTCTCACGTTTTTTGATAAAAACCATGCATATATGACTTATATGTTTATCAAGTAAAAGGCATTCTTTTATAATGTAAAACATATTAATCCTATTAATTAGTATAGTAATTTCCAAACTGTTATCAAAATGAATTGCAAGATAATTACACTTTATTTGAGTTAAATGAGTAATAAAAGAAAAATGTGTAACCCACTATATGACTAAATTGAATTAATTTTCCAATAAAAATATTTTTATATATCTTACTCAAAATTATGAGACATCAAAGATTAAACTTTTGAAATATACTCAAAATTTAACATTTATTAGGGGCTTTAGCATTTTATCTTTGAGCAAGAAGCCACTGACTTGGTTTTTGAATTATTTTGATGTTTATATATCAGTTTATGCAAATATTTTATGTTTTCATGTGTTAGAAGTAATTACAATTTCATGGCAAATACTGTATGCATGTCCTGTGACACAGCAGAAACAGGGCCAGGTGCACCTCCAGAGCTCCCAAGCACTAATCACTAATTAGTCCAATTATTTACATTGTTCAAAATAAGATGAAATGCATTTTTTCAAAATGTTTTGGGTTCATAACTTCAAATACTAAGCCTTATTTCTTATACACTTTAAAAACAGTTAAACAATATACATGCAACTTTCATTTCATCTTGAACAAGAATTTGCAATTAAATCAAAGGAAGAATAAGTGAATGCCAATGCAACTCTAGAAGTTCTAAAACAGTAGCAAGATACAATCTCATGAACCAAACCTTGATGTTATCATGTCTCCATCATTATTTTTCAGTCAAATGTTCAAACCTTTTAGTGCTGGTTACCATGTACAAATTTTAATGTCACTCACTCAATGTCTTTGGTAATATGTCAAAATTGGTGAGATTTTGGTTATTATCTTTTGTTTTCAATAATGAATTACTCCATAAAACTTTCTTCCTGACAATGATACTTTCTCTGCTAAAGTATGTTCAGTTCTGCTCTAAGCCTTACATTTAACTTGTTTCTCTGCTAAAATTTTCTATTGACTCTGTTATCATCATTATGTCTGTACTGTAGTGTTGATTTTTTGTCTGGTTACTCTTACGAAACGGAGCCAATGTCATATTTTAGATAAGTTTGACCTCTCTTTGGTAAAATAAGTTATAAACTAAATGATAGCTAATAAACTAATTTTTAGCTGATAGTTGAAAAACTAGTAAAATGAAATTAAAGTATTTGATAAATTTAGTTGTTGTAATTATAAAATAAAATAAAAAGTATATGGTTATTTTATGTGAGTGAGTATTTACTTTTGTGAATGCGTAGTTTTTTATTTTAAAGAAATAATAAAATTAAAATAATAAGGCTAAAATTGAAATTAAAGATAAAAAGATATAAGCTAGTTGAAAATAGCATATGGAAAAATGTTATAAGCTAGTAAAAAGTTTGTTACCAAACACCTCTAATTTTATGAAACAAGCTTATAAACTAATATAATAAGGTATAAGCTAGCTTATTTGTATTATCAAACAAACATTTACTTGAAATGTCGGAAAAAGATCTCGATTCTAAAATAAGCTAGAAGTGAAGCTAAGAGCATGTTTAGATGAACTTATTTTTGAGTTTATAACATTTTTTTTGGTACAAGTAGGAAAATGGAAAGAAAATAAATGAACTATCTAGAAAATAAAGTCTCACTAACATCTGCTAGTAGAAGAAGACTTATTCCAGTAGACGGTACAACTATAGGGGAGAAGGCCTCCAAATTGCATGCTCCAAACTTGGTTAAGTAATCTGCACAGACATTGCTCTCCCGAAGGGTACGTGTGAACAACTTTGACTCTTTAATCCCTAGCAAGAAGATCTTAGATATTATGAATGATAGCCTCTTAGTCGTGCCGAACATTGACAAGTTCATAAATCAAATTGATAGCAGTCTTAGTCAGAATACCACAAAAGCTCTCTAATGTCCAGCCCCCAGGTCAAGACTAAACCATGATAAATAGCCATAAGTTTCGCATGAAGAATGTTCTCTAATGACCACCCTGAGCATTCTAACGAACCATTCAAGAGGTTGGATTCCCAAAATGCTGGAGGAAGCACTTTTTAAGCAAGAGAGCAAAAATTGTATTAGAGCCCGTTTGGATTAGCTTTTTTTGAGCTTATGCAAATATCTTATGCAATATAAATTACATTTTATGTTATTTTACAAGTTCACAGTAGTAAAAATTGTATTTTTATAAGTTATTTTATCATAAACTATTTTGACAAACTTATCATAATACATAAAATTTTTGCATAAACTCAAAAATAAGTTAATTCAAACAGACCTTAATAGTAAAAAATCATATCTTAAATCCTTGTTTTTTTTTATAATCTACCTATCTTAAATTTTTTTTCTTGTCAAGTAATCTAATGATTAAAAGTTCACCCCTTAAAATAATTAAGAGATCCCAAATTCAAAAATCCAATACTAAATTAAATAAAGATTTAGAATCCTTATGCTCTTGTGCAAAAACAAATAAAAAATCCTTACTCTCTCCGGCCTCTTTAAATCCTAAAATTAAATAAACCAACCAAACTGCGAAGCAACAAGAGCAATGGAGGGTTTAGGTTCAGCTCTCATCTTTCTCATACTTTTCCCGCGCCAATTTTATTATTCTTTTTCATTCAAATAGTTTAAATTAAACTTCACAATTGGAAATTCAATTCACACTATTAGAGTAAAGTTTGTTTCTTTTTTAACGCTAACAGAAGAGTTTTTTTTGGACTCTATAAGAGTTTGTTATATATTTATATGATGTGATAATAATTAGGTCTTTAATTAGTTAGTTATTAGTTATAAAACTTGAAAATTAGGTCGAACTGTTAGGGTAACTGAATGAGTGAGTGATAGTTTCAGAGTTTCTTCTTGGAGATGATGGATCCACCAGGGAACAAGAACCACCCTTTTTCCAACAAACAAGAAAAGGTTTGTTTATCTTGTAAAATTCTTTGCTGTTTCTTTCAAAATTATCTGTCTTCGCTATCGAATTGCGAAATTTTTCTTCTTTCTTTGCTTTTGGCTTCTAAGAGGCAAGTTGAGATTTTTCTTCTATGATTATGTGTTTATCATCTGATATGATTAGTTTCCATGGTATTCTTATTGCAACAATCGATGATCGTTCCTGGTTTTTTTATATATGCATGAAATTTTCACTTACTCTATTTAATTTTTTCAGATTTTTATTATGCTTGGCAATATATACAGGATGATTATTGGTTTCACGAATACATCGTTAGTCTACTCTCAGTTGAGGAGCCTGTCTCTATTGATGAATTGCTTGGCAAGCAAGAAACAGGTGTTGGCTATGTACAAGAAAATGGTGGAACGAAACCTGAGCTACCGAGCTACACATCTTCATTACATGAGAAGAATGCTGCTAGTAATGAAAATGCATTGCTTCCTAGTGATTACACTAGTGATTCACAAAGGTGTGTTTTGCCAAGAAATTATTCTTATGTGATTGCACTTCCAGCCTTAAATAGGTCTTCTGCAACGAAAATTGAATCATCGAGCAGTACTTCGTCTTTGCTTCTTTCTGCCAACGAAGGGAATTGCCTATCGCAGGTCCCTGAATCAACGGAGAGATATTTGGAGCCATCTGAGATTGAAGCTCGGGCTACTAAAGATTTCACTCTGTCATCAGTTCACATTGCTAGGTCTTCTGCAACGAAAATTGAATCGCCAAGCAGCACTTCTTCTTTGCTTCTTTCTGCCAGCCAAGGGCATCGCCTATCGCTGAACCCTGCATCATCGGAAAGACATCTAAGGCCATCTGAGAATCAATTTCAGGCTACTAAAGATTTCACTCAGTCATCAGTTCACAATGCTGGTGAAGATTTCAGTCAAAGTCTCTCCAAAAGGAAGAGGAAAGTGTAGTCATTGATTATCGATTCTTCTTCTTGATAATCTTTATTCCATTATTATATGTTAGTTCTAACTTTCTTCATTATCCTAACACTAAAGTTTGACTTTACAGGCACAGTTCTGATCGAACTGAGGAACGAGGGTCATGCAGAAACTGCAACTGTATGATGTCAAACTGTTTGAAACCGTAAGCTCAAAAACATGCTCCTTTGTTTGTTTGTTTTTCTTTTTTGTGACAACCTTTTAGTTCTGTACTCTTGGCAATATCCTTTAGTTTTATGCTTAATGTGTTCTCTTTCTGCTAAATAAGGCTTAATTTGTTCTATTTAGATTTATGCCTAATGTGTTCTCTTTCAGCTAAATGTAATTTGACAAGAATTTGGGCTTAATAACTTAACTTTCAGATTAACCTTCTTTATTTACTATTTCCACCCTTTTTTTTCTTCAGTAATTGTGAATGCTTTGCTGCCGGAGTCTACTGTACAGAACCTTGCTCGTGTAAAGAGTGCTTAAATAAACCTATTGATGAATATATAACAATTCTGCAAACTCAAAGGAAGATTGAGTCTAGCAATTCACACTTACTTGTTCCTAAAGTCATAAGAAGTCCTGATACCTCACCTCGGGTTGGAAAATAAGCTCAAACATTTTTTTGTTACTTTTGAATTTTCTCCTATATTAGTGACATTCTTCTTGCAGGATAACTCCAACAAAACTCCAGCATCAAAGAATTGCAAAACAATGTGCAATTGCAAGAAAACAAGCTGCAATAAGAAATCTTGTTCTTGTTCTAAGGTTTTCTTCACCGTTACATATATCAATATCATGTACTTTTTTAGTTTCATTTCTACTATGAATTACAGTTGGTGGTTGGTTCTCTTTTGAAGGGTGGTGTCGGTTGCTCCATTAGCTGTAAATGTGAAGGGTGCGAAAATATATACGGTAGAAAGGATAGTACAGTTGAAAAAAATAATCAGAAGCATTGCAGATTTCCAGGTTCGACATGCTAGTTTTTGTGTTTGATGAGATGATAATGTTGATGTTTGTTATTTATTGATCTCTATTCATTTGTATGTGACAGACCAAGACCAAGAACTTCGGCGGGAATCAAATGCTATTGGATCTCAAACTAAATTTGAAAAGCATTTTCAAACTGTTCCAGATGATGGGATTCAAGTTACATTCCATAACACTAATTACAAAATTTAAATGCCCTTTGTCTTTTTTTTCTTTTCTTTTTTTTTACAATTTTGTATTCTTTTCCAAACTTTCTCTTCATCGCTCTCTCTCATCCCTGTAGAGATGTGAAAAAAGTTGATAAAAGGTTAAAGAAACTTGCATAAGGTTTTTTGTTATTAACATTCCATAGCAAAAGCTCTTTCGAATACGGTTGATCTAGTCTTGGATTGTTGCTTTCGGAACATTATATTTGAAACCGATTGTGAAGTGCTCTTGTTAAAGTCATTCGATCGAGTATATTTCCACGAAATCGTTGGGGTACAATAGCTAGAAATGTTAGAATGAAATTAAGGCAATTGTAGAGTGCATATTAAAAGATGTAACAATAAACTAGATCTTAATTGAGAGCAATAGGGTGTGGATAGAAGAAACCATATCTGTAATTTTAGCCCAATCAGTTTTTCGATTTGGGCTTTGTTCAATAAATCATTTTTTCATTATAAAAAAAATAAAAGCATCCACCTATGTATTTTGTATGAGATTTACACAATCAGCTTCGTATGACTTTTACATAATCACTGTAAACCACTATCTATAATACTAAAATAAAAAGGGAGAAGTTTGTTAAAAAAAAATAAAAAGGGAGAAAAGGCAAATTCTAATGTGAACAATGATCCAATGTGAATCAATATTTAAAATTTTAATGCGATAGATGTCGTCTTTTAAAATTAAAGTTAAATGGTCCTTTTTTATTTTTATGATTGAGATACTGATAACTTAATTGATAATACTAGTTTGATTAAAATGACAAAAAATAAATATGTAGTCTGCATCAAGCTGACACCAATCAGATCACTATTTTAATCGCAAATCGATTATCTTTATGATAATTTTTAAGTAGATCGATCATCTATGAAGATAGTGCACAACAAAAATGAATGTTGTTGCACGTGGGGTGGTGAGGAAATGAAATGAAAGCAAAGTGCCCCTTTTTTCTTGTTAATTCCTCTCTTTAGACATATATGCCCCTTCATTCTTTCCCTTTCCTAAACTTTTAGCTTTGATCCCACCCCCCTCCTATATCGAACACCCCCCCTCCTATATCGATGAAATTAATATAATCTTTATTTTATGGTAACTTTTCAGAAACTTTGAGGAAGGGATGATGGAGGTGCCACATCTTTGTTGTAGAGGTACTAAGAAACGAAAAAACAATATGATTCATTACTTTTATTAGATTAGATAGGTATATGTATATGTATGGGACCATACCATAAAATGATTTATGCACATTTTAGATTTTCAAGGACAAGTTGCACGCTAGATGTAGTTGGTAACTTGGTGGGGATTGTGATACAATAGGAATTAGTGAATGTGAATTAAGACTTAGAAAAGAGGTAGATCGATTTTTCCACTATGGTATATGTATGTGGGTTCAAATTTATATAAACGTCTCATTCACAAACCAATAATGTTAGGATCAAATAGTAGAGGAATATCACATCACATCATGTGGGGTGGTGTAACACAATTAGTGTCTTAAATTTTAAAAGAATGGTAGCTTTCTTTGGGAGTAACATCAACAGGAAGATCACATTATTGTCGACATCATTCCAATTAGTCTTTGTTCATATTCTACATTCTAAGCTATGAAGTGAGAGCTGAACTGTGAAGCAGAGTACTAAAGGTTATACGTACCCCATCCATGAAAAAATGGAATTGAATTAGACGCAATAATTGTGTGAACACAGTTATTCGTTGTAGCTGTTCAATTTAAAATTGATGGTTGAGATGGTTTATTAGTTATTTTAATTAATACGTAATATAAACCGTTCAATTTAAAATTATTGGTTGTAATAAAAAAATAAACTATATGTGAAATTGTGTTCTACTTTAATCTTGATCCTAAAAATACACATGAATTTTGAAAACTTTGATAAAATTAATTCATAATCTTTGACAAAAAAAAAATCATTACTAATCTCCCTCTCAATAAAAGTTCAACAAAAGTAACTAATCCAAACAAGACGAGTCCTATTTTGCTACTACAAATCGAGTAAAAAAAAAATTGTTACTGCAAACTACAAAGCAAAACCAAATAATAGATGTGTAGTACTCCCTCTGTTTCAATTTAATTGACACAGTTGACTGTTTCATACATGCCGATGCATAATTTTGATCATCAATATTTTAAATTATATAATAGATTAATAGTAAAAATTATAAAAATTTAATATTTTGAAAATACTCATCAAAACGAATCAAACAACATCTTATATGTTAATATTTATTTTTGTTTATTAGTAGAAAAATAAAGTTGAAGCAATATATGTGAATATTGCACAACAGTCAACTGTGTCAATTAAATTGGGCCGTATGGAGTAAATAGCAATACCTACTTTTTGGCAAAAATAAATAAATGAACATAATATTCTAATGAGTCATGTGGGTAGTGGTCCACATGGTTTGAAATAAAAACGAATGGTAAAGATCTGCTTGGGTGATGTGCATGTGCTGCAAAGTGCAAATCTAAGGCGTTGTGGCGTCAGATGTGAGGACACAGGGGTGGGGGGTGCGCCCACCCTAATTAGTAAGTAGGCTAGCTGCAAATCACTTACCCCAATAATTCGGACCCTTTTACAAGCGTGTCCATCTCATTTTTGTGTAAGATAGTCAAATACCCCTTCCGATCTCATATATAATCAACAAAATAAAAAAAAATTAAAAGTCTCAAATATAAAAAAAATAACATTTAATCATTACAATAAATATCATTTTTCCAAATATATCCCTATTTTTTTCACATTCTCGTGTTTTTAACAGTTTCTAAGTCAAAAGATAGGAATAAAATTAAAAAAGTGTATGATTTAAATGTATTTAGACATTTTTCTTAAAGGAATAGATTTTTTGTAAATTTGCTTATATATGAGACAGGAGTGAGTAACTTCAAGCCGAAAGACTTTATTTCAGCTTGGTTTGACTCGATAATAATTTGATCGGCTCGAAATTCATTACAAATGGATTTTAGCTCGAAGATGTCACACATGGGAAACTGCATCTCTCTTGAGTGCAAACCTTTACTTGGACGACTTTGTCAAAGTAGTAAGAAATGCAGCAATAATGATCTATCTCTCTCACGTTTTTCTTTAGTTGTGCTACTCTAGATCAGCGGAAAACTGTGTAAAAGTCTCGCAATGTGCAGAGTGTATACTAGGTTGTGCTCATGCATCTGGGTGATCTTAAGGTGGAACCCAAGTGTTAGTTTCAAATTTGTTGTACATGATAAATAGAAAGAAGAAAAAAACGAATTTTGGTGCAAGAAGAAAGAAAGAAGGGCAAACTTGATAAGCTAAACAATATTTGATTCTTTATTTGCTATTCTTTCAAAAAGGACTCAGATATTTTATAAGTCTAAGGCCTGAATGCACTAGGACCATATATTTTATACTAGGTTCAATGCTCAATTTTCTTAGAAAAGGAATTTGTCATCATAACTCTTAGATGCCTCTTATGTTTGTTGGTTCACGCCATATATACGAGAAGATGAGATTGTAAGGAAATATATTTTTAATATGAGACTTGAATAGTAAAATTGGGGGGGAGTTTATTAAGCGTAAAACTTTTAAGAATCGAACTTAACTTTAAGCAATAATATGACAATGTTTTTCTAAAAAATATGGTATCCGACCTAATGACCAACTAGTTCGAAGGGATCAATCCTACCATCCACTACAATAATATTACAATTAAATTAACTTTATTTACCTCCACGGTATTCATTCTTAAAAATTATTGACAATATTTCTAACTGTTATATGAACCAATTTTTTTTTTCAAAAGAATATTTATAACTCAAAATATTGTCATATGAGAATTGTTAATCTGAGCAACAAATGCAATATCACGTTTTAAACATGTAGCATATATTTTACTATGCTAGAGTATGAACAAGTATATCTTGCTAACACGCTTTATAAACAAAAGTTGTAGATATTCTTATTCTCTTTCAAATGGTATAATATAAATAACATCTTATTTGGACAAGTATATATACCTCAAGACTCGCAAGTGCAATATTGTTTTTGCATACAACAAGAATAAAATTATACTAGACTCTTAAGTACATTAATAAGTGTTGGATATTGTCTTGAAAATGATGCCGTTGCAAGAAGCTAATGTGCCCTGGTGAGGGCTCAGCAAGTAGTAGGCTGCAGGCTTGACTGGTGTGCCCTGGTGAGGGTGTCAGGCGTAGTGTCATCGGCTGCTGGCGCCAGGCGCAGCCCCACGGAGGACGTCTGGTGTGCCCTGGTGAGGGCTCAGCAAGCAGCAGACGGCAGGTTTGACTGGTGTGCCCTGGTGAGGGCGCCAGGCACAGCCCTGGTGGCGCCAGGCGCGGGTGCGCGAGCATAAATATGTTGTTTTGCGTTTTCAGGGATTTTAAGGTGTTTTTTAGGGTTTCTAAGGCCAACATACAAACTAGGGTTAATAGAAAACATCTTGGGAAAACTCTAGGGTTGGGAGAAACATTTTATCACCTTGTAAACACTTGGTTGATTGAAGGCGCCCACCGTGGGGCAAGGGTCAATTGAATTAAGGCACCATGGGTTCTAAATGGGAAATTGAGAAATTCACCGGGAGTAACGACTTTGGATTGTGGAAGGTGAAGATGAGGGCACTATTAACTCACAACAAGTGTGTTGAAGCGTTAAAGGGTGTGACACAGATGTCGGCTACACTTTCGAATGCGGAGAAGACCGAGATGGATAAGAAAGCATTGAGTTCTATTATCTTGTGTCTTGGTGATAAAGTGTTGAGAGAGGTAGCGCGGGAGACTTCGGCGGCGGCTATGTGGTCAAAGCTTGATTCATTGTATATGACCAAGTCTTTGGCACAAAAACAGTGTTTGAAGCAACAATTGTACTTGGTTGAACACAAGTCTGTGGTGGAGCAACTTGCTGAGTTTAATAAAATCATTGACGATTTGGCGAACGTTGATGTGAATTTGGAAGACGAGGACAAAACCTTTCATTTGTTGTGTGCTTTACCTAAGTCATATGAAAACCTCAAGGATGCATTGCTTTATGGCAAGGAAGGTACTATCACCTTGGATGAAGTCCAATCGGCTTTGAGAACCAAGGAGTTGACCAAGTTTAAAGACTTTAAGGTTGATGATGGTGCGGAAGGGTTGAATGTGGCGAGGGGTAGAAGTGAGAACGGAGGCAAAGGGAAAGGGAATCATGGGTCCAAGTCTAGGCCAAAGGGTGATGGCGGTGGCAAGTTCAAATGCTACTATTGTCAGGAACCAGGTCACTTCAAGAAGGATTGTCCTCAGAGAGGGGGCGGTGGTAGTTCGTCGGCTCAGGTTGCGGTTAGTGACGAAGCTTATGAGGAAGGCTTTGAGAGTGCGGGAGTACTCATAGTCACAAGCTTGGAACCATAGATGGTTGTCGGCCTGGAGAGGTGGTGGAATAATACTCGACATCGACCTGGAGAGGCGGTGGAATAATACTCAACATCAGCCTGAAGAGGCGGTGATAAGAATACTTAAGTTTTGCAGGTTACAAGGTGAGAAACATAGTGAGACTTTGGTGGAAGAATCTCAATTTGAGGTGGAGCTTCTTATAGTGGGACTAGAAGAAGGCAATCGACATTAGCTCTTGGCTATCTAGTAGATAGGGAGGAGAGTGGTAATGTTGCATCAAAGGAGTGTAGCTATGGAGACCTTGTGGTTTATTATCCGATTGTGGCTGAAGAAGTGCAAACATGTTAAAGAACTTCAGGGAGGCAATTGGAAGCAACGATAATTAAATTTGGGAACTTGTAGGACTGCTGGAGGTAGTTGGGATACAAGGAGAATTTGATGTTGCAGCTTGTGGAACTTACCTAAAATTCCAAGGTTAAGTTGAGTGGCAAGCAATTCTTCGAGAGTACGAAGCGGTACACTTCGGGGTTCGAAGAGGGTGTGGTGTAAATAGGGTTGGGAACAGGTCAGGCCAGGCTTTGACAGGCCTGAGCCTGGCCTATGATTTTTCTTCAAGCCTAAGCCTGGCTTAGGCCTATCAAATGCAATTTTTTTTGGCCTGGCATGGGCCTGTTTAAAGTCGGGCCTGGCCTTGTAGCCTATTTAAAAGCATGTGTTACATAAAAGCTTATATATAGTCTTTTTAAATATACTAATTAAATAGGCCTTAAAGCCTATTTCATATTTAATTTTTTATAATTCCTACAACATTAAGAAAAAACTAATAAAATGATTAGCACAAAAATTAAAAGCTAATAAAATAACAAATACGATTACGACAAAGTCTATAATTTGTACTATAAAAGCATATAATTTGTCTTTGTCAAAAAATATAATTTGTCTTTGTCAAAAAAATAAACAAATAATTTCTAATTTGTCTAAAAAGTATAATTTGTCTTTGTCAAAATATATATATATTGTCTAATAAATATTTTGTATTTATATAAATAATATTTATTTTTTTATACAGATATAAATAATAATTATTAAATATAACCGGGCCGGCCTATCAGACTTCGCAGGCTTTTTTAAAAGCCTAAGCCTGGCATATTTAGATAAACAGGCTTTTTTCAATGCCTGAGCCTGACATTTTTAATAAACAGGCCAGGCTAGGCCTAAGACAGGTCAGGCCGAAGGCCCCTGGAGGCCGCTTGGCCTATTCCCAACCCTAGGTGTAAACAGGTGTAGCAGCACGGTGGTTGGTGGGAAGTTGGCATCACCATCGTTTTAAAGGCAAGGTGGAGATTGTTGGATATTGCCTTGAAAATGATGTTGTTGCAGGAAGCTGATGTGCCCTGGTGATGGCTCAACAAGCAACAGACTTGGCTGGTGTGCCCTGGAGAGGGCGCCAGACGCGGGTTTGTTGGCGCCAGGCGCAACCCTGGTGGCGCCAGGCGCGGGTGCGCGAGCATAAATATGCTATTTTGCGTTTTTAGGGGTTTTAAGGTGTTTTTTAGGGTTTCTAAGGCCAACATACAAACTAGGGTTAATAGAGAACATCTTGGGAAGACGCTAGGGTTGGGAGAAACATTCTATCACCTTGTAAACACTTGTTGATTGAATCTCTTGGTCACGGGGAGAGATTCGGGAAAAGGGTAGAATTAGGAAAACTCTAATTCTTGTAACTCTTGTGGAGAATCTCATTGTAATCAAGTATTCTATTGATAGTTGAACGGAGAGGCTGCTCTCCCCCCCCAGATTAGGTTCATTAACACCGAACTAGGTAAACAATTTGTCTGTGTTCTTTACCGCTTTCACCATTTATTCTTGTTCGTGATTATTATTGTCTGTTCTCAATTTGTGGTTGCTTAATCGTTTGCTCCACACACTAAAGATTATTGGTATGATATCAATTGAATTCACAACAATAAATTTAGTTATAAACTTGTTCGATTCATTTAACTCATGAATTAAAATCAATGAGTTAATAATCAAACTGAGTGTTGAACTATTTTCAAGTTGATATGATTCATTGCCAAACATTGACGGCTAATAAAAAAGATCAATTATTCACCAACTGTTATTGGCATGGATGATTAGACCTTCCAATCGCTTTACAATTTTGCAATTGGTAAATTATATGTAAATTTGATTGTAATCTCAAGTCCTTTTTTTTAATCATGTTATAAGTTCGAAGTTATTCTTTTTAATGTTATATATGTGGTGTAACTCCCTTCTCCCTTAATCTAAATATTTTTCAAACCAAAAAAGAATTAAATAATTTTTTTGTCAAGTAATTTAGTGACTAAACAAATGCAAATAAAAAAACTTTTCTAGAAAATAAATAAATATTAAAAAAATAATAAATTATGAATTTCAACTTAAACTCTATGTACAAGAGCAATTATATATTTTCTTTTTTTCGTACAAAAGTAATTATATATTTTCTTTTTTTTTTATGGATAATTATATATTTTCTTGTTACTATTAACTATGAAAAATATTTATAAATTATTAATATGGTTCATATTATCTTAATCAATTCTCATTAGGAAAGTGACGTTATCTTTAGATGATGAAAGGAATAGACATATAAAACAAAATACTAGCTTTTAATTAAATTACAAAATCGACATACGACTAGATTTGCTCTTTCCTTCTCTATCACACTCTTTCCTTTTCTTTCATGATATTTCCCTTACTGTCGTTTTTTGTTTTGTAAAAATGCGAGAAAGGAAAAAGATGGGCGTCAAATATTAAATAAAAAATTATAAGAAAAAACATTAAATTAATAATTAATTTTAAAAAATGGTAAACACAACAAAAAACACAGTTGAAATTATATAATAGAAAAAATACTTTAATAATATGAATATCCATTTGAAGATGCATAAATAGAAGTTCTCGGAAACATAATTCAGTTATTAAGAACATTACATGTAATATGTAGAAATTAAAATTAAAATTATAGTATTCTCACTTATTTATTTTAAAAAGTGAAATTCTACAACTAAACTACTTGACAAAAAAAAATGCATAATGAGGAAACAAATTTGATTCTAACAATATTTAATACATAAAGTGTAGAAATTTAATATCATTAAATTTCAATTAATTATCTACTGTTATGTATTTATTTAATAATATAAAGTATTTAAATTCAATGTTATAAATCTTCAATTATAGAATTTCAATATTATTTAGTAAAAAAAATACAATTTTTTTAATAGTGTATGGTAAAAATAATAATTATGTTTTTAATTTTAATAGTATAATAAAACTAGTTTGAAAATGCTTTTTAAAATATATATTTTCTATATTTTATGCTCTGAAATAGCATATAAACACATAAGAAAAAATTTAATGTGGAAACAACCTTTATATAATTTATTTTTTTGGTTTCGAAAAAGCCCTTTTTATATTGAATTAATAAATAGTTTTCCATCTTGTAAAAAAAACGGGGTGGGGTGGGGGTTCCATCAAGAAATAGAAATAGTTATTACAGTCAACCAAAAAAATAGGAAATAGTACGTTAGAGTAAATAAAAAAAAAGTTATACCATTGGTCTATGATTTTCTTTTTCTTTCACCACTAGTTTAATCAGATCCGGATGTTAGTTCTGATATCAAGTGGTTTCAGCTAGGACCTATCAAATTTAACACCGATCACCACTGAATCAAATAATGATTGGTGGTCTATGATTTCTTTTATACAGTCCATTAGAACTTAGTTTTAGCTCTTTTTTTTTTTTGACATATTTAGACCATAGTTAGACGATTCTATTTTTATAAAAAAAAAAGAAAATAGGATATGCAGCGAAAGTTAAAATAATTTTACACTGTCATCAAATACCAACTGTTTATTCCGCAAAATCACTCCATTACGTTCATTTTAATTATATGACATGGCAGAATATTTAATTTTTGGTTAATATCAATACAAAATTATTTTACACTGATATAGCTTATCCATTAAACTCTATAAAAAAATTGGTTAAGAATTGAATTTATTTTTTTGACAAAGGTTAAGAATTGAATTAAATATCTCAAAATGTGTATTACTCACAAACTCTATGCATCAATCACTTGTATTATGCTTTGGTACTTGTACAAATTTCTTTGATAAAAAATACATTTTTTTTGTAAACCCTTTAATTTTTGAAAGAATAAGTTTCTAAGAGTTCAAAATTTAGAATTCTGAGAAGTAAATATTATTATTTTTTTCTTTCAAAACTACATCCTCAATAACTAATTTTATATAGTACTAATATTTTTTCTGTCAAAAAATAGTACTAATATTTTTACTTCCTCCATGTAGATTTAATTTTTATTTTGAAGATTTAATTTTTATAAGGTTATTTTTATTTACCATTTTGGCTTAATGCACCAACAAGTGTCCTAAAATAGTAAAATGGAAACTTCATAATGAAGACAAGAAAAACACAGTGATGATTAGAAAGAAAGAAAAAATAAAAGAAAGGAACAAACGCCAAACAGAATAAACAAATAAGGGTAGATAAGTCATTTGAGTTACCGTATTAATATTAAACTCAAATTTTGAAAATAACGATGAAAAACAGCTTAAGACCTGAAGTATACGTTGTTACACCTTAATTAATCAAAATAAATCAGTTTAACCGAGACATAATCATATCATTAAATTACATTACATAATCTCATTATTACTATTGTTAGGGGATTCAAATTGTATTTACATACACATACCAATTCCCTAATCTTGGGGATACAATATTAATACTTGGTCAAAAAAAAAAACTAGTACTATACGATATTAATCACATTACTTAAAGTGATAATCTTTACCTTAATCTTATTATTCTCACTCTGAAATCACATCCTCTAAAAAGTTGACAAGTCATTTTGTGTGTGTCAGAATCTGTAAATTCCACAAGAACCCACTTCCTAGAGAGAGAAAAAAATGCTACTTTTTGTGTCACATTGATAGAGAGAGAGAAAATGGGGTAAGGAAGGTTTTGTTTTATATTATCACTGTTCTTATTTGTGTCACAGCTGCTAGTGAAGTTCCCATTTGCCAGATTTCGTTGTTTTGTGGTTTGAATGTTGCAATAGAGATCAAAGTTTGGTTCTTTTTGTGATTTTGTTCATGCCCATTTGAATTATTTTGATGATTTTGGATCTCTAGTTTGGATTTTGATTAGTTGTTCATTTTCACTTGGTAAGTTTTGTTTTGGATCTAGTTTTATGTTTCATTTCACATTTATGAAAGTTTGTAGTTTTGTTGAGCTTATTAAATGTTTTTCTCGTGACTTATGAACACCGTCTTTTTCATCCTATGATGTCACTGTTTCATGCTTTTCTGTCTATGTAGTCTTTTTCTTCACTCTCTTGATGTCATTGTTTATCACAAGTAACATTTTTCTTTGTTTTGGACAAATAAGGGAACATGTTTGAACAATAACTGTTGTACATTTGATTCTACCTATGGTAGTAGTAGTAGTAGATTTCTCATTTCCTCCACTGATTAATTAAGTTTTATTTTTTTGGTACTTTGATGTTTGTGATTTTTTTTTTTTTTTCATGTTCATGATCTCTTCATTTCTGCAAAAGAGATAGTTTTTTTATGTATGTTTTTTCTTTTTTTGCCCTTTTTTTTTTACAGTTGTATTGATTTTGAATTGTTGGAGCTGCTGAGCATAAAATTATATTTGTAACAAGAAGATATTGGAGCTGTGTTCAATTGAGCAGGTAATGCAACATCCATGTCAATAAAGTATATAATTTTTTTTTTTTATAGATTAAACCATGAAAGTAAAGTTAAATTTCATGAATCTGGACTATTCTTATTAAATACTATATGACATTTTTTTTTGTTGTTGATGTTAGGTAAAGGAAGAGGAGAAGCGAAAGAGTGTCGTAGTATATAGAAATTGGTGGTGGAAATCTATATACTGATATTCAGGCCTGGATTCATTATCTAGCCTTTGCGGTGTTGCGAAATCCAAACCTGCTTTGCTGTTGTTATTTGCTGGAGTTATGGCAACCTTGTTACACTCTGACTCCAGGCGATTATATTCTTGGTGGTGGGATAGTCACATTAGCCCAAAGAATTCAAAATGGCTTCAGGAAAATCTTACAGGTTTGTCTCCGTATATCTTCAATGTCTATCGTTGGGCTAGAACAATTATTTTTTAACGAACACTAGTATTACGCTCGCTCAAACGCGCTTAACTTTACCATTAAACAAACTCTATTGTTAGATATATACTTTCATAATTGATATTACAGATTGAAAGTCGTGTAAATTACCAAGTTGGGTTAGGGATGTATTTGCTGCAATTGAACATTTGATGAGATCACAACGATGGTCCACACACATTTCCTCTTTCTATAACATGGATACTAATATGCGGCTCATTTTTTTGAAGCCAAATTTCATCAAAATACAACAATTTATTCTAATGTATTTAATTAAGATCCATGGTTCAGCAACCTTTAAGTGACGATTTTATGTGTTTATACTTTCTACAGACATGGATGCAAAAGTCAAAGCAATGATCAAGCTTATCGAAGAGGATGCAGACTCCTTTGCAAGAAGGGCAGAGATGTACTATAAGAAGCGGCCAGAACTCATGAAATTAGTTGAGGAGTTCTACCGAGCATACCGTGCATTAGCAGAGAGATACAATCATGCAACAGGGGAGCTACGTCAGGCACATAAAACTATGGCAGAAGCATTTCCCAACCAAGAACCTTATATGCTGGCCGATGATTCACCATGTAGTTCTTCAGGGCCCGAGGGTGAACCACACACCCCTGAAATGCTACATCCAATTCGTGCATTCTTGGAGCAAGTTGATGCACAGAAAGATGCATTAGGTCTAAGCAGAAAGGGTCTAAAGCAGCTGAATGAGATCTTCGATTTTTCTCAGTTATCGGCTGAAAAACAGGATGCAAAGATTCAGAACCATTCTGACTCTGAACAGGCAGGGAGAGCAGAAATTGAACTGGAAGCCTTAAAGAAAACTCTGGCTGATATACAGTCTGACAAAGATTCTATTCTTCTTCAGTATCAGAAGAGTTTGGAAAGTTTATCTGAAATGGAAAAAGAGCTTAATAAGGCACAAAATGTTGCTGAAGGCCTTGATGAACGAGCAAGCAAAGCCGAAATTGAAATTGGAATACTGAAGGAAGCCCTAGCAGAGCTAAAATCCGAGAAGGATTCTGGTCTAGTTCAATACAACCAGTGTCTGCAAAGGATAGCTAGCCTGGAGGCTATGTTAACTTTGGCTCAGCTGGAAGCAAAGGGGCATGATGAGAGGGCGGTGAAAGCAGAAACTGAAGTTAAACGTCTCAAGGAAGAACTTGCCAGGCTGGAGGCCGAGAAGGATGCTGGTCTGCTTCAGTATGAAAAATCCCTTGAAAAGATATCTTTTTTGGAGTCTAAGATTACCCTTGCCGAGGAGAATTCCAGGATGCTAACTGAGCAAAATGAAAGAGCAGAGTCTGAAGTCAAAGCATTGAGGCAAAAGCTCGCCGAACTGAATGAAGAGAAAGAAGCTGTATCTGTCCTGTACAAGCAGGGCTTGCAGACAATATCTTCAATGGAGAGTGAAATTTTGCACGCTCACGAAAATTCTGAACGGCTGAAAAAAGAAATTGAGCTAGGCGCTGAAAAACTAAAGACCGCGGAAAAACATTGTGACACAATGGAGAAATCAAATCAGTCTCTTCAGCTAGAGGCTGACAATCTAGTGCAGAAGATTTCTTTAAAAGATCGAGAGCTTCTTGAGAAGCATAATGAGTTTGAGAGGCTGCAGACTCTGATGCATGAAGAGCATTCTCGTTTTCTTCAAATTGAATCTACTCTGCAGACTCTGCAAAAGTCGTACTCTCAGTCACAAGACAAACAAAGATCTCTTGCTATGGAGCTTAAACATGGGATTCAGCTGTTGGAGGACCTTGAACTTTCCAAAAAAGGTTTTAAAGAAGAAATGCAACATATTGTGGAAGAAAACAAGACTTTGCATGTGCTTAACTTCTCTTCCACTAGGACCTTAAAAGATCAGCAAATGGAAATTTCCAAGTTGAAGGAGATCAAAGAGAATCTGGAACAAGAATTTGTCAGAAAAGTTGAAGAAAGCAATTACCTCATAAAGGAATCTCATCAAATAAAGGATGAGATCCATGGTTTGAATAATAGGTACCGGGCTATACTGGAAGATCTAGAGTCTGTAGGTTTGAATCCTAAATGTTTTGCAGCATCTGTGTTGGATTTACAAAATGAGAACTCAAAACTAAAGGAGTCGTGCAAAGTTGAACGAGACGAGAAAGAAGCTCTTCGTGAAAAGTCAAAGGATATGGATAAACTTTTGAGCGAAAAAGCCTTTATGCAATGTTCCCTATCAAGTTTAAATGAGGAGCTAGATGGAGTAAGAGATGCAGTGAAGAAATTTCAAGAGTCGTGCCATGTTCTGAAGGAAGAAAAATCCGTTCTTGTTGGTGAGAAATCGGCTCTATTGTCACAGTTGCAAATTATCACCGAAAGTATGCAGAAGTTATTGGAGAAGAATGCCTTGCTAGAGAAGTCCCTCTCCGATTCAAAGATTGAGCTTGAAGGTTTAAGGACTAAATCAAGTAGCCTGGAAGAATTCTGCAATTTGCTGAATAATGAGAAGTGTAATCTTCTTAATGAAAGGAGCATCCTGGTATCTCAATTGGGGAGTGTTGAAGAGAAATTAAGTAACCTGGAAAAAAGGTTTACTAAACTGGAGGAAAAATATTCTTATATGGAGAAAGACAAAGAAAGCAGTTTCAATCAAGTGGAAGAACTTCATGCTTTGCTTTCAGCACAAAAAGCAAAGCATGCTAATCACAAACATTCAAGTGAATCCCGATTAGCGAATTTGGAGAATCTAGTTGTCCGGCTACAAGAAGAGCGTCAGTTGGGGAAGGCAGAATTTGAAGAAGAACTTGGTAAAGCTGTAAATGCTCAAGTTGAGATGTTTATTTTACAAAAATGTATGGAAGACTTGGAGCAGAAGAACATGGGCTTGTTATTTGAATGTCAAAAACATGTTGAGGCATCGAAATTTTCTGAGAAAGTTATTTCTGAGTTGGAGGGTGAAAACCTTATGCAGCAGATGGAGGTAGAGTACTTGCTTGATGAAATTAGAAAATTCAAAATGGGGATTAATAAAGTGTTTGGAGCTCTTCTTGTTGATCCAGACAGGAGACACGACAAAGGGTTCAAGCAAGAAGAAATTTCCATATCGCATATTTTGAACAATATTGAGGGCTTGAAAGGTTCTCTTGTGAAAACTCAGGAAGAGAAGCTGCAGCTACTTGTAGAGAATTCTGTCCTCCTGACAGTACTTTCACATCAAGAATCTGAAGGAAAAGAACTGGATTTAAAGAAAAGGTACCTTGAGCACGAGTTTGAAAATGTGAGAGGGCAGAATGTGATGTTGCAGAAAGTTAAGCTTGAACTACTAGAGATGAACAGGCAACTTAAGTTTGAATTGACCGAGGGAGAAGAAAGGGAGAACGCATTGAAATCCGAAATGGAAATTCTTCATATGAAATTAGTAGATTTGCAGAAAACAAATCTTATGTTTCAGGAAGAAAATCGCAAGGTACTTGAAGAGAAAAAATCACTAATTAAGAGTGTTTCAGAACTCAAAGATGCAAAGTCTGCTGCTGAAGATGAGAACAGTGTGATGTTCCATGAGGCACTGAATCTAAAAAGCCTTAGCATAGTTTATGAGAGCTTTTTCATTGAGAAGGTCTTTGAACAAAAAGAACTTTCCAAACATCTGAGTGATCTTCACAGCATGAACAATAACCTCAAACAGGAGCTTGGTCTGTTAAGGGAACAGTTTGCGGCAAAAGAAGCGGAGAATGTTTATCTGAAGGAGTCGGTTGAGACGGTGGATAAAGATCTGCAGGAAGCCAGAAATACAAATGACGATTTAAGTCATCAAATTGAAAGTTCAGAGAATCTTCTTATGAAGAAAAAAACAGAACTGTTCGAAAAAGAGGAGAGGCTAAAGGCCGTGGAAATGTTGAATGCAGAGTTTTGCAGAAATGTTGAAAAACTGAAAATGGAACAACAAGAATCAAGACTGGTCAATGAAAATCTTGAGAGACAAATTCTTGAACTATCGGAAGGTTGCGTGAATCACAAAAAAGAAATTGAACTCCTCAACGAATCAAATAGAAGTATCGTGTTAGAGATGAGATTATTACACCAGGAAGTGGAACAGCAGAAGGCTAGAGAAGAAACATTGAGCTCAGAGCTGATGGATAAAACAAATGAATTTCAACTTTGGGAGGCAGAAGCAGCTACGTTCTATTTTGATCTTCAGATTTCATCCATTAGTGAAGCATTGTTGGAAAATAAGGTGAATGAGCTTACCGGGGTTTGTACAAGACTTCAAGATGAGAGTGCCGCAAAGAGCTTGGAGATTGAAAAAATGACCGAAAGAGTTGGCCTTTTGGAAAGTGAAATTGGAGGACTGAAGGGTCATTTGTCTGCATATGTTCCAGTCATTAGTTCTTTGAAAGAGGATTTCGCTTCCTTAGAGCGCACCGTTCTTCGAACAAATAAAGCATCTTCAGAATGCAATCAAGAACAAAAGGTAGTATTCTGTTTTAGCTTGTTACCACGTGCTTTATAGTTTTCCTCATTCTATTCTCTTGTTAAATGAGCATATGAAGATTATGTATTGTATTCTACTTATTCCTTTGTCATTAGTGTGTCCAGGATGCCAAAATTGGAACTTTTATTGGAGAAAACATCAATTCGAGTGTAACAGAAAACAAAAGCGCTTTGACACTGGACGGCGTTTCAGATCTGATAGGCATGAAGGAAAGGATTAGAGCAGTTGAAAGGTCCATGGTGGAAGAAATTGAAAGACGTGTCAAGGAAGAAAATCTATCCTCTAAAGCCAATCCAGGAGGAAAAGACTACAGAAAAGTGGAGAAGCTACTCAAGGACGAGAACACATTCGATCTCAACACATGGAGAACAAAATCCGAAAATGGATCATTGATGAAAGATATTCCTCTTGATCAAATATCAGACAATCCAGCTTCTAAGAATCGCAGGAGAAAGAATAGTGGGACTGACGATGGTATGCTTGAATTATGGGAAACCGCTGAGCAGGACTGCTTTGGTGATGGTTCATTTGTTAGCGAAGCAATGAAAAGGAATTCTGATCCAACGGAGGACATTACTACGTGCCATCAGTCGGATAATTCGGGGAAATGCATGAACACCTCTTCTGAATTGGAGGCAGAAAAGGAATTAGGCGTTGACAAGCTTCACCTGGCAAAAAGTATAAAGGACAGAACACAAGATGGCAAGAGGAGGAAGATATTGGAGAGGCTTGTCTCGGATGCACAGAAACTGAACAATCTTAAGATGAGTGTGCAAGATTTGAAAACGAAAATGGAGACAAAGAAGAGAGGCAAAAAAGGAGATGACACTGAATATGAAACAGTTAAAAGACAAGTAGAAGATGTTGAAGAAGCTGTTGTGAAATTAGCAGATACTAATGATCAGCTTACAAAGGAGATCAAAGACAGTGTTCCATCTTCCAGCAGAGATAATTCGGTGGAGTTGGAAAAGAGTAGACTCGTCCAAAGAAAAAGAGTGATGGAGCAGGCGCGAAAAAGTTCAGAAGAGATAGGACGATTGCAGTTTGAGATGCAGAACATTCACTATGTTTTGCTGAAATTGAGTGATGAAAAGAAGCACAAAGGTAAGAACAGATTCTCTGGAAAAACAGTGGTGTTTCTGAGGGACTTTATTCACATTGGAAACAAGAGTAGTAGCAAAAAGCGCAGCAAAGGGTGCTTCTGTGGAACCTCAAAGACTACAACTAATGAAGACTAAGAAAATCTAGTCTCTCACTATGTTGTATTCTAATCTAGCGTATCAATTCTTAGATTAGGCTTGAGGTTAGTATTTAAATGATCATGGTAACTTATTTCAGATCTCATGTTTTTAGCTTTAAACAAAACTTGTACTGTTTAGCTGAGGAGTAGTTGTGTTTGGCACTCTTATGAAAGCATGGATTATAAAATAAACTGGTTTTTCACTCTTTTTCTACAATATTTAATTTCTCTTGCCATGGTAACTGTCTCGGAATTATTATCCTGTTAAACATCTTGATTCAGAATTAACAATATGAGAATAACCACACTTTTGTATAGTAAGAACTGTGCATAATTGAGCCAGAAATTTGATACTGGTTTAAGTGGCTCTTGTTAAGGTCTTCTTTTCCAATGCAAAGTCATGCATGGAATTATGCAGTATTGTGTAAACGATTATATTAATATTCTATTGGTTAAGAAAAGATGTAGGCAATTTTCTATGTTATAATAGTAAATGAGAACTTGAACAGATCATTATTTATGAATATGATAAATTCAAGTTTAATTCAAATACACAAAGACCACAAATATGGTCCCATAAATTTTCATGATTTTCCTCATTTCACATATTTTTATAGTTTATACATGCCACAGTTTTTGGGCACTTCTGAAATCAATAATCCTTCCCTGCAATCAAATTTTAACACCTATTCTTCATAGTCAATCATGGCGGCTATCCTTTATACTATACTATACTTGGTCAAAAATCCTATATTATACTGTAATTTATAATTTATTGTTCCTCTAAACTTGAAAATTCTCTCCAAACAAGATCTACCTAGTTGCTCCTATATATTATATTCAAGCCTTGGATACATCAAAGCCAAATAATCTATGATGGAAGGAACTACTAGCTATTCCAAATTAGGGGCCAAAGAAGAGAGTGGTGTTGACTTGACTCAAATATCTCTTCGACCCATTAGTCTTACTGATCTTGATGATCTAATGTTGTGGACCAGTGATGAAAAAGTGGCCAGGTATTGCACCTGGGAACCTTATACCAGCAAAGAAGAAGGCATCAACTTCATCCAAAACATAGCAAGCAAATCTCTATGGTTCAGAGCGATTTGCCTTCGCAACCGTGCAATTGGGTGCATCGACTTTTGGTCGGGTAACGATAGATGCAAGGACAAAACTGCTGAACTTGGTTATGCTCTGAGCTCCATGTACTGGGGCAAAGGGATTGCCACAATGGTTGTGAAACAAGTGGTTGAAATTGCATTTAAGGAGTTTCCATACTTGGAGAGGCTTGAAGCTCAAGTTGATGTGGAAAATGTTGCTTCTCAGAGAGTGCTGGAGAAGGCTGGTTTTCAAAGGGAGGGAGTTCTCAGGAAATATTGCTTCATCAAGGGAAAAAGTAGAGATATGGTTATGTTCAGTGTTCTGTCAAATGATCTTCAAGTTTGATTTGTTTGTTTACAAATATGTCAACTATGGTATTGTGCCATTTAAAATGTCTAAATAAATTTAAATGAAGCTACATATGTTCCCAGCATTCATAACCATTAACCAACATGATCAAATGTCTAGATAAATTTAATATTGTAACATTTAAGCTATTTTTTTTTTTACTTTTCTATTAATGTAAAGAGCGAATATGGAAAGTATAAACAATCAAAAGTGCGAGAGCAAAGTGAGTTTTCCTTCCCCTAGCAGTAGCAAGGGAGAGAATAGCAAGATTAAGTACCTATTTTCCATCAATTACAAGATGCAAAGTCAAAGGTGAAGAAAGGAAATGAAAATATTACACACAAGAGAAAAACAGCAATTTAATGTGACAACTGATAAGATTATATTAAATTTTCATGTGAAAATCATAGGTCATCACACCAAATTAGTGAATCACTATCACTGCCAATGACCAGCAAATATGTGAAAATTGTTATAAGCATGCATATATGACTTTAAAGGTTCCAAATAAAATCCAAACACATGTTTCGAGTCAAAAAATGTTTGTGCACTCAGCTTACATAGAAACATCAGACTAAAGTTTAAACTTAATATCACTTAAAAACATAACAGTGGCCTAAATCAAAGGATCATTATCGCTAAATCAAGCTCCAACAATTTCAGTAGGTTCCTCTGCCACCGTTTCTTCGGCAGGTCTGTCTACCTTTGTGCCGATGTCCTCAGAGTAATCACCGTGAACCTACAAGGACCAAATAACAACCAAATCAAACCAATTCACTTTTCAGGTGGTTACAAACATGTATTTGTGACAATTGCATTTTCATACTTAGACATGTTGATTTGCAAGGAGCAATGAATCATCAGATTTGAAAGACAAGGGATTAGGGAAGAAAGGATTTAAATTCAAAAGGCATGAGCTGAACAATTTGGATTAGCAAATATTTGGTTTTGAACTCTTGAAATAGCGCTATTGAGAAGCAAAAGCTTTTGTTAAGATTGAAGTAACATGTCTATATTAAACAGAGCTAACCATCACATGTAGTTGAAAACACACCAAAGAACATCAGTGACTAAACAACCAAATATTTTGTTCCGGTAATGATATTATGAAACAAATCATTAGGTATGAATGTCGAGAAAAATAACAAACATGTTTTAAAGAAATACCTCCATCAACTTTCCAAGATCAAACTTAGGAGCTTTAAGGATCTTCACTTTACGAATGAACACATTCTGCAAAGGGTAAATACTAGATGCGGCCTTCTCAATTTCTTTTCCAATCATTTCTGGAATGAACTTACGAACCAATTCCTTCAAATCGCAGGATGTTGCTTGGTTGATCATGATCTCTCTCATCTTCCTACGGATCTGCAACAAAGAAATGTGTACTTTTAATTACTAATAAGCAATATCTTAGAAAGAAAATAAAGCATGATCTTAAGTTTTCCCACTGATTCCTTCTTGTTTACATAGCAGCATTTCATAAAAGAAAAGTGCAACTAGAAAATTAGTATGAATTTAAAGAAAAGCATCAATGTATATACCTGTTTAATCTGGCTAGATTGTGCATAACAGGTCCTCTTCACCTGGTTGGTTCTCCTTTTGGTAAATCCAATGCAA
The DNA here is from genome assembly GCA_030408175.1 of Trifolium repens. Taxonomy (NCBI): domain Eukaryota; kingdom Viridiplantae; phylum Streptophyta; class Magnoliopsida; order Fabales; family Fabaceae; genus Trifolium; species Trifolium repens. The sequence goes on along the minus strand of CP125837.1, from coordinate 60,121,581 downwards.
AACATTCTCAATGTGTAATTATCAGTAGTCTTCACATCAACATGGGCTTCAATTAGAGATTGCCACTTACGCACCAATGACCTCAGTTTGTCAGTTGTGAAACTCATCCCCTATAGATCAAAAGAAAAAAAAATCAAATTAAATTAAATAAGAATAACAACGGACAACATTATGACCAAAAGATGACTCGGCAACCTATCATACCCAGAAATTTGTCAAAAGATTCTTCCCTTGAACATCTTCAGCTCTCAACCTAATCTTCCTGAAAGCATGTTCCTCATCTCCTTGAAGATCAGCCAATGAAACCTCAAACACTCTATGTTTGAGTCCATCTGAAGCAATCTGCAATTCAAACAATCATTTTCTATATAAGTATGCAAAAATCCAATGGAGCTATAAAGCAATCAGCAGATCCATATTCTTCATACAACCAGAACACAAAAGCTATAAACAATTGCATATAGAGATCTAAGAATAACAAAAAAGTCCAAATAGTAAGCAGCTACTACACAGCCTAATTTCTCAGTATACTCAATCCAAGGGTATTTGAACTAACCTACTGACACAAGTACTTAAGTGATTGTACAGAAGAGCTTAAGCTTATGAAAACAGCTTATGACATATCCATAATCAATTTTTTCAGCTTATTTCCACAAGCTCTCCAGAATAGCTTATATGAAAACAGTTTGACTTTATTTTATCTTTTGTTATAACAATAGTTTAGACATAAACACTTATATGATAATCACTTATATTATCAGCTCTTAATTAATCTATTTATTCAAACAGCCCCAAATATTTGATGAAATGTATAAATACAAGAAACATATAATGTAACCAAGCAAAATATAATCCTACATTTGTACACAACTAAAGAAGACCAAAACTAAACAACTATATAACCAAGTACAAATCAAAGCAAATATCAAAAAACATAAAAAGGAGAAAAACAATACCTTGGTACCCTGAGTACGAGATACAAGGGTTTTGCCAACATTTTTCACTTGAAAAACTGAAGGAGCTTTAATGTCATACCAATCCTTCTTGGCAAAGGGATCAGCTCTACAAAATGCAAAGCAACAAAACAGATCAAAACCCAGAATTGAATATGAATATAAAATCCAAAACAAAATGTGAAAAATGAAACTTTGAAAGAAAATAGAAAAAGGGTACTAACGCTTTCTTCTTGCCACCTTTCTTTCCCTTTGAGATACGCTTGTTCTTTCCAACGGCCATGGTTGTTCACTGTTTTTGAAGATTAAGAGTTAGCGACGGCTGAGATTACAGAACAAACAGCAACAATGGCACACAAAAAATATAAACCCTAACCTTTTTATATCACTGTCTTGTTATCTTCAATTCGATTCAACGATGTTTGGTTGTCACCGTTTTTGGTTTGTGATGTAGGGTTTTTCTGATACCAATGTTATATGGGCTTGGGCTTTACTGCTTTTTGTACACCGTTTGTGTAAGGGATTTACTTTTGCCTCCCTACCTCATTTCTCGCACGCCCAAGAAAATTACCAAAATACTCCTAAGTAGCGGATTCTAAGTTTAAAATCTTAATTTTATGTTAAGAGGACTTTTTTTCAAAATTCTTATTTTATAACATCCGCTACTTAAGTAGCGGATGTAATAAAAATAAAAAATTTTCATGTTAGGGGGGTGTTTTTTTTTCTCAAATTTCATATTTTTATAACGTCCGCTACTTCAATATCGGATAGAAATTTCACGTAGGTTTTTTTTTTCAAAAAGTTCTCATTCTTACAACGTCCGCTACTTAAGTAGAAAAAGCATAAAATGAAAAAGGTGTCATGCATATGGAAAAAATTCAGTTGGGAGGGGAGAATCCACCTTTGACGGAGATTGGTTATCGCTAACGGCCGTGGGAACTTCATACCAATATTATGGTAACCCAAAAAATAATAAGGAAAAATACTAAACATATTTTAAAAGAAAAAATAAATTGACAAACGATTTCAAGCATTATTAATTAATGTAACACTAATTAAATATCTCTAATATCATTCTTTGGGTTTTGAAGTTAGTTTTGACAGTGGTGAGCCTTGTGACCTAATTTTTTATACAAACACAATAACATTAATTAATGATCATTTTACAATTGTCCTATTTTCATTGAATCAACACAGACAACTTTTTTTTTATTTTTTTAATAACTCGCGAAAAATACTAAATTTATTAAAATTGCTATTAACATATAAAATAATACCAGTTTTTTTTTTTTTAAAAATAACTGTTATGAGGCCATTTTACAATGTCTCATAATAAAAACAAGTACACATTTTCTTGAAAGAAAAAAAAAAAGCAAGCATTTCTAAATTAGTCGATTTTGTGATTTTCTGCAAGACGGGTGAGATCGCCGGCAAGGCGAATGAGACAGTGCAGATAACTTGTTCAAGAAGCTAAATTTCAACTCTGCGAATGAACCTTACAAGGCAAGTCATTTCAACCTTGCAAGTGTTGATGCCCCTGCTAGGCATGTGTGCGCAATTTGGGTAAAAATTTCTAATTTTTTTATGCAGCTTTGAAAGAGTTAGGTCATCGCTAAGAGGAAAATGCTAGGAAAACTAGGGGACTAAGGGTTCAGTGAGATTCTAAGGTTGAAAAACACATTCTAAATTTTTTGGATAGTGATCATCTTTGAGTGGGGTTGAAGAGGCTAAATGAGAGAAATTAAGGATTTCTCTTGGTGTAACATTAAAATAATTTGTTATCACATTGTAACTCTCTTGGAATAGGAAATAGTTGAAAATAGAGTTTGTTCTTGTTGAACTTTTAAGCTATTTTGTTGTAACTTTTTTTTGTATATACTTAAAAATGATTGAAAGTGGATCGAAGTGTTGTTCTCTTCCCTATACGTACTAGTATGTTAGCCCGTGCCGTGCACGAGATTATTTTCTTTTCAAATATTATTTATATGTTTATTTTGATATATTATTTGATTATTTTGGTTTAAAATTCTAAGATAAAATTGAGATAGGTTCATTGTCAAACACGGGATAATTTTTATTTTTTCAATAATTTTTATTTTTTCAATAATATTTATTTTCATAAGTTATTTTTCTTTTGACGGTTGTCTATGTCTTTTTTTCATTTTATATTATTTAGAAGGTTATCTACGTTTTTTCAGTTGTCTATAAGATTGATTTCTTTTAATTTATTTGAGTATGAAAATACGATATATCTTTAACACGAGACTCTGTAGGACTTCATCAACAAAAAATAATTGTAAATTTATACTAATTTTTAAATGAATAGTAACATATTTTGACCTTGTTTCTATTCTTAAATTTTTTCTTTTCGCCGTACCACAAAGAAGCAATCTTCACGCGTGAGCGTCAAATTGGAAAACCTATGTGTGAATCTCTCCACTCACTTAATAAATTAAGGTTCTTAAAACAGTTCGAACGAAAGTTATGGAAAGTTTAAAAAGTTCGAACGAAGATTATGGAAAGTTTAAAATAGCATACATTACAAAAGATCAAAATTATATTAAATTATTTTAGATTTTCCATAGATTTCATCTGCCATATGTAATCTAATGAAAGTGCGATGGACACATAATATGAAGAAAAAAAAACCCCTTACACTACAAGAAATATCGTTTTTGGCAGCGACAAATGTCGCTGCCAAAAACACAAAGTTGCTGCAAAAAGTATTTTTCGCAGCGAAAAAATTGTTGCTGCATGTCGCGACATAAGTGTCGTTGCGAAAAGTTTTGCAAGGACATTTAATGTCGCTGCCATAACTAGTGTTTTGCAGCAACAATTAATGTCGCTGACATAACTAATGTTTTTAGCAACAATTAATGTCGCTGACATAACTAGTGTTTTTTTGCAACAACAATTATTGTCGCTGTCATAACTGGTATTTTTTTGCAACAACAATTATTGTTGCTGGCAAAAAATGTGTTTTTCGCAACAATTTTTTTTTCAAGGACAAGTAATGTCGCTGCTATAACTAGTGTTTTTCGCAACGAAATAGTTATTTTTTGTTAACGATATAAATTATTGTTATATCCTTTTTACCTCAACAACAAAAATTGTTGGAATAAATTATATTTTCCAACTATAAAAGATATACAACATAAACCAACAAATTAGATTCACAATAAAAGATATACAATATAAACCAACAAATTTATTTCCCAATATATTTTTTGAAAGAGGTCAATTTAAAGATAACAAACAAGTGTTTTAAAAATCATAATAAAACAATTCCTAAAGATAACAATCTAATGATAACAAATCGATCTTTAAAATATAGTCAGATAAGCTTCCTACTCAGAACAAGCTTGTTACAACATATTTCCTACTCGAAAAACTTGCAAAAACGGTCTCCATTCGCAAACTCCCTTCTTTGTATCTCTTAATTAGACTCGTGCAGATAAGTTTGTTATAACTCAACTCACATGAACAACCGTTTAAAATCTCCATTTGTGTGACAAAGCTTAACAAACCTAAAAAGCACAACAAACTCAAAGAAAATTGAAAAAGAAAACGGTGACTTTTTCTTTTAGTAATGACTATTCAAATGCAAGTGATTAATGCGATAACAAATTAATCTATTATATTATGAATTAAAGTAACATATGAATTCTTGTACCAAAAAAAAAAGTAACATATGAATTATTATAACAATAATTAGTAAGTAATTATCCATAATAGTATGAAATACAGTAATAGATGCAATATACTATGATTTAAACTAATAGGTGCATTATATAATGCTATAATAATATGAAATAGAAAAAGTAGTAAAATATATGTACCTTGAGGCTATCATCGAAGGGCACCCTCACACCGCATAAACCTCGTCAAAGTTGTGACCTTTGCTTGAATGAAAGTAAGGAAAGATGGATAAAAATTGATAAAAATCTCATATGCAAGAGACTCATATGCAAACATAAAAAGTGATTGATGCAATATACTATGATATAAAAACATAAAATTGATAGAAAACTCATGCGAAAGAGACTTCATAAACATCCTTCATATAATTAAATGGATAAAAATCTTCTTCCTCAACAAAGAGATGAACAAACCAGAAGAAGGGTGAAAGAGAATCGATAAATCTGATCCTATTTATATAGGTAAGATAAACTAAAATTGAAATAAATTACCTGAAAAATAGGAGTGACGATTCCATTGTATATGAATTGGGAGAAGAAATAACATTGATTGATGATGGGATGATTGGGGATTGGAAGAAGAGAAATTAGCATTCAAGGGTTTGTCTTGAGAAAGGAATTTTGAAGTAAAGTGGCACTGTGTTGTTAGTTTTCACGCATGAGATCAAAGTTTCTGCCTATCTCAATTAGTAAAAACACACAATACAAAGATATCCAATTAGTATAAAATAAAAATAGAATAAAAACCATGCATATCCCAAATAATATTATTTCTATTTAATTAATAGATTTAGTAAAAAAATAATTAATAGATGACAATTGAACCTTTTTAGGCGTAGTTAAATATTTGTGTCTATCCAATTAGTCAAAACGCACAAACATTAATTTTCAATTAGTATTAAATAACAAATAAAACAAACAAAAAAACATTGTAATATACTAAAAAAAAATAGATCGTGCCTATCAAACAAAACAAAACAAACATTGTGCCTATCAAAACAAAAAAAAAACAAAAAATAGATCATGTGTATCTCAAATCCCAAATAACATGATTTCTTGTTAATTAATAGATAACGTAAAAAAATGAACCTTTTTAATTAATTCTCCTAAATTAATTATTCTATTTAATAATTAACAATAAAAAATAGAGTATTTAGAAATTAATAAATTAAATAATTAAAAAATAATTAAAGATAGTCATAGAAATATTACTATTAATAGCAATTTTAAAAATAGTAAGCATTCTCATTAGATGACAAATGAAAAACTTGTCAATGAATCATCTTACTTTATTATATTCAAATTAATATAATGTATTTCTATTCTATTAACAATATGTTAAAAGGAACTAAAAAAACTTAATTTGTTCTCATCAAGTATGATAATATTTCAAATATTCAATCCTTAAATGTTATTATTAAAAAAAAAAAGATACAAAACAAAAAAATAGTAACAAAAATAATAATTTTTAGTTAAAAGAAATATACGCATAAAAATAGGAACAGAAACCAATAGTATAAAAAATAGTAATTGAGTTGTTTCTCAGCGACTTTACAAGATTGATGCAAAAAAGTTATATTATTAGCGACAATAATAATTATTGTTGGGATAATTAACTTTTCCCAGCGATAATATAATTATTGAGAAAAAGACTAACTTATAACAACAACTTTAATTAGTTGTTACTATATGTATATTTTTATCAACAATTTAAACGTCGTTGCAAAAAAGTCGCTGCAAAAAATCTTATTTCTTGTAGTGTTAGTCGAAATTCAAATTTTAATTAGTCAATGTGTATTTTTAATAGTGGGGTGAGAAATGTTACCAGTTTCTTATTATATTATACCACCGAGAGATTTTTCTCTCTCTCTCTCTCTCTCTCTCTCTCTCTCTCCTGTCTCCGTCGCAATACTCTACAGGAACTCCATCAACAATAAAATAGTTGTTAATTCTAGTATTTTTTTAATGAATATCAATAAAATTCTCGTGTTAAGTTATCACTATCTTCTACATACATTTTTCATCATGGATGATCACTTTTTATCGTGCTAAATAAAAATTTTAATAAATGATCCCCGTGATAAAATATTAAATATGAAAATTTGGATAACTCCCTCAGTCGGAATTCAAAATTTAATTAGTTAATGTGTATTTCTAATAGTCGGGTGGAAAGTGCTCCCCGTTTTCTATTCTACACCACTAAAAGATTTCTCTCTCTCTCTCTCTCTCTCTCTCTCTCTCTCTCTCCTCTCTCTCTCTCTCTTCTGTCTCCATTATATAATTCTATAGAGGCTTCGTCAACAAAAAATAGTTGTTAATTCTATATGTTTTTTTAATGAATATCAATTAAATTTTCGTGCTTAGTTCTCACTATGATCTACATACACTTTTCATCATGATGATCACATTTCTTCGTGTGCAAGATAAAATTTTGAATAAGTTTTTCATATGATAAAATATGAATATGAAAATAAGGATAATTTTCGCAGTTGGAATTCAAATTTTAATTCGTCAATGTGTATTTTTAATAGTGGGGTGGGAATAGGGATGTCAACAATATCCATACCCGCGGATATCTACGGATAAAATCCGCCATGGATACGGAGCGGATAACTTAATGGATATGCACGAATAAAATAAATTGATATTTCAATTATCTGCATTTAATGGATACTATCCACGCCCGCGGATATCCATACCCACTAAATAATTAGTAAAATTACTTAAATATCTCTACTTACATATAAATTCTAGTAATTTAATATACAAAAAATTGTAATTTTATATTTTAGCTTTTGCAGTTTGGCTATTTTATATGAATTCTAGCTTTGTTTGGCTCTTTTGCAGTGCAGTGAGGTGATTTTGTTGGTAGATTTGGTGTTTTCATTAAAAATAGAGAGCAAAATTTATAAATATTATGTGTTAATGTTTTGTATTTTAAAAAAACTAATTTTTTTCAATAATTAGTTCTTTTTTTTTACTAAAAAAATATCATCCATAAATATCTGTTAATATCCGCGGATACTTCAATATTCGTGGATTACCCGCTTAGCGGATATCCGCATGGATATGGAGCGAACACGGATATCATATATGTATGATGGAGCGGATACAGATATCACATTATCCTCGTGCATGAATATCCATTGATATCCCTAGGTGGAAAGTACTTGTCGTTTCTCATTCTCCAACATGAGAGTTCTCTCTCTCACTCTCTCCCTCTCTCTTTCAAAATCTTCTATTTTGTTTTTGTCTCTAATGAACATATTTTTTCTTCAAAATAAAATAAAATGTTTTTACGTAAAAAAAGTTTACATATATGTCATAAGCTATTTTTTGGGTTCAAGACTTCAATTCTTCGAGTGATCTTATCCATGAAAAAAATAGTGTACTTTCTTATTTCAATTTGTTTCAAAGTAATCTAAATATAAATGTTCCTTCATTTTACAAAATTAAAATATTAAAAATGTACCAAGATAGTGTCGCACAAGTGGTAGATACTTGGACCCCTTAACCATTTGGTCTTGAGATCGATCCTGACCGGTGCATATGGAGAATCATTTCTTAGGAGAGGTCAATCCCTTAAATAGATCTCAGTTAAATCGACGGCATTAATCTCTGCAGTTGCGCACGGTTGATACCCTTAGTTTAAAAAAAAAATAAAAAATGTGTGTATATATATATATATATATATATATAAATATAATATTTTAGAGATTCTATAAAAAAATATATAATATTTCTGAGAGTTTTAAAAAAAAAAGATAGTATATAATATTTGAGAAAGTTTTCACAAAAAATAAAAAGATTGTGAGTTTAAAAAAAATATTTGAAAAAGTTTCTTCAAAAAGAAAACAAAAAAATAAAATATTTGAAAGAGTTTTTACAAAAAAAAATATTATAAAAATTCAATTATTGTTGTCAATGGGATTCGAACAACATACATTTGTTAGTAATTATAAGGTGATTTTCTCTACAAAAGAAATGTAGTTTTCCTTAAAATATTATAAAAATTCAATTATTGTTGCCAGTGGGATTCGAACAACATACCGTAAGCTAAAAACTTTGAATGACACCTAAGCAAGAGAAGCTTTAATTGAATGCCACATAAGCAATTACTATTGAGAATGCACGAGAAAGCTCCGTGGAAATCTCGTAATGTATATAATAAAGATAAAGATGCCAGTCTAAACTGATAAACAATGTTGGTATCTTTGGATGGATTATGTGGTTTTGGTTTTACACATAGTGTCCTTATTTAGAAAGAAAAAAAGTATAAAATTAAAATACTTGGTGTTTGAATTATATATTTAGCAGGTAGCCTTGCTGAGCTTTTTAGAAACATTTGACCATTTTCAATTCAAATTGTGGAATTTGAATTGGTGAACTTAAGTATAATATAAGAATAATTTTGATAAATGTAAATGACAATGACTGCTCATATCCGACATTCATTCATGATAACTACATAAAATATGAATCACCATCATTGACCCGGCAGCAAGTGGCGATTCTGTTTATGAAACAATAGTTTTGTTCTGTCAGTTTCACTTGGAGTTTTTGGACAATGGCGAATATCCTATCTTGTCTCTTTGATATTTATTTAAAAGAATATTTCATGTAAGTGTATATTTGGTATCACGGTAGATATGTCGGAATTACGGTGATTCATCATGATTTTACAGAAGCATAGACTAAGTAGTTTTACTGTTATATTATGTGAAAATTGAAAACGAAACTGAGTTTATTCAACTGTGACTATAACTATATCATATGTGCAATGATCGACACTCATAACATGCATATTTTCAAATCAAAATCATAACAAACAAAGCTCCCTCACTGATCACCAACCTTCAACCCAAACGGTTGAATTAAAAAATAAATAGCTAAATTCCTACTATGATTTTATGATTTATTTTTACATGAAAAAACTTATACATGACCAAGTAAACAAACAATACCCCTATGTATGGTATCACACCTATGTATGGTATCATGGTAATCCATCGTGACTTTGCAAAAATTACACTTTGTAATTTTTTGACCACCGTGATTTTGTCATACTCACCGCAATATCAGGCATACACTACCTCTAATTCTTACGTGTTTCTTCAATAGAGAAAAGAAGAATTTAGAAATAAAAAAGAATAAAATTAAAATTAAAATATCACAAGCTCTATCTCTCCCCATCTCATCAAAGATAATGGTAGTAAGCTACTGGAGGAGGCGGGGGTGGTGGAGGTGGAGGAGGTGGGGGAGGTGGAGGTGGCGGAGGAGGTGGAGGCGGGGGTGGGGGAGGTGGAGGTGGCGGAGGAGGTGGAGGCGGAGGTGGTGGAGGAGGCGGGGGTGGGGGAGGAGGTGGAGGTGGTGGTGGAGGTGGAGGCGGTGGTGGAGGCGGTGGTGGAGGAGGGGGAGGTGGTGGTGGAGGTGACAGAGTTGTAAAAGTACAACCAACACCAGTACAATGAGCAGGATGTTCATAAAATACTTCACATTCATGACTAGACCTTTGCAAATGCCTAAAAGGAATACAATTCTTCTTATCATCCTTATGATTACCCAACTTAACACAACTTTCCGATTCACCACTAAAGAAATTATAAGAATAAGTAAAATTCTCCAACCTTGGCAACCTACATATACTCTCCGGAACCACACCCGAAAATCGATTATGCGCCACATTCAACTCTTCCAAACTCTTCATTCTACCAATAGAATCAGGCAATTCACCAACAAACTCATTAAAACTAACATCAAACACTGTCACTTTATCCAAATTCCCGATTTCGTCTGGTAAACAGCCTTTCATTCCGCTATTCGTCATTATAATCTCGTTAATCGTATCTTTCATATTTACTACGCTCGATGGAATACAACCTTTAATATCATTATTCGCGAACACCACAACAGAAGCCGGCATGTTTCCAAAATTTTCAGGCAAAGAAAATTGGAATTTATTGTTGTTAATAAAAAGAGCATCAAGTTTAAGGTCAAAAAGTTTCTCAGGAACATTTCCTTGAAAATTATTGAATCTTATGTCTAAGAATTTTAATGATGAAATGCAGAGAACCGGTTCGGGAAATGATCCTGAGAATTTATTGTTACTAATGTCGAGTTCGTGGAGACGGTGAAGATAACTGAAACTGTTTGGGATGGAACCATAGAAACTATTTGAGTTTATATGGAAAAGAGCTAAGTCTGTTAAAAGACCAAGCTCTTCTGGTAATGAACCTGCTATTTTTGCATGGTTTATGTCTATACCAGCAACTGTGTAGATGTAGGGATCATCTGGTGATGGTGCACAGTAGATACCTGTGTAGTTGCATACATTTGGGCCATACCAATTTGAGGTGAAGTTTTTAGGGTCAGAGGTAAATGTATGTTTCCATGCTTGAAGTGCTGTGTAGGCTTTGATGAGTCTTGGATTTAGTTTTGGTAGTGATTGGTATGAGGGATTAATGGAGTTGAGAATTGTAAGGAGGATAACTAAGAATTTTATGGTAAGGCCATAACTATAAGGGGATTCCATTAGTGATAATGGAATGGTTTAATTTTTTGGTTGTTTTTTGATTTTGTGTTATGAGAGTATGGCTTTATATAAGGGGGGTGTATGTTGAAGAAATTTTGGAAGTTTGTGTTTGGTTTGCTGCAAATTGACATTACTATGATTAAATAATAGTGTAATTGGTTTGGTTAGACACTTAAATACATACATTACATCTAAACAGCTTTCATGATTAGAATTTTAAGAATGTGTATAATTTGGTTAGACTTTTTTGCATTCTTTTTCTAATTTTAATACTGAAAATATACTATGTAAATTCTAATGCTTGAATATATTCAACTATAGATTAAATTACCTTATTATTATAGGTTCAAATGTATTTTACCATTTGGTTTCATAATTTAACTTTTGATTGATTAATTTACTCTGTTTCTTTAATACTTTTTTTATTTAAGTTATTTTTATTTTTTTGGTTACATGAGAAATTTGAGTTTTATTTAATGTATATGTGGCGGATGGAACAGCAAAAATGGAACACTGCCGGCTTTATAACTTAACACATGAATTATGATAAACTAGTCCTAAATTATGGTATTGATCCTATCAACAAAAAAAAAATGATATGTAAAAGTCATAAGCATAAGAAGTTCGAAAGGTTAAGCAAATTATACACTCAAGGTAGTATTTATTTATTTATATTTAGAATAAAAATAATAGAAATGACAATTTCAAAATTGTGACTTTAGCATTTTTAAAAAATAATTAAAAAGTGTTTAAGATATGTATTAGTACATGACATGTGATTAAAATAATTTAATACCACTACCTTTTAATTATTATCATTCTTACATATGACTTATTTAGTTATACTAAATTGATAATATTTTGTGGATTAATTCAATTCAATTGTGCTGAAATACTCTGCAATCTAGTTAGTATGCTCATTTTTTAATTGCAGTACATAGTGGCAATGAACTGGCATGCAATGTAAACGATGGCAATGCTGATGTTTAATTGTATTGAAGAAGATTGGAAGAAAATTTGGTGGCTTATATCTCACCAAAACACGGTTTTTACCATATTTAGCTTATTTATATAGCACACATGTTTATTTCCTTTGACTATATATTAATATTTGACTTTCATGTATATTTTCCATTGCATTGTATTCACATAAGTTTTGATTGCATGTTTGATTAGAAGTTTAGCTCAATTCCAATATAGTAAATTTTTTGTTATGTTAATGAACAAAAGTCTGGATCATCAAAAAGGTAAAAATTGAGTTTAGAATTGAGACTAACAACGAATTGTAATACAAGTTTTTTTTATATGAAGTAACAATATCAGCATAAAAAACGTATACATAATTGAGAGATTTTGAATTCAAAGTATTCAATCTAATAATATCTATAATTGTCAGTTGAATTAGGTCTTATAGACAGAAACGAGTCTTTTATAGCAATGAAATTTGATAAAATGTGTACTAGACACAAAATGTGTCCTAAGTCAACAAATGCTATGAAATTGAAAGATTAATTAGAAGCATATAATGGATAATTTAGACACGTCCAATTAGCATTCTTCAATTCCACATGTCCCTGTTGTTCAAGTATCTTTCATGTTTTCTTTTAATATTTTTTTTTTCCTGTTTGCAAACTTTGCTGCATATATATGTTGCCTAGTTACGTTTCAATGTTGTGACCGTTTTTATTATGCAAAATTCAACTTATTCAAGCGGCATATATATAGATGTATTGTTATCAACTATAATTTTCTTTAATTTATTAGTATATAGATTCAGTTTTCCTTTCTTTTCATTGTGAAAACAAAAGCTAACTCTTCATAATGAGTTAAACGGAAGACGGTAGAGTATGTGATACAATTCATGGTCTATCTAAGTATGCTTGAAATTTAAACTAAATATGGGATAAGAAACTTAATTATCATAAATTATTAAATTAGGATAGAGATTAGAGAGCCGATCAAAGTCAAACACCACAAGACAACTAAAGAAGATATGACCTCTTAGACCGAGTCCGGCCAATTATTATGTGAAAACATGAATGGTAGCAGTGCAGGTAAGGATTACACTGCTAATATATATACTACACATAAAGTTATTGATACATATCAATTATGACTCCATAAGTTACCTTATGCTCTCGACCGGGCACCCTAAGGCTAACTGGCGCCGTGTTCGGCCCAGTAAATATGATGGTTCAAGAACACGCGTTATGTTTAACGGTCATATAAATTTTCACTTTGTAACGACCGATGCTGAAATGATTGGCGTTTAAGGTCAATCTGACATCCTTTAATTTTGTGATCGTCAATATTGACCCTCACATTGGTAATGGTGGCTCCGTGTATTAGAAGTTCCATATTGGCTAAAAATATGTCATAAACAGCGTTTATAAGGGTAATGCAAATCTCAAATCTTAAACTATCTTTTGTAATTTAATACTTACTTGAATGTGTTCGAGTGTCATACAGATACACTTCCTTTTTTACCATCATTATGTGGTTTCACTAGCTAGCTAGAATCCTTAAGGTAAGACGGCCCTCTAAATTAAGTGCATTCCTAGTTTTGAAAAACATACTGCTACTCATGCACTGACAAAAAAACGTTTTGGACCGAGTAAAAACTTGGCGTATAGTATTGTTAGTTTTCTAGAATGTCGCAGAGCTGAAGTCAATGTACTAGTACAGTATAACCAAACGTTTTGGACTGAGTAAAAGTAGAACACAAACTATACTACAGTATACAGTATATGTCATTCTTTTAAAAAATGTCCAATGAAATATAAATGCAACAATTTTTTAATTATTTAATAAAATTAAATTTATAAAATCATGTTATACTATTACTAATAATCACTTCCGAAGAAGGGTATGAAAGTTCGTGGCAGATTGTCGCAGCTATTATATGAGTAAAATATTGAGTGGGTGAAAGCATAAAATGAAAACTAAGATAGTTTAATTGACACAGTTTATTGTTTCACGCATGTCGATGTATAACTTTGATGATTAATATTTTTAACTGTATAATAGTAAAAATTATAAAAATTTGATATTTTGAAAATACTCATCGAGACGAATCAAACAACATCTTATATGTTAGTATTTATTTTTGTTTATTAGTAGAAAAATAAGATCAAAGCAACATATATAAATAGTGCACAACAGTCAACTGTGTCAATTAAATTGGAACGGAGAGAGTAATAAATAGGACCACATGGTTTTGATTTTCTCATATAGTTAGTTTTCCATTTGACTTAATTTTTAACTCATTTTTTTAATTAGTTGGTAGATACCATATGAAACTGTCAACGCACTTTATGTTCTATTGAAACATTATAAAGGAGTGTAGATTAAACAACTTTTTTTGGTATGATTCTTTTTCGGTTCCAAGATAAACGGTTTATTACTCTGTCAAATACACTCCGCAAACAAAGATTCTATTTGGTAAATTAAGATATAAATTAGTTTACGGTTGAAAAATTAGCTGATAGTTTCTGAAACGCTAGCCGGTTTATACTTGATGGTTGAAAAATTAGTACAATGAAATTAAAGTGTTTGACAAATTTAGTTCTTGTAAGTATAAAATGACATAAGAGTATATGGTTATAGGGTAATTATCATTATATTTTTAAAAAATTAAAGAAATAATTAAATGAAAATAATAAGGGTAAAAATGAAATAAAATATAAAAAATTATAAGTTATAAGCTCAAACGCTATTTAAAAAAATATTTCAAAAAACACTATAAATTAATTGGAGAAGCTTGTTAACAAACATGTCTTATTTTTTCAAACAAGCTTATAAGTTAGTCTAATAAGTTATAAGCTAGCTGATTGGACTCACCAAATAAACAGAAAGATATTTTTTTAGGATGATAAAATGGGTTGGACCGACCCGACTAATCCGCTAGAAAAGTGGGATGGTGATGGGGCGGGTGGGTTGATCCATCAGACCTGGTAGAAATAAAAATAATTTTTTTTCCACCTCTTTTTATGTATATGTTACAAATAATTTAAAAAAGATTCTCTTATATTTGACTCCTAAAATAGAAAAAAGAGTTATGGGGGGAGAAGAGAATCTTTCCCCATACCATGTTGAAAGATTGCTGGTGGGGCGGCTTGGCCCGTTTTACCATCTTAATTTTATTTTTATTTTTATTTTTAAATAAAAATGATGCATACTCCTCTTCTTTCAAAGGGCATGGTTCTTCTTTCATACATGCACTAATATAAAATATGATTGGTGGGCCCAATACAATGGAATGAGCAGAAATTTTCTCTTCCCACCCCCATGACTCTTTTTAACCCCCCAATATTCCGATTTTATCCCTGTCCAAAAACTTCGGAACGTGTTTTCCGAAGTGTTTCTAGTTCAAATTCTTCGAAAACTTCGGAAAATACATTCCGAAGTTCATATTCAAGGCAAAAAAAACTTCGGAAAACGCGTTCCGAATTTTAAAATCAAGGGCAAACACGGAAATCTGGGGGGGGAAAAGAGTCATGGGAGGTGGAAAGAGAAAATTTTGAATGAGCACGCCTTTGTTGTAGATTTGTTATGGGTCAATAGTCGCATAATCATGGGTTATAGTTCTTTGCTTCAAAACATGAAAAGAGGTGTAAATAGCATATCAGATCTGCAAGAAAAGTAATATTTTGTCATGCTCCAATCATGTATATTTCATGCAATCCTCCATTGATTTTTAAAAGAGATGTAATTGCATTTTCTAATATGTATATGTCTAATGTGTGTAGACAAATTGGATAGGATCTAGTATTGTACCTCTAAGGATCACAAGTTCAGATCTTCATTATCTTTGTAATAAACTAATAATTATGTAAATTAGACATTTTGTGTATTCATAAAAAAAAATAGAAATTTTGGGTCTCTTGGTTCTCTTCTCAAAAACAGTTTTTTAGATTTTAAAAATTAAAAACTAAAAAATTTAATTGGTAATCCAATTTTACAAAAATGTTTTCAGAAACTGTTTTTTTATTTACCCGTTTTTAAAACTAAAAAAGTAAAACAGTTCAAGAAGTTTTACTTTTTACTTTTTAAAAACAGTTTTCAAAAATACTTTTATAAAACACATTTTAAAAACTAAAAACCAAAATTGTTTCAGACCCTTTGTGTCCTTAGTTCAACTCTAATTGGATTGGGCTTGACAATGTACAACATGAAATTTGTTCCGGTATACCTAAAAGTCTCACATTGTTTGAGAATTGAGGTTAATGGTACACATTCTTCAATCCACCGAGACGCCTTTAACAAATGACAAAATTGTGAGGGTTCACACGTGGCCCAGAACAGATAATACCTCGGAACATGGTGTGACACACTTGAGGACGAAACATAACAAAATTGGACATTGCCCCGGCCTCTACTATTGTAGCATGTTAAATAAATCTAGTCTTGACTTGAGCAATAGTCTCGTACATGTTTGGATTAGCAGCAAGTTTGACAAAATTTCAATGAGCCATTGTGATTTTGCAAAAACTCAAGAGACTCACGTGTTTGGATTTGTGGCGCTAGCACTTATATGATGAAATAATGGAAACTGCTCTAAACAAAATGTACTAGTATAGGTAATTTGTTAGGGGTTTGGCTCAAAAATTAAAAACAAAGGGATGTTAGAATATGTGACATTGGTGTACCTCAATATAAATTCTTTTTGAATATATAAAGCATCAACCCTTCTGTCTCTATTATATTTTCTACCTAAATGTGGATAAAAGAGATAATAGAAAATTATAAATAACTCTAATAAAAATGTGCTGTTAGGAAATATATCTAACTTGGCAACATTTATACATAATAAAAAAAACCATTACAATGTCTTCACACAAACTAATCCACAGACAGTACACACAATGAATAGAACAAGAAACTCTACACAAGTTGTGTCAATAAATCCCACAAATCTATAAAAACAGAATTATTACTTTGTTTTGAAATCTAAAAAAAAACAACTCAGAAACCTGAAATCCTCAACTTTAAATTGTTGGTGTTCTTGCAAAGTGTCTTCTATTTAGTACCTATCTCCATCTGGCTGCAATCAAAACAACGTAACGAAACGATTAACGACTTATTCTATATATTTTTCTTCTTAAACATAGTTTTTCTTAATGTTATGTATGATAAAAACTAGTGGCATGAAAATGGTTGGTACTACTCACATCATATGCAACAAGGGATCTGCAATAATTAGTATTTGTGAGCATTGTACTTGTCGAGCCACACTCGCTATCTTTGAGCGAAACCGCGGATCTATCAAGCTTGATTGACCATGGATAATGGTAATTCTGAGCAGCTGCACCTACCTGTGAAGATGACCTCTGCATCCTCACTGGTCTAGGTACATTTCTTCCCTCGACCGAAATTCTTCGGCGGCTTGGTTGCTTTTCAAATGAATCTGGCCTTTGTTTTGGTGCACTTTGTGATCTAACTTTAGCCCTTGATGATTCTGTATTAGCCATGTAACTTGGATACAAAGGGTAATCATAGGACATAGGTTCAGCATAAGATGGCCTAGGGAAAGAAAAAGGATGATTTGTAATTGAACCGTCGGTTTTCGATCTTGCGGAATAGCATTGAGGGCTGTTTTGAGCTGTACTGAAACAATCTTCAAAATGGCCACTGCTTGCTTTTGGACTCAATTCTGTTAAAGCTGATGGAGCTGGTGATACTTTGTAGTTTTCTTCTTTTGAGTAAGAACCATTTGTGGAATATCTATGTTCAGATTGTTCATAATGTTGTCCATGATTATATACACTGCTGCTTCTGCTTGTAGAGTTACCTTTTGATTCACAAAAGTCCATTTCCACAATCTTGATATTGTCCTCTAAGCTTCTGTCCATTTCCTATTTGCACAAAACCACATTTCATGACTGTTAGACACCTTCTCAATTTGATAGACTAACCGTTTAAAGTTTTGGAATGCGCAAATCATGTTTTTCTAGTACTAATCGAGTTTTAAGTATATGTTTGTTAATGCCAATGATCCATGAAACACTGTCACGGACATGTCACTGCGCTGAAACATAGACATTGCTAATAATTTAAGAAAATAGAAAGGATTATATGTAATCACAACAAATGTCAATGTCGGTGTTAGACACCAACAATTGTCTGACGGTCAGACACGCCTTCAATATAAATTGTCAGTGCTACATAGTCAATGACTCCTAATAGAATACTTTTCTAATTAATGCAAAATGGGATTTCTATATCAGACTGAAAAAACTCTTGAATTAAACATTGTTTTTTATTCCTTTGATAACTTCCAATTATGTTTATGACACCAATTCAAAAAATTAAACCATCAAATTACTAAGAAAAAATAATAAGTACTATTAGTTAATAGTTATGGAACTGACATTATATATTTGCCTGAATAAGTCATTTTCCATAGCATTTCTGGGAGTTGATTGATTTGGATTAGGCTTTCCTTCCGACACCATTCGGATCCTTTGAGCTCGAGCTCTAGCTTGTGCTGTGACCAAAGCCTGCATACATCTAAGTGTTGCCTTAGCTTGTTTTCTCACCAAGTGACCCCTTATCAGTGCCTGCAACTTCACTAATCCTCTTAGAGCACACAATGCCTTTCTTGCCTGTCACACAAACATTCACACATATCAATCATAAGCATTTCAATACTCAAAATTGTAAAAGTCGGCCAAATTTGGCCGACCCTTAAATTGTGGTGCTAAATTTGTAAAAACGACTAAACTGACTGAAATTGTTCGATTTATGAGACTAAATTGCTATTTCGCAAATTCAAGGACTAAAATGCTGATTTACTCAGAAAACTAATTTCATACCAAGTAAGATCGAAAGACGCATTGAATTTTAACAGCAGCTGAATCTTCAATACTTCTAGAAGTCTCATTTGAACCAGAAGTCAAGCGGATCACAGCAGCCGCAACCGCTGCATCAGCTGCTGCGGCCGTAGCAACAGCTACAGCCATAGCATGATTCCTCTGCTCATTCTGAATATCAGTGACAGTACTTTGCACTGTCATTGAAGCAATAGCATCTGAGTTATTCAATTCCTTGGAAACTGTTGGTGTAGCTGCTGCTGATGATCTTCTAAAACTCCATCTCTTTTTCTCCTTTGTTGTTGTTGATGTTGAAACTGGAGTAGTTGGATTTTCTGTTCCATTTGAAAAATTCTGATTTTCTTTTTCTTTCTCTTTTTCTTTGTCCTTCTTCCCTGTCAACAAGTTTTTAAGCCATTTACCTTTTTTCCCCATCTTTGTCTCAAACAAGTACCTAGTAAACTAACATGGGTTATAGCAACAACCTATAAGAAAGTTGCAACATGATTTTATTTGTAGATCTCTTAGTGTCACATTATTATAATATAGTATAACATTATTTGACAGCCTAAACTCACTGTTGCATCAAATCTTTTTTGCACTAAATGTTAATTTCCATTTCTAGATTATGTAAGGGCCACCATGTCATGTAATCATAGAGAAAAATAACATTTTGAAGTGCATGGTACGCATTTTATTTGGACATGTACCGATACACTGCTGAGATGTACAATTTTAATAGGTCCACGAACAATGTTTAATATAAAAAATTAATAAATATTATTTGTGAACTTATTATGATCGTCCACTTCAACAAATATATCGATACATATCTAAATAAAATATGTACCGAAGAATTCATCTTTAGATAAATAAACATATATAGTGTCACATGCTGTAATTTGATGTTAAGATAATATAGCTCTCAATTGGGCGTTTGGATTTGCTGTTGTAAAGCAGCAACGCAGTAACACGCTGTTTTAGTTATAAACTGTCTGATTTGATTTTAACGGCTGAGATCAATTTGATAAGAAAAATACAATTTTTAATCTGAACCGTCCGATCTAAATCCAATAGATCAGATTAAAAACTGCGTCAAAGTGGGTGCAATTACCAAATCAAGGTCCCTCAATTAGTAATTAGGTAAATTCCTTGACAATAAAAAAGAGATTCCTTGCCCTCCAAAGTGTAAAAGAATTTTTATATTCCCATGCTGTCCCCACACTGACAGTAAAGGGTTAAGTGGCTGTAAAGGGTGTTTTGGTGATTTCAAAAGTGGGTAAATATGGGATGGGGTGGATCAGAAAGCATGTGAAAATAGGTGAAGAACATGCAGCATCCGTGTAAAATACTCAAATTAATTTGTGTTTAAGAGTTGGTGGATATATATTGTAGGGGCAGATTCTAGCATGGGAGACTTAGGTAGGTCTCCCACCATGGGAAAAAAATGTGAACCGTTAGATGAAAGATCTTATAATGCACCAACTGTATTTTATATATTTCTATTCAGTTTCTCTCTCTTTGCATCTTCTCTCTCATTGCTGTGTTTTCCATTGCTTTCTTCTACCTCACAACCACACACTCTTTACTTTCTTCAAACTAATTATTATATGCAAGTCTATCAATTTAATCTCCTATTAATTTTATTCAAATTAGCAAGAAAAACTAAAACTCTCAAAATTGGATGTGTTTATTTGGGTTAGCTCTGAAGTATAAAAACATTCAAACAATGGGAGAGTAATCAATTTTAATATTTGTAGAGTTTTTGAGAAAAAAAAATTACAACACACATTTTTGTTTTAGATTCTAACAAGTCTTTAGATTTTATAGATAAAAGAAATCTTTAAAACACAAAAATTTGATGAAGATGGAGAAAGCTTCAACAATGACACTAAAATGGAGAAAAGAATGACTACTTTGAGTTTTTCTTTATTATTAATTATTAATGTTTATGTAATATTTGTGGCTTTGATTTTAAAATAAGGTGTTGTGTTTTACTAGTATTTATTTAAGAGATGAAATTTTAGATTTGGAGGTGAAAAAGAGAAAAAAATGGCATAGAGAAAGATTGAAATAGTTACAGAAGTGGTGATAGAGATGATGGTAAGTGAGAGAGGAAAAAATAAGCTACAGATGGTATATCATAAGATCTTTCATCTAACGGTTAAAATTTCTTTCCCATGGTGGGAGACCTACCTAAGTCTCCCATGCTAGAATCCACCTATTGTAGGGGTCATGAATTATAGACAATTTGAGGGAACCATTATAAGGTGATTGAGTAGGGGCCATAAGAATGTGCACGTGCCCATCCTATCCATGTAGTCAAGATTTATTATTTCTATTTGATTATTTTATGGAGAAGACAAAAATAAAAATAACAATGACTACAATTTAGGTGAGCAACTCCAATGGCATGCACAAGAATAATAAAATGCAGTTGAGAGAGTTAGACTGGCTATGATTTAAGAACATCTTCAAAGAAGATATCATATTTAGCTAAACAATCAAGCATTTTCACTAATCTGATTTAAGAACGTCTTGATGTATCCTTAGAATTGTAAAGGTTATGATGACTTCTCATAAGGTCTTGGTATCATGAAAAATAAAAAGTATATTGAAAAAACTAGTATCCAAGTATCCAATCCTTTACTTTTATTATAAGTGTCACATTTTTTATAATAAGCATTAATTCATTATATATTTCCCATAAGTTAATATAAATTAATTAATATGTACATTTTATGTGTAATTATTACTAAATTATTGTTTTTTGAACAAGACAACTGTAAGAATTCCATGCCGAGCTAGGTTGTCCGAGACACCAAATAAACAAAGAAACCTTCAAAAATAAAAAGTTGTTCCACATTACTTCCTTGCAATTAACCGGTTCCTAAGTATGCCCGTTTAACCGAATAGCCTTCAAAAGGATCAAGATCTCACCTTCACTTCTCTAAAACATATACCTGCAAAACAATGTTAGCCAATCAACTTTTTCTCCTCTGAACTTCCAAATCAACTTTATCACGATCAAAACAAACCTTGTTCCATTTATAATCTAACATATCATAAAAACATACTCAAAAAAATATAATTAATTACTACTATATTTCATAATGGTATATTTTAATTAATATTAAACATATCATTCTCAAATTAACATCTTTTTATTAAATTTATTATAGTAGTAACACACAAAAATCTTAAAATTAACTTGGTAAAATTGTTTAGCTTTCTTTTATTTAGCAAGACCCAATAATAAAATATATCATTCATAATAGAACGGAATGGAGTAATAATATGCAGTACAGTGCTCAATAAATTGCAGCAAGTTGACAAAAGGGACAAAGTGTTAAGTGTGATAAACCAAGGATCGATATTGCTATAAACATAGGTGAACATCAAATTAAATAGAGCAAGGCCCCATCTTACTCATAATAGAGTGGTAATTAATTTGCATATTATTTTGAAGGATATAATTTCATATACAAACCATTAGTTGGCATTGACAGTCACATGGCATGTTTAC
The DNA here is from genome assembly GCA_030408175.1 of Trifolium repens. NCBI lineage: Eukaryota > Viridiplantae > Streptophyta > Magnoliopsida > Fabales > Fabaceae > Trifolium > Trifolium repens. Next base: position 60,099,061 of record CP125837.1, on the reverse strand, counting down.
ATGCTCCCTCATTTGACTAGGTGTCCTGTTGGAGGAAACACCTCCTTTGGAATTTTCCTCATTTCCTTCTCATGATACTTCCCCTAATTATGTTGATTGTAATTTATAGATTACACTAAACCAAAATAAGGTTAAATCGTACATTTGTACATATATGGTAAATGTCAGTTTACATATGCAATTTGCAAATATGTTTCTTGGATCTTCAACTTAATAGAATATAGTATAATATCATATATCAAAAAAAAAAAAAAAGAATATAGTATAATATCAATAATTTGAGGAGACAAAAACAAAAAATGCAATAATTTACTTATGATTTATGAAGTGGTTCACTTTAGCGCTAGTCTTCACAATATTTTTAAGGGTTTGTCTAACATGTGCAACATTACATATGTTAAAGTAACTAAAAGAAATAACTTTTTATTAAAAATAATTATTATTTATTAAAAATTTATACATTTAATATAAAATACACAAGTTCTAATGCAAATTTATTATTTTAAACTTTTTAACATGTGCAACTTTACACATGATAGAAAAACCCTATTTTTAATACAGTATTATTTGAACATAAAAAATCAAAACTATTCTAACATAGTAAAAATAATCACTTATAAATTATAACTGATGATAAGACTAAGATACTGTTTGATCTAACTTATTTCAAATTTTTCTACTCAATATATAAAAAGAGAAGATGGGCCAAACGGATTTTCAAATGTTCTTGATAGAAAAAAGTTGTTAATTATTATGATTATAATATATAGATAAAGGACTTTTGAAGCTAAAAAAACAAAGATTACCAAACAACTTTAGCTTTTTTCTGAAAAAGTTCTTATTTTTACTTTTACCTTTCAGATAGCTTATAAGACCTAAAAAAGTCAGGTCAAACGATACCTAAGGCCCTGTTTGGTAAAAAAAATAGCGGATAGCTGATAAGCTAGCTTATAGCGGATGAGCTTATAACGAATAAGCTAGCTGGTTGAATTTGTAGTGTTTGATAAAATTAGCGGTTGAACTAGCTTATAAGTATGAAATAACATAAAAAAGATATGTTTAATTAATATTTAATTTTTTTCAAGTAAGATGATAGAGATAAAATTGAAAGAAAAAATAATAAGCTATAAGCTTATAAACTACTTAAAATAACGTTAGAAAAATAAATTATAAACTCTTTTTGAAAAACGGTTGTTAAACAAGACTTTTTTGGTCTGAGCTTATAAGCTATAAGCTCACAATTTGACCTCACCATATAAGAGAGAAAAGAAAAACAGTAAAAATATCAATTGTATCTAATCCATATAAATATGAAGTGTTGGACAACATTTTATTTCTCATATTTTTCTGAAAATTTTCCTTCTATTCTATGGTTAAAAATTCTAAGGTAAATGTCAGTAATGATTCAATGAATCAAATCCAAAAGTCCAAAACCATGAAATAAGTATAGGATAGGCCAGTGATGCATTTTCTTGGAAAGTTCTTATATACACTCCTATAAGACAAGTTTAAAACATAATCTGATCTCTTATTGCAGAAGATCCTCTCTAAGTGGGCCCAATAGGACTATAGGGGAGTCCATAGTTTTGAGTTCTCTTTCTCCCATGTGGGTGTAGTCTACATATTCCTTCTAAGACATTCTTTTATATTCATCACATAATAATACTTGATTTAAAACAAAATAATACAGATTAAGGGTTAATTGTTTATCACCCTGCTAATTAGAATACAAAAATATGGGACAATACAATGCACAAGCGTTGAATCAACAACCTTGCAAAATTGATTCTAAATTCTAATGGTGTTCACATGGTTTCAAAAAGAACTACATGTGAGAGGTTAAACCCAACAAAACAAAAGACAACAATCTTTTTATCAAATTAGTGGAAACTTGTGGATACATGGATCCTTAATATATACATGTAATGTTCATAATTGAGAAGACTATGTTCTCCAAATTTATCTATAGATACTTTGTTAAATATAAAGCTTTTACTAATTTGGGTTTTGTTTTCAATCATCAGGCTAGACAATGGTAATGTTAAATGGCTTTGCCTTATGGATCACTTCATAATGCTAGTTGCAGTGCACCATGACAAATCCAATGGAAATTTTATTATATAATAGATGATTTAGATGAAATTATATCTCTATTCAATGACAATTTGATACAATTGCCACCCAACTGTTTTCTCAATCAAGTTAGAAATTTAAAATATGTATTTGACAATAATAATATTTTTAATTTCAAGTCTTTTTTTATTTTTGTCACCACTTGAAATAAGTCATTGTTAGCATGCACATTTTTTTTAAAATAGAGATATTGAATAATAGGAGAACCACAACACATGGAACTAAATGTGTCTCTTAATAACTTAGTGATTGTTATGAACAACTTTTTATTGCTCATAAATGAAAGCGATAATTGCTAAAAGAGACTAACAAATTAACTTCTTTCATTCTTTTGTTGTAAAAAAAAATCTTTCATTCTTTTTGCTTACTTATTACATTCACTTATATCTTTATTTATAGCATTGGTTAATCCTAACAAACTCATCAATGATTCATGTAATTGGATTCTTTTAGATCATCCTAAAAAAAGAATGACTAATTACCTAAAATTATCTAATGCATTTTGGGCTTATTAAGCATATATTGATTCATTACAAATATTCTGTTCATTTCATGTCTTTGGGTAGTTTAGAAATTTGCATACAGATTAAAAAAATTGTGCAAATAAATGTGTATCGGTTTTGGATATTTTTATGTAGGGTGTTTTTTTTTTTCAAAATTATTCATTCTTACAACGTCCGCTACATAAGTAGCGAAATGGTAAAATGAAAAAAGTGTAGGGCGCCGATTAATTGATAGAGTTGCAAAAGTAAATCTCAAATTATTATTGAAATTTTCTCTGATTAGCAAAATTTTACTTGGGCAGAACAACTATGGATTGGGCCTTATACATATTGGGTCCTGCTCTTGCCTTGTCATGCCCAAGAATTGAAGCAAGTTTGCAAAAATTTCTCTTTTGGACCCCCTTTTTTTTTTCAGACCTTCCGAATTTTCATTTTTCCCATGGACATTAGGTTCAGAATCTAATTTTCCGAACCAATATTTATTTTGGAACGTAATTTTAAATCCTATTTTTTTGAAATATTTTTTATAATATTCTAAACGTGTCTGCAAAATAATCATTCAAAAATACAAATTAATTTAACAGTAGAGATTAAAACAACATACATAATAATTTTGTATAAACCAAAACATGACCAAAAATATATTTAACCTTATTATTTAACAATAGTAATAATAAATAGTAAAGGAATGCAAATAAACAAATCTTTAAATTATCAGATTTTTTTTTAGTAAAAGAGAGAAAAACACACTTGTTGATGGTAACCTTAGTTTGCTATCATATTATCGCTCTTTCAAACTTTGGAATCATACTTTTAATTTTTACTATTTTATAGGTACGAACTTTCATACCATTTACTAGTAATTAATCCGTCGGAAAATATAGTAGTGATTAATATCCGTCTGAAAACATGTGTGGAACATAATTACTCCTTTTAGTTCTTAATATAAATGATTGATGAATCTAGTATATGATATAGACTAAATTCATATCAATCATTCAACGAATCTAGAAAACAAATTTTTTTCTTATATTAAGAACTAGAGGGAGTAATATAAATTCTCTAGTTTTTCCTAACTGAGTTTTCTCGATATTTGTGACCACTAACTTAAAAAGTTCAATTTTTGATAATTTAGAATCATACTTTAATAGTTGCAGAATATGAGTCCAGATCCTCTCCATTTGGAGAGAAAATGGCAATCTCCAATTTCCTTTACATCCTAATGACACTTGTCTTTAAATAAATCTAATGGTTCATATTTTTAATAACATTATAAATCAATTTTTTTATAATAAAAAAAGGTTGAAAACGTTTCATTCCCCCTAACCATGGCGGTTCAGAATTTCCATGTTTGCTCTTCTTCCTTCATCGTCGTTCTTTTCCATCGCTCATGTGTCCTTCGTCGTGTTTCAGATCTCCAGTTCTAGCCATATTTCAATCTCTAGTTTCTTCCTTGTTACGTTGCAGTGGTTGTGGCCTTGCTTGTTGTTCATCGCCACTGTGTCGTTTCCCACCGCCGCCAGTGTTAGTTATGTGTTTCTTTTGATGGCTTTCATATGGTTTCTTTTGAAGTCTGATTTTATTAATTGATATAAGCCTTAAATCTGAGCCGCTGGATTCAATTAATATTACGTGTCACATAGCTGTAAAGAGGACAGGAGATTGCCATTTTCTCTCCAAATGGAGAGGATCTGGACTCGCAGAATATTGGTGATCAATTTAAGAGCACCTCCAATGGTGCAATCTCCACAAAGGTATTTTGTGGGTCCCATCAGAACCAAATCACTTTTAAGCAACTTACTCATTTTCTACTCCAATGGTACAACTTTAAAAAACTCACATTGGGTCCCACAATTTTCTTCACATATTAATATTTTATTTGAAGACTTATATCCAAACAAAAATATTGTAACAAAGCTTGCTCTCAAAAAAATCAAAAAGTAGCAAATATTATTATTTTATTTGAAGCACAACCAAAGTACCGTTGCTTCAGAATGCAACATACCACCAGCTGGCGTACCATACTTCCACATACAGACAAAAAATGGTTCCTTTTAACAATCCATGCTGGCGCACCATATTATTATTTTATTTGAAGTTAGAATGGCTGGTGTAACAGCCGTAATTAAATAAATAGGATTTTTATGTGATTATTTATTTACTTAATTATTTGAATATGTGTGCTTTCATGATTTTTATGAATAGTTATGTGGTATCTAAGTAAAGGGGTATCTTAGTAATCCATTAGAATTATTAACTTGAGGGTCTTTAATTAAGATTAGATAGATTAATTGGTTAATTATGAGAAGTAATAAGATAGTGGTCTTAGTCACTTATTAGAATAGTAAGTAATTACGACTTGTAGTGTGAATGGGCCAAGCCCGATAGAGAATGAGAGACAAGAAGGGTATTAGAGACTTTTTAACTATAGCTAGGTTAAGTTGGTAAGAAAGAAAGAATAGAAATCACAATTTGTGAAAGAAAGGAGGAAGAAAGAGAGCAAGAGACCCATTTTTCTTGAAGAAGAAGAGAACAAGAGGTAGAGCTAGAGGAGTAAGAAGGACTAGAGAATTCAGATTCCATAAGGTATGAGAGAAGTATGTGTATCCTAGAGTGATCAAGAGAGGGGGAGAAAGTCTATCTCTCTCCATCCCAATCCTCTCTCACTCTTTTTCTTTGGGTTGAGTTTGATTCTTAAAAATGAATGATTTCTCATGTTATATATAGATTGCTTATATGATTTGATGGAAGAAATTACAAACTTTGGGGTTCAATTGTGAGAATTTGTTAGATGTTTGTAGTTTATGAGTTTTCATGAAGAATTGATAAAAATGATACCTTTGATGGATGAAATGATGTTTGATGATGTTATAAGTTATACTTCTATGCTTAGTATGATTATAAATGATTAAAGTTACTTCCTTTATGTGTTTCTATGCATTGGATAATGATTTAAAAACCTTTGAGTTAATGGGTTTCAACTTGTATTTTGGAAATAAAGGAATTGTGTAAGAAAAACTGTCTTTTAGAAAATCTGAAGAAAGATCGTCATTTTTTACCCCTTTGAACTTCGAATTGGAATTTTTGTTAAACATGAAAGTTGTAGGTCTCGTTCTTAGCTTTCCAACGCATATTGACCCAGAGTATTTGGATCAACGTAGCCCGAGTTATGTGCATTTTGGTGAAACAGACCTGTCAAGATCGCCCCAGCGAGTTGGTAGCGAGTGCAGGGCGAGTTCCCCTGTTACTCCCTGCCTTAACTCGCCCTGAGCTCGCCCGGCGAGTTTAGCAACCCTGAAACTCAACTTTTCTTGAAAAATATGATGTTTATGCTTATACTATGATTGTATTATGATCCTATGATGATTATGTGGTATATATGACTTTAAATTGAGTCGTGGGTGATGAAATAATGTTATGATTCATGATATCCTATATGTGGGTGGATTATGATAATGAATTATATGATAATGATATTCTCGTATATGTGTTATAACTTGAGAAGATTAATTAATGTGATTTAATTAATAGATGATATGTATTTATAGCAATGTTGTTGAAATATGTATATATGGATTATGTTATCCTTTTATGATGAGTAGATATTTTAGTAAGGTAACTAAAGTATGTGATAGATTAATTAATGTTATTTAATTTAATGGAGTAGATGTATTTGTAAAAGGTGATTGAAGTACATAGTTTGTAATTAATAGAGATGTGTTTGTAAACGGTGATTGAAGCACATTGATTGTGATATCCTTTATAGGATGAGATGATTAAACCATATGTTTGGTAATTTGACATTCATGCATACATATATGTATGATGAGCAGATACTTTGGTAAGGTAACTAAGGTATGGTAATACTTTAACGAGGTGGTTAAAGTATAGTTGGAATAAGTTTTCCAACGAATTGATAAGGAACCTCATGCATTAGCAATGCTAGGGAGCATTTCATGAATAATTGACATTAGTTTGCATTAGGAGATGAAGGTGAAATCATTATGTGAACTAATTGGTAGTTGATACTATTGGTGTGCATTAATTGCTATTTGTGTATCAATTGTAAGTAACTTAATGTTAATGTTACGTGATTACTATTTGCATGTCAATTATGAGAAACTTGATGATACATGGATTATATGATTTACTTGATACTTGATTTATGAATTATAAATGTATCTTAATTGTATAATCTCGCATCTTTATGATGCGAATGTTAGTAGGATTTATTATGTTATTATTAAGTATATAGTATTCGATATACTTACATTTATTTTGGGATTCCTTACTAACTCTCTGTTTTGTGTACTTGCTGGACCTTTGGGGGTCCAGGTTCTCAGGTGTTGGTTAAGACCAAGTCGTCGGTGATGCTCTGCTCTGATTAGGACACGGGAAGGGGTTTACATTTTATGTATAGAGTCTTTCCTTCTTATTTTAATTTATTAAGGTTGTATCATTTTCAAAAGGATTATGTATAAGTGTTATCTTAATAATTGAGTTAATTAGCAGTGACTTGTTTAAGCATGTAATACTCAAACCTTTGTCTTATATTATCAAACTTTATTTTCCATTGCGCATTTTGAAAAAGATTTTTATAAGACTAGAAATAGTTAGATATTTAAGTTTGGGTGTTACAGCTGGAGCTGCTCTAACAACTATATCAGTTGGACCCATAGTACATGCATGTAAACCTAGGATTCTGTGTACGTGAGTAATTTGTAAGGTATACTGTAACTTATATGGCCTTCCAATTGCTGGCATCGTCGTATAAATTGAATGGACTGCACAACATTGTGGTAGACCCTAAGTAATTTTGGCGAAGTTAGTCATTTTCAATCCTTTTTTTTTTCAATGGATCATTTTGAAAAGACAAATTTTAAAATGGACCACTTGATATTCAATCTTTTTTTTTTCAATGGATCATCGTGAAGGCAAATTCTAAAATGGATCACTTCATCAAGTGGTCCATGGTGGACCAGTTATGAATAACACTATAACGAATACGAATTTCACAAAATCCACCGTTGGATTGAAAGTTTTTTCATATAGAGCATCCATAAAAAAATTTAGAAAAATTGAAAATCATTTGATATGTTATTGAGACCCATTAAGATTAACGGTTTATAAATTTTTATTAAATACTCCCTCAGGTACTATTTCTTCTATTAATTCTCTTTTGAATAAATTTTTCTGGGGGGGGGGGGGGGGGGGGGGAGTGAGGAAACTAGGAATACCTCTTGGATTAGTTGGAACACTATATGTTTGTGTAAGGAGAATGGAGGTCTGGGGGTTAGGCGGTTGAGGGAGTTTAATATTGCACTTTTAGGAAAGTGGTGTTGGAGGATGTTGGTAGATAGAGAGGGATTGTGGTACAGGGTGTTGGTGGCTTGGTATGGGGAGGAGAGAGGGCGCTTATGTGAGGCCGGGAGGAAGGGGTCAGCTTGGTGGAGGGAGATTGGGAGAATCCGAGAGGGTGTCGGAGCCCTAGGAGGAGGGTGGTTTGGGGAGTGCATCTCGAGGAAGGTAGGGAACGGTCTGGATACCTTTTTTTGGACTGATCCCTGGTTGGGTGGGTTCACCTTGCGGGAGAGGTTTAGGCGCTTATTTGATTTGTCGGAGTACCAGTCGAGTACGGTAGCAGAGATGTATTCTTTAGGGTGGGCGGTTGGAGGGGATGCATGGGTATGGAGGAGACAGTTGTGGGTGTGGGAGGAGGATATGGTGAGGGAGTGTCAGGCTTTACTTTACGATTTTTCTCTGCAGGCCCAGTATCCTGATAGGTGGCAGTGGCGACCTGACAGCGGTTACTCAGTTCGTGGTGCTTATGAGCTCTTGACTTCTCAGCAGCCTATTGCTTTGGATGTGGCTGCAGATCTTATTTGGCACAGACAGGTCCCCTTGAAGGTTTCTATTTTTGTTTGGCGACTCTTACGCGACAGGTTGCCCACAAAAGTAAACCTGGTAGCTCGAGGCATCATCTCTCCAGACGCTCATTATTGTGTAACCGGTTGCGGCGATGTTGAATCAGCTCAACACTTATTCCTTTCCTGCAGTTTTTTCGGCTCCCTGTGGTCGTTGGTTAGGGCTTGGATTGGGTTCTCCTCGGTCGACACTCAGCAGTTATCAGATCATTTTCTTCAATTTACTTTCTCTTCTGGCGGAGCAAGAGCGCGACGATCTTTCCTGCAGCTATTTGGCTCGTCTGCGTGTGGGTTGTGTGGAATGAAATAAATCAGAGACTGTTCAGAAATTCAGAGTGCTCCCTCCCTCAGCTGTTGGACAAAGTTAAAATGTTCTCCTACCGGTGGTTGAAGACTACAAACTCTAATCTAGTCTCAAACTAACATAGTTGGTGGTCGAGCCCGTGTATTTGTTTGGGCATCTCTTAGTTCTCTTGTTGCTTTGTATTCTTGACACTATGTAATTTGAGGAGATTACCTGATTAATATATATTTCATTTTTTCCTCTTCAAATTTTTTTTTTATTAAATACCGTTAATCTTGATAGGTTTCAATAACATATCAAATTATTTTCAATTTTTCTAAAAATTTGTATGAATGATCTATATGATACAAATTTTCAATCCAACGATGAATTTTGTAAAATTTGTATTCGTTATAGGAGTATTGATCACTTATCTACAATGGACCACTTCGTAGTATTAGCCTCATTTTCAATCCTATTTCTGGGCATATATTTATCCCATATAATTTCTTGCATAAACTTTTAGAATAATTTACCTCTTATATCTCCCTGGTTTTATATTGGTACCTCACATTTTTAAGAAAAATTCTATTTTACCCTGTTCTTCTGAGGTTTGGAGTTTTTTTAAAATTAGCCATGGTTGAGCTCGTACTGCCAATTCAACCAAGATATTGTACTCCATTGGTAGAAATATGCTATTTTTAAAAATTATATATTACAAGTATATTTAATTTATATATCATAGTATAAAATATACAACAATTTAAACTTTTACCTGTCCACCTAAATTTATATCCTTGACTGTGGCGCAAATAAGCTAGCTTTTAGCTTATAAGTTAAAAGTTCTGTTTGGTAATATTTTTTAAAAAAGAGCTTATAACTTATTTTAAAACTTATAGCTTATTTTTCAAAAGCTATTTCAAGTAGCTTATGAGCTTATCATATTTTCTTCCAATTTTATCTCTATTATTTTACTTGAAAAAAATGAAATATTGATTAAACATATCTTTTTTATGTCATTTCATACTTATAAGTTAGTTCAACCGCTAATTTTACCAAACACTACAAATTCAATCAGTTAGTTTATTCGCTATAAGCTAAAAGCTAGCTTATAAGCTATCTACTATAAGCTCGTCCGCTATAAGCTATCTTATCAGTTATCCGCTATTTTTTACCATACAGAGCCTCTGTCACTGGCTACACGGCTACGCCGATTCCTACCACAATACCACCTCAGATCTACTATGTTGCTTCGATGCTTTGCTTGTATTTAGTTTATACTTTTAGTAATTATTGTATTTTTATTTTACAAAATATAAAGTTTCTTGTTGTTTGTATTTAGTGATTGTTGTATTTTGACTCAAAATATTCCTCCAATGTGTTTGGAAGATTGTTGGTTTCTTTTTAAACGTAATTTTTTAGTACAAAGTTGCTGAATCTTAATAATTCCTATGTTTTGTTTTTTAAAGCTATATTTTCATTATAATTGTGAGTCACAGAACTGCTTATACTATTGTTAATTATAATTACAATTTTGTTAAACTGGAAAATTTTCAAAAGATTTATCTGCAAAATATGTTTTCTTCGAATTTACCCCCAAGAGTTTTTAGAATAAACTTTAAATTTTTCCTACAAATATACATGCGATTGATGTTTCCCGCCGATAAAGCAAAGGATGTTTCTATGGGTCTGTCTACAAAATTAGTTCGTTGGAATATTGCTTGTTTATTTTACCCTGTATTGCGGGTTTTCTTGTGGATTTTTAAATCCTCACAAAAGAATTACCCACAAAGGTATTACACAGGGACACAAATCCGTAGAAAATCTCTCATGAAAACGTAATTCTTGGGGATTTATTTTAAGCCAAAATCCGCATGTAAATCCATAGAAAATTAGCAAAATATTTAGATGTGCCACCAATTCTCACTCAAGTCGCAATGTTGATTTTATCACAACTTTTGTGAAGTGACAAATACTAGCTTCTAATTAGACTCGTGTTAGGTGGAATAACCCTCAATTATTTCAAATATAGGCTCAGAGTTTGTTTGAATTAGTTTATTTTTGAGCTGATGCAAAACAGCTTATGCAAATTAGTAAAATTTTATGTTAATTTATAAGTTTGTACTAACAAAATTTGTATTTTTATAAGTTATTTTATCATAAAGTTTCTTGGCAAACATATAATAATATATAAAAATGTATTTATTTACTTATATTATTTTGCATAAGTTCAAAAATAAACTAATTCAAACGGACTCTTAGTGTGTGTTTAAAAAACTTACGGTGCTATTGTGTGACTGGCCAAAGCTTGGATTTGTTACCTCACAAAAGTATGTCATGTCTAAAGTGCATCAAATGCGAGAATTGGCATTGCTACTTACAACCAGGGGCGGACCCACATAGAGGCACAATGTGGCTATAGCCACACCAGAATTTTCAAAATTTAATAGGTATATATACATATTTTTGTTGTGTTTTATCTTATATATATATATATTGTACCGCAAAAATGTGTCACAAGAATGACTCTGGCCTAGTGGTGAATGTGCGCTCCAATTATTGAGGTTTCACCAGTTCGAATCATGCTGGTGACTGTTTTCGTTTTTAATTGAATTTTACAAAGATATTGCTGTTACAACTTGCAAGTTTACTAAAGCCACTACACCACAAGAAATAAAAATAAATGTTGTGGTCAAATTATTCTTATTATTTTTTGTTATTTTTGGTACAGAAATTATAATTATTTTTAAAAGAGTGGATATATTAAATTGTACCCGTCACATTTATATTAACTAGTATAAAATTTATAAAATGTATCGTTAAATTTAAAATTTATATCATATAAATAATTTATGTAAAATTTTATAGAAAATTAAAATTATTTGATATGTTATTGAAATTCACTAACATTAAAGGTTTATATATTTTTATTAAATACTGTTAATATTAATGGACCTCAATAACATATTAAATTATTTCAGACGTTATTGAAAAATACAATAATGTAAATGGTCAATGGATTTCCAAATTGAATTTATATTTTTTTCCACCTCCTCTGAATCTCATTTTCCTCTCCTATAGTCCTGTACCAGTTTGATTTCTCCACTTTCCTTTCTCCTCTCAACTCTACAACAACAAATTTGATTTATGTTATTTTTTCTGATTTTTTTTAGAGACAAAACTACTTCTTTAACTAATTTGCAAGCATTAAAGTTTTTTTTTTCAACTATAAAGTTTGTCAATGTATTATTTTTTAGCCACACCAATATTCTGGGTCTAGATCCGCCACTGCTTACAACCAAACACCTAAATTTAATGATCAATTGTAACTTGTTACTTTCGTCTTTAGGACCCCATGTTCTGCAAATCAACCATCGTTTTGTGTGTCATTGCGCCCTTTATAAATTATTTATAGATTTTAATTTTATCTTTACCATGGGCAAGACTTGAGTTTTTTTACAATACACCTCAAAACCAACTGGCTATGATTTTCCGCCTTGTCCCAGTGGCATATCTAATTTTTCATCATTTATGTAAAATGAACACCTAATTTGAGTACCAAAAAATCAAAGCAAAAAAAAAAAAGAGAAAGAAATGTTCAATACTCACTCAGGGCCGGCCCAACAAGTTTAGAAACCTAAAATAAATTTTATAATGAGATCTACTAAAGAGTTATAATGTGACCTTCAAAAGAATAGTACTAAATTTGTTAGAATAAATTTTGTTGAATATGATATTTGAACATACTTCATCCGGTCATTATTATAAGAAGAAGAAAAAAAAATATTTTTTAGATTCATTGAAAACTTATGTATCTAGTCTATATTTTAGACTAAATACATCAAATTTTCAATAAATTTAAAAATGGCTATTTACTTATAATAATAGGAGGAAATAAGTTTAGAATATGTGGCCTCATTTTAACTAAATATACTAAGCTAAACTTTTATTGATATTTTACTATAGTATGTATTTATAACTATCTTTAATTTTTATGGGGCCTTTATTTTAAAATTTTAAAGTCTAAAACTCTTGTTTGAGTTGTTTAATCGTTGGGCAGAGGCCCCTATTCCCACTCTCCCAAAGAAAGAACAGTTCTGATGCTGTAGTACAGTACTTCAGACAACATTGTTTCTCCATTTTGGGCTATTCTTTTAAAAACTATCTATTTCTTGTGGACCGGAAAAAAAAAATTCATCATCCTAAGTAAAATAAAACAATTAAAGCTTCTTCACAAAAAATATTTGCCACTTGCCACATCCTAGAACATTACACTCACCAAAAGCCAAAAATTAAAGCATTATTATTGCTCTCATGTGCACATGAATATCAATCACACATTTTTAAATCATTAGAAATGTCCATGTAGAGTCATGAAAATTGGAAATTGGATTCACCCGGTAGCAGATTTTCGCATTTACGCACTCAATCACATAAATAACCGTTGAAGCGAGATCACATGATATATATTTCAATACTCAATTCTTTTATTTTAAAAATTGTTTAAAATCTACATTGTCCGATTTTAATCCAATGATACCGATGTAACTGAGTGCGTGAATGCGACAACCTACTATGCGACCGCATAGAATCCAAATTCTAAAATTTGTCCCTTCTAAAAAGTTTTGGTATTTACCAAGAGGTAAACTACTAGCTACTAGTGTATTGTCCCAATCTATCACGCAACCATCAATCAAAACTTGGATGCATTATTTTTTGTGGGTCTGAGCAATAAATTGTGATGAGAATAATTAAGCTTAGGTAAAGAGAAGTTTGAATGGCTGGTAGGTTACCTGGTGTTGGATTGTCACCAAGAAAAAGATCAGAAAATCATCACAACAGACATGAACACTATGTTACCTACAGAGACTCATCCTATCTAAGGGAATCATTAGAGACACCATGGACTTCAATGACTACTACCTTAGATGAAAGTGCTTTCAAAGCCAAACAAAGACTTCAGAAGAAACTTGGTTACTCTCCCAGGTATCTTTTTCCATCTTCATTTCCAATTTCCAAGACATCCACTAGAAAAAAAATTAGATAAAAATTAAATTGGTTATTATTCTTAATTTTTAAGCTAGAATTTATACAAATTGTCTAGGCTTTTATTTAATTTCCCACATGTTCCTTTTGCACACTAACATGCCTTTTATAGAATTGTTTTTTTCTCTCTAAATTGAAGGAAATCAAGGATTATTCACATGATTTAATTTTGTTTTGATTTGATATGGTCCTATATATTCAACTAGTTAAGATGAGTTATGAGGTCATTCTGCATACTTCATCAATGTTGGCTATAAGAATCCTAGCTACCATCTAACCTGGCTTTGTGGGCTATAGATATACTCCGTATGTCCATTATCCAATTAAATTACTAGTATTGTCTAAATCCACGTTATATATCCTTTGGAATTTACCTTTTACTTTCATCAATTCTACTTTCTAATTATTTTCAAAATACAAAAATGATTTTAATACCAAGAAAATAATTATAAAACTTTGTAAATTTGGCATATAGTACCATATTTTTTAACATCAAAGTTAGTCTTGACAAAACCAAATAAATTAAATGATTGAGTCCAAGTCATTAATGAGTTTTTCTAAGACGAATCATTCAGAAGAATTTGAGTTGATTTTTTGAGAGGAATAATTTTTGGTTAATACCCAAAAAAAAGCAAAAATTAGTGGTGGCATATGTTACAACTAGCCGGCTAGTATTACTTTGGAAAATGGATCCAATGCACTCGAGACTATACACAGTATGGATCAGACAATTCATATTTAAGATAGTTTTTTATTTTTGCTTAATACTAAATTTTGAAATGAAATCTAAATCATCTGATATCAGATGGTCACACATTTATGATTGCATGAATGTACGGATTTTTTAATGCATGAATCCTTATTCTATTAGTACTTTGCTTGTTTGGGTTTATTTATACTAGTACTAATTAATGAAGAATTAGCTTCTTCTTTTTTTTAAACAAATGAAGAATTGGCTTAATTTCTTATGGCAGGTCAATTGAAGAAAATCCCAAAAAAGGAAAAGAAAGTAAAAGCAGATTCCATAAGAAAGATGCAGGACTAGGTAAGAAGTTACTAGAAAGTTCATGGTTATTACGTGGAAACAAGTTTAAGAAAGAAACAAAAGTTTGTGCTGTGTGCTTAGAAGATTTCCATCAAGATGAAGAAGTTATGAACCTTTCTTGCTCACATAAGTATCATTCAGCATGTCTTCTCCCTTGGCTTGAACAACACCCTCATTGTCCTTATTGTAGAACCATGGTTGTGCCAAGGGATTAGTTTTTGTGCTTTGTTGTTGAGATTAATTAAAACAGAGTTCTCTGTTTCTTTTTTCCTCCTTCATGTTTTGAACATTGGTCCTATAAATTTATGATCAAAATGGTGAGTGTTACTTTGTTGTATATATTATATTATTATATGTTATATCCTAAAAAATGCTGAGAATTATTTGCTTATATCCATATTTTCACATCAATTAGAAGATTCGGATTATGTGCACTAGGAGAGATGTGATTGCACTGCAGTCGGTTATATTTGAACCGTTTGATTAAAATTAGATAATATGTATTTTTAACTTGAATTCATATTTAAAAATAAATAAAATCTAATTTTACAGTCATTAGATCTTTCGATATTAATCGGATGTTTTAGATATTCTAACTATATTCAGCGTGACCGTACATAATCCAATTCCTCAATTAGTACCTTGAGAAAATTATTTAAAAATCATATGACAAATGTGTGAATGCGTCAAATTACTATCCGTAGAAAAGCGTCTCTAACTACAACTCGCTAATAATTGCTTAAATCAATGAATGAATACTACCATAACATATACATCACTATCAAATGATTCAGTGATATTTTACTTTTAAGTGTAATCTTTAAGAACTTCAATAGATCCCATTTTAGGTTGCTTAAGTGGTCTCACTACCACTTTTTAATTCATAAAATTATTATTTTTTATCCCAAATAATGATAAAAACAAGTTGTTTATGGGTTTGAATCATTTCCTTCAAAAATTATTTGAATCATATGCTGTCAATTTTATGGTGCAAAGCATGTTGAAAGGATAAATTAATCCTAATATAAAAATTTAATAAGATAGTAATCTATCTTAATATGTCAAGTATAAGTTATAAATCTCACATGAAATAAAAGGGTAGACGTTGAACGAAATATAAGTGAAAAAACTTATATACCTAATATCTTAGGATTTTAAATAAATATATGATGTTCATATTCATTTATATAATTCCTCTTAATTTAATGTGATAATCTTTCGAAGTGTTTTAAAGCAATGTGGAAAGTGCCAACAATTTTTATTTTTTTTAATGGCGGAAAGTGCCAACAATCTATAATACACATAGTTATGTAGTGCGGTTTGCTTTTAATGAATATTTTGGCTGCTTATGGTTAGAAAAGAAAGGAGGATTGCAAGATATAACTTGTTGACAACTTTGCTAACTAAAATACATTTCTTGCTGAAAGAGTAGATATTTTCTTCACATACATGGAACCTATCAAACTATGTTACTTGGACTAATGTTAAAGTAATATGCAAGAAAAGAATTAACTAATAGTATACCCTCAAGTTTTTCTAACAATTTACTAATTTTTATCAAGAGCTAATCAAATCAGCTGAAACCATTAAGTCAAAGTGCAAAGTTACAGCACACTACTAATTAAGAAAATTATATCAATTCAGTGATAAGTTGCATTACAAAACTAAAATATCATACAAAACTAAACTTACCTTAGAGTAAGGGAAGGGCCTAAGACTTTCTTTATATAGCTGGGAAGATAATTTATTAATCGAAGCCATAGCTTAAATCTGACTGGATAGAAGGACTGTATCTGGCGTGCCTGAAAAAGCTCTAGGAATTCTCTCTACTCTAGAAGCCATAGGCCGTTGAGCAATAAATTGAAGAGGCATCTCTAACAAGAGGTATATTGCCTATCAAGTATTTAAATGCTTTTTTTAAGATGCCAATATAGTTTTTGGATGTTTTAGTTGTAACATTTCTACTCTTTTGCTTTTAGAAAAATAAAATTTATAGTTGAAAATCAAATGCTAGTTTGTTACTCGTTTCACATACACGTATCTCAATATATATATTTATTTTTTGGTCAGTACCATGTGTTCCGAATCATATATATTTGGAGTTGACAAACGGGCTAGCTTTGCCCGGCCCGTTTTGATTCAAGGGGCCCGACTACATAAATGACAATCCATGCCGACCTATTTATTATTGGGCTATGTATTAATGAGCTCAGCCTGACCCATGTAAATTGTGTATTAATGGTCTCCGGTCTGACCCATTTTGAATTATTCACTCTCTTTTATGTTGTTTTGAAGTTTTAGTGCTCATAATTATCAATTTTCTGAGATATTATTGAATGCAAATGTAAATAATTTTTACATTAACACTAAATGTTAATTAAACTCTAGTTTGATTCCTATTAAAAAAAATGAATCAACCTAATAATTTATAACCTAAACAATTACAAAGTTTTAGCTAAATATATCATTTTTATTAAATTTACATTTTGAAATATATTTTTTAAGAAATTTTCAATCAGATGATATTTTTATGCTTTTATTAATATTATTTTTTGCAACGATCACATAAAAATATTGATATTGTTATGCTACCCTGGAGTCCAATTTTCTTTGGATAATTTTCACTTATTATTGGGTCAAAGGTATCTCCTCATATAAAAGATCTGGGCCAGGCCTAAAGCTACAGGTTTTAAAGGCCCAAAACATTCCAATTGGGCCAATGACCACAACAAAATGATGAATTCTTTTCTCACCTCTCAAAAACTCTTTTTCACTTCGAAAACTTCGATAAATGTAAACCAAAGTTTTTTTAGTGTAAATTTTACTCAAATTTGCACTAAAAAGAAAATTTGGTTCGTGTTTACCAATTTTTTTTGCCTTCAAGGGGGTGAAAAAGATACATTGGGTTGGGAAAAGAATTCATCCAACAAAATAGAACAATTGTGAAGTAGTAGAAGTAAATTAAATATAAAGAAGAATTCTCTTTAAGCCCCCCATAATTTTTTTTTACCCTCCAAAAATCTGATTTTATCCTTGATAAAAAATTTGGTTCGCAGAAATCGAAAATTTTCTAGATCAAAATCAAGGAAAATTCGGTTTTTAGAAACCAAAATTCTTCTGTCAAAAAAAAAATCTAAATTGTTTTTCAAGGCAAAAAAAAAATCGGTTTCTATAAACTGAAATTTTTATTGAAGAGCAAAACAGGAAATTACATAGGTGAAAAAGAACTTTAGGAAGCCTAAAGAGAATTCTTCAAATATAAAATGTGTCCCATCGCCAAACCAACTAGAAATAGGGTCAATGGGTCATGGCAGCCTGGTTGCTTGGAATTATTAAGAGCTATTAATGTGTTTCTTGGCCTCTCTATCTTGAAATTGACATGATCTTCAAATTTAGATCACAGAATCCATGACCTCAAAACACATCTTTACTTGTCTCTGTCTCATCTCGTCCTTGTGATTGTGATGCTTTCCATCTCTTTCAGCTTTTATCAGTCTTTTATGTACTTTCTTAGATTAAACTCTATTTCTATAATAAATTATTTGTGTTATTCCATAAAGATAATTTAATCGATAGCTGCAAAAAGACGTTGTTGAATTTCGAATCTACTATTTTTTTACATTTATAGTGTGTAAGTTTATTTTTTTATATTTATAATGTGTGTATTTAGTCACTAGACTACTAAATTTTAAAAAATGTAATATATAATACAAGATAAAATAATGTTAAATTGTTTTCGGATATAGTATAAGTTGTTTTATGAAAATAAATTGAAAAATATTATGACAATTCATACTTTTTATAATTCAATTTTTTAAACAAACTCACAAAACGTATAGATTCGTCGGTTTATTTTTTAGTTTATGCTAAATAAGTTATGAAGAAACAATTCTTATTAGTGAGAATTTATATATGAACACTAAAGTATATTTATTTACATAAATTATTTTTTCTAAAATGAAAAATAAGTCAATGCAAATAATCCCTTAATAGAAAAACTCAAATAAATAAATTCAAATGCAAATAATTTAAAAATTCTTTAAATTTAACGTTTGTAACAAATTATTTATTTATATTTTTCAAGTATCAAATTAGTTCTACAAAATCAAAATGTTGTCATTTTTATGACCATTCATTAAAATAAAAAATTCTCTAATTCTATATATAAGAAAAAGTTTACTTTTCAAGTTCATTTTAAAATTTTCACAATAAATTTAAAAAGTAAATTTTATTTTATATATAAAACTAGAGGGAGTAATATATAACCTTTAAATAAGGGGGTGTAAAAAATAATTGTATTGCAACATTGTAAGACCCAGGCCCAGTTTTTCTAAAGAAGAATAATCTCTTGGATGAAATACAATATGAAGACTTGATTGAAGAATTTGCTTCAAAAAATGCTAGTAGAGTGACTCGTTTTATGTAGTTAGAAGTTATTTTAATGTTATACTATTAAACTATGAATCTCTTTTATGTTAATTACAAGAATGATTATTATTTTTTAATGTTAGTTGCAATTTAAATTGATGATGGTTTTTTTTTATAAAAAAAGTTATGTTTTTTTTTTATTATTAAAAATGACCACTTTTACATTTTGCACATAGCCTCCAAAAACTTAGAGACGCCCATGAACTAAGTAACATATTATCCGCTGCAATTTGCCCCAACATGATACATGTGTATGTATCCATCTTCTTCTTCCTTAGTTGGGTACATTCCCGACGATTATGACAATTAGTTTGGGTTTGTGCCCATATTATCCGCTGCAAATTTTATTTCTTTTTAATTTTTCTTTTATGTTGTGAGTATGTCTAAAGAATAATTATTTGGGTTTGTGCTCGTATTAGGACTTGAGAGTATCTTATTCTATAAGTCTTAAGCTCACGGTGTCATTTCTGTATTGATCTAAGCCTATTAACGTGGAAACACATTGTTTTGGTTTTAAACCGTTCGATTTGATTTTAACGGCTGAGATCAATGATTAGAAACATACAATTTTTAATCTAAATTGTTCGATCTAAATCAAATGAACGATATTAAAAATTATGTTAAACTGCGTGCAATTTTTACTGTACCAAATCTAGGTCCTATTAACTGCAATTGAGTTTTACTAATATACCGTTGAAATGGTCCCTCAAGACCATTTTTAATAGTAGTATTTATTTTAATAAGAAGTGATTACTATTAGGTAATATATTATTGGAGCAAAATGTATTTGAGTATTTAATAGGTATTGATTCTTATACAAGTTTCGTTTATTTCTTTATTAGAATATATTTTTTAAGATCTATTTATAAAGATGTATAGTTATTGATAAAATGTATGGTTGTGATGGAGATGCTGAGTTGCAATAACTGAATATTTATTAAATACTATTACTAAAAAATTATATATGAGTGGTGCATACATATAAGATCTAATTAAATACTCAAAACCAGATGACTTCATTGTGAATGCTTTTAAAAAAACAATTGCTTTTAATTTATTTTTTTAACTCATTCGTAATTACAATAAAAAAGAAAACAAATGTTTGGTTAGTGTTTTTATTTTAACAAGACGAGATTAAAGCAGGGTATGCAACTTTAATAGTAACATTTTCTATTGATAAAAAAACCCTATTCAATACTAATTCCATTATCAAGACTTTTATACAAAATTTTATTGTTCCAGTTTTTTTCACTAATACAAAATTTTATTGCTCCATTTTATAAGATTATTTTTAAATTTTAAGGTGTATTAATTAAATTTTCATAGAAACACCACCTAATTGAATAAAGAGAAGTAAAATATTACTATTTTTCTCTCTTACTAATTGAATACTAGTATTATTGATAAATTTAATACAAAATTATTGTTCTTAATTTTTGTGTTTTTGTAAAAGAAATATTATATACTGTATTAAAATGGATGTATTAAAAAAAACTATTTTTTTTGACAAAGTAGAAAATTAGAAATCTACTGTACGGAGTATTTTTCTAAACCAAACCATCATACTTGTAGAAATTGATTGCTGAACAAGACATCTATCTCTCAACTGAAAATTGAATTGTCGTCCTTTTCCAACGTATTAATTGCAATCACTGATACTCCAGTCAATCCATCATTAAACTGCTAGAGCTAAAGAAGTTTCTCAGAGATAAAATTTCTATCTCCAGTAGCCACTAAACCTGAGCTAAGATAAAGTGACAAAGCTATGTCTGTTCCATCTCATTAATATTTAAGGTATATTAGTTATTTTGCCATCAAAAAATTGAAACCGCAAAAATACATTCATTAAGATAAAGAAAATAATATTTATTTCTCTAGTTCTTTTTATTTTATATCTTTCAAAAATACACATAAAATGAACAACATAAAGAATGTATTTTTAGCCTATAATAATGATATATATATTAGTTCCTTTTAAGGTCACATTTGTGCATTTATACAAAGTCAATTTTTATTTTTTTTTACAAAATAAACAATATTCATTCATTCAAATAAATATAGTACATCGATGCAATACAAATTCATAATCGCTAAAAACAAAAAGGATAAATATGCGAACAAACTCACAGCATCCATGTTAATAGCATAAAATGGCAAATTACATATGCCTACAAATATGACTATATTGAAGTGTCCGGAATATCCATGTCTCCGGATCTACTTCTTCTTCAACCTGAAACAAATGAACACCGCACAAAGACGGGAAAACAAATACACCGCATAAAGACAGGACAACCAAATACATCGTACAAAGACAGGAAATTAAAATAAACAAATATGTGAAAATCACACTTAATTATTATAACGAGAAAGATAAATAATTTGTAGAAATGATTTTAGGCCAAAACTGACCTAAAATTACTCTTCTTCAATAGATTAAGAAGAACAAAAAAAGTAGTGACAGCTAGAGTCGGAAGAAAAGAAAAATAGGAGTTGCAAATTTTCAGATTCTTTTAAATTTTCATATTGTTGTACATCCAATAATAATTAAACTAACAAATTAAAGACAAATTTAAGTAGAGAACTGCTATGCTCTCCGTGCATAGATGTGATTCTCTTCCAAGTATGAGATAAGGAATTATGCACTTTCAAGTTGATAATGACTCAAAATTATTACTCAATATTGTAACATGTTATTGCACGATTGATAAAAAACATGACTAAATTGCACAATAGGTCTCTTAACTTATTTATTGGTTTTATATTGGTCCCTTAACTAATTAACGTTATAAATTGGTCCCTTAACTTTAATTTTGTTTGTCATATGGATCCTTTTTGTTAGTTTTTATGAAAACACATTAATTTTACTTTCTATTATTCATTATACGAACACATAAATGATTTATTTAGAAGTAATATTGGTAGTGAATATGATTATGAGTTCAAACATCTATCTTAGACGGAAGATAAATATACTATCAATTTGTTAAAAATGACCAATATGGCAAACATAATTAAAGTTAAGGGATCAATTTGTGACATTAATAAGTTAAGGGACCAATTTATAACTTTAATTAGTTAAGGGACCAATATGAAACCAATAAATAAGTTAAGGGACCAATTGTGCAATTTAGCCTAAAAACATTCATACCTTGATTCGACATATTATAATTTAAAAAATATGAATTGGCAGGTTTGTATAAATCATATTTGACGTGAATGAAATGGATTAGCTTATTAGCTAGCTAATTTTAGTACTCCCTCCGTCCCATTTTAAATGATATTTTTCTGACTTAGTGTACTATTTATTTGACCTGTTTTGACCTTATTTTTCTACTAATATATACATGCAAATATTAGCATATGAGATGTTATTTGATTTGTCTCGTCGAGTACTTTCAAAATTTACCATTTTTATAATTTTTAATAATAAATAAATAGAGATATTAACGATTAAAGTTGTACATTGGAAAACGTGTCAGTGGTCAAACAAATCATTTATTTTAGGACAGATGGAGTATATCTTTAAACTCATTTGATTTTGTTGTTTTGAATGCTCCTTCTAGAAATCTTCAAAGACTATTGGGGCATATTTGACACTTGCATGCTTCATAATATTCATTTCTTTTTTCTATTGGGGCTCTATGTCCCTTTTTGTAACAAAAAAAAATAAAGAAAATGTCGATGAATGTTTTTAGTGAATTGATTAAGAAAACAAATATGAAAATAATATATTGAAATCGAAAGTTTAAAAATTATGATAGCATACCCCTTTTAGAGTAGATTTTTCTTATTGTTATTTTTGTCTTTTACTCTATTCAAATATTTGTATATGTTGAAAAATAACTTTTACACAAAAGTTGATTTTCAATTATTATTTTTGAGTGAAAAAAAAAGAATTTTTTTCTAAATAACTAAGCACAATAAAAAAGAAGATTAAGTAGTTATCGATTAACTAAATACAAATAAAAAGAAGGTTAAGTAGTTATCTATATTAACATGATAAATAATGTCGATCACACAAACGGACACGTAATCTGTTCGACCGATAGTTTTAGATATATAATATAAGAAAAAAAATTTATTTTAAATAAATTGAAAGTTTAATACATCTAATTTATAATTAAGATTAAATACATCAAATCTTCTATGTATATAAAAAGTAAATCTTTTTTTATATTTACTACCGGAGGTTGTATATTGGGACGGAGATAGTATTATAATCTTTTTGTAAAGTAGTACAGTAGATTTAGTTTGGCGCAATCTCATTGATTCACTTCTGTCCCATCTCATTGTCTCCTTTGTCTTTCACAGTCACACCATTGCTTTATTGCAAACTCAATACAGTACTCATAGAAGTCAAATTAATTGCATCTATCACCACTACTGACCCACAAAAAACAGCTGCTGGTACTAATATACGAGAAGAGTATCTTATCTCGCACTGTGTAGGCGAAATCATGATCTAGGATATTCCAAATGTGTACTAATGTGTGCTTAATAGCTTATGAGATTCAAGATTTTTTAGACTTTGGAGCAGGGGCATTGATTGATTGAATAATATGCTATAGGTCAAAACCACTCGGGGCTCTAAGACATAATTTTCGAACAAGAAAGGGTGTAAATAAAGAGCAATTAATATTTGTGATAATATAAATATTTATAAATAGTATATTTATTCCAATTGGACTCTCAAATACTTATATGACAAAATATTAGTACAAGCTGAATTTTTAGAGTTGAATTCTCTTCTGCACTTTATGTTGACCTCCCTCTCAATTTTTTATTCCAATTGTAATTAACTCACGAAGCAATGGTGCAGAAGATGAAAAAAAATGAGTGAACGACTATTAGGATAAAATTAACAACATGAAAAAAAAATAGCCGGAGAGGATTTCCATTCCTACATTTTGGATAGCATAATCAATGTATAAATTTTCATATTTGCCGCAAAAAATTCAAAGAAATTTGATGTCATTGTAGAAAGATGAGAATGTTTAAATTAATATTTGGTTTGAATTTTTTTTAAATTAGTGGTGCAAATAAAAAAATAAATTGGAGTTCAGATGCAAAATATACAAACTACAAAAGTATGTTTGTTTATTATTTGAAATTTATTCTTTTTTTATTTTTACTTCAAATGCCTTATCTCATTTCATTCAAAATAATAGAATATATACATGTCATATAAATGAAGTGTTGGAATCGGTCTTAAGACATGCTCAACAATAAAGATTAAATCTATAATTTTACTTTAGTGCGAAAGCGAAATAAACACATGAACATGTATATATAAACAAAATTTACGACATGTTGATTTATCAAGAATTATAGAAATACTTGGATAAATGAATCTATTAGATGAACTATAACCGTTGAATCTCTCGGTAATAATCCTGAAAACACAAAGAGAGATAATCGGATGACGAGCACCTGTTGGCTTGTGGTTCTTCTTCAACCGGGACGCCTTATGCTCTAAACACTCTGATGGGGAGAAGAGACGATATGCGATATGTCCGATATATTGGGGATCATAGCTTATATATAGTGTGATGGCCAATTTGAATTCTCAATATTCCGAAATGGGTCATCCTGACATCCACTCATATTGAGCTCATATCTAATTAATTAATTTATAAATAGAAATCTAAATAACTTTTTATCTTTATTTGATCACTTAATCAATTAAGACTTTTAATTGATAAATAGTTAATATAATTATATAAAGATATTTGCCCACATAATATTATTGAAATATTATAAAATATTCCAATATGGATGTCTTTCGCCCAATTAAGAGCAGTGAGCAAGCCTATCGCTTCACCAAACACGACGTCAACCGTCCATGATCGTCTCTGATTCCGATTCCCACCATGTTAGTTGTATGATTAAATGAAGCATCTATGTTACATACCTTCTTGTGCTTGGCTTCGTCCACATTGTTGTAGAAGATACCGAACTGGCAGCAGAAGATGATGTAGTAGAAGTTGAACCGGCAATAGAAGATGATGTATTAGAACTCGATCTATTGTCACTGCATTTATCATTATTAATAGCAGTCAAACATCCATCCTATTCCTAATCCTATCCTAATACAGTAAAACTAGATTTCTCAATCAAATTCTTGTATCCAAATACTCCCTCCGGTATTATGCTCTACCACTTTTATTTACAACCACAATTTTACGAGTCTAGTACAATACACATTGTGACACGTACCGATAATATACACGCACCCATTAATACATGGTTTCCCTACAAATTGCCATCCATTTATTAGTAGGATACTACCCCGCGCATATTAAAAGATACTCACTCTATCTCAAATTAATTGTCACAAATTAACTCTGTGTACCATTTATATAAGCTATTTTAATCCTATTATTTTGCTGATGTAAAAAGACAAATATTAATATATGAGATTTTGTAAGATATATCTCGATAAATATATCAATAATCAATTTTTCATAATTTTTAATAATACACGATAAAAATATTAATGATCAAAACTGTGCATCATTATGTATGCAATAGTTAAATATGACAATTATTTGGAACGGAGAAAGTAATACAGTAGTATATATGCAATCAAAAAATGGATTTTAACTAATGTTTTTTAATTTCCTTTATTTCTAATCTAAGCAAAGATTAATTTGAAAAACATTAATTTGCTATTTAAAACAAAGGGATTTTTTTGGTAAATAAACAAACGTGTTTTTAAATACCATAGTAGCTAAAAAAAAATTCTCTTAACATGAATAAGTGATGTGTTTGAATTTTTTTTAAACATTCAGCTTCATATTTAAAATGTGATATTTCTATCAACTGAACTAATTTTATGTGATAAATTTTAGTTTATCTCCATATAAACTAATTATATATATATATATTAATGCACACCTTTAAAAATTTTGTTGCTAATTTACATCCACCTAAAAATACGAAGGTATAATTTAACAATGGACACCTTTAATGATTGGACCAAAAATCATTAATATTCATTATTTAAAATAATCAAATAAGGGTAGTTGGTAAATGGTAAGTTTCATTAAATTACCTAGCATTCACTTTTTTAATTTACAGTACTCACTTTCATTTTGATTAGGACATTTTTACTTTTCATATTTTTAAAAATAGAAAACATTTATTATTGTTTTCTCTATACTTGTATATTTTGTGTATCAGAGTATCCTTTATAAAAATAAAAACAATGCACCGTTTAATATTTTTTCTTTCAATTGATAATAAAGCCACTGAATTTATTTTACCATAATCAAGCTGAATTTTTATTTTATAGAATAAAGTCACTGAAGTTTGAAATTTTTTCTAGTAGGAATAATTGTCCTTGATGCTTCTCTAATTCACTGCAGCATAGCCCCCACATAGTACTCGAGTATGATAATATTCCTTATCATTACAGACTTACAGTATACTCCCTCCGGCCATTATTATAAACAAATTTGATTTTTTTGGTACATTGAAAAAGTGATGTACTTGGTTCATAATATGGACCACATATATCACTTTTACAATGTATCAAAAAGGTGAAATTTGCTTATAATAATAGCCGGAGGGAGTACGCATTACTCCTACTTTGTTTAATTTTCATATTAGTAATTAATTAGTACTCAAATTAAAGAAAGACAAAGCTAAACATGTGCGTGTGAGGCTAATAGAAGATTAGGAATTTCAATTTGCATTTGTCGGTGGAGATTCATATGGAGATTGTCCCATTTGAAGCTCCGGGAACTGAGATTTTTTCTCGGTGGGGATGGAGATGGAGGGAAAAACTCCTCCGCGGGGATTGGGGAAGAAGCATCCGTTCCCGCGGATTCACCGAATTTGTCCATTGCTTTATGTTTTTATTTATTTTATTTTTTTCTTTATATTTGAAAATTCTAGGTATTTATTTTTCTATGCGTTATGAGATATTTTGGTTATGAGTTTTATATGATTATGCATATTTTGCAATACAATATGGAATGTTTTGGCTACGAAGTTTTGTATGCTTATAGTAGTCAAATGATTTTGCATTGTTTTTTTTTTATGAATGCATTATGTGTTTTTTTTTTTTAAAAAAAAAATAACATGGAAATATTTGTTTTTTCTTAATAAAAGGGAAAAACAACGTCATACTATTATCATAATTTTGACCGAAAAATATATTTTTTTTGTTGATATTTGATATTCGTGGATCTCTGCAGGCACTGTGGGGACGGAGATAGGGACAAATATTCCCCCATGGCGGAGATCAGGGACGGGGAAAATTTTGGAGGACGGGGTGGGGAGCGGGGAAGTTGTCTCCGCTCATTCTCCACCCAGTTGACATCCCTATACACACAGTATGTTAAATTCGAAAGGACACAAGATCATGAAATTTGTTTAATGAAAAAGAGAAGGACAAGCAAAAAAAGAAAAAAAAGTTACTCCCTGCAGTGGGAGTGGGGGTGCGGAGAGTAGAGACAGAGAGGGATTGAAATGAAGAAGATGATGACGTAGAAAAGCATGCGACCACGCGCAATAAAAACAAAGCGAGAGTGTGAGTCAGTCAGATTAGATATACACACACACTGTTATAGTAGTACAAGCAGTTGTCTGCCTTTGAGATGAGCAACAAAAACCTGTCGCACCTTAATCAATCAATTACCTGCGGCCTCCGCCAACTATGCACCAATTTCATACCATTCTCCTAATCTCCTCTCCTAACATGTCAAATGAAGGTCATTTGAATAAAAGAGTAGTACTCAATCCGTATGAAAATATAAGTTGTTTTTGACCATATTACACAAATTAAAAAATATAATTAATATTATGTGGAAAAGATAAAAGAGAATTTTTGAATTAGTTTAAAAAATTGTCCTTAATTAATTGTGTGGGAAAGATAAATTGAAGAATTAAAAGAAAAAAGAGAAATAGATAGTTAATGGTTTAATAGGAAAAAGAGCAATAAATGTTTCATCGGTAATGTAAAGCGACTTATAATTTGGATGATCTTCGTTATACGATTTTGACTTTAGCAATTTTGATAGCAATACATTGTCCCATGTAAATCCTCGCATGTTTTGGCGCGCGAGTGACTTTTTTAGTAAAATTGTTCAGCAGATATGGAAGTTAATTTTGACATGACAAAAAACAATTTTTGGGTGTTTGAAAGCAGTACATGTTCGAGATTTTATTCTAGTTATTCTCTTCAATAAGTTAGGACAACATATGTCATTGGTTGAGTATCATATTATCCTTAAGTTCCGCATCATGATTCCATTACTTTTTTTTTTTGGTGAGGTCTACTCAATTTACCATAAGAGGCGCTCAAATACTTTTGGGAAGCACACAATTCATTTGTTTTTAGACTTCAAATATTTGCGCAACTTGGTTAAAGGTGTTCTTTTTTATATTTTTAGAAGAGCGAGAATATATGTGAGGAAAAAGACGCCTAAATGAACTTCTTGACTGATCCACACGAGGAAAAACAACACTTAGGGCAGTAGATATTCTGGTGTATGGTTGACTAGAGTTTTCCCACTTGTATGATTGAAGATTTTAGTGTGGGACAAACAAATATTAAAGTTGATTGAAGCAAAATTGACTAGACACGAGATATAGTGTTTTTACCAAGGTTGTCAGAACCGGACCGGTCATCGAACCAGTGAGCTTGCCGGTTCAAGGTTCAATGGTCGGACCGAGGTCGGACCGAGGTCGGACCGGGGTCGGACCATTTTTAATTAAATATATAATTTTTATATTTTAAATAATATATAATAATAATAATAAACTAAAAGTTAGACAATATATATAATTTTATACTATTAAAAATTGAAGTCCATATAAAAGCTTATAATTGTATAATTTAAATATAAAAAAAAAGTTATTGAGAAAGTTGGTTGCTTTTTTCTTTATATTTATTTTAAATTTGTTGGTAATTTACAACAAATATAAATTTAAGTATATTTTATAAAATAAAATAAATATGTCTTTTTTAATCTCATTACAAATTATTAATAAAAAATAAAGTTAAATGTGTTTTGTAAATAAAAATAGAGTGTCTTTGTATATGAACTACTCTATGAAGTCCCACATTGGAGAAATCTCATACTTGAAGTCTCCCACTTGGTTATAAATAAGCCTTTGTTAGGATGTTTTTTAGTGCATTTGAAATCTCCCACTTGATTGGTCATCATTTAATGTGACTTTTAGTGGTATGAGATTGACCCCACTTAATTTGTGGATTTTTTAAATTTTTTCAATTAAAAAAATAAGTAATTTTTTAAAACCTGTTCAGGTTTTGAACCGCCGGTTTTTCCGGTTTTTGGCCGGTTTTCCGGTTCAATGACCGGTTCATGCGCAGACCGGTTTTGCGGCCGACTCGGACCGGATGTAGGTCCGGTTCTCGGTCCAACCGGTCGGTCCGGTCCGGTTTTCACAACCTTGGTTTTTACAATCAATATATATTTATACTATTTGTGTTTGACATTTTTGACTTCATAGCACAAGATGTTGTGATTCTTCTTATAAAATGTTATGCATAATAATGTTGTCTCTTAGGTATATAAATGTAGTTTTTTTGGATGATTAATTTCTATCATCTAAAAAATTAGCAACGCAATTTATTGTTTGTATGCCATTCATATTTGTGTGTAAATTAGTGCGGGATTAAATTGATTATTTTATAATACATTTATAATTTGAAAACTAAAGATTAAATGGAGAAATTTTAATGGTTTAAAGATAAAAATTAATTATATATATTCTCAATTTAATAATAATAGTAGCGTGGGACTAAAACAATTTGAATCCTTAAATTTACAAAATTTATTACTAAGAATAAGTTGGAATAACGACCAGAATTTAAAGACGCAAATATACCAATTCATCTCTAGTGGTAACCTATCAAAGGTGATGTAATGAAAATGATCTTTAATTCAATGCAAACCACCCCAACTTATATCTAGTCTAGCTGTTTATGATGAAAATGATTCCAACTTTATAGTATAATTTTGATGAATTTCATTCTCAAATTTTGTTGGTAAAAATAATGTTTTAAGAAAAGTTCAATTACGATGTGTGTGGGGAATTTTTAAATTTATGGTCGGTGGCTTGATGTCCATGTACATTGTACTACATACGTATGTGGAAGATGTGATTCCCAATCATTTGTGGTTCAATTCTTTCTCCTTCGAAGGTTTTTTTGCAATAAGTTTATGGCCCATTTCATTAAATTCTCCAGATGGATACAGATCACCATCACTCCACTAGTTCATCTCAATAAGTTTATCAGTTTATCTTCAAATGGATGACGATATTGTAGCACTTTTTTTTTTATGGATTTATAGGGGTATTACTTTTTGTGTTTTTTTCTTAGAAACCGATTGACATTATAATCATTTGGAATTTAATCGAAAGAAAAATAAATTATGACTAAAAATTGTTTATTCTGATTAAATTACAAGTGACATTATATTATTGTTGTTCAACTTTATAAAAATGATAATAAATTCTGACTAAAAATTATATTTTTGTATAACGGAGGACCTAAGCCTAGGCTAAAACAAAAACTAGTGAAACACTTTAAGGTTCCAAATAGATTTTTGAAAATCAAACAATGAAGTTCATTCGAAAAACTCTACAATAGAAAAACTAAAGAAACTCATAGAGCTACCATAATTTACAAGCCAATATGTACTTGTGTTTTCCTCTCGCCTAGTATGGTGTATTTGGGTGCGCCAATTCAAAGCTAAAAGACTCCGGATGTGTCTCACCAAGGTAGACACTCTTCCGTTGAAGTTGCAATCATTTAAGATTACATCAATTAATTGTCTCATCAGGCAAACTCGAACCCAAGATACAAACCACGCGTTTCAACATGAAGAATGTCGCACGAATCGATCTTTTTTATGTAATTTTTAATTCAGCGCCCAACAAAGTTGTGAAATAGCCCTCCACATATCGAAGTGTCATGATTTCCTTTGCAAAACACTATCACTATTAAACTTGATCCGATCTTCTTGACATTTCATCCAACGAATATATATTGTTTTATGAGGTTTCCAACTATGTCTGCTATGATGATAGACACGCTCTGCTAAAGATCACACGACCTCTCAAAATCATCTTAGAAAATAGCTTTATTCATCCACGTCCAAGAAAACCAGCAAGCTAAGTGACAAAAATATATTACTCATTTCAAGTACTTAATTATACTCTTTTTAAAATAAATAAAAAAAGGAATTAGAAACTTTTTTTTTTACAAACATAAATTTATATAATTTCATTCAAAAAATTAGAGATCCATTTAAAATTAGTAAAAAGTAGCAATTTATATATAAACCTTATCTAAACTTACATAAACCTGAATGACAAGTGGTATGTTTTTAAATATAAATTTGATAAAAGAAATATGTTATTTAGGACAAATTTGCAATATAAAAATTTCCAACTTTTTAATTTGTTAGAAATTTTAACCTCTATCAAATTCAAATCAATATACCCATCCATGCATGTCACTAGCTCCCAAATCCTTATATTTTTCATAGTACAAAGACGGTGCAACTGTTACTAAAATAAATTAAAGTCTATTATCAAAAAAAAAAAATTATATTAAAGTCGTGCCTTTTACTTATACCATAAAAAAGGCATGGTATATGAAATTTTTCCCATTTTAAGGATATATACTGTACCGGTTGACGTCATTTTCTGGAAAAGTTAATCCATGTGTAGAATACATCTAGTACAGTGTAAAAAGTTAACTTGGACTAGGGGTGTCAATATTATCCGTTTATCCATTATCCATCCAATCCATTTAAAAATTTATCCATCCAATCCATCCACCTTAATTTTAAAATCCAATAGATAATTGATCATTATTAATTTTAAATCCAATGGATTGTCACTTTTTAAAAAATAAATAATAATAACACTAAAATAAATATAAAACAAACAATCAGCCGAAAACCCAAAAATCGGCCGAAAACACAAAAAATCAGCCGAAAAACTGAAAATCGGCCGAAAACCCAAAAATCGGCTGAAAACACAAAAAATCAGCCGAAATCGGCTGAAAACACAAAAATCGGCCAAAAACTCAAAAAATCGGCCGAAAATCCAAAAATCGGCCGAAAACACAAAAAATCGGCCGAAAACCGAAAATCGGCCGAAAACACAAAACATCGGCCGAAAAACCGAAAATTGGCCGAAAACCCGAAAATCGACCGAAAACTTAAAAAATTGGCCGAAAAACCGAAAACCCAAAAAACACCCGAAAACCCAAAAATCGGCCGAAAAACCTAAAATCAGTTTTTCGGCCGTTTTTTGGGTTTTCGGCCGATTTTTTGTGTTTTTGGTTTTCGGCCGATTTTTTGTGTTTTCGGTTTTCGGCCGATTTTTTGTGTTTTCGGCCGATTTTTGGGTTTTCGGCCGATTTATGGATTTTCGGGTGTTTTTTGGGTTTTCGGCCGATTTTCGGTTTTTCGGCCAATTTTTTGTGTTTTCGGCCGATTTTTAAATAATATTTTATCTACATAATATTTAAATTGAAAAATAATATTAGCTTTAATTCAGTAAAATCCATCCAATCCATCCATCCATTTTGACACCCATAACTTGGACAAACAAATAAGCTTTAATTCAGTAAAATTTCTTTCAAAAAAGAAACAAAATCTCAGCAACAATAAATAAACTGTAATCTGACGATATTTAACACACAACCACATTACTGCAGAAAATAGTAGTCTTCATTAAATTTTGCTTGAGACATGATGGTACTATAGTAATGTAACTTAAGTTTCATTTAATTTCTGAATATATTAATATTGTAAATTCTTTCTTATTGTTTCTTTTTTTTTTTTGGTTATATACCCTATGGCTTGAAATTCCATCCATGAGGTGGATAAGTGGGATGACCGAGGTTCGAATCTCGGCCCCCTGCATATATAATGCAATGTCCTATCAACTGAGCTAAACTCACGGGACTTCTTATTGTCTCTTTATTATTGACCAACAAAACACATTTGAGAATTAAATTAATTATCTAAAAACAACTTCGATGATCAAGTCACCAAATACCAATAAAAGATCATTCATAGTACGTAGTTTTGTAATTTGGACATATTCAAAGAGCATTGTGATGGTGAGTTACATATTTATTGGCGAAAATGGCAGTTGGCCCAGTATTTTATATGAAGATTACCGATTATAATATGCAAAAAAGGAACATGCATTTACAATTTAAAATAGTTTTATACTGTTAATCAATATAAATTATGTTTTCCGCCACGTCACCCCACTTTCTAATATGACATGACGAATTTATAGTTTTTTATTGGAAGACCGTGTAAAACTATTTTATACGGTCATTACGTCTCCATAACTCCATTAAACTCTTATAATATATGAATTGGATTAGGTGCATAAGCACATTTTGGGTTGATGTAATCGGTTGCTGACTTACCGTTAACACCTTTGAAGTTTGAACATCTAATCTTGATTCTTGATCAAATGACTTCAAAAATTTTAACTGCATATAACTGTACCGGATTTTGACGGTACCAAAACCCAATTCTTATCATATGTATGACAATTGATAACATAAGTTCAAGTAATTAGTAAATATGCTTTGATCAATATGATTTATATTTTTTTATTCAATAATTTAGTCCATAAAATTGATTACTGAATAAATTATCAATAAACAAATTTATTTAGGTACGCAGTATGGTCAATTTCATTCCTAATTAACTCTAATGATATAATGTCAAGATTATTTGTATTGTACACCGTGATTAACATGTTCAAATTTGAGAACTTTCATTTATGTGTGGTCAAAATGAATCTTAAACTTTTATAAAGTAGTGTGATCTTTGATATTTTATAAGCAAAATTATACGTTTGGTTCTTTATCTAATTTTTTTATAATATTTTGGTCATTTATCTTTCATTTGTAATATTTTGATCATTTATCTTATCTTTTTTGTAACACCCTGATCCTTTATTTTATTTTTAACATTTTAGTCTTTTAAAGAACATGAAGATATGAAAGAATTGATGAAGATGGTGAACATATTTATCTAAATTATGAGTTTTATTTAATTTTAATAAAATGGTATCTTAACAAATAAAATTCAGTATTATTTAATAAAAAAAAATATGAAAAAAGGGTTTATATGTTAATGTTATAAAAGATAAAAGGATTAAAGTGTTACAAATAAAAGATAAAGGACCAAAGTGTTACAAATATATAAGATAAAGGTCCAAAATGTTACAAATAAAAGATAAATGACCAAAATATTACAAAAAAATAAGATAAAGGATCAAACGTGTAATTTTGTCGATATTTTATATATGAGAGACTTAAGTTGTAATTAAAAATTTGTGGGTAATTTATCCAATATAAGAAAATTAGCCAAATAAATTTGCAAGTGGATAAAAATTAGATTGTGAGCACCATTTGTAAAGGTGAATAAGTAAAAATTTTGGAGTTCAAACTTCAACCATTGTATATAAAATGTGATGCCTTTACTAATTGAGCTAAATCCCGTTTGAATTCGGCTTATTTATGAAAATAGCTCATGCAAATAAATAAATCACTACAAGAAAAGTGACCTATACCCACCGGCACTTTTTAAAGTTTTACCTACGGACGGCATTATCTGTCACTAAAAGTAGACTTTTACATTTTTTATTTAATTTTAATCTGTTTATTACTTAACTTATCAATATCACTAATTCCTTCATTGTTCCCTTCACTGTTCTCACTCATTCGATTTCACGCTCAGATTTAATCTTCACGCTCATTCTCGATCGATTTCATACTCATTCTCGATTGAAAATCTTCCAAATCGTTCACTCTGAACCCTAAATCTGCGTTCGTTCTTCAGATTCGTAGAAACATTGAAAGTAACCCTAAACCGTTCGTTCTTCAGATTCGTAGAAACATTGAAAGTAACCCTAAACCGTTCGTTCTTCAGATTCTCGCTCACCGAACTTCGTCTTCTTCTTCGGATTCTCAAGCTTCGTTCAACTTCAAGCTTCGTTCTCAAATTCGCTGAACTTCATCGTGTTTTTGAGATTCTCAAGCTTCGTTCAACTTCAAGCTTCAGGTGCGACATTCACATTCACTGAACTTGTGTTTTTTAAGATGATTAGTGTTTGAGTTAATTTGATTTTGGATTAAAATTTGAATGAGAAGTTATTTTGTAGTTTGAGCTAATTAGGATTTTGATTTTGTAGTTTGAACTAATTAGGATTCACTAAATATTAAAATTCACATCTTACTCGTTCTGTTCATGTTCTCTCTCACAATTTCACACTGGAATCGCTACTAAATTGTTCGAATCCCTAAAATGGTTCAAATCTTCCAAATCGTTCCTCAATCGTTCGGAACTGCTTTCAATTGTTTCGAATGTTCTCAATTGCAATCGATCGAATCGCTCCAATCGTTCAATTTATTTAGAGATAGCTAAATAAAAATGATGTCAGTTTAGAGATAGCACCTAAGTATGTGGAAATCAAATTTATTTAGAGATAGCTAATTGAATTAGATTTGAAGTATTGAATAGGTCTTTCCACAAGTTAATATTAAAACACCGTAAGAATCATTTGCTTATGTGTTTTTTGACTCTACATGTTTTAAAAAGTGCTTCAAGTGTTTTTTTAGCATGCATGTACCGAAACGTGTTCAGCTGATAGGTAGATGCTACCCTTCTTCCAATTCATTATGAATAGATCTATGTCTGAGCGAATGAAGAGACCGTTTCGCTCTCGTTAGCTTGCCGTCTTTGTCGTTTTGATTGCAGTCTTTCCTTCACCGTCTCAATGGCTTTCAAGTAAGTGAGTCACAAAACCCCTTTTTTATATTTCAATTGGTTGTTAATATACTTAAGGTCATTTTTAGATGTAGGACTCATTTTGGCCCATTCTATCCCCTTGTTAGTTGGTTTGTGATTGTCTAATACCAAGGTGTTGTTCTGAATCTTGTTATGAAACAGTTCTCAAATTCTTAATAACTCACGTCATAGTACCTACAAGATTGTCTAATATTAAGGTGTTGTTCTGATTTGAATCACTTCACTAGTATATGTACTTTATCTCCTATTTAAAAATGAATCATTCAAATCATATTTATGTGCAAGTTCAGATTGCTATCAACTCTTCTTTCTTTATGTTTTGATAGTTTAATAATTCCAGGGCTGTTAAGAAAGTTCAGGTTGCTAATAACTCTTCTTCCTCTATGTTTTGACGGTTTCATAATTTCAGAGCTGTTAATTTTGTTGGCTGCTTCGGTTCAGTACAATTTTTGTTTGTTGGTTGCTTTGCAGGGAGGTTTTGGTGTCTGTGTGGCTGTCTCAGGACAATGTTTGCTTGGCTACAATTTTGGGATTCGACTCAGTGTTTGCTTATGAGTATTATTGTTGATATTTCCTGTGATAACCTTAAATTTTTTGTTAATCTGGGTCGTGGTGTTTTGAGGAGTAGGGAAGGTGTTTTTGCCTTGTTTTGTAGGCTAGTTGCAGGTTTTGTGTTTGGTTTCTAATATTATAGATTGGTCCTTATTGTAATTGTTTAGCTCTTGTTTTCCTCCTGTGGAGCTTTGGATATTGTTTTCATCAAATTAATGTACTTTAAGGGGATGGCCTAATTTAGGGAAATATTTGAAATTCATATGTTTCTCACTAATTTCAGCCAGTCTCATTCTTATTTGATTTGATACAACTCTTTTCTAAAGTTTACCTAGTTTAAGAGAGCTATTTAATACTAAGACTTGTGATACTTTTCATAGAAGTTTACCTTTGCCTTTTTAAAATTCAATATTTTATATCCCCGTGAAAATTAGAGAATTATCATCCTAGTTTCAATAATAACAAATCATTTGAAATTAATAACTCTAATACTACTTGCTTGTAGAGAAAAGCCACATCTAGGTGTATCAAATTCCCCCTCATAATAGCAAGTCAAATGGCTGCAACAAGGAACTGATGGTGCGGCCTTGCTTTCCTACCATCTATCGTAAATGTGAAAAACTTGTTATCAATACCATCTCAGAAGTGATAGTTATTGTTGATGGCGCATGGAAGATTGGGGATGACGCATAGATTGGTTTTCTGATAGTTGCTATTGGTGTGGAAAAATCACTGAAGTATTTGGAGATGATAAAGTTCAGGTAATATAAGTAGTTTTCGTCACAAACTGAATTGTTGAACTCTCTTCTTGCAACTGAGGTATGCCAAGCCGTTTTACTGGACTCCATTTAGTTCAAAAGCTGATCTTTGGATAATAAAAAATTGTGCTTGTCTTTGCAAGTCCACTGCAGAGTTATTAGATGGCCTAACAAGCTGGGATGCATTGCGGCTGCATTAGCTGTCGGAACAGTTAGCGGAGCACCTAAGGTAAATTATAACCTACGTGCCTGTCATTGTCTACGGGATCAAAACAAACCAACTTTGATGGCTTGTCCAGATTTAGCACTAAATTGTAAGTGCATTATGACCCTCTTTGGCTAAATAGATTTAGCACTTGTCCAGATTTTGTGTCTGTTGTTTTGTCTATAGAAAGTTTGTAGTTGATTTTGCATGAATTACATCGTTGAATATATGAATAGCCGGCTAGGAAACCTTATTGGCTGATTTTGCACTTATTTTTCGGTTTGTTTTATCAATTATCAAATGGACAAGAGTTGGATATCAAACAACTCTGTAACTATTGAGGATTATATTAGAGAGATTTTAAGTTTTCTCAATTTTGCATTTGCAAACTCAATAGATATGGTCATGCTGAGTCAACAAAGAGAAAGAGCAAACAATCGATAGTTTTAATGAAGTCAACAAAGAGGGAAGTCATACTAAACCCAATTGATAGTTTCTGTGTTTGTATATGCTTTTCATAGCTTTCATTTAGTTTTGATGGTAGTGATTTTTGGGTCTGGGGCTTAGGATATTTTTGTTGTGTTAATGTCTTACATTCTAATATGCAATTTCAGGCAGAGAAAATAGGATTGGAATCTATGGATGTTGAAGCTTTGAAGAAGCTAAACAAAAATAAGAAACTGGTGAAGAAATTGGCAAAGAAGTACCATGCCTTTTTAGCTTCTGAAGCTGTTATCAAGCAGATTCCTTGTCTTTTGGGTCTTGGTCTCAACAAGGCAGGCATGTGTTTTATTTTCGGGTATTTCGGATTGCTGATCGTTATTTATATTTTGTCCATATATATCTTGTTTATGTTTTATGTTAGCAATATATGTATCAAGTCATTTTAAATTACCAACTGTATTTTGTTCATACTCTATTCTCCTGCTTCACTTTTATTTAGTGACAAGGGTTCTCTGAAAGTTAGCCATAACTTGTTTCTTTCAAATTTCAACTATTGCTTGGGCTGATTTGGATATTTTGCATGTCTTTGCATTCCTACAGTTGTTTCCCACCAAGAATCTCTTGAGGCTACGGTCAAATTCCAGCATAAGAAAGTGATGTGCATGGGAGTAGATGTTGGCAATGTGTGTAAGTGTGTTGGAGTCTTGATTTTGTTATTTTTTCACTTGTTGAATAGTACCATGATACATCAATTCTAAATTTGTGTTGGTTTAACATTTGTGGATCTTATATATCATTAAGATAATGACTTAAGTGTTTTTGATTAATTGTTATTCATATTTTGTGTTATTCAATGTTCTAAATTTGTTGTTATTTTTATTCAATTAAATATTTTAATAGTAATAATTAATAATTTATTCATTTGAATGTATAATAGTATAGAAATTAAATTATGAAAATAATGGTTACTTTTAGTGACAGCAAAAACTGTGGGTAAAAGTATTTTCTTTAAAACTGCTTTCTGGGTTGTACCTACAGGCAAAACCGTAGCTACAGGTCAAAAGGTTCTACCGACGGCCAATGCACAATGACAGACGGCCAGAAATCCGTTGCAAAACGGCGTACATAGTTTATGGGTCCGGTGGCCGTCGGTCAAAGTCATGCGGGGTCTATACCTACGGTTTTTGACCTTTAGTGACGGATTTTGTCCGTAGGTACAAGTCAAATTTCTTGTGGTGAATTTTTATGTTAATTTATAATAAATTTTTACAAAAAAATAATTGTATTTTTATATAAGGTATTTTTTCATAAACTATCTTGAAAAGTTTATAATAATACTTAAAAATTTATTTATTTACAAAGATTGTTTTATGTGGTAGTTTATTATACATACTAGTAAATTCTATTGTAGATATTATAGCATTTATTTTTAGTTATTTTGGGGGTAACTTTTAGTATTTTTATTTTCATCGATTGATTTATTTATCATCTCACTTTTTTTATTCAACAAAAAAAGTAGTGGTTGGTAGTAGTAATGTTATTTATTTATCATCTTACTTTTTTTATTCTACAAAAAAGGTACGTGGTAGGTAGTAATGTTATATTTTCTGGTCGGTAAGGTTAGTAGTAATTTTTTTTCTTCTTGAAGTAGCAACTTATATAGATTTATAATTGAATATATGTTTCTACAATTATTTATGATATATGGTCTATTTGAACGGACTTACTTTTAAGTTTGGGCAAAATTGTTTATGCAAATAAATAAGTTTTTAGTTAATTCATAAGTTCTCACTAATTAAAATTGTATTTTTATAAGTTGTTTTATTATAAACTATTTTAATAAACTTATAATAATAAATAAAAACTTATTTATTGGCGAGAGTTGTTTAATTCAAATGAACCCATAATCTTATTTGAGATAATTTTAGAACCATGCAATACATAGAATAAGAATGCTTCTTTTAGTCGGAATTTTAAGTTGATTCATACACTGGGAAATTTTTTTTTTTATAGTTTTACTTTTAACCCTCTAGTTCTAAAAAAAGAAGCTTCGGTAATCCAAAGATTAACCGCAATGTATTTGAATATTTTTTTTGCTTTCAAAACCAGCTTAATCTACTTTGTGGGTTAGTTTTACCATCAAGTGGTTTTAGTTCCCTTCTAACCGCAGACTTGCAATTACGGAAATCGAGATGTGGTCCTCCATACTAAATTCAACACAAATCACCAATAAATCAAGGAAAATGCTTTATGGCATGACAAAATATGTCGTCTCAAGTGCACGATGCATTCCATGCGGTGCCGGGCTTATACATTTTGTTTTTGGTTTCTTTTATATCATTTTTTCCTATTTTCTTTATGGGCAGCTGTAATCCAAAAGGACCAATTTTATATCTAGCACTATACAGTATATGATTTATATAGTATTATATTTTTAATAAATTTTTAATAGATTGAAAATGAGTCGAGTCAAGTCGAACTCGTATGAGCTTAACTCGATAAGAATTTATTCAAACTCGAAATTCAACTCTAGATCAACAGTGACACAAACTCTTTTTCTACTCAAGTTCGGCTCGTTTAAAGTTATAAATAGTTCGATCTTTATTATGAAGGAAATCATATTTTAGGTTCATAAAATATTGGATGTATCTCATCAATAATATGAATTAGATATATCAAACATTCTATAAACTTATTTTTTTCTTTCTTATAATAAGAATCGAATGAAATATTTTTTTATAATTATTTAACTTAGATATAAAGTAGTTCATGTGAATTCAGTTCAATGGTAAAGACATGACTTTTCATATGCATATATCTGGATTTGAACCCCGAACATTTAACTTATTTATTTTAGTGATAAAATTTCTAATTATTTAACTACCTAAAAAAACTTAGATACAACTTCCTAAATCACTAATAATGTTTGAATGTGAAATACAAATGCATTTTAGTTTTTTATTTTTTGTGAAGTAAACTTTAATTTGATGATGAAAGAACTTAAAACCAGCGAACATATATAAATGTTAGTCGTGCAATTCCAACGAAATGCTTACTCGTACCATATAGCATTGCTGATAAATCAATTAACAGTTTGATAATGTAATTTAAATTTAGTCAAAAGTTGTTTCCACAAAACATCAATGAAGTTTAACCCTACATTAAACTCAATACCTTTGAAAATTTGTGATTTTTTAGTAAATTGAATGTTTGACTAAAAAGACATTGAATATTGTAAATCATTATTATTTTCACTCCTTTTTCTCATCTTTAGTTAATTTAGTAAAACAAAGTCTTAATTAATAAGATTATAATTATTGATTAGTCAAACAAAGATAAAATTTAATATATAAAAAAAAAATCAATCGTTTATGTATTGCAAAAATAAATCAATATTATTATAAAACTAATAAGTGGTCATTTCTATAATTATTATTTTAATTTTGTTTAAATAAAAAGATATATTAAATTGATGATACAATATTTTAAATAAGATATCGTATCAATATTAACATCTCTATACCATGTCATAGAACTTCAATGATAAAAAACAAGGTACTAATTATTAACCTACGAAATTGTTTCATTTTGATTTCTAAAATCAATTTATGTCATCTATATTCATATAGTAGTATTTCTTTCTTGTTTATTAAGTGTATCTTTGGTTATGCGGTGACGAGAATTAATTTTGACAGAATTAATTCTGTAAAATTGATTCTGGCCAAAATTGATTTTAAGTTAAAGTCGTTTATGTTTGGATATATTCATGCAAAAGTGAATTGAACAAAAAATTTGAATGTAAAAATCAATTCTGAAATCAGAAGCTACAATTTCTAGCTTCAAGTAGAATCAATTATACTTTTGAGAAACCAAACATACACTAAGAGCATAAATATCGGCAGTGGCATTAGCAAAATATGGAACCTGTGTCAGTTTGGATACTGGTATTTGAGTTACAATGGATGTCTTAAATCTACCACTGTGTCCAATTTTGGCACCGGTGCCATGCTTTTTTTTTTTTGTTACAACTACTTTATGAATTAAAATAGTTAATGGGTATTGATATTGTAGGATTAGTGGGACCCAGTTTATACTTTTTGATGTGTGGTATTGATATTTAGAAAATATAGTTGAGTAGTTTAAAGAGTTGAAAAGTGTAAAATAATATAAAATATTAGGTGGGGTCCATTTATGCAACCAAATTGAGTGGTATGGATGTGGATGCTCTAAGTTTTCTTGTGTAGTTATTAGTTGAAAAAAAATTGACCTTTATATCAAGACTGAGAGAACTGACACACAATACAAAATCGACTGCTTTGTCTCTCTTTGTATTCCATTTTTCATTTCAATCACTTTTCTTCTCTCTCTCTCTCTCTAAAACCACCCACTCCACACTTTTTCTCACACACTCTCTGTTTCTTGTTTCACTGTACTAATTCTTCTCATCACCATCATCATAACCCAAATGGACAAAACCCAAACCGAATCATGGAGACCCGACCCATTTCACTCCACCTTCTTCCGTCCACCTGAAACACCACGTGAACCAATGGAGTTTCTCTCTCGTTCATGGAGTCTATCAGCTCAAGAAATCTCCAAAACTCTCTCATCATCATCTTCTTCCTCTTCTTCAAAACCACTTAACCAAACCACCATACAAGAACACCTCACCGGTGAAATAACAGAAGACCCTCCTTCCTTAAACCCATTTTCTTTTGCTTCCTCAGAAACCTCTCAGATGATAATGGAACGCATCATGTCACAATCCGTAAGAAAAAAAAAAAAGACTTTTTTCTTTTTGTTTTTCTCTCTTCTCTTAAAAAAAAAGTTGTTTTGGTTTTTAGCTTTGTCTTTTTCTTCTTATAAAAAAAAAACATTTTTTGTTTTGCAGGAGGATGTTTCTGTTTCTCCAAGAACCTCAGGGAGACTCTCTCATAGTAGTGGTCCTTTAACCGATAGTTCTCCTGTTTCACCTTCTGAAATCATCGACGATATCAAGGTTTTTTTTTCTATTTTTTTTTTTAACTTTACTTTTTCATTTGATATCTCCAATGTAAAACACTATACAACACTACCAATAACATCTGACACAAGCGATAGATATTTGAGTCCTTTAACTATTTGTTCCTGATTCCCACTGTTTGTCGGAGAGGTTACTCTTATGGTTGCGATATATTGTTATTACCAAAAAATAATACTTTAGCATAGTACTCCTACACTACTATTGAACTAAATTAAATTATTAAATTATTAACAAAGTGCTTTTTGATGATTAATTAATAGAAAGCGTGTGGAATTAGAATTGTAATTTTGAGCTAGGCACTCTATTTTTAGACAACATTGTTTTTATTTTAATGTTAATTTTTTTTGTTTGTTTTATGTATTGATTAATTTATCTGGTCCCCACAAGCTAACAGAACATCGTCAAATTGGTTAGAGTACCACCCAAAAATTGTCCTTCCAAATTTGTCTCTTTCTTTACAATTAATGGCTGAAGGGTATGCGGATGAAGGCCAATGTCACAATGAAATTTGGTTTTGTTTTTTTCGAATTTTTTACAAACATGTTTAATGTTTCTTTATTTTTGTTAAGAACAAGGAATAGATCATGGTACAATATACACAACAAATGAATGTTGAATAAGGTTTTGTGATTGTTGTTGTGTTCTGTTTCAACCTTAAAATGGCTTTTATGCATTCTTCTTCTATGCAGTATGGCCGCGCCAACAATGCCAGCGTGAGCTTAAATGGTTATTGGAGACCTCCCAGCAGCGGCAAGACGGTTGGGAGGTGGTTGAAGGATAGAAGGGAGAAGAAGAAAGAAGAAGCTAGGACCCATAATGCCGAGCTTCATGCTGCGGTTTCCGTGGCTGCTGTTGCGGCCGCTGTTGCTGCTATAGCTGCAGCCACCGCGGCATCGTCTGGGTCTGGAAAAGATGAGCAGACGGCGAAGACTGATTCGGCTGTGGTGTCTGCGGCCACGTTGGTGGCGGCTCAATGTGTTGAAACTGCTGAGGCTTTGGGGGCGGAAAGGGAACATCTTACTGCGGTGGTAAGCTCCGCCGTGAATGTTAGATCTGCCGGTGATATCATGACTTTAACTGCCGCTGCCGCCACAGGTATATTTGATTGTTGTTTATGATAATCCAATTTTAAAGAAACATTCTTTTTTGAGAAATTGTGAATTGGGTTTTGTTTTTGTTTGAAAAAGGTTTTATATTGATGTTTTTGGTTTTATGTTGATGTTTTTGTTTTTTGTGTTTTTGTAGCTTTGCGTGGTGCTGCAACATTGAAAGCGAGGGCATTGAAGGAAGTTTGGAATGTTGCAGCAGTGATTCCTGTGGAGAGAAATTTGGGGATTTCTAGTGGAAATGGTAATGGAGGTTCAAATAATACTTTCAGCGGCGAGCTTGTTCCAGAAGAGAATTTCTTGGATATCTGTAGCCGAGAATTGCTAGCTAGAGGTTGTGAGCTCCTTAAGCGCACGCGCAAAGGTATATTTCTTATTGTGTATTTCGTTTTGCCGTGACCAATTGATATTTGTGACTTTGTATAATTGATCTTATTGTGCACTTAGATTTTACCTTTCATGTATTGTATAAGATGTTATTTTGAATATTTTCATGGTCTCTCTAATATGCTTGCGTAATTTGGAACGGTTTTATGTCGACAAGAATAATTTCCTTTCTCTTTTTCAGTCATATGATGTTTATGTGTTTGAAAAGCAATTTGATTCCTGAGTTTTGTGCAGGTGATCTTCACTTGAAAGTTGTATCTGTATATATTAACAGGATGAATCAGGTGTGTA
Organism: Trifolium repens; assembly: GCA_030408175.1. Lineage (NCBI taxonomy): Eukaryota > Viridiplantae > Streptophyta > Magnoliopsida > Fabales > Fabaceae > Trifolium > Trifolium repens. The sequence goes on along the minus strand of CP125837.1, from coordinate 60,054,098 downwards.
CTGTTCTCTTTTTTTAATAATAGTTTACTTTTGATTGTAGAGGATAATCAATAATCTATAATCAACCATTTAATTATTTGAGCATCATTTTGTTTTAATCACAATTGTAAATCTGATCATGAAAAAGTTGCTATGTAGGGGTGCCTTTAGTATGATGAGATGAATGTATCAACTTACTTTAGTAGTATCTTACAATATTTTTATTTACCCTTTAAAAATTCTTTTTGTGAAGGTTACTCTTAAAATGAAGAGTAGGCACGTTGCTGGGACCATAACAAAAAAGAAAAAGAGTGAGTTTTCAATAACTTTTGTCTTACTCTATATTACCTCTAATTACATAAAAACAGATTTGGAGGTGGGTCTTGTTTGGTTTTGGGATTAATGAAAAGCAAGATCAAAAGGGTTTTTCTTTAATTCCAAATTTTTTTTTTGTTTCAAATTTATAGATGTGGTGATTGAATTGATCAAAGATATGCCTGCTTGGCCGGGACGTCACTTGCTTGAAGGAGGTGAAGATCGACGCTACTTTGGATTGAAAACACAAACGCGCGGAGTCGTTGAATTCGAGTGCATGAATCAAAGAGAATACGATGTGTGGACTCAAGGTATCTCGAGTCTTTTATCCATCGCAGCCGAGAAGAACAACAGAAATAGGTTTTAAGGGGGAGAATTTTTTGCAATGGGAAGACATATAAGGATCAATGGTGCCCTTAGCATTATAGATCTTTTTGATACATGGTGGGGTTTATCATTGTAAAAAGGGGGTGTAAGTTAAAAACTAAAGGCAAAAGTTATGCCAATTGGGGTTTACTTTAATGTTGGGAAACATGCATTGGGGTATTTAGATGTATTTTTTGAACTGAAATGCACCCAATGTGAAACCTTAGTTGTTATGTTCTTTTCATCAAATTGTTATGGAAAGAAAATGAGTATCTTGGACTAAGGAACAGTCAAAAAAGAATGGAGAAAGAATCATATTAGAAGGAAAGTATAATGTTAAGACAAAAATTCTCTAATCATATATGTGTTGTTTATACATATGAGTTTTGAACCTTATAACAAAAGTGGTCAAAAGTCTTGATTTTTATGTGATTAATACAATAAAAAATTATGGGCTTTTGGCTCCTGGATTGGATCTATGGAACTATTGTTGCACATTGAGAGCCATCATTGTCTATTTCATGTACTTTATCTTTAATAAAGTGCTTTGCACATAATATTTTATCTAAAGAGCTGCAAGAAAATTAGACTATTGTGTAAATGACCTTTGAGTATTATATTTATTAATTCTTAAATAATAAGCTGTCACACAAGATACAATAGAATATTAGAAAGACAAATTAGGATTCAAAAAACATTTGGACAAAAACCAAACCTTAAACAGTATTAGTACCTGACAAACAATGAGTATGTCATTTTGGTTCTTGGCAGTATTATTATTTAATTTAAAGGATTAAATTATTTATTTACTCACCAAATAGTATAAACTTCCTGGGTGGCAAAGGGCATTTTTCTTTTGATATGCAAACTACAGTATATAATCATTAAACTACAGCTAATTTAATGGGAGTTATATAATTATCTTTTGTGTTTTAATCGAATTTATATCAATTAACTAATTATTGTAATCGTAAAAATGTGGGCAATTAACCTCTACAAAACATGAGGCAGAAGTGCGTCGAAGCATGAATTGACCTAGTAACGCGAACCTTGGGTGAGGTGTAGTGCACTAGTGAGTGAGGAGCGACTTCTTTCTCCAATATAAAAAAATGTTGTCATTATCATGCGCGAAACTAAGCTTGATAGGAGCCCGAGCTAAGAGAATAGAACAAACAAACTCGACGTCACAAAACCAATGATAGATCCCTCAAGTGATGGAGTTTTGAACATTTTAAAGTATTGGTCCATTGTGAACTATATCCATATTAGAATATCGTGTTTTCAATACTTTAAAATGAAAACGAAATGCAAAAGGCCTTAGTTTTTAAAGATTTAAAATCATTTTAACAATTGTAAGATGATGTACTCAATCATTTATATTGTCTTCACTTTGATAATTGCAAGATGATGTGCTCAATCATGTGTGGAAATTTATGGTTCAACTTCAATTTGTTTGTTTTGCAAATGATAGTACTGTCCATTAACCACGCTACCACTCATCAATGACAAGACAAAAAATCTCTTTTGTTATTATTATATAGTTCAAATAACATACTATTATTTTGGATATTTTGGAAGAAATATCAACATTATATTGTGGAGCTTCTGCATATATGCTATGCATATATTAAGTTTCTCTAAATATGTTCTTGTAGGCTTCAAAATAATTATAGATTACCTTTGCACTTAAAAAATTCGGAAAATGTTTTTTTTTATTTTTTTGCGTGTTAGGAGGTGAAAAAGAAACGTGAGGGGAGGAAGAGAAACTTTCATTAAGATCCATGGGCAAAACTGTTGGCCCACATCTTGTAGAGGGATATTATGGGCTAGAAACTTGTTTCGTTGTTTTGTGATACATTCATGTCTTCATCCTTTCTATCCAAAAATCATTGGTGTAATACCTTTAAAACCTATACATCACTCCTCAGTTACATCTTTAAAACCTATTGCAATTGATCAAAAATATGGATTGTCACTTTCTTTGATGACTCTAGGCCCTACCACTCGTGTAGTAAAAGTTGATTAGGACTCAACAATAGATTACTCTATATATATAATATATGTATTGGGTCCCCATTGAAATGACATTCTTTTGAAATTTAATGGTTTATTAATAAAAACTGTGATCATTAGTTTTGTTTGAAAGAAATAATGCATGATGATGAGAGAGTGTTATAATTCAATTGGTATGTAGAGGGAAAACTAGGGCATAACAGTGAGCTTAATCATTTGGACGTGTGCCATTTTCACTTTTTTTTTTATCTCACATATCTCAAATGATTACATATAATGAAGGCTACTAGAGATATTATTGGAAGAGTTGGAGTTTAAATTATGAATTCTTCACTTCTTGATACTTATAGTGTGTGACTCTAATCATTAAACAAATAAATCCAAATAAAAGATGACAAGGAAAAATAAGTTTAATTTCAAAGATACCATTATTGACAACAAAATTATAAATATTTTGTATTTAATTATAATTTCATAGATATTATTACCGGTTTCTAGAGTTGCTTCTTGATTTAAAAGTTATTCTTCAACCACAATAAAATCCTCTATTTGAAACTTGCATCCAACAACAACAGAAGTAAATCTCCAACTTCATGTCAACTCCTATAATCTAAGGTAAAGCTCTTATGACACAAAGCACTATTTGTGATAGCATGCTAGGTTCAATTTCTAAACTTTGAGGAGATTTACTTTTCGCACCCCATGTTTCTTCCTTCACCCCCTGAAATGAACATAGTACCCTTCTTCGCCATCCAGAATGTGAGTACTTTTCGCACCCTAAGCAGCGAGTGTCAATATTTTATACTCAAACTGGACGCCGGCACCCCTCATGGATAAAAAAATCATGAAAGAAAAGAGTTTGCATCCTAGGGAGCGAGCACTGTTCGCATCATAGGGAGCAAACTCTTTTTTTTTATGATTTTTTCATCCATGGGGGGTGTCGGCGTCCAGGTTGAGTATAAAATATTGATACTCGCTACTTAGAGTGCGAACTAAAACATAGTTCGCTACTTTTTGAGCGAACTCAATTTACACTTTAAAAAGGGTGAAGAGGACAAAATAATTTGACTTTTATAAGGTTCGCATCCTAGGATGCGAACGGTGGTCTTTCCGTTTTTGCAATTTTACACACTCGCTTCCTAAGTAGCGAGAGGTAAAAAGGAACGTCAGGGGGTGCTTGGAAGACTCGAGGGGGGGGCGAAAAGTAAATGTCAACTTTGAATTGGTAGTAGGACAGCTAGCCCACTTATACCTAAGATATTAAATAAATTAAAAAGGCTAACCCAATTTTTCAACTTGGCATCATTGGTGGAACAAAGAGCCAGCCCTATTGTATTTAACATTTCTAAGATATACCCCCACTAGGGATGTAGATATGAGTTGGACAAACTCTGATGATCCAGTGAAGCACCCATCCAATCTAAAAAAAAAATAGTTGGGCCGGGTTATTGGGTGAGTATATGAGTTTCAAAATGAAATAGTCGATAAAGAAATTGGATTTTGGATAAAATCGGACTCATATCCAAAAAAGTCACTGATCTATTAAACAATAGTGTTATAGTTTTTTGAAATGTTTTTCATATAAAATACCAAAAAATTTGTTTTTGTTGTTTGATCATCGAAAGAGAAAAGCCCAAACTCCAATACTCCAATTTCAAAAACATGGTGTATGCTTGTAAATCCCAAACGGCAAATGTATTACTCTTCAGTACATCACAGTTTTAATGCATTCTTTGATCACCCCCTTTCGACTTTCTTTCGTCATTTAAAAATAGCGATGCTAAAAAAAATATTATTCTTTAAAAATAGTGGAAATATGTTATTTTTAAGGGGGAAAAAATAGGATGATATTATAATTTTATGATGGCAATAAATAGTGAAAATAGGTTATCCTATTTTTTTAAGAAAATAAAAATGTTAAATTATTTTTATGAAAAATATATGATGATACGTCATTTAGTCATTTAATATTAAAAAGGAAAGAACGAAAAAATAATTTGGACAACCCATTATCCATCCAATCCAACACAAAAATGAGTGGAATTACCTAACCCACCATATCATCTTAAGTGCTACTTTCTTTATAAGTCGATGACATGATCATTAAATGTTAATGGGATTTGTAAATTGAAGTTAGCCAATTAATTTGAGATGAAGGATTTAGACACTCTTTGCTAATTTTTAGAAATTGAAGTTGCCTACTCTCTTAGAGGTCATCTTCTTTCTCAATTCATCGTGTAACTCATTTTTAGGGCCTCTTATTTCAACCATTTTTTCCTTGGAGCTAATTTCTTACTTTGATGCTGATAGGGCTAGTGGCAGGGACGGATCCATAAATTTTAGTTAATGGGGGCGAAAATCATATACGCTATTTTTATATATAAAAAAATGCCTCAATATATTGTAAAAGATTATTATTTGATTTCCTAAAGAAGTAACAAAATAATAAATAAGATAATTTAATTGAAAGATAAACCAAAAAAAAGTGACTACGCTAAAACTTGGTTTCCCTTTGATATGAGTATAATGGAAGACAATAAAACTATTTTAGTATATCATTAATATGCAAGCCAATATTCTTCAGGCACTTGCTTCAAACATACATCAAATCCACATCTTCAAAGTTTAAACATCATGACACTAGTTTCATGTGACAATTCAAAACCCCAACCTCATGTGCAAAAATGCTACAAGGCCACCGTGGTACTTCACTATAGACTAGTACCACTAATCCATAAAAATTAACATATTTTTCACCTTCTAATATTATTATATGCTATGATAATATTCTAATATCATTATATATTAAAGCGTTTATGACAACAATCAACACACTCTTTGATAATCTATAATGTCACATAGGACTGGACAGATTTTGCTCGACCGGCCCAACCCGTCCAGCCCAACATATCCGCTAGCAGTCGGGTCGGTCAAATCGGGTCAGCCGGGTCAGCCGGTTCAAAGCATCCGGTTTTGTTTGGGTTAAATGGGTCGGTTTCGGTTTATATTTCCTGACCCAGCGGTGTCCATAACCGACCGCCCTATCCCATATACTCTGTACATATCTACTAGTTTTATATATTTTTTTATTTTATTTTATATGACTAATTATAAGTTACAACTACACGTTTTGAAAGTTCGACGACGTCGTTTTCTCCATTTAATAAATACTTTCTCACATTCACTTCACTCACAATTCCAGCCACAAAAGAAACCCTAGCAGAGGATTTCAGATCTGCCGTTCATCCGTTTCAGATCGCCGCTACACTGTAAGTTTTGTTTTCCTTTGTTTTCCACTTCGTCCATTGATCAATCATCCGTCTCAAACTCTTCTTTTTCGACTTGGGTTTTTAATCTCATATGATATACTCTCAATTTTAGTTAGATGAGTTTTTAGAAAGGTGAATGTTAGGGTTTTGATTTTGTCATTTTTAGTTAAGGATTGTTAGTTTAGGTTGTGATTTTCTCTGGATACAGCCATTATTTATTTTTGTTGTTTGTTATTTTTTTGATTAACACATTTTCTTCTATTGTTATTTCTTTCTCAGTTTATTACTTGAAGGAAGAAAGTCTACTTTTGTCACTGATTGATAAAAAGGTAAAGGTTACTAAGCTATGGTTTTTTATTTTTCGTTTTTAGTTTAGGGTTTTTGATGAACAAAGATTTTATTTCATTCAGCTGATGCAAGGTTATATCAATACACTTCTTTTGTTAAGCATGTTGTATGCAAGTGTATGTTGTTTGTGCATTCATTTCAAGTGTATGCTGTTTCTTTTGAGTTTATGATATTTGTATGCAAATTATATTTGTTTCAAAGTGTTCTCCAATAATATTTGTATGCAAGTGTATGTTGTTTTAAAAGTGTATGCCGTTTCTTGTAAGTTGATGATATTTGTATGCAAATGATATTTATTTCAAAGTGTATGATTTGTTTGTGCATTTATTATGCATGCTTATGATTCTTTTTTTAAAACATGTTTTTGTGTACTAATAAGGCCATAAATTAATAGTTCTCAAATCTAAAACAAATAATTTATAATAATTTCAGTACTTGCTGAACCACAACCAGCACCTGCTGATCCTAATAATATTGAAGCTGCACTTCCTCCCCTTCCTCCTAATCAAAGCGAAATACTCAATATGAAAGAGGGTAGGAAAGCCATTACCCACTTGGTTCTCAATAATGAACATGCATTTAGAGTTGTAGGAAGTGAGGGGTTTAAGCAATGGTGTAGACTGTTACAACCCCAATTCATTGTCCCTTCACAGAGGGTTATTGCTAGGGATTGTTATGAACTGTATTTGGTTGAAAAATTGAAGCTTAAGAATTTCTTAAATACTGATTGCATTGCGATAGCCTTAACTAAAGCATGTTGGACATCAATGCAAAACCTTAGTTACTTGGTCATTGTTGCTTACTCAATTGACAATGACGGAAATTATCACAAAAGAATCATTTGTTTCACTTTAATTTCAAATCAAAAAGAGGAAACAATTGAGAGGAAAGTGGAAGAGGTCTTAAGGGGTTGGGGTATAAGCAATGTATCAACTGTTGCATCTGAGAGCGCATTTAGTATGGAGGGTAGACTTCTAGAGACATATAGGAATTCATCAAGTCCACGTATGGCAGAGGTTTTGATCTGCACTCAAAGTTGGTTGAAACCCTCTAGCGTTGACAGCAAAGACCTTCAGTTGGTTAAAACCCTCCTTCAAAACATGTCAATTGGAGCTGGAACAAGTGGGACATATGGGTCTGGAACTGCTGGTGGAGCACCTCCAGCAACTGGACCTAATGTTTGATTCCCCTTTATGGTACAAAAATCAATTTTTTGTCTCTCTTATTTTATGTACTTCATTGATATATATATTTATATATATACTAAATTAATTTAATTACTTGTAGGGATGAACTTTTTTGATATTTTGGAGTTGCATATGACTCAAACAGCACATGCCACTTTTGAATCTCCTATTTTGGAATGTAGCCTTCTTGTAAGCTTGGCTCCATGGTAATTTTGAATGTTGATGAATGCTTGGCTGCTTGGTAAAATATGACCATGATTAATTAATGGTATGTTTCATCATCAAATTTTAAGTTGGAATTATTCAAAATATGTTTTTAATACTATTTTAATTATTCATATTGTTTTATTAGGAAAGCAGTTTTATCAGTGTGAAAGATTGATGGGTTTATTTGACATTCCACTTTATCAAGGTTATAAATTAAATATACATTTTGGTTTATTAGCTGTTAAATTTGAATTTTTGTTATTGCATTGATAACTAACATATGGTTTCATTTGTGCAGCAACAACATTCTTTTTTCCGTGTTGAGCATCAGCTACTTGTAGCGCTACTGCTTTCATAGCCTTTAAAAGTCCATTTATTTGTTAATTTGGATGAATGTAGTAAGATATTATGAGGCTGTGTTGATGATGATTGGTTGTAACTGTGCTTTGAACTTTAGCCAGCTCTATAAGTATTATATAAATGTATTTAGGCTGTGTGAATTTGTTGTGCCAGGCTATTTGATCTGGAAATTCATCATGTTGATGGTTTATGCCTTATGTTGTAATTTATGTTTATAAACAACTCTTTACTTATGTGTGTAAAGACCCATGGCCTTGTATGGGTTGGCTTTGCAAATATGGTTATCATATGGATGAATGCATGTAATATTTACTTATATGTTTATAATTCAGGTTGTGAAACTGATTGGCCTTCAAATTACTAGGAAATGAATGACCTTAAGATTGTTGAATGGCTAAATTATTTATGAAAACTATTTTAGATGACAGGGCATTTTTAAAATTACCACAGGTCCAAATAAAATGATTATTTTTTTCTGTTGAAAAACATAATTTTAAATAATTTTATGGGTCAACTAAAAACCGATTGAATCCACCCGTTAATCCGACAAATCCGAATAAACCGAAACCGCTTAAACCGACTCTTTGTTTGGGCGGATTTGAGCTTGGTATTCTCAACCGTGGGCCTGGACGGATTGAGGTTTTTGGCCCGATGGAAATCCAAACCGACCGATTGTCCAGCCCTAATGTCACACCTGATAGTCCCAAGCTTTTAAAACATAGTCTTATTCTAGCATCCCCTTAGTGGGGGCATTACTTAATCTTTAGTTGTACAAAAGTAAAATTATTAAACATTTACTAGATAAATGATTAGATAAAGTGGGGGCAGGTGCCTCCAATGTGGTACACTTAAATCCGTCCCTGGCTAGTGGTCCTATTGATAGTAAGTCTACTACATGTTTTTGTATCTTTTTTGTAGATTCTCTCATCTCTTAAAAGAGTAAAAAATAAGAACATTTTATCTCGTTCTTCTATAGAAGCTAAACATTGTGTTTCGACATCCACCATTATTGAAATTGTTTGGTTGTGTTGGTTACATTTTGATATGGGGGTCCCTCTTTCTAGACTGACTATTATGTATTCGAATGATAATAGTACTATTTAAATTTCTCAGGCCGTTTGTAAATTCACCAAACACATTAAGATTGAGAGTCACTTCACTTGTTATCATCTTTAGCATGACATTATTGGTCAACCGTTTGTTTCTTCTTCTTTACAGATTGTTGACTTGTTCATGAAAACACATTTCATTAAACGTTTTCGTTTTTTGATTGATAAATTCTCATGTTTTATACATTGTGAGTTTGAAAGGATATATTAAACAATATGTAATGGAACTTTTATTATAATGGGATAATATGTAGGGTATTGATCATTTGGTTTAAATAAATTTGAAGAGATGATTTTCTATGCGTGGAGGTTAGGTTAAATCTACAAATTCAACGTTTTAGTTATGAAACCCATGTCACGTGTTAACTCCCCATGTTTCTCTTTCCACCTCCATGTTTCTTTCCCACCCCCTAGCACGCAAAATATTTATGAAAACAGATTCCAGAATTTTTTAAAACTTACACTACAAAAAATCCGGAAAACGTTTCTCTAAGTACAAAGAGAAATTTGGGGGGGTGGGGGACTGTAGCCCTCTTGTACCAAACATTGTATGCCCTGCTTGAGCCCATGGCACATAGCACGTCACAACATAAGGACATAAGAGTGAAGGTCGTGAAGGTGGCCTTGTAAGACCATCTACAATGGTGTAGTTGAAAGGGGTGTTGAGTTTTGTTTCAACACAGCAAAGCACTCCAATGATGAGTTGAAACCGAGTTGGCAGAAAGAGAAGTTGAAATAATTCAACTGTGTTGAAACCTGCAGCAGAGGGACACGCGGCGCAAGATTTTTGGTTGAAAACAGGCGCGTGCAGAACACGCGCGTTCTGGGAGAGTGAGGGCGCTGCAGCGCGGAGAGAGAAGAAGCTAAGGGACACGTGTGTTGCTGTGATTGGTTGTCCGGATTTTCATCTCATTTTATCTTTAAACTCAATTATTTCATTGCAAATTAATTTTTTATTTTTTTATTTTTATACCAAAATTCATGATTTTTTTTTCTCTATAAATAGAGACTTGGTTCATTTGATTTGGACACCGAAAAAAAAACCAAGTTTTTCACTCTCTTAATCTTATTTATCTTTCTATTTAGTGTTTAATTTGAAGTTTTAGTCTTTTTTTTTTTAGTGGAATGAATCCCAATAATAATTTCAACGCCCAAAATTCTTCTAATAATCCAAACAATTATCAAAATCCCAATAATTTCCAAAATCCCAACAATTATCAAAATCCAAATTATTATCAAAATCCCAACTATTATCAAAATCCCAACTATTATCAAAATCCAAATCAGTTTTCCAACCAACATCCTCCAAACTTTCATCCATATTATGGATCTATGACGGTAAATCCATCTCAAGCACCCCCGTTTAATGGTTATATGCCGATGGTTAATGAAAATTTTCCGAGTGGTGGTGCACCTGAATTTCCCGGGTTTTCAACACAAATGACCATTGGTGGAATGACAGCTGCTAATGAAGACACTCTAAATTCAGAGGAATCAACTCCTAAGAGCCGAAAAAACCAGCTACCAGCATGGAACACTGAACAAAATTTGGTGTTAATTAGTGGGTGGATTAAATTTGGAACAAACAGTATTGTCGGTAAAAACCAGAAAGGTGAAACATATTGGGGTAAAATTGCTGAGTATTGTAATGAGCATTGCTCATTCGATCCTCCGCGTGATCAACATGCATGCCGAAACCGTTTTAATTATATGAACAAAATAATTAGTAAATGGGTTGGTGCTTATGATAAAGCTATGCGCTTGAAAGGTAGTGGTTGGTCGGACAATGATGTTTTGGCAAAAGCGCAGGAAATATACGCGGGTGGGAAGAATGCTCAATTTACTTTAATGGCAGAATGGGAGGCTCTCCGTGAACAACCACGTTATAGTAGTCAAGTAGGAGGAAATAATGGCTCAGAAAGTAGTGGATCTAAGAGATCTCGCGATAGTGATGCATGTGACTCAAACACTATAGGATCTAGTGGTCGTCCCATGGGTAGGGAGGCAGCTAAAAAAAAGGGTAAAAAGAAGAGCAAGGAAGTTGCCTTGGAGAATTTCAACAATAAAATGTCTTCTTTCAAACAATTCAAGGAGAAAGAGCTTGAACGATTGGACAAGATAAGGGAGACGCAACAAGAGGCTAACCGCTTGAGGAAAATGGAAATGTATATGAAGTTAAATTCCGAAGAGCATCTCAATGATCGTATGAAACAGATGTTGAAAATATTGGAAGAAGAACTTTTTGGTAATTAAATTCAAGCAAGTATATGTCAGTGTATTGTTTGGTTTAATTATTGTGTTTCAATATGTTAGTGTATTGTTTGGTTTCATTATTGTGTTTCAATATGTCAGTGTATTGTTTGGTTTCATTATTGTGTTTCAATTATTGTGTTTCAATATGTCAGTGTATTGTTTGGTTTAATTATTGTCCACCACTCAAATCCGTCAATTAATATTTCGAATCCGTCAATGGTCCACCACTCAAATCCAATCGTTATCTGATAATTAACTCTATACAATAAATATTTCGAATCCGTCAATGGTCCACCACTCAAATCCATTTATATATAGGGACTTATACATCCATTTATGTACCAATATCTCAAATCTCAAATCTCATTCAAATCTCATCCAATCTATCTCAAATCTCATCCAATCTCAAATCTCATCACAAAAAAATGGATCCATCTGAAGATCCGTTTGTTTATTTTGATGTCGAAGCTTATAGGCAAAATCTTGAAATTGAAGAAGCTTTTATGACCAATCGATTTAGAGAGCATCGAAAGAAAATTGAAGAAGATTATGCACCTCGTAATAGGAAATACATCAAAAGAGATCATGCAGCGGCAAACCAAAGACTCATTGACGACTACTTTGCCACTGAGCCTACATACGACGATGCAATGTTTCGTCGTCGGTACCGGATGCAAAAACATGTTTTCCTTCGAATCGTTGGGGACCTTTCAAGTAGTGATAACTACTTCACCCAGCGAGTTGATGCAGCCAACAAAGAAGGTATATCACCCTTGGCAAAATGTACCACGGCGATGCGATTATTAGCATATGGTGTGTCAGCAGATGCAGTCGATGAGTACATCAAAATAGGAGGTACTACAGCATTGGAGTGCTTACGTAGATTCTGTAAAGGAATCATACGATTGTATGAGCCAGTGTATATGAGATCACCAACCGAAGAAGACCTGCAAAAAATACTACAAGTTAGTGAAAGGCGGGGGTTCCCAGGGATGATTGGGAGTATTGACTGCATGCACTGGGAGTGGAAAAATTGTCCTAAAGCGTGGGAAGGTCAATTTACTAGGGGGGATAAGGGAACCACAACTGTTATTCTTGAAGCAGTTGCAACTCATGATCTATGGATCTGGCATGCATTTTTTGGATGTCCGGGAACGTTGAACGATATAAACGTTCTAGACCGGTCACCAGTGTTTGATGATGTGGAACAGGGAAAGACTCCAAGTGTGACTTTCTTTGTGAATGAACGTCTCTATGATATGACATACTATCTAGCTGATGGTATCTACCCTTCATATCCAACTTTCGTCAAATCAATTAGACTTCCTCGAAGTGAACCCGATAAGTTATTTGCTCAATATCAGGAGGCATATCGGAAGGACATCAAACGTGCATTTGGAGTGCTTCAAGCTCGATTTAAAATCATCCGTGAACCAGCTCACTTGTGGGACATAGACGATTTGAGCATCATCATGAGGTCATGCATCATATTACATAATATGATTGTTGAGGATGAACGAGATTCCTATTCTCAACATTTGACCGATTTTGAGCAATCCGAGGAAAGTGGATCTAGTGCACCGCAACAACCATACTCGATCGAAGTGTTACCCGCTTTTGCAAATCATGTGCGTGCTAGATCCGAATTTCGTGATCCAAAAGGTCATCAACAATTGCAAGCAGATCTAGTGAAACACATATGGACAAAGTTTGGAATGGGACGTGGTTGAAGATGATTTGTATCGTTTTATTGTTTGTGTGTCGTATTTTAATTTCAAGTTAAGATGATTGTATCGTATCAATTATTTAAATAAATTTGTTTTTATTATAATTGCAATCGGGAGTATAATTTAATTTTTATCGATAATTTTTATTATAATTTTAGTCGATGAATTTTATCGTATAATTTTAATTTTAATCGATAATTGTATTTTTATTTAATTATAAAAACTTAAATTTAAATAAGAATATGAAATAAAAAGTGGTGGGGTAGAGAAGGTGGTGGGGTAGAGTGTTGAATGAAAAAACTATTGGAGAGGTAAAAGTTGAATGGAGTGTTGAATGATTAGGTGGAAGAGAGAGAAGATGATGTGGAATGTAAAAAGTGGGTGTTGAGGGTGTTGAATGTAAGTGACCATTGTAGATGGTCTAATCCACACCTTCGGTCAGATGAATGGAGTGAAACATATGCTCTCACAATTTCGCCTTCACGTCTTTCACAAATATAAAAGCGCTAATATTTGCTATCACCTTAAAATTTATGAAATAAATACTTTAAAATTGAAAATTCTGAAATGTGTTTCTTTTCTGAATTTTTCAAAATATGCAAAATCTGAATTTTTTGTTTTTTCAAAATTTCAAAACATGATTTGTTTTCCTTACTGGACACAAAAAAAAAAAAAAAAACCTAATTCAAGCTTTTTCAAAAACTAAAAATTTAAATCATTCATTTTTCTATTCTTTATTTCTTTTACAAAGAAGATAAACAAACATTCATTTAATTGCCAATGTTTAAAAATTAAATTCTATTTTTTTTGTTTTTTTGTTTTTGGTACAGAAAGAGGGCATAGCCCATAAATTCTATTTTGTTTTATTCTGTCAATATTAGTTTTGTAAAATTCACAGCATAATACTAATATAAATATGTATTTATCAACTTACTTTTCATTTTTGACTATGTATTTATCAATTTTTGAAAAATTCAAAAATAGTCTCTACACTAAGGCCAACACTAATGCTTGTTTTGCTTTAGTAATTGAAAATTCACACACACACAAAGTGAATGAACCGGAGTTTGAATCCTGGTCATAACATCCGTCCCTAACAATTTTAATATTTCTGCTAGTTAAACTAAGATTTGTGGACGTTTTACTATATTCTCGTATTGCATATAGTGCAGAAGATTTGGAGAAATCAGTTTCATGAAGTTTCATGGGAGGAATCAGAATTTTACATTAGTTATCAATTGGTCATACCTTAGTGACAACTGACAAGTCTTATTAGAAACAAAATGAGTAGTAGCATTGTGATGTTTCATTCAGTGTCAGATATATTTCTTTAAAATAAAATAAAAATCAACAATGTTGTTAATTAGCTGTAAAGCTCGAAATTCTTATCCTATAGCAGGGTTTTAAATAAAGGTCCGCGACCGTGAAAACGGCTGCGACAAAACGGTTTTGGCAGGTGCCGATACCGTTATCACCGTTTTTTATATTAAAGAACAAATTATGATTAATTCACACCGCGACGACCGCAATTTGTATCGTAACACCTGTACCAACCGAAATCGTGAAAACTTTTACGTAACCGAAACGCGACCGCGACCGTTTTTTAAAACCTTGTCCTATAGTATGTATCGATAATGTTTGCTGGGTTACATTGCTTGTTTATTTGGGTGAACTATAATTAGTCCTTTTAAAGCACAAAACCTTATTCATACCCTTAAAATGAGAGTTATAGCTCCAAATATATAGGTTATGTTTTGTTAGACCAATTTTGGAATTTATAAATATGAGTTCAGTAATTGTTTTTTCTCCTGAATGTAAAATTTCTTTTAAGTTAAATGTATATGTAGGTTTTAAGTTTTGTTTTTGTATTAAGGATTTGTCTTACATGTGCAACAATGCACATGTTAAAGTAACCAAAACTAATAACTTTTTATTAAAAACAAAAATTAATTATTAAAAATTTATACATTTAATATAAATGCATAAATTCTCATGCAAACTTACTATTTTAAAAATCTTAACATGTGTTTAAAGAAAACTTAAAGGCATATCTAATATAAATGAAAACTTAAAGGATCTACATATACATTTGACATTTCTTTTATACTATAGTTTAAATTATTTTTTGATAAACCAATTCTAGTAGCATTTCACTTATAACTTAGCCTTTTTTTGTTAGAAATATTTTCCTTATTATCTTAATTGGATAAAAAATAATTGAAAATATCATTTGAAGTCAAATCAAATTTATTAGTTAATTATATTCAACTTGATAATCTTATTGAACATTCCAAGTTGAATATGCTAGCGCTTAAGTTTATCTGCAATCAAAATTAAATTATTAGTTGTGGAAACTATATTTTCTCGGAAATAGATTCCCTCCGGTCACTATTTGACTGCAGGTTAATCTCAACCATCCAATTTTATTAATATATGATGATCTTTATATCTGGACGATCAAACTTAAATCTCAGGACCTCCAATACAGTGTCTGCAAGATTCTTTGATCGCATGGAATGCAGGTCCATGTTTTCTCACATACCATCATTATAACTTTATACCTGCCTGCCAATCAACAATATGCAATTAATAGATTGGAAAGAGTTTGTGGCCAAAATTATACCAATTGTTCACTTATTGTCTAGTATTTCTATTGTTCAACGCGACCATGACATAATTAAATGAGAAATATGATGTCTTTAATTTGTTTCATTTTGTGGGTGAAGTTAAATCTATAAGGTTCCATTTACATAAGGTAGGTAGTTGAGTTGAGTTTAATGAATTATGAAAATCCTTCCATGTTTGCATGGGTCCAACTCCAAGTACTAGTAAGCCATCATTTTAGGCACAAACATGCTTTTGTTTTCGCTTCAATAATAATTTTGAAACATTTGGTCCTCGTAGTTATTAATATGCTAGCTTCTTTTTCAATGCTTTTGACTTAAGTACTTATGTTTCCATATACATTGATATTTAATGCTCAAATTATTCTTTTCCATATATTAGTGCAACATTTTTATATATAAGACTATTTACTATAACTTCCTCGCCCTATATTTAGTTTGTGATCTTGTCAAAGTCCATGATCTCAGTCGTCAATGATCTCGTTCATTGACGAAAGTCAATGATCTTAACGGTTGACGGAAATCTTAATAGTCGAGATTTAAAGTTTTTCATTTGTCAAAGATGCATGTGTTCAATGATTTCGGTCAAAATTTCTACCATAAAACATGTACAATATTCCACCATGGCATCTTGTCAATTATCATAGTCATGGTCAAAATTCAAAAGCCAATATGAACGATTAAAATGGAATAACATGAAGAAAATACTCTCTGTAAAGGAAAAAGTCATTGATGGATGGGAATAAAGATGTGAGTAAATTGAGTTGAACCAAGTTGATGAAGACTCATATATGACTTTCTTTCCCAGTTTCAGTGGCAACACCAACAACACTATCAAATCAAAGGTCATTTCTTAACAATTGTCTCTTTTTCAGAAACCAAACCAAACTTTGTTGAATAAGGTGGGAGTGTGTTTGGTGCAATGGACACTCTTTGGATTCTTATTCTTAATGGAGCTAGGTAGCTACCAGTTCTCACTTCTCACCCCCATGTCAATCTGTCTTATCAAAGCTCTGAAAAAATCACTATTGTATACGTGATTTTCTGTGGGAATGTGACATATTATAAGTGAAAGATCACAAAATAACAAATAAAAAACAACAATTCTGCCAGGCCTCGTGAAAAAGCAGACTTCTTTTGGAGTACATTATTGTGTGTATCTGTGTGCCACCTAATATTTGAAGGGCATTAGGTGGAAATATAAGAAGGAAAAAAAAACAATACTTTGACGTCTTTAGACTTCTAAAGGTTTGAATCATTCCGATGTCACTTATTGTGTTTAGTCAGTCGATGTAATCAGGGTTTTGTTCTAACTTCAAATGAATCTTCGCTAGTAGACGACGAGAATGACGCTTTGTATTAGTCCCAAATATATCGAGTTTAAGAAAAAGAAAGAATAATATCAATATGTGTATTTTTCTTATAATTAAATTTGTTTCTTGGGGTTGAGTTGTGATAGTTTTTTATTTACTTAACATTATGATTTATTTATTATAGTTTGTGAGTGGTGGATGGCTTGATCAGAAACCAGATAGTAGGCGGCCCAACTAATCATAGAGGAGGCTCTGATACCATCTCATATTCGCGCCGCAAGCCCAATAGCGTTGGGCGCGAGAGGGTGTGTTAAGAAGTCTGACATCCATTGCGAGATGACCTGAATATGTGCCTCCAAAGTAGAGACAATTCTCACCTTACAAGCCAGTTTTGTAGGGTTGAGTTAGACCCAATACTCAATTCTAAGAATATGGACTGCACAACATATTTAACGTGTGGGTTTAGGGGGCTATGTTAAATAGAACATATTACTCCATTAAGTTTATATGGTGCAAAAATGAGACAAATCTTTCAACTTTTGCAAATTTATTTTTACCATTGAATCAATAAATCTTATTGTTAAATTAAATAAGATGCGACGTAATATATTTATTTAATAGTAAAAACAAATTTCTACATACTAAAATATTTGTTTCATTTGTATATTAGACAAAAGCATATTAGCCCACACACTTTGTTTTAGATGAGTTAAGAATCTATATCTTTCAATGAAACATGATTCAAAAATGATTTTATTATAATATAAAATGTACTAAAATGCTAAAAATATGAGAATAATAATTAAGTGAGTAATGACACCTTACCTTACTATTTTAGGAGTGGTAATAAGACTATATTTGGTATCACAGTGGGTATGCTAGCTAGAATCACAGTAACTCACCATAATTTTACAGAAACTACAAAATGTAACTTTTGAAAAATTATGATAGATCATGATTCAAACATAACCACCTTGATATCGAACACACATTAAGTAATGAAAGGGATTTGAAAGAAGAACCAAGTTTATAGGTTGAGAGGTACCTATGATATATGGTGGTGCCATATAATGGTGGTGACTTGTAGCGGATGTTAGTGAATGGGGGCTTTCTTTTGCCAGTTTTTCACTTTTACCACATTTGATACAAACAACACTGACAATAGTCTAGCTAGCCAAAGCAACTCTGTAACTCTGTTTCACCCCCTCGTGTGTCTTTGTACTACTATTTCTCTTCTCTCTTTTTCACTTTCGAATTCAACCACATCACTCACATGTCATCCACTACTAATATATTATATTCATTTTAATTAGTTGTTCCATTATTTTCTTCTTTTTTTTAGGATAATGAATTGAAAACCATACACTACCTAGCTATAAATTAAGGTTGAACCAGTTTCATTAAAAAGTGACATAAACCTTAATATAGTTCTTAAAAAAGGAAAGAATGAAAGATGAATAAATGAATTGTTTTATAAGTCACATTTAATATGTGCATTATTTGTCTATGCATAGTTAGATAAAGTTTCATTTTATGTCAACTAGTATTATGGAAGAAGATGCATGGCCTTTTCAAATATGCACAATTTTGAATAATGGGACCAAGGTATCACTATCTAGAGTGTTTCTACTTTTTGCCTAGGTGAGGTCATGTATATGGAACCTTAAGAAAAGGAATTCGGGCTTCAAAGAGAAATTGTTTGATTAACTAATAAAATGAAATCTCTAATTACGAATGAACTTTTTTTTTAAGAATAAAAATCACAAAAAATATAATCAAATTTCATCTCTAGATATAAAATTAATCTCTATAAACAAATAAAAATCAATTTGGTTCTGTTAAAATAGCTCAATCGATAACTACTTAGAATATTATTAAATGAATCAAATTTTAAATATTTCACTTCTGCACATTTATATTGTGTACTGTGAGTTTAATCATTAAACCACTGGGAAAAAAATTGTAAAATGTATAATCTAAATGCCTTGATTGTGAAGGGTGGATTCAATAAGTGATTTGAGAAATGAAAAAAGTTAAATAGTGCCTTCAGAACACTATTTAAAGAAGCAAATATAGTAGTATGATATTTAAGTTTGTATATTCAATTTCTCAAAAGTCTATAAAAAATATGTTATTTTAATTTAAAACTTTTACTTTTTAATCTTTTTAACTAGTACTCCTGGAACACCGGTTAGCAATAGCATGACCATTGAAAAATTTAATCTAGCTTTGCATTTAAGGGATATAAACACCCATCTACGGTCTTATCACCTATTATATTTTTGTGCAATACTACAAATTTAGCTCATTTTCTTCTGTTCATACTCATGGATATATAAGTTTTCTTTCGTTTTCATAGAAAACACATTAGTCAAAGTACATAAAAAGAAGCAAGAATATAAGAGCATAAAGTTGGTAATTAGATGCTATGGGTTGTTTCGAAAATTGAAATGTAACATCAAGTCATCAATTACGCTAATTGTTAACTCACTCAAGCGTCGTATGCGGTTGTTGGAATATAGAAGTGATGGTTTAAGGATGGTTAATTAAGAAAAGTTTTATTTTGTGATGGCGGGAACTACTTGGAACCAAGGAAAATGCTCCATAATTGAAGGTAGCTTTACTTGAAGCAAAGAAAGAAGTGGAGCATAAAGGCTTCACACAAATCATTTTTGAAACGGATTCAAAGAATGTGGTTGACGCTATTCACAAGCTACGCGTGGGTAACTTGAAGTTTAATTCTATCATTTGTAACATTAGAAATGTTTTGTGTTTGAATCCAAACTTTGTGTTAAAGTTTATTAAGCGTCAAGCAAACATGGTTTCTGATCTAACCTGTTGATCAGAAAAGGTTGAGGACCAATGAATCCTTCACTTGATGAATACTTCGGTTGAGTTGAACAGCAATTCACCACCGGAGGGGGGGGGGGGGGTTGTACCTGCAGGCGCTTCGATGCTTAAGTCAGTGGAGTGAACAAGTACGAAAGAGTGAGAGTGAGTAGAGAATAGAATATCTGACCCTACAGTGAAGGAGGGTATTTATAGATCCCCCAGCGCTGGGTCAAGGTCTCCTTAATGGGCTGTGCATAGCGGCCCAATAGGGGAGACTGCCAGGATTTCTCCGTTGTTGGAGTAAGGAACCGGCATTTAGCCCTTATTCTGGTGATGAGTTGTCCTCATCGTGCGGAGAGGCGGTTGCCTCATACGTATCGTGTCCTAGTAAATAGGAATACGTGAGAAATGTGGCGGTGTATAAATCCGAGCAGGGGAGCTCTCTATAAGATGAGGAGAAGCTCCCAGTTCCAAGTGTCGAGCAGAGTACGGATTGGGCCAGCTTCTAGGCCCAGTCCAGAACAGTTTCTCATACTTTAGCTAGGGCAGCCACTGTTTGGGCTAGTCGTTGTGTCTTTGATGTATTACCTCTTTGTATTACTTTGTTAGTTAATAATGAAATGACATAAGTTGTTGTTTGTCAAAAAAATAATTAAAAAAAGGTTCATAGTAAAACTAGATATCAAAATAAACACAACATCTTAACCACGAAATGATATGACTCCCCTCAAATCAAATACACTATAAAAATTACACAAATAAAAAATATAAAAATTAAGAAACATCGCAACATCTCAACCACTAAAAGATTTGACTCCCCTCAAAGAGAAGGACCAATCAGTATCACTCAGACTCAATTTCACACTGCAAAAACTCTAACGGTTCCAACACAAAATCGGGTACATATCCCCGTTTAAGAATAGTTAATTATATATTATATTTAGGTTTTATATAATTTTAAGCCTTAGACTTAAAGAACACAAGCAAACAGATAGTATGAACTATCTCACATGTTATTCATTTGAGATTCTCACATCGAAAACAAAATTCAAACTAAAGTTATTAACATTTTAGCTAAACTTTTATCAACTAGACCAAAATATGTTGACATGTTTTTTTATAATTTTTATTACACATTTATTAAAAAAAAGTTAATTACACAATGTTGTAGGCCAAAGTTCAATCCTACTCGGACTCTTCGCCCATCTTCAGTTCACTACACACTTAGCCCACGAATCACATATGTTGTGCGCCTAGAATTCTTCAGTAACGACTCCCATCTATCAACGATCACTACCACTAGTTTCGCTCATTTAAACCTGTCGTCTGTAACGATTAGGCTAAGCACCACGACATATCTCCATTTCCCTATTAATACACTATTTGCTCTCATACTTACTTAAGCGTCAGCGTGTTTATAGGTAACCTCACCTCCACCTTGACAGACAATGTTCAAATTTGGTTCCTCATTCTCGATCACCTCAAGTGAAGTTTGATATTAACCTTAACGGTGTAATTTTTTTATACTCCAACTCATTATAACTTGACGGTGTATATAAATAGAAGATTTAAGAATAGGGATTAGGGACTATCAAAAGATAGTCAATTTATGTTTTTAAAAGCAAATTTTACAGAAGTAAGAGAAAACAAGAAAATCCTTCACTTCAATAATTATCAAACATGATGAACACAAGGGCAATTAAAAAAAAAAAAACAAAGTGCCATAATCCGTGATTTTTTGTTATCTTTCTTTGTTGGCACATTAAACCACACTAGTGAGATGTGTCAAACGTTGCTATCTATAGAGGATGAAAACACCTCTAATTGGCATGTCATGTGCCATTTAATTGAAAATAGTGAAAGCCTAGTAATAATCCATCTATAGCATATAGTGAATGAGATAGTGAGAAAGAGAATAATGAAACAGATCTTATAATATACCACTCTGGTTTTGAATATAAATAAAAAAATAATTTTTTAGGTTCATTAAATAAAACATGTATATGGACCATTTTATAGTCCAAATACATGTTTTATTCAATAAATCTAGAAAGTTGTTTTTTGCATATATTTAGACGTACAAACTAAAAACCAAACAAAGAAAAATTAAGAATATGTAACTCATCAATATCATATGTGGGTTAAACAGTGTGATAATCTAGCATAACATAAACGTCAAAACAGTACAAAAGTACAACAAACACATCAATAAATAAAAATTAAACCATGTAATATGAAACTAACATAAAAAACACATGATCAAAAGATAGAGAGAAGTAAAACAACATGGTTCTCTGTTTTCTGAAGGGTAATCAAAATAATTCATATAGTTACAAATTACAAGTTACTACAACATTAACATATTTTGTCATAAAAGGGTAAATGCAAACATAAACCAAAAAAGGAACATAAATTCATCATCTTCTATGTACAATAGAGAGGGTCTATCTCTATTCTCGATAATCACACCCAACCCAAACATTCTTACATTCCCAATGAAAGTCCCTTAAAAGGTTAACTCAAAATCAATATTAGTAGTACTCACAAGAAGCAAGCACATCCAAAAACTCAACCTTAGTAACATTAATCAATGCATGATGATGATAACAAAAAAAAGCCCAAAAGGGTAAAAATTTAAGATGGCTGCTAGTCTGCAACATTTTCTCTGTTCGGTTCTGGCAACGTTTGTGTTTTTTTTTCTTTTGTACTAGGATTACTTATTTTTATTTATATATATAAAAATATATAAATATATATTGTCATCATCATTCAATAATCAAGGTAAAAAAAGCTTGTTCCCACACTTGCAACGCCAAGCTTCTGGATAATATTCAAGTCGTATGATAAAACCGGGTTGAACCGGAACATGAACCGGATGACATGGGTTACACCAACCACACTTGGATCTACACGACGGAGGCGTCGACCCTGGACCGCCACGATTCTTCTGCTCCGCCACATCTCTCTTCCACTTTGATGCTGGAGACCCATTTTCCTTTTCTTCTTGCTTCACTGCTCCGCTACCTGAAAATGAAAAATAAAAAATGAGTTTTTTTTTTTGGATTGAAAAGTATCATCACAGACACACAGACTTCGGACACGACACAAATACTGACACGTTTATACCGTTGATAATTTTAAAAAATGACATAATACAATGTAATCATATGTGTCTGTTTTTGGTATTTACTAACATGTATCTGACACTGAGACACGGCTAATCCAACTGAGACATAAAAACTATGGAATTGGAAAATGGTTTTATGTTATAAATGAACTTACTTGGTTGTGGTGCGAGAATGGTTGTGGCAAAAGTAGAAGAGAACAAGAGAGAAATGAAAAAGAGTAACAACCAATGATGGTGGTGTTTGCGGTGGCGCAATACGCACATGTTGGTGAGGTGGAATGCGCACGTTAGTGAAGCTGAGAAGAAGAGGAAGAGATTAATGAGAAGAGAAAGATAGTTTTGAGAGGAAGGTGTGTGTGTGTGTGTGTTTGGTATTATTAATTGTTGTTGCAGGAAGTGTTGCAGATTGTTGCGTGTGTATGTTTTTGTTGAGAGAGAGAGAGAGGGAGAGAGAAAGTCCAAGTCAAAAGAAAAGAAAGAACCCCAAAGAGGGTGTGAGAGAGATCTTGTTTGAGTATCTGAGAAATTAGTGGACCCAAAGGTTTGGGGACATGGACCCTACTAAACTTCAGAATTATTTGTCATAAGGTGTGTTGTGTTTTGCAACTTGTGCAGTATTAACATTGAACTACTATAGTAGTATTACTATTAACACCATGATAATTTCATTTTTACATTTTGCAAAATGACTTTAAGTTAAAGAATAAAAGTTGATTTAATTATAAGTTAGACTCTATTTGATAAAATTAAATTATAAGTTAGTAGATAGCTCATTAGAACGATAGTTTATAGTTAAAAAGTTAGTCAATTCAAATTAAAGTTCTGATAAATTTAGTTGTTGTGAATACAAAACCAAGTAAAAGTATATAGTAATTGTTTAATTTTAAATGTATTTGTTATAAATGTAAAAAAAAAACATTTTAGAATACAAAAAGTAAAAAAAAAATAAAGAAATTTGATACAACCTCATCCTCTCTTTTTTTTCTCACTTTTTTCTTCTTTATTTTTACTCTTATATATATGGGTGTTCTGTTTTCCGATGATGAATAGCTAT
The DNA here is from genome assembly GCA_030408175.1 of Trifolium repens. NCBI lineage: Eukaryota > Viridiplantae > Streptophyta > Magnoliopsida > Fabales > Fabaceae > Trifolium > Trifolium repens. The sequence continues at coordinate 60,030,015 of CP125837.1, read as the reverse complement.
AGCAAAGGTATAAATGACAAATGAAGAATATATAAAAGAAGTGACTATAACTAAAAAAATATTGAGTAAAAAGTGTTGTCAAAATCGTTTAGTGATTCTTATCTTTAATATGTTGTTGTTGTTGTTTCTTTTTTGGTGCATGTAGAGCATCATAAGTTTTGGATTTGTTTAAATAGCATAAGAATGTATTGAACGCAACATGTATGAGTCTTAATAAGAAAGTCATCATTCGTCGATCCCAAATTAATAAGAAAGTCTACATTAGTTTTGGTTTTTTTTTAAGGAGATAATTGGTGAAAAAAACTTGACGTATTAGCGTTCTTCAATTTTTCATTTAGAAATAAAACTACACTTTTTCAAAGAGAACTAATTTACTTTCATTGCAATTTCAATGAAACCAAATGATAATTACATATAAAAAATACAGTGTCTTGGCAAAGAATTTATCGCTTATTTAAGATGTTAGAAGTGTAAAAACTTACTTTAGCTATTACCTCTTGTTTTCTTAGTTTAGTTATTCGTAATATAATCCTATCAAATGAATAACTTAGCATTCTACACGTGAGGATGACTATATTTTGAATGTGAATGACAGTTGTTTGAGTGTATCGAGTAGAACAGAGTTTGAGGGATTGTTCTGACTAGGCTTGCTGGACTAGAGACTTGGGATATGCAAAAAAATTGTGCTATTTGGATTCTCAAATTACTATTGACATTGTAGCATTTTTCACTGTTACGCAATTGTAATTGCAAATATTTCAAGATATGGTGAAGATGAATTGTGACGTCTCTCTCATTCTCTTATGAAATCAAATTTTAATGTAGACTTTCTTATTAAGTTGGGATCGTTCCCCCTAAAATTTGAAGAACATTCTCATTTGTTGTAGAGTGTCTTGTCCTAAAATCATTTTTTTTTTTCTTTTACTATTTTCTTTTTCTTTTTTAATGTACCAAAAAAAATAATGATAATTACACAAGGGCGGATACAGACTATAGCAATTGGGAGCTCAAGCTCCCCCACCCAAAAAAATATTGTCCTTTAATATTAGTCTATTATTCACACTCACCGTAAATTTATCTTTTTATTTTTAACCTTTCACTACTTTAACTTTTCAATTTTCACACACTTTCTCTTTTAAGTTTACTCTTCACTCCCAATTTATCGAAACATCAACTTCTTCTCTCCCAATAAATTTAAATTGTTTTTTTCTTTATAATTTGAATCGGAACGAGTATAATAAAATTGTTATTAATTTACTATTATCTTTGTCTTATAAAAATGTCTCATTTTGTCAGTCTCTAAATAGGTGAACACTCTGGTACACATATTATATGGATATGTACCGGTACAAGATTTAGATGGATGATTGTGATTGGTTCACTAATAATAGTTAATATATAAAAATTAATAAACATTGTTTGTAAACCAATCAAAATCATCAACCTCAACAAATGTGCCCGTACATATTCATATAATATGTGTACCGAAGAATTCACCAATTTATAATATTAATGCAACATTTATTATTTTTTTCTGCTAATATACTCTTATTTATTGACTTTCATTCTCATTAACTACAATTAATAAGGCTATTTTAGTACGGTAAATAATATTTATTTTAACATTAACACTCGTAGGCTTTGTTTGCAAATTGGTTTTTGGTGGGGACTTTTTATAAAAAATAAATAAAAACACTATAAATGTTTTTTTAATAATTGAAAAAAAATGATAAATGATCACACAATAGTTTAATCATATGAGTTCATTTGATCTGCTAAAAATGTATCACAAAACAGAAAAACTTCAGTTGTATTGTGTTTGATTTGAATATTGTTCCTGAGACTGGACAACCTGAGGGTCAAAAGACTAAACAAAAACTGAAATTCTTGTCTCACATTGAACCACAAGACCATTTTTCTTCTTCTGCACAAATTGTCTAAAATACAAAAATAACTTTTTGTTTACCAAACACCGTACAAGACAAAATTTATTCCATACCTTAAAATTTGTCTTGTGTTGTTCCGTGTTGTACTGCATTGTTCAGTGTTTAAAAAAAACATCTTATAGTATTCTTAAGGCAAAATACATCTATAGGTCCTTTAAGTTTTTTGTTTGTATCAGATAGATCCTTTAAGTTTTTTAAGTATCAGATAAGTCTTTTAAGTTTTTTAAGTATCAGATAAGTCCTTTAAGTTTTTTAAGTATCAGATAGGTCCTTTAAATTTTACGTTTGTATCAGATAGCTCCTTTAAGTTTTAAGTTTGTATCAAATAGGTCATTAAATGTGCTTAAGAAATAGGACATATTTGATACAAACTTAAAACTTAAAGGACCTATCTGATACTTAAAAAACTTAAAGGACCTATCTGATACTTAAAAAACTTAAAGGATCTGTCTGATACAAACGTAAAATTTAAAGATCTGCATTTTGCCTATTCTTAATTTAGAAAAGAAAAGAAAAGAAATTTCTTCCCTCCAAAAATCAACTCACAAACAAAGTTTTAGAATATTTGGTTGAACCTAGCTCAATCTTACAAAATCAAATCCTATAAGACGGAGATATTTCTCACTTTGAACATATTTGCAAGTGATCTCATATTGAACTAGTAAAACTTTTAACCAAAACCAACACAATTAATCATTTTTGCAAGAAAACCGCACCAATCTAAATTCTAAATACAACAATTTTTATAAGATGAAGCTAGTGGTATGATTGAGGAAGTACAGAGTGTAGTAATTGGGCAACAAGGAAGTAAATGGTGATCATTTTACAAATGAATGAAAAAATTGAGGCAAAAAGATTGTAGACTAGTAAGTAGAGAAGAAAGAGCTAATGAGGGTACTCCCTCTGTTACAAAATATAAGCAAAAGTGAGTCAAATAAAGTTGATATATTTAGTTCAAAATATAGATCAAATACATTCACTTTTATTAACCAATTTTTACTTACATTTTATAACGAATGAAGTATATCATATCATGGCAACAGCGGGCGTGTAAATGTGTACGTATGGGATTGAGAGTATGGACAGGGCGCTGTCTTGTACGGGATAAACATTTCATCTGACCCTTTGTGCTGGATGCAATTAATGCCAATACCAAGCCTCCCCATTATTTCTCATTCAAGTGTTTTCAATTCATTAAACAAAAAATACTAGTACATTTTTAAATTAATAGAAGTACTACTCCGATCTTAATTATAAGTTCAAAATATAGTTACTTATACACACGATAAATATATTCTACTTCAACTATATTTGTGAAATATTTCGTGTTTTAAAAGTTATAGTTTTGCAGTATTTCTCATAACTATAGTTACTCCAGCAAAAATAATCAGTCAAACGAAAAACAAATAACTCAAAAAAGCTGAACATAATTAAAAACACATTCATCCGACAAAAACATGGGTAAATTAGAAGTACTGGCCACCAACGACCTCATAAATTCAATTTGGCACCTATACCACAGAACAGAGAACAAACTCCCTGGTCATTTATTATAGCATTAATTACTTCGGATGAAAATACTTTTTTGATCACGTTAACATGTGTCATAAGAGATCTAGATTGCTTGCGGTTAAAACTACATACAGTTATGCGGGCATGGTAGGATTGGTCGTTCGACTAAGACCGGACGTTCTATCAGGTGGTTAGATCAGTCCAAAATGCACAACTGTATGCAATTCAAATTTGTGTCCCAAGGACAAATGTTACCATTTTCCTTTAATACTATCATACATCTATAGATGAAAATACTAAATACTAGTATAAATAAAATATGGGAAAAGCTAACATGTGTCCTAAGGGCACATGTTAGTGATTCAAAAATCAAATATTTTTCCTTAATACATGCATTTAATTCACTTTTTTAAACATTTCACAAATTAATTGCATAAAATTTAAGAGAATATTTTCTATTTTTGGATTCTTAACATACGTCCTTAGTCACATGTTAGCATAAATAAAATTGAAAAGTTAATAAAGACAAATGTTACTTCCTCTGTCTCAATTTAATTGTGTCATTTAAGTTTTACACACTTCGTAAAAAAAACCTCCCTGGTGGTGTTTTTATAGGAAACAAAAATGTTCATTTTTTAAATCTTTTTATTAGAAATTTTGATCACTTTTAAAGTTATTAAATGCTAAATTTCATTTGTTTGCTTATTTATTATGGAGAGAATATTGAAAATAATTAAGTTGGTAGAATTTTAGATAATTAATGCAAAATATTCATGAATTTTTCAATCTCAAAATTGATGTCATAAAGTTTCAAATCATTTGTCCATTTGAGTGCACGCGGCAGTCTGATAGCTTCTCCAATCTCCACATCAAGAATAAGCTTTATTCATTTAGTTCGGATAATCACAAACCTTCCTTGATCGTCTCTAATGCACATATCAATCTCCACTTTGTTTAGAGTATATGCGAATGAAGCGTCGATGTTGCATTTGAGGCTCTCATAAGCTGGCTTGATCCATCTTGTTGACTGCGAAACCGGTTGCGGAATATTGATTAAGGATCAGATTTGCTGAGCATTTCGCCAACCTGTGAGGAGATGTTTTGCTATTTCGCAAACAGTTTAGTTGAACTCAGTGATGTTCTGGTTCTCCCAAACTTTATTATTCCTATGCTTCCATAAACTTCATCCCATAACACTAAAAAGTTCTTGATCATGTTTGTTTAGCCTACGTAAAATAACAAATAGATTTTCAACAACAATATTATTTGTATTTAGGCAAGTACTCACGTTTTCCCAAAGTCCAAGTCGTTGCCAGCCAAGTCGTTGTCAGCATTGAATACTTTTGTGACAAAGGAACAACAAGTGCATGGTATTTTCGTGCCATTCATTGCAAACAGAACAGTTGATTGGACATTGTACACCACGAATGTTGAGACGCATCCGCGTTGGTAAGACATTACGACCAATCCTTCAAAGAAGATTCTTCACTTTCGATGGAATTTTTGCATGCCAGATTTAATTCCAACTACCTACTATACCGTATCTATCATGGGTACCTGCATTGTTAACACAGATTTTATAGGCACTGCGTACCGAATATGCATCATTATTATCTATGAGTGCACTAACAAGTGTTTTAAGGACACATGTTAACTTTTTACAGTATTTAAAATACCGACCAATCGTATTTTTTAAACAGTCATACTAAATAGTGTCTGCATGGCAGCGTGACACTTGTCAAGTGTAATGCCCCGAACCATTAAGCATGCCGCAAAAGGAAATCAAAGACAAAATAAATGTTGGAAATGTAACTTTTTACATTTTTAATATACTGACTACTGTATATTATCGTGTCACCATCGTGAACCCCTTTTGGGGTAGTTTACAACCCCTGTTCATCACCCCTGCCGCCCCGTCAAATCCAAATTCCATCTTTAGAGATGTAGCCGTTTGGCTTTGGTGGTGCGCCTGCCTCATCGCGTCACCATCGTGAACCCCTTTTGGGGTAGTTTCAGCCGCCGCTGGCGTTTCCTTGGCCGCGGACGGTTCAAGTTTCCCACACACGTTCGGTGCTTTGTCTCAGCTCGTGTTTTATAACCTTTGACGATGATTCTTCTGTTAGTTTCGCCATCGTGGGTCGCTGCTTTATTTCGGCGTTCAGATTCGGTGGTGTGCTGTCGATTTCTGATAACCTTTGCTCCTCCCTCTGTTTTGATTTTTCCGATAATGGGTTTGGAGAGCTCATGGTTTGGATTCTGGTGCTGTTTTAACCACCACTGCGTTCTTTGTGGTGGTGGTGGTCGGAGGTTATACTTGTGTGGCTTTGTTGCTGAGCAAGTTCCAGTTTTACAACGATGGCTGGTTCAACCTTCTTCTACCTCCTCGTCTGCGTCGGCTCAGGTGATGGTGTTGGCGGCGGATCTGGTGGTTTTACCCTTTGTGGGTCGTGTTTCTGTTGTTTCTAAACCCGTAAGGGTCGGTTCCATTTCACTTCCAGTGTTTGGTACCTCTGCTACCGCGAACAGTGTTTCCTTGGAGGTGCTTGTTGCTGTTGTTGGAGTGTTTCATATGTTGGTTTTGTTTCTTCGATTGTTGTGGTTCTTTTGCCTCTTTTCTAGCACTGTTTGTTTGCTTTTTTGGATTTTGGTTATCTGGTTTGTTTTCAGATCTGTTGAGATTTGCAGGGATCAATGCTTTCAATTTTGCATCCACGGTGTTAAAGAATTTGGGAAGGCCGACGACTCTGGATATGGCTAGAAATGGCCTTGTACTCGCTTTTGCTTTAGCGAGTTGGCGGTTGTTGTTTCTGTTTCCGTGTTGACGGTCAGATTCACTCACTGTGCCCTAAGAGATAAATTATTTGTTTAGTCTGCCTCTTTTTGGCTGTGGTAATGGTTGAATCTTTTACTCATCTCTTTTTTGCAATTTGGTTTCGAGTCTCGCGTTGGACTTGCTGAATTGTGTTTGATGTGTATTTGATTTCCTCACATTTGGAACTTTCACTGGATTTAGTCTGGTTGGATTTGCTTTACCCTTTTTGGGTTGTATATACGTTTTTTGTGTGGTTGCTGGGTTAGGTTCTTGTCCCCCCAGCTTTCTTTGTACTTTTTTATTTTTATTTAATGTATTGTTGTTTGCTTAAAAAAAAAAAAATACTGACTACTGAATTCACAAATTTCAAAATAAAATTTCTTTATTAATATATTTAACTAGTGTTCTGGGGCACTAATTAACATTATTCTTTTCTTAAATATCCAAGAAAAATGTTTCTTCCTTGTATTCCTAGTAAAATTATTTCCTAAGATGCTTATGGTTTGTCGAATTTGTGAGTTTTTAGTGTCTAGGTTAAATTTAGTGTTAGTCTTACGAAATGTAAATTGCTATATAAAGATATTGTATTAGAATAAATCAATTTTCATACCTCAATCGAGATTTACAGCCATGTTAGAAGTGTAACCTTGTGTGTTAGTGTGCAGACGAGTTTTTGTTTTAGGCAAAATATTTTTTTCTTTTGAAAATATACTCCCTAAAGCCATGTTAGAAGTGTTAAAAACAAATTATAACCGTTTTTCGATCTTACATGTATGCCATTGTGTAGCACCGCTATCTTGCTAAAACAATTCGCTCCAATCTTCGTTTGCAGTTTGAATTTGAACTGAATTTTGGTGGGGAACTTCTTTTTGCCGTTTTTTCTTCTGTCTTTTCGAATCTCACTTAAAGTGTGTTTGGGTGGAAGAATGTTTTGAGGTAAAGTAATGTTTTGTGGGAATTCAATTTTTTTTGTTTAAATTTCCTTGTTTGGATGAGTAATTTGGAAAAGTTTTAAAATGATGAAAATTTATGAAGTATTTTGTCAAAATGATAGAAATTTAATTTGTTAAAATTCTAAATCATTTCAAATTTCTAATTACCCCATCCAAAGACACTCAAGGGATAATCGATTATTTGACATGGTATCAGAGCCTCAATGACTAAGTGGTCTAAAGTTCGATCCCCGTTACCCTCACTTTCTATTTGAAAAGTGGAAATTTAAGCATATGATAGGTGGACCTATGCATTATTCACACTTCAAGTCCAAGTGAACTCTTGTGTGAGGGTAATATAAAACCATTGATGTGACTCTATCCTAACAGCTTAAGCTTTTGGGATAATCGATTATTTGACATATATGAAATCGCAGGGAATAATTATTGTAGCAAAGGTATATGAACTTTATGCAGGTGAAGCAGGCCTATCCTAAACCAAACCTACTACCGCGGCAGTATCCAGAATTGAATTTAAAGCATATATGGCCAAGTCACACTGTGTGATTGAGTAGTACCAGCATTCGTTAGATGCCTCAATTTATGGCTTTTGCTTTGCTTCTACAAGGCAAACCAACGAGGTAGGCTTGTAGGCTGTAGCATTTCAATTCATTGCATACCTCATGGCTCGTGTCTTTGTTCCTATGAAACGTTAAGAAGATCTAGTTTAATACAGGAGTAGATTCTCTCGATTGTGATTTACATTTAAGAGAATAAAATGTGTCTATATCAAAAAAAGAAAAAAGAGAATAAAATGTGATCTATTACCAAATTTATATTATATAAATTTCTTATATGTTTTTCTCTCTTGATCAATGATGACAAATCACACTTTATTTTCTCAAATGTAAATAAGAGAATCATTTTCCGCTGAATGCTGAGAACATGTGTGATGTAGCTATTGTATGGAGACGAAAGTAAGATAAGTCTTTTATTTTATAATAAGTTTAATAAGTCTTATCATTTAAACAAATAAGATGTAACGTGACATTAATTTAATGATGAAAATAAACATGACCCTTATAATAATAATGTAAAACATATTTTGAGGCAATAATGTAAAACATACATCAGTCAAAAAAATTATAACCACTGCTCACATACATGATTTTGTCTAATATGTACGGTTGGAATAGAAAATATATTTTAAGATATGCTTAAGTTTTATGTTATAGTTTGTTGAGAAAATATCTCAATGATTAGGTTTGTTTATTCTAAGCTCTAATTTAAGGATTTAGTTTAGATTTAAATATATTCACTTGGCTATAAATATCAAGTACTATCATACTATTTCGTACGTAAATATTCTATGTAAATATTCTAAGTAAATATTCTATTTAGTTCATTATCAATAATATTTCTATTTCTTATTATTTCCCCCTATTCTTCCCCCTAAATACCACAAATTCAACATGGTATCAGAGCTCCCGATTTTTGGGACACACTTCCACATAAATTGTTGAGGTTTTTAATTGTTGGCTTCATTTTGGTAAAATAAGCCTTTGTCCAAGATGTTGAATCAAATGTTACAATATCAGAACCTGACGTGTGTGCGCCAGCTGGCGGTATCTTTTGTGTGCACATTTTATTTTAAGAGAAGATCTTTTCTCTTTCTTCAGTCCTTGCATGTGCATTAAGAAATGATTTATTTTCTAAACAGATCTTTTATTTAAAGATTGTTTTAGGAATTATTGTGAAAATTTATTTCCAAAATATATCTAATCTTTTAAGATATGATTTATTTTTAATGTGTGGGCTGGATATATTCTTGGATTAAATCTTCTGAAGCCCATGTTACCGGCTATTTAAAGGAAGAAGTTAAACCTAGTTTCTTCACCGAAACCAATGTATCAAAATGTAGACTTTTAGGGTTTCGTGTCTATGTAAGCCTTGTGCTTTAGATTTGTGTGCCTTTCTTGTATCGTTTGATGCAAGCTTAGGACATAGGTTATTGTAATCTGCTTCCAAACCTTTAGCTAAGAAGCTAGAGTAGTTTGCACTCCAAAACCTTTAGGTACGGAGTATAGAAGCTTTTGGTATACTCGCATGAGTATAGTTTTCTTGAAGAGTGTCTTCACACATGTTTTATATACCCCAACCTTTGATAGGTTGGTCAGAACCCTTGTTGGGAATACAAGGAAGAGGAAGTGAGATGGTACATCTCATATCTAGGCTAAGACCGTAGGTTGTAAACAATAGGGGAGTTGCTAGATGGGAAGGGCATAAACTTGGAGGGTTTTGTCATTAGTCTAGGGCTATTGCTTATTGGTTACATTCATGGATTGGTATCCCCCAGATTAGGTTGCGGTTGGCGCCGAACTGGGTTAACAAATACTCTGTGTTGTTTACCTTCCTGCTGCTTATTGTTTATATTGTCCATTGTGTTTTACGTTGGCACGATGTTGGAACATCATATACCACATCTGTTGACCAGCGTGCCGTAATTTCATAAATCTTAGCCGCCATAGTTGCAATTTTTTTTTCTTTCAATTCTTTTTCTTCTGCAACTTTTTCCGAGAAAAATTAACTCTCGGTTATTCTTCGCTTTACCTTTTTTTCTTCATATAAACCCTAGCCGTCATTATGATTTCTTTTTTATTTTTACCTTTATGATTCTTGTTTACTGTCTTTGCTTTCTATTCTAACCTTATTCATATGTTACCCTGATATATGCAGCCCACATGCCACTTTTCCATGAATCTTTTACCTTTACCTTTACCCACCGTTTTATCCAGATTGATCGACAGTCTCTCTTTGCCTTTGTTTTGGTGGTCCTAATTTCCCGTTTGCGATGCTTTAATCCGCGGATTCCCGTTTGTGATGCTTTAATCCGCGGGCTTCCCGTTTGTGATACTTTAATCCGCGGGCTTCCCGTTTGTGATGCTTTAATCCGCGGGCTCCGTTTGTGATACTTTATCCGCGGGTATTTTTACATAATTTGATACGGATTCATTGCTTTGGCCGCTGCTCTACTACTTCTTTTTTGACCAAAAGCAAAAATCTATTAATTAGAGAAAGTTACATGAGGCAAGTCTTTTTGTACTTGCTGAGTAATACAAAGAGGAAAAGTAGAGGCCCAATATCTATTGGGTTCCGTAATGGCCCATCTAGCCAATAAGTGTGCCGCTTCGTTACCCGCTCTAGGGACCCAACAGAGATAAATGTTTTCTTCTTCCTTCAAAAACCTATCGCAACGCTGCGCAAGCTGACCCCATTGATTCCTAGGGTAAGCTTTATTCTGAACGCTCTTCGTTGGCTATGTTATCAATGGATTTAATTTATTTTCAGGGTTAATTTTGTAACAAGCTTAAAGCTTAGTAAGCTTTAGCTTCAGGGGGAGTGTTGGAATAGAAAATATATTTTAAGATATGCTTAAGTTTTTTTTTTTTTTTTTGACAAAATATGCTTAAGTTATATGTTATAGTTTGTTAAGAAAATATCTCAATGATTAGGTTTGTTTATTCTAAGCTCTAATTTAGGGATTTAGTTTAGATTTAAATATATTCACTTGGCTATAAATATCAAGTACTATCATACTATTTCGTATGTAAATATTCTATGTAAATATTCTAAGTAAATATTCTATTTAGTTCATTATCAATAATATTTCTATTTCTTATTATTTCCCCTTATTCTTCCCCCTAAATACCACAAATTCAACATGTGCAAACAAGACTATTTGATTAAAAGGTAAGATGGCTTATCTTACTTATTTCTAATGGTTATAATGTGCAACCATAGGCCATGAGAATCAGCATCTCTTGCTTAACAATAAAGGCTTTCAACCACTAGGCTATGTGCATCAATTGTGATTAAAATTACTTTAAATATAGATTATCTATAATGAATCGGATCGTCTTTAATACGCAACAAGCAAAATTTAAAAACAAAAACTACTTTTTTATTTTGATCAAAGTATTGTTAAGTTGTTATGTTAAATAGAAACAACGATCATAACTCTAATATATTTGTATGAAGATCCATATTTATTTTATGATTATTTTTCCCAAATCAATTATGATTTGATAATTTTTTTACTTCTACAAGCAAAAACTAAAAAATATATAAGCTTATAAAAAAATATGCGTATGAAGGCCAACAAAAAAAATGGTCAGTTATAGGTTGTTGTCAAATTCGCATGGAACACAATCATTCACTTATATAATATTTATATGGGTTAATAGGTTTTTACCCCCAACAAAGTAGACGAGTTTTGCGTTACCCCCCTGTAATTTTTTTTCTTGAGATTACCCCCTGCAAAATTTATTTTTTGATTTACCCCTTTTTGTTGACGTGGCAGGCAAAAAGTCAAGTTTTTTGCTGACGTGGCAATGAACTTTGCTGACGTGGCAGTTGACTTTTGCCTGCCACGTCAGCAAAAAGGGGGTAAATCAAAAAAATAAATTTTGCAGGGGGTAATCTTAAGAAAAAAATTTACAGGGGAGTAACGCAAAACTCGCATACTTTGATATATAATGTGTTATTAATTATATGATATTAAGATATCATAAAATAATACAATCATATCAAAATATATTTGAAGTGTCATTTGTTATAAAATAATACAATCAGTATTTTCACATGGTCAAATATACGTTGTTGTGTCAAGAGCCACATCGAAAAATGGTTTGAAGATTTTAGTCGTTGATGATGACGACAACCTTACAAATATCACTTCAAATGTAGTTTATAAATAAATTTTCCGAAATTTATAGGATTGTTTGTACTTTCAAGTTTACATAAGTTGGTGGAAATGCACTAGACATTGTCAATTATTGAGTTCTACGCATTAGCCTAAGCAAATATAATATAATTGATGTACAATTATTTTCCCGTGCGAACGCACAGGCATAGTAACTAGTTAACTTAATAGTAATAATAAACTTATATTATATAGTAAAAGACTTATCTCACTTTCGCCTCCATATATTTAGAGTCATGCCAAATGGTGCCCTAGATAATGGTCAAAAAAACAAAACTAGAAATAAAAGCAAACGTATTAAGTAAAAAAAATTCTTTTTCAAATTTCAAGACATTGCATGCATTATTTTCAAATTATATTATCATTTTTTTTCACCACCAATTTAATCTTGTTCGGGAATCAGTTCTGACATCAAGTGATTCGCCAATCACCACTGAACCAACTAACAATTGGTAATTATTAGGGTTGGGAATAGGCCAGGCCGGCCTACAGGGGCCTACGGCCTAGCCTACATAGGCTCAGGCCAGGCCGGCCTATTTATTTAAATAGAGCAGGCTAAGGCTTTGTAATAAGCCTATTTAGCTAAAAAGGCCAGGCTCAGGCCATGGAAAAAGCGTTTTAGGCCTTCTAGGCCGGCCTATTTAAATAAATATGAATAATATTTTTACAATTATTATTATTATATATTAAATTTTGTACTTTGATTAAATTATAAATCTATTAAATTTTTCAGTAGTTTAACTTTATTAATCTACATTAACTTTTCAGATATATAAATGTATTATTATAAACTAAAATTGAAATACGATGTCATATATAGTCAAATTCTCTAAAATATCAAAAGGAAGTTTAATATCATTGATTTGTTAGTTCATTAGTATATTTAAAAGTAAATATAATTATTTATTTAAATATATTCATGTTAAATAGGCTTTTAAACAGGCTAATAGGCCATGTCAGGCTTTCGAAAGGCCAGGCCTAGGCCTAAAAAATAAGCCTATGACAGGCCACAGGCCAGGCTTAGGCCTTCAATTTTTTGGCAGGCCAGGCTCAGGCTTGGCAAAGCCTTGCTCGGCCTAGCCTATTCCCAACCCTAGTAATTATATTATCATTTTTGCTTCTTAAACTTTACTCTAGGACACTATTTATCATTAATGTTACCATGTTTCATAAAATTACGTATTAAGAATGCAAATATAGCAACAAAAAATTGACACAATATAGCAATATTATTTTGAAACTTATAAAGTACATATATTTTTTCGATATTAAGGAGGGCAAAGCCCACAAAAAGAAGAAACTACAAAGATATCAACCTAGGGATGATATTTTCCATCAGATCAGCATGGTAATATCACTAACTAATTATACTCCTCCCGGTTCTAATTATAATAAAAGATTCACTTTTTAAATGTATTCAATTTTGATGTATATAAATTATAAAGTAGACCAAATACATCAAACTTTCAATGTATCCAAAAAATAAATATTTTCTTATAATTAGAACTAGAGAGAGTATATGAATTACATATTTTAAATATTAAATTCTTTTGTATTATTAAACATATTATTAAATACAAATTTCTAATTTTATAGTATACCTTAAGATCTGCCCTTACAAAGTTACACCCTTGTTTATTTTACAGTAAATTACTACTAGGATCTAAGTGAACTGTTTGTTTCTCCAGTGATTTATTGGTTAGATGCAAGCATCTTAACCCTTCACCTACTTGGTTAAAAACCTGGCATCCTGAAGGAACAGAGGATGTAAGGGACACTCATGAGTCATGTGCTTGTTTGTTAGTGTTTCTTGATTCTTAGTAAACTAGTCTCATGTTTTAAAATTTTACACAATTTAGACTAAAATTAGTTCAAATTTATTTATTACTTTTTTTTTTCCTCTTTCTTTTCTTCAAACCGAACACACCATAAAGAAAAAATTATACTTCCTAGCATGGTTAAACTTGTAAATTCCGGCACTGTATATGATGATCCTAATGGGCCCTTGGAGCATTTGGGTTAGAGCTATTCATTTGATTATTACTTTTGCCATCCTATGATTTCTGGGGCGCATCTTATGAAATGACCAAAATACTATTGTCCGTGATTTGTGCTACGGACACGCCCAAAACACCCTATCCATTATAACATCCGTTACTTAAGTTGCGGATGTTATTTTTCAAAATTACTTATTTTCCCTACATACGTGACTTAAGCAACGGAAGAGTATTTTAGTCATTTCGTAGGACGCACGAGTAACCCATAGAGCGACAAAAGAAAAAATCATTCATTTTTAGGTTCGGTGGAGTATACATACAAAGAAAGAGAATCACACTGTCACCTTCTTGTAGTTTATTTCTTGGGTTACAGCAACTTCTAGTGTTTGTTTTTATTACCTTATTATTAGTTGATTCCTTAGCACACCAGCATTTGCTTCTTGTGGTGTATATATTGATTTTTTTGGAAAGAATGTGTGATAAGTTAATGTGTCATTGGTTCTACTTCTATGGTTGCAAACTTGCAATAATACAATTACTTAGATAATCTGATGTCAAATTAAATTTAAAAAAATTGAAAACATTATGTACCATACAAAAAATATGAGAGAGTAAACTGTTGAAAATTCTTCACATGGACCGGTCCATTTGGCTTTGTAATTGTATCTCGTAAATGGCAGGGTATTTTGTTTTTTCTGGAAAAAGTAAAGGGTAGGGTTTAATTAGCAAAATGTCATTGATTTATACGTAACTTGGCCCAAATTGATCCATTTTGAAATGAGATGTACTTTTTGCACCCCCCAGGTTTCATCCTTCACTTCCTGAAATGATCATAGTATCCCTCCTCGCCATCTAGAAAGCGAGTACTTTTCGCACTCTAAATAGCGAGTGTCAATTTTTTATACTCAAACTGAACGCCGACACCCCCCATGTATGAAAAAAAAGAGTTCGCATCGCAGGGACTAGGGAGCGAACTCTTTTTTTTATTATTTTTTCATCCATTTGGGGTGTCGGCGTCCAGTTTGAGTATAAAATATTGGCACTCGCTATTTAGAGTGCGAGCTTAAACATAGTTGGCTACTTAGAGAGCGAACTCAGTTTACACTTTAAAATGGGTGAAGAGGACAAACAAAATTTACTTTTATAAGGTTCGCATCCTAAGATGCGAACTGTGGTGTTCTTGTTTTTGCACTTTTACACACTCGTTTTCTAAGTAGCGAGAGGGGTAAAAAAGGAACGCCAAAGGGTGCTTGTAAGACTCAGGAGATGCGAAAAGTAAATCTCTTATGAAATTAGCTTAACCTATCACACGCTCACCCGAATTAATATGGCTCTTACACCTATCACACACCTAGGAGTGGCAATAGATAATAAAATTACTTCCACCCCTACAATAACTCTTAACCCCCACATGTTTTACGATATTCTCATTTTATCTTTTATTTATTATATCATTTTTTTACTATTTTTTACATTATTCTATTCAACTTTTGTAGGATATGTGCACACCAGCTCCACTACAGTGTTCTAATACATTTAAATTGTTCTGATTTGATACATTTTATCGAATCGTCGAATAACATTTTATATATTAATATTTACAATTATAAATCCATAAAAAAATATGATCAAAATAAGTTACGTGAATTGTGCACGTAATCAAATTGTATTGTTTATTTTGGGAGGGAGAGATCTTTCTTTAACCTCTGTATCCAAACATGAAGCATAAAGCCAAACAATGAGGAGTTTGTCATTACCAAGGCCAGTTGACAACTCATGTGTGACATGTCCTTTTTTTAATAAAAAAAATATATTATTCAATTTATAAATTGAATAATCTAAGATACACTAATTTTATTATTTATCAGCAAGGGATTCATTTATAAAGTTAGAGTTATCCAACATAAAAATAATACTAAAAAAAAAATGAGCATTTCAATATCTCAATCCTTCGTAATTTTGCCGGACATCCAATTTATTCAGCCGTGGTTTATGACTTGTTTGGCTTGATTGAGGTATGATTATTAGTAGTTATTCAACTTAACACTTTCACATATTTATTCCAGGCAATTTCATTTCAATCAAATCTATAAAAAAATATGGTTGTTAGTCACGGTATAAAATTTCAGCAACTTTTGATTCTCCAAATATTTTTAGTCATAATTTTTGGTCCATACTTTTAATTAATTCTTATTTATTTTCATTTTTTTAGTGGTTTTTTGTATTCAAGTTTATAATATTATAAAAACTTCTCTCATAAAAATTTAGAATTTTTTAACATAAGATGAATTTTTTAATGCAAAAAACTTAAAAATTCATATTTAACAAACATCAGACGAGAAACTAAGATACACCACATTATGTTGAGAAATCAAAATAAACAACCTCACATTATAAGATAACAAAATCACAAAAAATACAAATGAAACACGAAAGATCCATGAAAACCACACTTATTTATCTAAAATAAAAAGAAAAAACAATTTAAAGGGATGATTTTAGGTCTAAATTAATCTTAAATTAATTCTCTCTAATATATTAAGAAGAAGAGGAAAATTGTGATGATTAAAGTTAGAAGAAGAAAAAGAAAAAAGGTATAAATGAATATAAATCTTAATAAGAATAGGATTAGTTCTTGTTAAATTACACAAGTACTCCTCCATGGCAAGCCTTAGGTACCGTTTGACCTACCTTTTTTTCTTCTTTTCTCTTAGAAGTAAGAAGTTAGGCCAAACAATAATTTTTAAAAGCTCTAGTAAGAAAAAACAGCTTCTATATTTCAAAAACAATATTAATAAAAGAGTTTCAAACTAAGATGATAATAGTTACTTTGCAACAACTTTACTATTATTTATCAAATTAATATCTTTAAATAAGTTTTTTTTTTACTCATCTTTAAATAAGTTTATTGTTTATAAAAAAACAACTTTATCTTATTATCAAACATCTTTTAATCCTATTATAATTAAAAAAAACACTTTTACCAAACAACTTTACTTTCAGTTTTAAAGCTCTTACTTATAGCATTGTTGTTAAAATAACTTCTATATCTAAAAAAAACTAGGCCAAACGGTACCATGATCCACAACTTAAATTTAGTAGAAATATCAATGAATGTAAATAATATTTTTTAAAAGATAAAATTTGGAGTATTTTCCTTTATTAATTTAATGCATGATTATTTTATTTTATTTTGGTAGAATGATTTTGGTCCAAAACACAAGTTAAAGAAACTTAAAACTCGAATTCTCTATTTTTGTGTCCTTAACTAGTGTCCCGAAACACGGAGTTGGATTTCGGATTTCCAATAATTAAGTAGAGTGACATAACTCCTAACTCCTAAGGGACATTCGATCCCTAATCAATGGTTGAAATCGTTTTACTTTATAAAATTATATTTTAAATCTCAGCTATCCAATCTCAAATCAAGAATCATAATTAACTACAGCATAAAACTACGTCATTATTTACCAATAATGAGTCAAAATCTCTAAAACACCAATTAGTGTTACCATTTTTTTAAGGAAAATATTAACACGTGTCTTAAAAGCACATGTTAAAAAAAGTCAAAAATCGGAATTTTATCTTGTAAACTGTGTGTTTAATTTTTCAAAAGTGTAAATATCAATTCTTACAATATACATATGCTATTTTAGTGATCTTAATAAAGACATATGTTATTAAAAATTGGGAGGTCTATACTCAACCACAAAAGCTAGCTTGAGAGTTGAGATTTGCATTACCCTTATAAAGGCTATCTATGCTATATATCTAATCAATGTGAGACTTCTAACACACCCTTCACGTCCAATAGATCTATGATAGACTCTGATACCATATTAAAATTTAAGAGGCTTATACTCAACCACAAAAGTTAGTTTGAGAGTTGAGATTTGCACTACCTATATAAAAGTTATATGTGCCATATCTATAGACAATGTGGAACTTCTAACACATGTTAACATGGTTTTTTTTTTTTATTACAAACCATAATTTTTTCCGATCCGGCCATTTTTTACCCAAGAACAAGAACTCTCAAAAACACTTTCAAATAATTACAAAGGGATTCAATTTCAAACTCCCAGGTAATAATAAAAAAAGAGATTAGAGAGACTAATAATGAAGAGAAAAGCGTACGTGGCAGCTTAGGGTTGTTCACAAGTCCTAAAAAAAGCACCCCCTACCCTTCACATTTGTTTCCCCCCAAAGACCCTACTGCAAAACAGTACTCACACACACACACCCTCCCTTCACTTGTTAAGTCCTTCTCCTTCACCACTTTACCACTCTCTCTCTCTCACTTACACACTAACCAGTCGCCACTACACTCTCTTTCTATCTCATAAACTGTAGTACATGGTCCCACTTACCCTTCCTTGCCGGAATCGGAATCGATGAACGGCGGAAGCACCGTCACCTCCTTCCGATCCATCCTCGACAAACCCCTTAACCAGCTCACCGAAGATGACATTTCTCAACTCACTCGTGAAGACTGTCGCAGATTCCTCAAAGATAAAGGTCCTCTTCTTTCTCTCTCAACAAAAATTAATAAATTATTATTTATTTTTTTCTTCCGATTTTATCCTCCATGATTTCCGGTATCTGAGAACACCTCCATTTAATTTTTCTACCCAATGCTTGTTTCTTTCTATATTTTATTTAATTTAATATTAGTTAATTAATCGGGATGCGGATTTTTTTATTCTAAAAATATAAAAAAAAATGAGTGAAGAAGACGACACGTGTTCGTACAGGGATGCGCAGGCCTTCCTGGAACAAATCTCAGGCGATCCAGCAAGTCATTTCTCTCAAAGCACTTCTAGAACCTACCGACGATGATCTCCCTGCTCCCGTCGGTGTCTCCTCCGCCATTCACCACCATCATCACCACCACCCTCAACCTCCTCAGGTCAGTCTCTCTCTCTCTACTTTCTCTCTCTTGTTTGTTTTGTTTCTATGTTTAATTGTTGTTACTTGATGAATGTAGAGGAATTTGAATGAAGCTCCGGCGAAGGGCTCCGATCCCGATGATACCGGTTTTCATACTGCGGAGGATCTTAACAAATCTACTTCAACTGCTGCAGAAATACCTACTGAAACGAATGATGCCAATGTTGTTAAACCCTCTGGGTCTGTTCTCCATTTTCACTTGTGTTTTTTCTTTGTGTTGGTAACTTTTTGTTTATCAGTTCTTGATGTTGCTTTTGTTACTTTCATAGGAAAAAGTATGATTTGGATGGTTGAAGTTAAGTGAGAGTGAAATGTACATATTAGATGAGTTGATGATACTAGTAGTAGAAATTTGGTTGGTTGAAACATTATATTTTAGTTTTATTTATGAGAAAAGGGAATACGCACAGAGCGTAAATTGTAAAACAATTTTACACTGTCAACCAATAACAAACTTTTATTCAATCAAAGACAAAATTATAATTGAAATGATAACCTTTTACATTTTTAAGGTATTGAATGCACAAATTCGAAGATGAAATTTCCTTATTAATATGCCTAACTAGTGCCCCCGGGGCATTGTTTAGCATTTTCGTTTTATTTATTATATTTTGTTTTGGTATTAGTTTGGGAAATTGGGACATTGTTTTGTAGCTTTACGTGAAGTGAGAGAGGATGATTCAGAAAGTAAATTTTTGGCATCTGAGAGGGGAAGGTGAATTTGTTGGTGGGTTGGTTGTGAAAGTTTATAGGGTCAGATTGTGTATGCCTTCAGTTTATGGACATCTAATTAAAAACTGTTTGTTATATTTCTGAGATACTAGTATGTTATTTAGATGGAATGGATAGAAAATGTTTAGGGTCAGTTTGACTTTTTCTTTGTTACAGGGATGTATTGTGTGGGTTCTTTCTTCCTGTCATTGTCAAATATCTCGATCCCTATAACTTTAATATCATTGTTATTCTGAATTTGTTGTTACTTTTGCATTTTTTTATTGTCTCATTTAATTGTTGCTTTCGGTTTTCTTTTCATAACAGAACTTGTACAATGTCATGGTTAGGTTTTAGTGCCATCAAAGTACTGACAATCTCGTGCTGCTTAATTTACATTTTTTGGTTTAGATATCATGTTTGAGGTGGATGCAAGACATCAACTTAGAGAAGGAAAACCCTAAATGATTATTTTGAATAGTAAAGGACTAAGAACAAGTTAGATGAAAAACTATACTATGTGTTTGTGTTGGTTTTATGTCAAAGCTTGTTTTTTAGCATCCATACTCGTTTACTTGTTTATTTGAATGCAGACTAATGTTTGTTTTTATCTATTATCCATTCAAGTTCTGAACATTGGTTGTAAATTTGATGTGAGCACAGGGGGTGTGTAGCTAGTGGGTTGTTTGGGCAAATGACAATTTTCTACTGTGGTAAGGTGAATGTCTATGATGGAGTCTCACCGGATAAGGTAGGTAAATATGTGTCCTCTTGCATGAATATCTTGCCATACATCAATAAAATTTCACCTTCCAATAATGTAACCATATTATTATTTGCAGGCACGATCAATCATGCAGCTTGCTGCATGTCCATCCTCGTTTCCTCAGGATAATCTTTTAAATAAAAATGCAGCAGTGTGGGCTTCTCCTTGCAACATACCGATTGATAAGGATGTCCTCTTTCCCAATGACACAGCAATCCTTCAGGTTGCTCAAACAGGTGGAAAAATTGCTTAATTTTGCTTTCAAACCTAGTACTCTAATGTGGAAAGGAATCACTTTTTTCAATGCCTATTGCATAATTTTCTGGAACTTCAAAGAATTTGTTAGTGTTTATGGAAGCACTTGCAGAAACTTATTATAGCCTTTTTGTAGCTTACATATCGTACAATTTATTACTTGACAAGTGAGATATCACTAAGTTACCTTTCTTTTTTTCATAAATGGGTTCAAGCTAATAGTTGTTTTTTATCATACTATTATGCATCCTATGTTCTATCAGTCTTTCATACTATTAGTCGATCCTTTTCTGTGCAAGTGCAAAAATCATTGGACGTGCAGACATTGTTATGACCAAATTTACTCTGAATACTGATTTTTCAAATTAAAACTATTTAGTTCTTATGTCTAGAAGTTGAACAAGCTCAACATCAATGACTTGTTTAAAATCATTATAACATTTATAAGTTAGGAATTGATATTTTTGAATTGAAGTTATTGAGTCCATGCATCTAGAAGATGAACAAGCTCGACATTTTTTACTTGTTTGAAATCATGGCAGCATTCATTAGTCAGGAACCGAAGATGTTTAATTTCATAATTGGTGTTACAAATTTAATTTTACAGATAAGATGGTGGAATATCCTCTGCAATACAGGGAGAAAGGGAGCATAGCTCGTGATGCTGGTAGGGACAATTAAGTGTTTAAATTTTTGCAGTCTGCTCTAGAACTCTATCTTGTGTCTCTTTCGGCAGATTTACAAATAATTTTAAGTAGAAAATTGTTGATAGATTACTTGCTGAATTTGGAGTTTCCTTTATTGAATTTCTTTTAATATGTCTTTTATTTCTTTTCTATTGGTTTGGCTAGTTTTTGGAGGTCCTTTTTTGTTTTTTCCTTGGCATCCCGAGTGGGTGGCATTTAACATAGGACACTATTAAAGTTTCCCATGATGGACCAGTCTATAACATTAGATCAAATAGGAACACAGATTTTATTTTAGTCACTCCACACAATTTTTTTTTACACTAATTTCAACCTTTCTTCCAACCATTATCCCTTCCAAATTCAGTTCTTAGACTCTCATCAAGCTAATCAATGCTGAATTTTTTTCTTGTTGGATCTTTTTATAATCTCATATAAGCTAATCTTTATTTGGAGGCAAAATTGAAAAGTGACCGATCTAGGTTACTGCTGAAATAAGACATGTTTCAAACATAGTTGGTTAGTTATGGTGTTTTTTGTTGTGGTTCCTACCCATTAAAATGGGGTTGTTCAGTCTTGTTGGATGGGGACAAAAGGAAGATAAGGGAAATTGATAAACTTAATCCAAATAAGCAAGAAGTAATTTATAGCTAACTTTCTAAATCTTCAGGCGAGCAAAGCAGCATCGATTAGCTCTAATAGAGTCTAAAAACTGAATTTGGAAGAGATATAGTTGAGAGGAAAGGTTGAAGATAGTGTAAAAGAATATATAGTATGGAGGGACTATAATAATCTGTGTTCATATTTGATCTAATGGTATAATATAGACTGGTCAATCATGGGAAACTTTAATAGTGTCCCATGTAAAATTCCACCTCCCAAGTGACTATAGATTTTAAGAATTAAGAAATGCAAGATTCACCTACTTGACGTAAGATTTGTCATTGATAGAACACCATACACCATTTGATCCCTGTAGCCTGTCCTATCTAGTGGAAAAAGTTTTTGTTTTTATTGTTACTATTATCCTTTGGTTATAAAGTTACTGCTATTTTTCTATTTTAGTTTTAGATGTCAGCCCCACTTTGGAATGCATGAGCTTCTTGCCTTTTTTAACCATCATCCATTCTTCAGTAAAACTGCTACTATTAGCTGTACAAAAAAATGCTACCATTAGAGTAATTATAAATGTAATTATAAATTAATCATTTGTTAGTACCGGATTCAACACTCAGCAGTCACGATAGTTTTTTCCCCTCAAAAGATCCCGTGCATGTACAAAATATGTGTGAATACAGGTACTCATACCCGTGTATTTTCACCTGAGAGATTGCTAGCCATTTATGTATTTGGGCACCATGTGCACTTGTTCCGTATATTACCTGGCTAAAAGAAACAATATGAAGAAATCTTTTTGGTTTTACTATAATGTACTGCAGTAATAGTGTATATGAGGAAGCCTTTTGTTTGATGTATTAAATTGATAGCGTTACACATGTCCATGCACTCACATGGTAGCATGATACTGAACTTAAGCTACAAGAATTTCCAAGAGCTACAGAGAATAATTTTCTTTTTAAACTTAAAGCCTTGTATCAAGCTTACATACCTCAAATTACGAGAACCTAAGTATCAGTAATATTTATTTGTTTTATAAAAGATGTAGAGGGTCAGGCAAGCAGAAATGCGTCGCTGCAGCGATATCGTGAAAAGCGAAAGGACAGGTATCTGCAGTACTAAACTGTCATCTGTTTATTGAGATCAATTACATTACCTGTGTTACTACTTTTTTAGTTTTAATGAATACACACTAAATTATTTTATTACTCTGCCGTTTTAGGGGAAGATCGAAGGGCAACAAACTGACTGGCATAACTTCATCTAACTTTGAGATGTATTTGAACCTTCCAGTGAAGCTCCATGCCTCAAATGGTAATTCAAGTCGTAGTAGCACTGACTCTCCACCACAGCCTAGACTGCCTCTAGTTTCCGGTGGCTCAGCTGAAAACCAGCCAAAAGTTACCCTTCCCATTGATTTGAATGATAAAGGTCTGTCACAAACTCAATCTTTTCTTCAACTGTTAATGTAACAAATTAATAACGTTTATTTTTTTGCTAACAAGAAAGAGACAATAAACCTCTCAAAGTATATTTAATCAGAGGGTCTTCGTAAATAATAAATAAATCAGTTGTCCTATATATAAAGACAATACATAATTTTGGTATGACTTTATTTTCTTCCAATTTTACTCTTATTATCAGATACAATTAACAAACAAATGAAGGAAGCAATTGAAAATTTGCGCACAATTCATTGGTTCCGATAAATAACAGTTCCATTTCGACCATAAAACTAAAATATGTTGCTTTTATTTTCAAATTTGTTTTTCCCTATGAAGTCAAATCAAGGATGACAAAACAGTATCATTTGCAAACAAATAATATTTGATTTTCTATTAATTCTTTAAACTCAAAATGAATATTAGACATCAAATGCGATAAATTAGGCATACTAAACACAATAGAAATGCAGACAGACACGTTAGTGCCGTCTTTCTGCTACTAAATATAAAGGTACTCATAACCATATTTGATGACATAACTAGGTTATTATAACCCAAAACCTTAGTTGTGAAGTTTTCCATTTGTTTAAGAAATTGTAAAGATCTCTACTTATATGACAAGCATCAAAGGAGGATCTTAGTTTGCAGTGCTCATATATAACTTATTTGCAGATTTTTACTGTTTTAAGTTTTAACTGGTTACAAGTTTACAAAGGATAATATTGTGATGGTGATTTAGTACTGAAGGGTAAACCAATAATTGATGAAGCACCACCAGCCTTAATGCTAGATTACCAAATTATTGTTCAATGTTTTGTCATGTGTTTATGTAATCTCGTTGTCTTGACAGATGTTCAAGAATGCTAAAACTCGAGACTAGATAGATTGTGCAGATTCGGAACTCGTAGGTGATCGAAGAGAGCTGAGCCATGGGTGTATTAGTATTACTGAAGAGAAAAGACCATAGCTTCTGGGAACCTATAAAAGAAACATTGGTCCTAGACTAGAGTGGTCAGTTTTTAGTAGCTTTAACTGCTGGGAAACTTTATTATGTTTAGGATAGTCTAGTGTCGCGCTGACCTGATCAATTTTGTAATAACAGTCTTCTAGTTTCATTTCATCGTTCGGGAATTTCTTGTTTCCGTAACTTGAGGTTTTCTGAGTTAGTAAAATGTAGCGTCGGGAGCAGCCATTTTCCCATGAATGTGTGATATGTATTGTAAATTCACTGTGCTGCTGCCTCTTTTAATTGTTAATAGCTTTTGTGCAACCTAAACTGGACTCTTGTTTTTATTACGTTGTTCCTGCCTTTATTTTCCATCTACTGTATGTAGTAGTAGACTCTATAAAGTAAGAAGAATTCTCATGATGTAGCTATATGCTTTTGGGATCAGATCTTCAGGTTATGAGTGGTAGCTATAGTTAGGTCAAGTCACCTACAAATTGCAGGTTTAGGGACTTGAACTTTGACATTGCAATCAAAATTTTATTGTGATTGTTACAATTCATTTTGGGGTGAGTAATTGTTATACTTTCAAGAGAGAAACATTTACTTATAGTGAGGAAATGCATTGGTCAGTGATGTTGATGCTTATATTGGTTCTGAATTATTCACTACCATAAATGATGTTGGTGCGTTTCTGGTAGAACAAATGTGTAAACCGTAAAAGTTTGTTGAGTTAGTCTGAATAAAAGAAGAAGACATGTACTACGTACTAGTTATAAAATAGGGTGCTCAGGTGTAGGTCAAGCACTGGAGCCCATAGTTTTAAGAGAGATATAAAGTTACAGAGAGAAACAAAGAGAAAAAAGGAATGAGAGATCTAAGTGCATGTTTGGTATCACGGTAGATATGTGATAATCACTGTGATTCGCCGTGATTTTTCAAAAGCTACACTCGGTAGTTTCTACATAATCACGGTGAGTCACCGTGATTCTGATATACACACCGTGATACCAAACATACACTAAATCTGAGTTAAAATTGGATCTCAGAAAGTTACTTGCATCCGAGTATGTCTCAGCTTAGAAGGTGCTAATAAAAAATTCAGATTAATATAACACAAATTAGTAACTTATTATTTGTAAAATAATTAAAATTGCAATGAGTATGATTTTTTTTCCTTTCTTTTTTAGGTGGAAAATAACAATCTTTAAACCAATAGAACTTTGATCTAATGGAGGTGGCTAGTCTTTTATATGGGGAATGATGTTTTGAATCCCTTTGAAGAATTGTTCAAATTTAGTGTTCTAGAGTGCCTGGATAGGAATTACTTAAGAAAAAAAAACAAAAATTATTTTTTAAAATTTCTTTCATTCAATTATTAATATTGCTATTAGATTATGTCAAAACTAAACTGCATGTAAATATTTTGTGATTAGAAAACTACTAGTAAAATTTAGGTCTTAATTCAACATGTTTTCTTATTTTTAAAATTTTAGGACTGAAAAAGACTACCAGGAAACCCCACACCACACGTACAATTTATTTATTTTTTGGTGAAAAATCAGCTTAACTATATTTTATGGTTTATATATTTCTCTGCCATAAAATTAAATTAAATGGAGTTAACCAGAGAAGAGACTAGAAAGCCATTTCTGAAAGCATCCACCCAGAAACAAACAATCTCATAAAACGACAATATCGATATTTTTCACGGGTGTTCAAAAATACACCACAATAATATTTCTTGTTTTTATTAATGCCACAATAAAATTTGTAAAACACAAAATACACCACAATAATATTATGCAGTTTTAAAATTAATTTTTGTTAATGTCTCATAACAAATATAAATATATATTATCACCATTTTTGTGTAGGAAACGAATTACAGTAAGCTAGAGAAGAGTCATTGAAACTTGAAAATTGTTACTCATGGCGATTGAGGTGAGTTTTAATTCACTATTAACTAATTAATTAATCTCAATCAATCTAAGATTTGTGATGTTTATTGAAAAATTGTGACAGGCATGGTTCATGGATGATAGCAATGAAGATCCAAGGCTTCCTCACCATGGCAACTCCAATGAATTTGTCTCCTTGGACCAATTAGCAGGTAAAATTCATCACCATCATCTCTCTTTTTATAGTTTTTTTTTGTTATTTTCGTATACCGGTAACTAATTGTATGGACATACAAGATGAGTACTCTATTCGAATAGAATTTTCTCTATACACACGAGTCATGGATCAAATACCTAACTGTCTACTTAAGGGGTCCAAATATCTTATCATTTAGACAAATTCATCGTTAGTCCTATATATAGTTTACTTTATTGTAACTAACTATTAACATCTAATCATATGGATACATGATGAGTTCTCTATTCGAATATAATTTTCTCTATACGCACGAGTCACAGATGATTTTTTTTTTTCTTGCAGAATTGGGGGTTTTATACTGGAAGCTGAATCCTAATGACTATGACAATGATCAAGAGTTGAAGAAGATTAGAGAAGCCAGGGGATACAATTACATGGTAATAATATTTGTATTGTTTTTCATTTACTTTTTTTTTTTTAATTTCAGTTATTCATATTCAGTTTTTTCATGATACAAGGGTTTAACATGTTTTTCTGAGATTGAAATAGGGAACATATGACTTATTATATAGGCTCTATTTGATAAAAAATAGTGGGTAACTGATAAGCTAGCTTATAGCGGATAACTTATAAGCTAGTTTTTAGCTTATAACGGATAAACTAGCTGATTGAATTTGTAGTGTTTGGTAAAATTAATGGTTGGACTAGCTTATAATTATGAAATGACATAAAAAGGATATGTTTAATTAATATTTAATTTTTTTCAAGTAAGACGATAGGGGTAAAATTGGAAGAAAAGATAATAAGCTATAAGCTCATAAGCTACTTGAAATAGCGTTTGGAAAATAAGCTATAAGCTAGTAAAATAAGCTATAAGCTCTTTTTTAAAAATTGTTACCTAACAGAGCTTTTAGCTTATAAGTTCAAAGCTATAAGCTAGCTTATTTGGCTTCTCAAACAGAGCTATAGTTTATTTATAAATGGCCTTCTAATTTTTGACTAGTATAAGAGAGTGATATAAAATTTCTGGGTTTCAGACTGATAATAATATTTAGGAACAGTTGCAGTATAGTTGTTAGAGAGATATGGTGATTTCAAGGTTAATTTTTGGTCTGTTGAAGTTGATACATTTTGGTTGAACTTTGGTCTTTGAGATTTTTGTACTAATTGAAGGGGAATTCAATTTTAAAATTTGCCATGGTTTGCTAAACATTTGCTAAGGTTCATATTTTAGAATAGTAAATCCGGTTCTAAAGTAAGCAGATAAATATACGCGAAAAAATACAATATTGATCATGAAGTTCGGTCAATTTCTGCCTACATCTTCGACAACGGAGTGATTGTTGTAGTTTTCTATTATGAAATTAATTAAGGTTTATAGAGTACAAAACTTTGTTTAAATGCAATAATCCAGTTCACCCGTAAACCATACCGGGGGACTTGGGCAAAGCACCTGGTACGCTCGTTGCGCGCTTTCAGCTCCACTCGCTTTGCTATGCTACACTCAAGTGTCTATCCACTTATTAGCGAATATGAGCCATACTCAACAGTATCGTCTTTGTATCTGAATATTTTTCTGTTTTATTTGAATATGTGGTAGGATCTGCTTGATTTATGCCCAGAGAAAGTTGAAAATTATGAAGAGAAGTTGAAGAATTTCTACACTGAGCACATTCATCAGGATGAAGAGATTCGTTATTGTTTGGAGGGATGTGGCTACTTCGATGTTCGAGACAAAAACGATCGCTGGGTTCGCATTTGGATCAAGGCAGGTGATCTTATCATATTACCAGCTGGAATCTACCATCGGTTCACTCTCGACACAAGTAACTATGTGAAGGTACGTAATTACAGCTATCAATTCTCTTGATTAAGGCTTTATTTTTGGGCTGTGGAAAGTAGTATAGAAAGTAGTGCAGTTTTAAGGTTGTTTAAAACTTTAAATAGATCAAGATTCAACACATTATATCATTCGAGTAGAATTAATTGTTTTGTAATCTGCATATGTTGGTGGTTTTGTGCAGTTAATGAGGTTGTTTAAGGGCGAGCCAGTGTGGACGGCATATAATCGACCACAGGAAGATAACCCTGCTAGAAAGGAATACATTAAGGGCTTCACTGAGAAAACTGGAGTGCCACTTGCAGCTCATTAGGACCCTTAGAACATATGCAACTGTATCATGTTTTAGACATTATAAGTTTATGGTTTGTGATGGAACTATTGGTATGTTATTGTATAGCTAAGAGAAGACGTATCTATGTACCTGAAACAGATCAATCATGGGAAGAAGTTTTCATAAATAATCTTAAGAACATTAGTAATCAGTAAATTCATGTTGTTTGAATGGTTTTGATCAAAATTGTTTTTAAATGTGTAATCAAAATTAATTTGTTCGATAAAATATAAAAAACATGAAAGTGAATTTAGTATGTGTTTTTTTGTTATTATTTTTTTTTTACAGAAAATTAAGTTTCATTCGAATGATAAAAATAAGATATAGCATTGCTCCATTGTTATTCGAAACACTCCTCCGAAATTTCTAATAACGGGTCAATGCCTATTATCTTGCCATACGTCGTTACTCTAATGGTCTGTTTGTTAAGCGAGAGTTACATGCGAGAGAGAAGTTGACGAGAGAAGTATCAGTGAAATGGCCTATTTCTCTCGTTTGGAGAAGCAGAGAAATTGATAAGAAAGACTGATTTATGGTGGGACCCGCACTTTTATAACTCTCCCCAAATTTGAGAAGAAAGAGGCGACAGAGCATCTAAATTTTGTATTTTCCTATCCTGCCCTTCCTTTTCTCCCATCACGTGTCATTTGTTGAGGATGAAAGTTATTAATCTTTTACAAGAGATTAAAGATGCTTTTAATTCAAGGACATTTTTGTACTTTCCAAAATAATCAATATTTCTTTCTCTTCTATTTCTCTTTTTTTTTTCTCTTATACTAAACAACACATCAAATC
This sequence comes from Trifolium repens, assembly GCA_030408175.1. Taxonomy (NCBI): domain Eukaryota; kingdom Viridiplantae; phylum Streptophyta; class Magnoliopsida; order Fabales; family Fabaceae; genus Trifolium; species Trifolium repens. The sequence goes on along the minus strand of CP125837.1, from coordinate 60,000,608 downwards.
TACTTTATTTCTCACTTATTTATCTCTTCTCTTACTCTCTCTCACATATTTCTCTCTTCTCAATTTCTTCTCACAACCAAGGCAGTGGCAGTGGTTGGTGGGTCGATTTGATTTCCAGTGGTCCTGCCTCAAGGTTGTTTTTGTGTGGTATACTTTGTGACTTTGTTGCTATTGCGTGCTATTGTGAATCTCTTTTGGCAGTGATAGAGTTCTTGCTGACTTCTTTCCATTCGCCTTTGGTGGTGGTCTGGTTGTCTCGGCTGTGCTGGTGGTTTTACTTTGTCTTCGGTTCTGCTTAAACTGGCTTCGTTAAGTCGCCGGTTTTGTTTCTTTGATTGTCGTGGTTCCTTTGCCTCTTTTCTAGCATTGTGTGTTTGCTTTTGGTTTCCTGGTTTGTTTTCAGATCTGATGAGATTTACAGGGATCAAAGTTTCTGCATCCGCGGCGCTAGAAAATTTGGGAAGGCCAACGGCTCTGGATTAGGCTAGAAATGGCCTTGTACTCGTTGCTATAGCGAGTTGTCGGTTGTTGTCTCTGTTTCCGTGTTGACGGTCGGATTCACTCGCTGTGCCCTAAGAGATAGTTTGACTTTTTTAGTCAGCCTCTTTTGATAATGGTTGAATCTTTTACACATCTCTTTTTTTGCAGTTTAGTTTTGGGTCCTGCGTTGGACTTGCTGGATTGTGTTTGATGTGTTTTTGATTGCTTCACATTTGGATCTTTCACTGGTTTGGTCCGGTTGGGTTTGCTTTACCCTTTTTGGGTTGTATATACGCTTTTTATTTGGTTGCTGGGTTTGGTTCTTGTCCCCCCAGTTTTTTGTAATCCCTTTTTATTTAATGTATTGTTGTTTGCTTAAAAAAAAAAAAAAAATACCATAAGAGCCTTGGTTCATATTGATGGAGGGTGAGATTCTAATGTTGGATAAAGTATAAGGGGTGGGAATTCACACTTGTAGGCTTTGTTTGTTTTAAGAGAAATAGAGAAGAGAGAATAAGCGAAGAGAGAAAGTGAAGAGAAAGAGCCACTTTCTTTTGTTTGATGCAGCAGAGAAATAAAGAAGAAAGACTGAATTATGGTGGGGTCCACCACTTTTGCAGCTCTACCCTGATCAGCGAAGAAAGGAAGGGGAAAGACAATTTTTTGCTGTTATTCCAATAATACCCTTATCTCTATCTACTCATGATTCATACAATTAATTTTGATAGATATTTCAAAGTGAAGGGTATTTATGTATTTTCAAAAATAATCAACACTTATCTCTTTCCTATTTCTCTCATCTTTCTCTTAAACTAATCAATACCTCAAATCTACTCTATTTCTCACATCTTTCTCTCTTTTCATACTCTCTCTTACCTATTTTTCTCTTCACAACTTCTCTTCTAAACCAAACATATCCGTAAGGAGAAATTGTTGGGATCAAGTGTGCGATTATAGCCTACAAAGGAGAAATTCACACTTGAACAATGGATATATATTGTTTAAAAATTGTAATCCATATTACCTAATGTCTTAATATTTTAGATGAAATATGACATCTCTCTCTCAAGAAAATTATGATGACAACTTGTTAGAAAGTTCGGTCACTTTGACACTAATTCTATGAGTACCCCTCTCAGGTTTGTATTTTAACAATTAGATCAAACTTTTGAAATTATTTCCTCTGTCCTATATTATAAGTCACTTTATAAAAATCATTTGTTCCAAATTATAAATCAGTGTATAATATCAATAAAATATTAATGTTTTTTTTTTCTATCACGCCTTTTACTATTTATTAATCTCTTTTTTTTTAAGTATATTGATTTCTCTTTTCTGTCGATGAATGATAATTTTATAAAGTAACTTATCAATGATTTCCCTTTTTTATCAATTAACTATATGTTGTAATCTCTATGTGAAATTGATAAAATACTCCTTTCAATTTTAAATATAAGTAAAAAGGTCTGCTGGCTGACGTGGAAAAACTCATTTGGCATCCTCAAGTCTCGTTGAAGGTCTCCATCTTCGCGTGGCGTCTACTGCGTGATCGGTTGCCCTCAAAAGCCAACCTGGTCACTCGAGGCATCTTATCTACTGCAGATCAGCTTTGTGTTTCTGGTTGTGGAGAGGTGGAGTCAGCTCATCATTTATTTATCTCCTGTGGGACTTTTGATTCTTTGTGGGCATTAGTGCGTTCGTGGATTGGCATCCCGGTGGTGGATTACACTTCTTTACGAGATCACTTTGTGCAGTTTACATATTCAGCAGGTGGTTCTCGGGCACGTCGCTCCTTTTTGCAGCTCATTTGCGTTTGAGTTGTGTGGACTGAGAGAAATCACAGGTTGTTTCGAGGCTCTGCAAACACTACTCACCAGTTGCTGGACAAGATCAAACTCTTTTCCTATAGGTGGTTGAAGGCGACGAGTGCTACTTTAGCTTCTAACTGCCATAACTGGTGGTTTCGTCCCATGCTCTGTCTGGGCCTTGTATGAACTGTTTTGTTCACCTTTTTGTAACATTTGGTGACTCTTTGTAATCGTTGGTAGTCTACTCTTGCACACCTTGTGCTAGGGAGACTATGTTTTCTTCTATAAATATCATTTTGACTTGTTCAAAAAAAATATAAGTAAAAAGTTGATAAATTTTTTAAAAATATATTTCATAACAAATACATTAATTTTATTTGATCAACATTTACTTAGTTTTGATATCCGATCATTAATTTATAACTTATGACGGATTCATCACATATTTTACACTTTGTATTTAAGTTTTTTCTATAATCACTTTTTATTTAAGTTGTAGTAACATATATTTTTTTATTGTAATTTTTTGCATGTTCTTTTAGTTTTAGATTGTAAGGGTGCTATTATAAATCGTTTAGTTCGTAAATTTAAGCCATTTATTATAAAAAATCCACATATTTTTGGTAAAAAAAATATACATTAATTTATATTTTAAATATTATATCGAATTATTAAAAAATTAATTATATTGATGAAAAAAAATGAAGTGATATATATATATATATAGGGTCAGGATCAAATGACACCAAGGTGTCAAACTTAGTAACATGACACCTCCGATAATTCTTTATCGGATAATCGTATTACAAAATCAACCGTTGGATTCAAAGCTATTATTATATAGATCATGTCTATAAAATTTAACATCAATCGGAAACCATTTGATGGGTTAAAGAGAAGGATAAAAATTAACGGTTTTGACGAAGTTTTGTAAGACGTTGGTTTTTATGCATCTCATTGACATATCAAATGATTTCCGATTGTTGTTAAATTTTATAGACATGATCTATATAATAATAGTTTCGAATCCAACGGTTGATTTTGTAATACGATTATCCAGTAAAGAATTATCGGAGGTGTCATGTTACTAAGTTTGACACCTTGGTGTCATTTGATCCTGACTCATATATATATATATATATATATATGTCTGGTTGAAGCGTGACTTACATAGGATAGACCGAGGAGACTACATAGATTAGATCCTCTCTGCCGTCAAAGTACAAAGTTAGTTAGTTAGTTGCTCTGTAACTGTAACTGTAATGGCCTCATTCTCTCTGAACCTCACAACTTCACTTTCTCCATCCATTCTTCAACGACGCCGTTTTTCATCCTCTACAACTCATCCACCACATGTACTTTCTCCACTTATCAAACTTTCTTATTTTTTTTCACAAAAACTTTGTTTCATCGATTACTTGATACCCCTTTTATGGAATGGAATTTACTAATTTTAGTTTCACGGTTTGTTTTACTAATTATGCTTAAAAATATTATATTTTTCTGTTTTCAGGGTTCACTGCTGCAAAATAATAAATTTGGGGTTTTCTTATTGCTGGGTTCTTTCAATTGGAGAATGAGGTAATAATATTCCATCATTCATATTTCATAATTGTCCATGTATTTAGCTCCTATTTGAATAAACGATTTAATTAAGTGCTTATTGCATAACCTATCGTATAAGCTATTTCTATAACAAAAGATAAAATCAAGTTGAATTGTTTTCATATAAGCTATCCTGGAGAAGAGCTTATGAAAATAGTGTGTGTTGTCTTATAGTATACTGTTGTTGATGAATCTGTCAATAGTAAATTGAAGTGTTTGAATCTAGAACAGGAGAACTATAATGTGTGTAGCCAATCAAGATGCAAGGGAAGCAGTGAAAGAAACCGCCGAAACTGATAGCATCATAGGTGTACTCAGTGAAGTTGATTCTCATCAAGTAAGAATAGACTTGTTTCTGTCAACTTGTTTTAATCCTTCTGTTTTTGAATTTTGAGTAAATATATATACACACATGTCGACATTAAAAGGCCTTCCATTTATATGTACAACAAATTAGTCGTTTAATGTCGCATTTTTAGCTAAGTTGGTCCTTGAAGGATGAAACTGGTTGTATGCAATGTTTGATTTTAAGGACCGAATTTGGTATTAGTGGATAACGGATATAATCAAGAATGATAGAAATTTATGCTTCTTAGGTCTTGTTTGGAATTCATGCAATACTATTACTAGGTAATTAAAATACCGATTTGGCTATTCCATATTATGATGGACTTAGAACTTTTCTCTAGGTACATGACAAAAGTAATGAAGCTTGGTCACAATTTGCCAGAAGAATATCTGGTGAATGGGATGGATTTGGAGCAGATTTCAGTAATCAAGGGACGGTAATCGAACTTCCAGAGTCAGTGGTGCCTGAAGCATACCGAGAGTGGGAGGTCAAAGTATTTGATTGGCAAACTCAATGTCCCACTCTTGCTGACACAGAGGATCATGTTCTTCAGTACAGGTCTATTCAGTTGCTTCCCACGGTTGGATGTGAGGCCGATGCTGCTACGGTATACAGTTCCGATGAGAGAAAAGTTGGCGGAGAAAACAGTGGAGTTACCGCCTTTGCTTACCAACCGAGTGGCTCTTACGTTGCTCTCTGGCAAAAGAAGGATGACTTAATAGAGTTGGAATACTGCTTGATCAATCCTCAAGATTTTGAATCTCGGGTTAGGATTGTTCAGCGTATCCGTGTATTGAATAATACAGAGTTGAAGCTACAAGGTATTAGAGTATTTCGTGAGCAGTGGTATGGACCATTCAGAAATGGCGATCAACTAGGAGGTTGTGCCATTCGCGATTCTGCTTTTGCTTCTACACCACTGATGACTGCTTCAGAAATTGCTGGTATCTGGCAGGGATCTAAAGATGTCTCCACTTTTGGCACCGCAAACACTGTGAGTGCAAGGATCTCTCATACCCTTTGTTTTTCATATATGTAGTGATCTTGTTTTACTGGTTTCATTATACAGTTTTCTATTTAAATCCAGGCGATCTTTCAAGAGCTTTTGGATAACAAAACGCAGAAGTCTGTTAGAGATGGAGAAAACACTATATTACTTCCTAAGCAACTGTGGTGTTCGTTTGAACAAAACAAGGATGGCGAAACTCTAAGTGAAGTGGGATGGGTTTTAGATCATGGGAAGGCAATCACATCAAGCTGCTTGTTCTCAAGTACTGCAAAGCTAAAGGCAAGTTACATTTATGATATACCAATTTGTATTCAAATCTACGCGTTGTCTGGTTAAAATCTTATGGCGTATTTTGTATTGACCATTTAAACTCTTGTGTTTCATTTAACATAACCACATTCTTCATCTTTGCAGGAAATATCAATAGCATTAGAAACTAGAGCCTTGGAACATGCAGAATAGCCTTACTGGCAATCCAATCTGATCCAAGTATATTTACATCCCTAAACAACTTCACAATCCAAGGTGAAATTCATGTATAAATAAAATAAATTTATAGCAAAGTTTGTCTTATAATTAAATCATCCATTTTAAGTGTATATGATAAGCTCTATTAAAGTTTTCTTCTTCATGGTAGCTTGTTTGTTTCAGTCGATTGCCGTGCCCGTGCACTGTGTTTAGTACTTATAGTTAAAGGTTTCTTTGCACATTCCTGGAACTAATACTGCATGCAGATGAATTTAGTGCTTCAAAATTAAGCTTTCATTCTATGAACTTTGCTTTTGATGCAAGACTGTGGTTTGTGGTTACACAGTAAGAGGCAATATAGTCCTTTTTCATTTTCTAAGATATGAACTGTTTAGTATTGATTATCATCTAATTATTTATGAAGTGTTATTTATTATTATTATTATTATTTTTATATACTTATATTGTTTTGTTTTTTTTTACTAAAATAAAAAAATATTCATTTATTTAAATTGGTAGAACACATAATCTTCAAGTACAAATTTAACACCGCTAAAAACAAAAAGAATTTTTTATATACTTATATAGTTATATTGTTATTTTAAAGCTTACTGATTATGATTTTTCCAATAAAGAATACAAGACAAGCATGGATATGAATGTCTTGTACAAATACTAGGTATCTCTATGAAAGTCAAATTCCAAGATCATCAATTATATAACAAAACAAAAAATATATAACTCTCTTTTATTAAAATAATTATTTATGAAAAAATAATTTCAAGTCTTCAACAAAAAAAGTCTTCTATCATCAAAATAAATATTCTCAAAAGTCAAAGATAGAATATGTGTATACATATCTAGTGAAGGTGCCACCTAAACCACAGATTCCAAACATGCACGAGTTGTCAGCTGAGACAGCCCAAAGATGTTTTGATTTTTAAAAACAATTTTTTAAAATAATTTATAAAACAAGTTTTCAAAACTAAAATAAATGCTATTTTTTAGGTGAATAAGCAAGAGTATCATAATTCGAATTTCGTTCTTTACAATATTACATGCAAATGCAAGAACAAATATGTTGTTTTTAATGACAGCCTATATTTGCTTAAAAAAAGAGAGCCTATTTATAGTGTTTTGTAGTTGCGCCCATATCAACTATTACAAAAAATTATATGTATTAAAAAAATTATTGAAAAGTTATAAATTTGTTTTAAAATGTGTGTGATTATAATTAAATTATTATTTGTATTAAACATTTAATGTTGATTTTTTATAATCCAATATAAATAGATGATATTAATAAAAGATATATTTTTTTAAAAAAAGTAATGAATGTACATAAAAATTTGTAAAAAGTCTTATATATTTAAAACCCCCTTTTTTTTTTTGCATTAAGCAGAAAACTTTTCTTTTTGTAAATTTAAAATAATTAAAGTTGGAAGAAGTAATTTATTTTTGGACGAACGTGAGTTAGAAGACTATGCAGATAAAATAAAAGTGATGAAAGTACTAAAAAATCCTAACTAACTAATATTTTTCCAACGTAGAGAAGGTCATTTTGGTAAATAAAGGGGTGTGGTTGGTAATTATAAAATGGCGTAGACATTAAGCATTTGAAGCATAAATCCGATCGAGAGAAGAATAACAACTCAAACACCGAAAAACTCTTATCATCATCATCATGGTTTCCTCCAACAAGGTATTCATTCTTTCATTCATTCAACAATTCCTCTTCATTTCTCCTTTATTTTTCTCTTTTTTTACATTTAAATCATATAAGTTTCAGTCATTTGTTTAATCTTTTGCGCGTGTACTGTTGGGGTTTTTGGTTTTATAGGAATTGATAACATGTTATGTTGCATCTTTACAAATTTTGAATTTTAAATTGAAAATCTATTAAGTAATTAAAGGGTGTTATGGCTTAAGTATGAACTTAATGAGCTAATTGTTGTTATCACTTATATTTTAGTGAAGTAGGTTTGATACGAATCTACATAGATAATAGTTTTTGTATATGCAAATTGTTAGTCGTTAATTTGCTAGGGCGAGGGAGATTGCTACGTAATATTACCTCTCGTTCTAAATAGAGAAAATTACGTCAACAAAAATTGATGTATTTGGTTTAAAATTTGGACTACATACATCAATTATTTAGAAAATCACGTCAATAATAGTCGATGTATCTGGTTCAAAATTTGGTCTACATTCAGCCACTATTTAGAAAATTACGTCAACAAAAGTTGATGTACCTGGTTTAAAACTTGGACTACATACATTAATTTTTGTTAGTTCAACTTTTTTTTTTTTATATTTATGACCGAAGGAATTATTCCCTTGGTGTTTCAACCTTTACTACCGGGTTACTTCTTCAGGGACACTTAGATGATAGTTTGGGACGTGGGTTTTGAGAATTGGATTCTATCTGTTATTTTTTGGGGTCAAAATGTCCTATAGCATGTGGTTCTTATAATGAAGTTTCCCTATTTTGTATTGGTGTTGATGTGGTATGAAAATGATAATGTTTCTTACGCCAGCCATTTTTTTGAAACTTTTTTTTTTCTTTTTCCAATTGCAAATACATTCTTTACTTTGTTTGATTTGTCACTTGAATTTAGAGGATGAATTTTAAAAAACAAAGTGCAGAATGATAATGGTTTATACTTGATACAATAATTAACCGACAACTGTTCAGCATTTGACAACTTCATGCCCTGTTGTTATCCATGTACAAGTATTTTATCGAAATCTTAATTGTTAAGATTTCAAGGGATGGTTATCCCTTTATTTTGTTCCCTAAATTGTACTCCCTCACTTTAGAAGGATTAATAGGCCCAATCTTGTTTATATCATGTGCTTAAATTGCCAACTCAGTAATATGTGTACACTACTGCTTCTGTTACATTTTGGGTTGTTAAGAGGTGGCTGAAATAAGAGTAATCATATTTTCATATGCCATTTATTGTAGGATCCCCGAGAAGAAGTTATTCAAGCATGGTATATGGATGATAGCAATGAAGATCAACGACTTCCCCATCACAAAGAACCCAAGGAGTTTGTCTCATTGGATCAACTTGCTGGTAAGCTTATTGTTGCACCTGTCAGTTATAACTTATTTATATCCTAATTGTAGAGTTTGCACTCACAAGTAACTTCTGACCTTTGACTCGTGTTAACAATGCAGAACTTGGAGTTCTTAGCTGGAAACTAGATGCCGATAACTCTGAAACAGATCCAGAGCTGAAAAAGATCCGTGAAGAACGTGGTTACTCTTACTCGGTTAGTGATGCTAATGTTTTATTGTCATTGTTTAGATTGAATTACCTTTCCCTCTACTCAAAATAAATATGTATATGTGAAGAAATATTAAAAATATGCAAAACCATGACTGTTTAATTATATGTTACACTCAGAACTATTTATGGGAATTCTGACTTTTTTTTTTTCTTTTTGCTTTGATGTCAAATGTCTGTATTTTAACATTCTGGCTAAGTGTATATGCATGCTATTTACATTTTTATCCGAGTACATTTTCTGCAGGATATTTGTGAGGTCTGCCCAGAAAAGTTGCCAAATTATGAAGAGAAGATCAAAAGCTTCTTTGAGGAGCATCTGCACACCGATGAGGAGATCCGCTATTGTGTTGCTGGAAGTGGTATGAGCAAAGTTATTTTTGTGATTTGATTTTCTCGTTACCATGCCTACCCTGTTAAGTTGCTAAGTATTTACTGTTTTTCTTTAGGTTATTTTGATGTGAGGGATCGCAATGAGGCTTGGATTCGTGTATGGGTGAAGAAAGGAGGAATGATCGTTTTACCTGCTGGAATTTATCACCGTTTTACATTAGATGAGAGCAATTATATTAAGGTATTGATTGCATATTTGCAAATTGTAGCTACACTACTTTCGTCCGTTGCTAATAGAAAATCATTTTACTCCTAGCTTCTCATTTTTCTGTCAGTCTATCCCATTTTTAGGGAACTTTAACTTTTGAACTTGGTTCTTTGAATACTTTAGAACATTGTCTGTGCCCTTTTTGGAAATCCTTTTGTGCGTCTTACCTTCACATTGTTTTAGAAAACAGAAGGATTTGATTGCAAAGATGAAGGTGTAACTTGAGATGTAAAATTGCATGACTGTTTTTGTTATCTTTTAGCAATTGACGTAGCATTTTCAAGTTTCAACATTTTTTTTAATCTTAACATTTGCCGAGATTCCTCTACTTCATCCATGTTTCTTACATGATTGTAATTATGCAGGCTATGCGACTTTTTGTTGGCGAACCAGTTTGGACTCCATACAATCGCCCACATGACCATCTCCCTGCAAGGTATGATTTAACCGGTTAAATAGCATATCGGACTATCATATACTTTGTTGTCGAACCTCACATTACATTTTCAATGCGCAGAGGGCAATATATTAAGACTTTTGTGGAGAAAGATGTTGCCAACCACGCTGTTGACGCAACTGCTTAAGATTCGGTTATGCCTGATTGTAGTATGCGATAAAAAGGACTAGTACTTTGATACTAAAATGAAGTTTGAAAATAATAACAGTCTCTATAGCAAAGACATCCATCCTTTTATGTTGTGGTAGTGGTATGTAAGCAACCCTTTAAGTCTTGATGTTATATATACAGTATATCCATGCCATCGTGTTTGTCGTCTGTGTTGTATAAAAAGTTGCATTTACAAGTATTGTTATCAGTATTGGGGACAAAATAAACTTTCATAAATAGAATGTTAATGTATTGTAATATGTTGTTTTGGTTCTCAAAACCGTGTGCCTGTCTATGCTTTTCGAGGTCGTTTATGTTGTGCTCAGGGGAAGAAGGAAAGATTAAAACCAGATCATGAAGCTCATATTGTTGTTGTTATAAGATCAAAATTAGATCTTGATGACTACAGTCAAGATTAAGTAGAAGAAAAAACATTTTCAATGAGCCTTGAATTATGTCCCAAAAAAAACCTTGAATTAAGAAGAATAAAAACAAATTAAATTGTCAAAAAAGAAAACAAACCAACAAATAGAGGTGACCCATTATCCTAATATCATTATCCTAATATCTTAAGGTTTTTGGTGGAGATGTGGCGTCTCCCTCTCTTGTGTTCGTGGAGCATTTGACCCGATGCTTTTTCCGAGCTCATCCGAACACCCCAATACTGGTATCAAAACTTTTGTTTTGATTCGGGGATGAAGTTCTTATTCGCTGTGAAGTTACTACTAGAGAAAATTGATGTAGATAGCATGAACAAAATCTGTAAAGAGGTGCAATTTATCTTCAGTTGCGTCATTGCAGAGAGCACAAACAATTTGATATTGAACATTGTGTCTATGAAGATTAAATCTAGTGGAAAGACAACCTCGAAGCAATCTCCAACAAAAATATTTTAATTTTGGAGGAAGCTGCATACCCTTATTTTGCGACATTCACCTTTCACAAGGAGAAAACAATCATGCAACAAAAGAGTTAAAAAGAAACGGTAAGCAGTTTTGACAGAGTAGTTACCGTTCAGAGAGGCCTTCCAAATGATTGAGTCTTGTGGAGCTCTGGTATGAAGCAGAATTTTGCAAATATCCGCAGCATCTTGCGTATTGAAGAATGTGTTAAGTAAAGCATAATTCCAAGTATTAAGGACATGATCAAAAAGATGAGAGACACACAAATCAGCATAGTTCCTATGGGGGGCTGTTGAAGGGAGCATATTAGTCCGAGAACGGATCTAAAGATCGTTCCAAACATTAAAATTCTTCCATCATCAATCTTCCATCTATAGCCAAGTGAAAGTAAATGGATAATGCTATGTATACTCCTCCATGTATAACTTGGATTTTACCTATATTGGCATGCAAAAAATCACTTATAGAGAAATATTTAACTTTGAGAACTCTAATAAGAAGAGAGGAAGAGTTTGTAATGACATTCCATCCTTGCTTACCTAATATGGCTATATTGAAGTTTTCAAGGTTCCAAAATTTAAATCCTATGTTATCTTTTCCAACCGTCATTTTATCCCACCTCAACCAATTAATACTACGACCTCTATTTTTCTTCGTGCCTCAATAGAAAGAGTTCATCATGCACTCCATCTCCTCACCAAGGGTAGTGGGAGAAAACACATTCATACAGTAAGAGGGAATTACTTGTGCAACCACTTTGATAAGTAACCTCTTTACCGGCTCTAGAAAGTGACCTCGAGTTCCAACTCTGAATTTTCTTTCAGATACGATCCTTAATAAAAGAGAAAATAGATTTCTTGTCACGACCAATCATGGAAGGGAGACCAAGATATTTACCATGCCTCGTAGATTCAACAACTCCCAAAAATTTAATAATAGGAGAGCGACAATTTATCCCGGTGTTGCGACTGTAAGCTATGGCGAATTTTTGATAGTTAATGGCTTGACCACTGACTGCCTCATAGGTATCTAGAACATGCTTAAAATTAGTGACTTTTTTATAAAGTGTCATATAGTTACGAATAATATATGAGAAAGAGAAATAAATAAATAAATAAATATAGATTCATATAACAATATATTTTATAAGAGTTCATCATATAAAAATATATCATACTAAATTTCGCAATAGAAAATACACAAAAAGTCATATTAAATTTGTGGTCTTAATTGAGTGACGAGAAACGGTCCACGTCTCCACCAAAACTATGCTTTAATTTGCCCATATATAAATGCGAAACGAAGTGATTTGATTCTAAAGTTTGAATTAGACAAACAAAAATTAAGTGCTTAAGAGAAAAACAAAAGGAAAATAGCAAGACATTGGACACTACAATTATATGTGAGTTTGCCTTTTGAATTTTGATGATGTCGGGCATATTCGATCATGTTCTAGTCTCATCTCTTTTTATTGGAGTATTAGTATTATTATTTTAATAATTTTAGTCTCATCTCTCTAGTCTCTATAATTTTTTATAAGATATCTCATCTCCATAAACTATACAGTATATTTTATTTATTTTACGCAGGATATTTGCTTACACGTTTCGATCCTCCTTTGTGGCAAAACGATTGACTAGGCGGTATATATCATGCCATGCCCCATCCATCACCATATTATATTTCACTCCTGACCTAAATTGTGAAGCTTACAATATTTTTGTGAAATTCAATTCTTTACTTCGTCAACTTTCAATTATTGATATTGTTTGCTGATAGTAATGATTTTAGTTATTCCATAATGTTAAATCTATTGCACATAGGGCATGTTGCTATGCGACTAAAGGGCTCATAGCCAGTGGCGGAGCCAGAAAATAATATTGGGGTGGGCCACTAAAAAGTTATAATAAATAGGTTAAATATGAAAATTTTTATGGCATACAAAAATTACTTGATTTTTTTAAAAAAAATTATTACTTATAATAGTGAATATTGAAGTTTTTGATGTAAAAATTAGTATAATATTTAAAAACAATGAAGTTGTATTTTTTTTATTAAATTATTTTCTCTTAAATAAAATAGTTGGCAAGGAAATTTTTTATTAATAAAAATAATTTTTATTAATTTAAAAATCAAGTGTGTTGATACATTCAAATTTTCAAATGTGTAATGTAGAGCATTACTATTGTTTAAGAATAGGTATTTGCTTTTTTTTGGGAAAAGGATAGGTATTTGCTTGAGTTGTTTGATTTGCTATTTTGTTCGTCACATGTTCAAATCCTTAAATTGATATTTTTTTAAATATAAAAATGAAAATAATGCAAAAATTTAAGGTGGTAAGGATCGAACCCATACCCCTATAGGTAACGAGCAATACATTTGCCACTCCGCCACAAATCAATATTTACTATATACGTGTTTAACTTTATTAAGCTATCATGGGCATATTAGTAATTTCCTTTTCTTTTGGGGTGGGCCATGACCCATCCTGGCCACCCCTGTCTCCGCCACTGCTCCTAGCATTCAAGCAAATGATCAATGTTGCGCTCACGCTCAAGCCATTACACCCAACACCTAGGCTTGCATCTAGCGCTACGCTTGCGCATAAGGTCGTTGCCTTGCGCCTAGACTGGCACGGAGCTAAAGCCCCGTGAAGCAAAAGTGTGGCACCTGTCGCTCATGGCCCTACCATAGTCTTTCTCACTTACAAAATGTCTCTTGTTCTTCATCTTGTATCATTATCATTATCATCATCATCATTTAAAGTCCATATGATTTCATTATTTTAGAAATGACTCCATCTTATATTTATGTAGTTTCAATATGCATGTGTTCCCCCCTCTCCGAGTTCTTGTTTTTTAGTTATGAGCTTTAAATTTTACATTGAAACCACATATGATATATGTAGTAATTAATCATGATCAATCTATTTAGTTTAAGTTCTCAATATTCAAACCTCAATATTTGCAAAAACATATCCTTTTTATGAATATGAATCTTCATCATGGTGGAGTTGAGGAGCAGTTTGTGGGGGGAAGTTCTTCATTTTGTGTGGTTGGTAATCCTCAACCAATGTAAGGACTTCATGAAAATGGTCCTCCACCATTCCTTACAAAAACATATGATATAATTTCATGGAGTAGAGGGAACAATAGCTTTGTTGTTTGGGATCCTCAAGCCTTTTCCATTAGTCTTCTCCCTAGATTCTTCAAGCACAACAATTTCTCCAGTTTTGTCAGACAACTGAATACATATGTGAGTAGTATATATATAACTTCAAATTCTCTTAATTTATACTCATCAAGATTAATTGGTGCTAAGATGTGTGTGTGTGATTATTTTATTTGTGATCATTGGTTTTCTTATTAGTATTGTGATGAGATGAAGCAAACCTATATGACAACTTGAGAATTATATTTGTTTTCACGATATGAAATTATTTAGTTCTAAATTGTGGTATCAACAACATGTTGTGGCGCAAGTGATAAATGTAGATGTTTCGATCCTTAATTATAACCATTTGGTGTAAGGTTTAATTCCTGACCAGTATGTATAGAACAATATATGTTGGAAAAATATCAATCTCTTAAATAAATCTCACTTATCTTAAGAGATTAATTTCTACAATTGTGAGTCTTAAGGGACTAGTCTCTGCAACGACGTCAAATTCACAAGTGCAAATACATTTATCTATATTTTACAACAATATTAAGGTTTACAAAACTGTAACCTTAACCACAATTTGGAACCAATTATGGATTGCATTCACATGCAATGCCACAATATTAATAAGCTAGAATTTGACTCGTCCCTTTGTATCTTTTATCAATAATTGGATTTCCATTTCCAAGCATATGAAGTTTTGTTAATTAATCTGATGTCTTGAAAATGAATAAATTTGATATTTATTGTAGGGATTTAAAAAGATTGATCAGATAGGTGGGAATTTGCTAATGAGATGTTTCTAAGAGGACAAAAAAGAATTCTGATTGTAAGTCTTTCTAAAAAATCTTTTAAAATATCAAATGTCAATACAATCTCACAAAATCTTTTAATGAGATGTTTCTAAGGTTGATCAGATTGGTGACAATCTTTGTCCCCATGCCCATACTCGTTATCCACATTTTAACTAAAAATAAATCGATAATTATAAAATATCATTTTAATAGATTTTTTTTAAGATTTTAATGTTGGCTCGTGAAAATTATAAACAAAATTATTATTAATATCATGCTAAAATTCATTTCTCTGTTGACATATTTACATTATTTATAAATAAAGATTTTTATTAAAAATGTGCAATAGTATAATAATAGGATAAATATGTTGATACCCCATGTAATGTGGGCAGGTTTTGTTTTTTCCCCTTGTAATTTTTTTCTTTTGACTCGCCCTTGCAATGTTGAATTTTTTGGACTCGCCTCTTGGGTGCACTTTTTAAATCGGTTATTTTGTTCAAACCGATTTAAAAAGTGCAAATTCCTTGCACCCAAGGGGAGAAACCAAAAAAATTTACTTTGCAAGGGGCGAATCAAAAGAAAAAAAATTACAGGGGGAAAAACAAAAATCGTCCATATTACAGGGGGTATAAACCTATTTACCCATAATAATATTATGGGTAAATAGATTAATATTATGGGTAAATAGGTTAATACCCCCTATAATGTGGGTGAGTTTTGGTTTTTCCCGCTATAAATTTATCGTGTGTTACTCGCCCCTTGCAATGTTGATTTTTTTTTCTAGTTCATCCCCCCCTGCAATGTTGGCCTTTACTCTCCTGCGGGGGGTTAAAAATGAACTAGAAAAAAAAACATTGCAAGGGTGAGTCACACAAAAAAAAATTATAGGGGGCAAAACTAAAACCCGCCCACATTGCAGGGGGTATTAATCTATTTACCCTAATATTATTGTATTTTTTTAAATTGATTTACATATATTATTATACAATAATATAATTAAAATAAATAAATATATACTATATGGATATGGGGCGGGGGTGGGTAGGTACCTGTACCCGCACTCATGCCCGCTCAATTTTGTGGGTAATTATCCATACTCATGCCCGTATCCAAAATACAGGTTTTTATTATATCCATTGTGAGTATTTTTTGTGGGTACCCACTGAGTATTAATCAAATTGCCATCCCTAAAGAAAGTACTCCATCTGTTACAATATATAAGTAAAAATCCACTTTCTAAGTTCATTGTATAATTAATGTATCTGGACAAAAATCTACTTTCTAGGTTCATTGTATAATTAATATATCTGGACAATAAATTGTCTAGATACATTAATTTTATAATGAACTTAAAAAATGGATTTTTACTTATATATTGTAATAGAGAGAGTATTCTTTAAAGTGCAGTCAACTTGTTTAAAAAAAAAGTGCAGTCAACTATTCATTTTTGAAAAAAATAGTTATTCTATTATATTTACATTAATGAATTAACAAATTCATTATTAAAGTATCATGTTTTAATTTTTCTCACAAATAAAAATTTAATGCTCAAGGTGGACTCGTGCTATATAAATAGACTCACTCCTAAACAACATATATTCTCTAAAAATAATGGAGACATCAAAAAAATATTCTCTAACAATAGCATTTCTTTTGGCTTTTCTTATCATTGCATCGGGTTTGAATAAACATGGGTGATTTTTAGTGTTTTTCATGAATTTTCTTTTAAATTGTCACTTATCCGATCTACTTGTATATATATTCTCTCATATTTCATATGCATTGTTATTCTTATTTGTGTGTATTATTCGTGTATGTAGATATGCATATGGAAACACAAGCCACAAGAGTGAGTGAAGGTAACTTCGGTCCACACTGTAATACATCGAACGACTGTATCCAATATTGCCTAAACAAAGGCGAACCCCATTGTATGCTAGGCCTCCGTGTGTGTAATTGTTTACATCCACCACGAGCCTAGTCATTTACAAATTGACTAATACAATATTGTAAAAATAATATTCATGTTTGAATAAGAAATGCCAATAATAATATTTCAACCTTCATTGCAAAATAATACTAGTTGTTATTATCTTTTTAATTAAGTTTGTTTTAATTTTTTTTTTAAGTTTGTTATTACTAGGATAGTTATATTTTGTTAAGTTTTTTTTAGAATAAGTCTCCGGTCCTTAATATAAGAAAAAATTCACTTTTTAGATACATTAAAATGTAGATCTATCTAGACTATATTATAGACTAAATACATTCATTTTTTAATGTATCTAAAAAGTCAGCTTCTTCTTATATTAAGGACTAGAGGGAGTAGTTATTATCTTTTAAAAGTTTGTTTTTATTGTTAGCTTATTTAAAGGCAATCATATTTGAAGTAATCAAATTATCGTTTTTCATAAATTTTGAGAGTTTAATTTCTCTTTCTGGTGGACTCTAGAGTTTGGTGAATTTCAAATTATTTACTCTAGATGGATTCAGAGACGGATCCACGAAGGTCTGGTGTGGCCATGGCCACACCAAAATTTTCGAAAAAAATTTATACATATATATGTACAGTTAAATATGTTATTGGTCCTTATAAAATGATAATATTTTAAATTTAGTCTTTAATTAATTTTTATTAAATTTTTAGTCTCTAGAAAATTATCATACACTCAATTTTGGTCTCTACTGTTAAGATAATATGTATTTTTGAATGATTTTTCCACACGAATGTTTAGATAAAAGTTCATTTTGATAAAACGAATTCAAAAAATTTGATTTGCGGGTCATGATTTTCATTACTTTTATCTTGAATTGTTGCCTTTTAAAAAACTCATTTAAATCCATATCATGTCAAAAATGATAAATAAAAGAGAAGTATAATTATTTAGTCTTGTAGATTTACACTTGCAGAAGTTCAATGCTAGGTATGATGAAGAGAATACTAAACTTTTACTATTCCGTCTCTAATTTTTGGTTTTTTAGTTTTTTTTTTACTTTTGTTCCAAAACTTTGGTTCTTTTAAAAAATCAAAGTACAATTAATGATGTTTTACCAATTGTTTCCTTACAAAAACTAAATACTCAATTAAATGAATTTTTCTAATTTTTAATAAAAAGTAAGAGTAAAAATAATTTAATATTTCAATATTTATTATTTCTCAATCTATGTGTGAAACTCTAAAATGATCAAAAATTTGAGACAGATATATTTCATGCTTGAGCTTTTGATGAGAATAAAATTCGGCCATACCTAAAATAAATCCTAGATCCGTTCCTGGATGGATTACGGAGTTTTATCTGACGGGTTTGTCGCTTGTGAACTTATATTCTTATTATAGGATTAACACTTACTGATCATATCCGCTTCCGATTGCATCAAAAGAAATGCATCTGACAGTGAATGAAACATCACAATACTACTACTCATTTTGTTTCTAATAAGACTTGTTAGATGTCACTAATGTGTGACCAATTGATAACTATAATGTAAAATTCTTAATTCTGATTCCTCCCATGAAACTTCATGAAGCTGATTTCCCAAATCTTGTGCACTACATGCAATAAAAGATTGTCACCACTCACTAGAAATAAAACCCATGCATAACTTTTGTCCCGTAGAGGAGTTATTAATATTAATTTCATCTCATTCCACTGTGCTTTCTCATCAATCATCATTAATAAATACAGCAAAGAAAAGATGTTGAGTGGGGAGAATGTGGGAAACTCACACTTGGGAAAGAATGTTGGATTTTAAGTGTTGAGTGATTAAGTCCTATATCGACTATGTATGGCAATAATATTAGATTTATAAGAGAGGTAATCCATTAACCTAGATGATACATTGACTCTTATAGTCCTGAAGCATTGACTCATAATGTTTCTCCCGAGCTCCTTCAAACTCCCCAACACAAAGGAGACCAGGGTTCTAATATAATTACAATAGCATAATTAGTCAAAATGTCACATGAGAATATACTGTAAAATACTGTACTAATTTTTAATGGAGAAAAGTTAATGTTATAAGCCTTACTATAATAAAAGTCAATATTATAAGCCTTACTATCCAACAGATACATTGTATAGAGAAAAATTAATGTAGTGCCTAAAATAATGAGAGTTTTTATGGGGAAATATTAGACTTTCAAATTAAACTCTTCTTATCGATGTAATTTCTAACAATAAGTTATGGAGACCGAACTAAGGTTCTTCACTATATAAGGATAGGTGAGTTAAGTCATGAGCCACTCCCATGGACTCAGATATTAATTTTTTATGGGCTTTCAGTTATTTTTCCTTAATTTTCCTTAATTATTATATCTTAACTATTGATTAATTTTTCTTTATTTTTTATAATTAGAATATTATCACATGTTTTTGATCTAATGATCTATATGCACACATTACTTCCTTAATTTTTTTTCTCGGGCTTTATACCTCCTCATATGCAACGTGAATTCCAAAAGAGCCACTAAACATTTTAATAAAACCTAACTTTTTTTCCTTTAAAAAAGTCGAAAAGATTGTGTTTTTTGTTTAAATTAATTTCTTTGTGTCAATGATCTAAAACTCTTTCACACATGCATTAGATCAAATTAATTTTTTCATGAAGTGATTTGATTTGATTCCAAGCATGTATAAAAGATATTGCATTGCCAATGCTAAAAATTAAATTCTATTTTGTTTTGTTCTGACTATATCAGTTTTGTAAACTTCACGGCATAATATAATATAAATATGTATTTATCAATTTGCTTTAATTTTTTACTATGTATTTATCAATTTTTGAAAAATTCAAAATTAGCATCAGAATAGTATCTACACTAAGGCCAACACTAATGTTTGTTTTGCTTTAGTAAAAAAACAAACCAAATATCTATATAAATTCTTGGCTTAAATGCAGTTTTACCCCCTCTATTTTGTATGAATCGGAATTTTACCCCCCCTATTTTAAAATCCGGAATTCTACCCCCCCTATTTTATAATTCTTTGGATTTTGCCCCCCTAAACATTATAAGAAAATCTGGGATTAGCTATGACAATATTTTTAGCTAATTGGTAGCTATTTTCTAGTAAAACAGAGTTAGCAGCAATCTCAAATATGCCTAACTCTAGTTGGAAAAACATTTCAAACACAGAGTGAGATATTGCTCAAGCATTTCTCCATTCATATTGAGAGATATCATTGCATTAAACATCTTAAAAGAATGAATTGAGAGATACAATCATTGCATTCAAATTACTAGAAAATAGCTACCAATTAGCTACAAACGTTGTCATAGCTAATCTCAGATTTTGTTGTAGTGTATATAGGGGGCAAAATCCAAAGAATTATAAAATAGAGGGGGTAAAATTCCGGATTTTAAAATAGAGGGGGTAAAATTCCGATTCATTCAAAATAGGGGGGGTAAAACTGCATTTAAGCCTAAATTCTTTAAGCTTTGCATTTGTATCAGATAAATCCTTTAAGTTTTTATTTTATTTTATTTTAAATAGGCCGTTTAAGCTTTTAAAATATATCATCTAGGTCCTTCTGTTATATTCCGTTACAAAAAAAAAGATGACGTGTTTAAAGAAAACAGATTCTAGGATCTGTTATTTTTGTATTTATATATCATCTAGGTCATTTCACGTCATCAAGTTAACGACCACATCATCTTTTTTTTTTGTAACGGAATATAATAGAAGGACCTAGATGATACATTTTAAAAACTTAAAAGACCTATCTAAAACAAAAAAACTTAAAGAACTTATCTAATATAAATGCAAAACTTAAAGGACCTACCTATATACATTTGGCAAAAAAAATTACATTTTGTTTTTCTTCTTTGTAAATTAGCATAAGAAAACAATTTCTTTATGAGAGCTTCTTTTTGCACCCGCTGGTGTCACTCATGCATTCCATGACCTTTTCAAATTACCTCTCTGGCTACTTAGGCAGGGAGTGTGTAAATTGCAAAAAATAGGCACAACACAGTTCGTTGTCTAAGTAGTGAGTAATATGGTGTTCGCTTTATATGTAGAGAACCTGTCGGCAGTGAAAAAACTTAGCCCCATATGCACTCAAAAGTTGTTGCCATGTGGCCAAACGTATTGGCCACGCGGCTGTAATAAATAGTGCTCCAGCCAATAGGGATACACCAATTTTTCTATAAAAGGAAGTGGTTTGTGTGACAAATTTTCACACTTCTCTTCTCTTGCTCTGTAACCTTTCCTTCTTAGCATATATATTTTTTAATATTTTTATTTATTTATTTATAATTTTAGTTAGTTTTGTATAATCGGCCGCATACTCTTTCGTCGACTAACCATAACGCTTTTACAGGTGTTGTTTTGTCAACATAATTGGAAGAGTTATGTTAATCGATGATGAATTTTTTGTGTCCTAATTGGAAGCGCTATGATTAGTCGAAACAAATTCTTCTGATGGTGGACTTTCCATCTATAAAATTAGAATGTAACAACATTTTAATTTTTTTGCGTCATACCACCTAAATTTTGGTATGGCTCTGGTGGGTAGCAAGTGGTCCATCAACTTTTAGTGTGATAAGTTTAGAATGTCGTTGCATTCTAATTTATTTTTTTGTTCATAGGACCTAAGTTTTGGTGCGGCTCTGATAGTGTGCAAGTGGTCCAACATCTGTTTTCATTGTCTCCGATTTTGTATTTTAATTTTGATGTTTTTTTGGAAGTGTCATGATTAGTCGAAACAGGTTCTACGCGGTTGGCACTTTAGCGGATACAAATGAGACTGTCCTACAGTGTCGATCCATGAGCCACAGATACAGAGCACGGGTTCCTAGCATATGAGGAGTCAAGAACCGATCCATGAAATGCACAAACTAGTTGTCTATCTGCTAAGGTGTTGTGCCAAAAGGAGTGGAGTCATGAAGATGCCTTGGAATGGTCTGTACATAACCAAACTGGCGAAGGACCCTCTCTGTGAGGTATCGGACCTTGATCGGTCCACATCGCATCCAGCCAGAGTACAAACCGATTGACTGAAGAGGGCAAATCTGTCGGTGCTCCACATAACACGTCCAATCCACATCGTGTGGAAGTAACTGATTCAATGCCTTCCGAACTGCACTGGCCCTTGACTGTCCTTTAGTTGGTACCCCCCCGGTGTCGAATATAAGCAACAAAAAAATAAAATTGAAAGTCTCAAATATAAGCAAATGTTACTACATTTATTACAACGTTTATAAATCTATAATAATTACACTGTTTTGTGCGGTTTCCAACACAATTTTACTTCACTCCACCAATCCATGCAACTACTAATGTCATAAATAAACCCAAAAGCAAGGGTAAAAATTGAAAATGGAATAACTTTTGTCATTACTTAATGCACTTTATCCATTTTCTTAAAGAGTGTTTTTTTTTTGTTGCTTACATACAAGACTAGAGGCAGTATAAGTTTTCGCGCACGTGGCAAATGCTCCGCATACCTAGGGTCCTCCACTCCGCAGATACCATGGCAGTGGTGGTAAATCTAAACCTGTATAAAAATATAAATGAATAAACATAAGTAAACAACAAGCTTTCAAAAAAATAAATAAATGCAAATGTGATGTTCAGTTACCAGTGTAGCGTACACTTCCAAGTACTTGCACTTGGGAACGGTGGTGTTGCTCAGCTCCTTGTAGAGGAATTACAATGCTGCAGGGCCCTAAGCATACGTGCTGACCATCCCAATGTCCCTTAAGTAAAGAAGGTAAGTGAAGTCAACATAGTTCTTGACTTTGTTTGAGAATATGGTGGTGCAACCGCATACAAATGTATGTCCTGATGTCCCGCCCCGATACATATGCATGGTAGCAACATCCCGTCCATCTGCATTAATAGATTTTTTGTTGGTGAACTAGTTTGGACTCCATACAATCGCCTACATGATCATCTCCCTGCAAGGTATAATTTAACTGGTTTAATAGGAGCATATGGGATTATCTTAGACTTTGTCGTCGAACTTCACATTGCATTTTCAATGTGCAGAGGTTTAATAGGAGCATACGTGGAGAAAAATGTTGCAAACCATACTGTTGACGCCACTGCTTAAGATTCGGTTCTGCCTGATTGTAACATTGGATAAAAAGGACTAAGGCTTTGATACCAAAATAAAGTTTGAAAAAAATAACGGTCTCTATGATAAATAGGCTCATCCTTTTATATTGTGGTATGTGAGTTTTAAAATCTTGATGTTAGGGTAAATAAGTCTTTATCTTTTTGCAAAGTAGACGAGTTTTGTTTTATCCTCTGCAAAAAATTCCTTTATGATTTCTCTCTTGCAAAATAAATTTTTTTGTTTCCCCCCTTGGGTGCAAGGAATTTGCATTTGTTAAATCGGATGAACAGAAAAACCGATTTAAAAAACAGCACTTTTTAAATCAGTTGAACAAAATAACCGATTTAAAAAGTGCATCCAATGAGGTACCAACAAAATTTACTTTATAAAAGAGAATCTTAAAAGAATTTTTTTTAGGGGATAAAATAAAATTCACCTAGAGTAAAAACTTATTTACTATACTTTTATATATGCGTAAATAATATGTCCAATGCAATTGTCCACAAATACACGTGATCGGCTTCCTCACTATCGTTTAATTGAGTGACAAGAAACACTCCACGTCTCCACCTGACCTAACCATGCTTTAATTTGCCTAATATATATAAATGCGAAATGAAGTGATTTGATTCTTAAGATTGAATTAGACAAACAAAAATTAAGTGCTTAAGAGCAAAAAGCAAGACATGGGACACTACAATTAATTATATGTGATTTTGCTTTTTGAATTTTGATGATGTCGGACATATTCGATCATGTTCTATAGTCTCATATCTTTCTATTGGAGTATTAGTATTATTTTAATAATTTTAGTCTCATCTCTCTAATCTCTATAATTTTTTTACAAGATCTCTCATCTCCATAAACTATATATTTTATTCAATATAAAAAGGATATTTGCTTACACGTTTCGATCTCTCCTTTGTTGCTAAACGATTGACTAGGCACTATATCGTGCCCCATCCACCACCATATCATATTTCACTCCTAAGCTAAATTGTGAAGCTTACAATATTTTTGTCAAATTCAATTCTGAACTCAAAATAAAATATGAAAAACCAACATGCCTTGTGTTTGAAGAAATTAACATTTAATAATAAAATGATTTGTAAAAAAAAGATATCTTTTAATGAAACTAATTCGGAATATATTTCAGATTATTTTTTGAAAAGAAAACCACATATTTAAAATTAAAACATATTTATCATTTTTTTTATCAAGTAGTCTAGTAGTTAAAATTTTAACTCTTAAAGTTGATAAGTGGGATGACCGAAGTTCGAACTTCAACCCCTTGCATATATAATGTGATGTCCTACCAACTGAGCTGAACTCACGAGACATATTTATTTTGTTATTAGTATGATATTGTGTTATTTTTTGTTAATAATTTGTTATTTAATATTACTTTGAAATTTATTTCATTTTATTTACTATTTCATATTTTCAAACAAAGTAATTGATTTTAGTTATTTCATAATGTTAAATCTATATTGCACATAGGATATGTTGCTTTGTGCCGGGAGGGCTCCTAGCATTTAGGAAAACAGTCAATGTTGTGCTTAAGCGCAAACCATTACACCCAATGCTTAAACTGGCGTCTAGCTAACGTTACGCTTGTGCATAGGGTGTTGCCTTGCGCTTGGCATGGAGCAAAAGCCCCTTGAAACAAAAGTGTGGCACCTGGCGCCCATAACCCTACCATAGCCTTTCTCACTTATACTTAATCACTTGTTCACCATCTTGTATCATTATTATCATCATTATTAAAGTCCATATAATTTCATTATTTTAGAAATGACCCTGTCTTATATTTATATAATTTTTTTTCTTTTATCAAATAATCTAATAACTAAAATTTTACTTTATAATTAAAATGAGTAAATTAGAACCCGGTCTCACCCCGGAAGTGGATTGTCTCCCGTGGAAAAATCACTGGAGGGTGTCCAGTTGATGCATCCACCTTCTATTTTCTCTTTTTAAATTAAAATTAAAGTTGCTAAAAATAAAACAATGGTCAGGATTAGATTGTAGGAAAATTTAACGGGAGACAATCCTGTCTCGTCTGACCCCTAACAATCTAGGCTCCTTCTACTGTGCGCAAGCAAGTTAGGTCATGCACGGTAGGCGAGCAAAAAAACCGGATCTTAATGGAATATTCTGCTGGCACATGCATTTTAAATTTTAATTAATAATTTTGATAATTTCATTATTTGAGGGGCAAGAGTGGAACTAACATATGCTATGAAGCCCCGATACTTTAAAAATGGTAAAGTATCGTGTCCGATATGTCCTCGATACCGATACTCGTCCCATACGTTTCAATACTTGTATCGGAAAAGTATCGGTTAAATTTTTATTTTTAAATAAAAAAATAATATCCGATACGCGTCCGATACTTCCCGATACTCGTATCGGAAAAGTATCGGTTAAATCTTTATTTTTAAATAAAAAAAATAATATCTGATACAATTCATGTTTTCTAGTGAATATCAAACTATTATGTTATTACACTGATAACTAACTATGTCTTTTTTTGGATAGTACTGATGATCTTTTTTGGGATAGTACTAATGATGTTCTTTTTGTATAATACTTAATTTAAGATGTACTGTATAACTTAAAATGTACTGGTGATGTCATGACTATTATATGTTTTTTGAGCTATTATATGTCTTTAGTTAGGATTGAGGAACTCTTGTATGTTGAGCCTCAAATTGTTTTGCTCTTGTGCAAGTTTATTGGCTTGTGTGTACTCCTTGTACAATGAACTATTGGCGTTTATAATAATAATAATAATAATTTTTTGTCTTTCAAAAAAAAATTATCATTATTAATATTATTGATTTTAGTCATGTTTATATATTGTGCATTTATATATTTAATTTTAAAATTAATTTTTAAATAACGTATCGCGCCAGTATCGGATATGGAATTTTAAATTTTTTTACGTATCGGCGTATCGGTATCGTATCGATCCGTATCGTGTCGCGTATCGGGGCTTCATAAAACATATGTGATGGAACTATATTTTGTCATTGCTTTAATAATATTTTTCTCATTTATAATACTTAATATAAATTTATACTAATAATTAAATTTTATAATAATTTGTTATAAAATAATAGAAAAAAAAAAACGTAGTAAATAGAAAGTCCAGAAACAACTGGAGCTTATCATCATCTTCCTCCTCCTTGACTCCTTCATCTACTTAAATAGTGTTCCTACATCATCTACATTTATTCTTCATCTCAATTCCATGTCTAAACCCTTCCAATGTCATTTACTCTTCATTCTCCCAAAAACTCAAACCCACATGTATACCAACTCCTACATTCATCAAAAATAACTTCTCCAACTCCAAGATCTATAAAACACCCACATGAGTGAGGTCAATTTAAGGAAAATAACATCAGAACTACAATGTTGATTTACCTTACAGTGTTCTTCAATCCATTTTTGCGAGAAAAAAAAACCGTTCTTTTACCTTACAGTGTTGATTTTAGAGGATTCTTTACCTTTCATGTTGATTTGGAAAAAGCTTGTTCTTGATTTTGATTTTGGGGTTTTTAACGTTGAAGAAGGTGAAAAAAATAGCGGACGAGAATTTTTTTAAAATTTTGATTTTGGAGTTTTTCTAAGGCGGAGAATGGAAAAAGCTTGTTCCTAATTTTGATTTTGAGGTTTTTAACCTTGAAGAAGGTGAAGAATGGAGAAGATGAACTCAAGCATCTGAGTGGTTTTTTTGTTATAGTTAATTTATGATTTTCAACTTAATAATATAACAAAATTAATTTTTGGGTTTCAACGGAGATGATGAACTCATGAACAATGATCTAACTTTTTAACTTAAATATATTCTTTTTGTAATTGATTTCTAAGGGTTAAATAAGTTTTTTTTTTTTAAAGAAAAAGAAAAATGCATCTAAAATTTATTTAAGTTTTATATTTGTATCGGTTAAGTTTTCCAACTTTTTAGGTAATAATTAAGTGATTTAAATCGATAGGTCTTTTTAGTTTCTAATTTATTACACCGTTACTCTTCCAATTTTTTCCGTTACAAAATATTGTGTTGGATCCTCTCATTTGATTTCTCTCAAATTCTCTTTTCAATTCATTGTTTTGTGAGTATGAAGAGAGAGAAACTAAAAATAAAAAATAAACAAGTGATGATGAGAGAGAAGAAATGATGAGAAAGAAAGACACATAAAAAAAATTGGAGAGGGAATTGAGAGAAAAAATGGACAGGATCCAAATCCAAAAAATTGTTGTATTGTTACTTTTTCAGTTAACATTCACTTCCACCATGGTAATGCTACGGTGGACCACCTTCACAAATGGTCCACCGTGGACAAGTGATCTATCAAATACAAATTTTACAAAATTTATTGATAGATTGAAAGTTTATATCATATAGATCATTCATAAAAAAATTTAGAAATATTGAAAATCTTTTGATATATTATTGGGATTTATCAAGATTTACAGTATTTAATAAACGTTAATCTTGATGGGTCTCAATAACATATCAAATGATTTTCAATTTTTCTAAAATTTTCTATATATGATCTATATGATATAAACTTTCAATCCAACGGTGGATTTTGTAAAATTCGTATTCGTTGTAATATTATTCGTAACTGGTCTACCATGGACTACTTGGTGAGGTGGTCCATATTAGAATCTACCTGGTAATTAATTAGATTAGGACAAAAAGATCAAATGGTTAATAAAATTCAAAATCTCCAATTAAAAAATGAAGAGTCGTAATTTTTACTTTAAAAAAATATTATTGACAGTCGTTAGAATTTCTTATCATTTTAAGCATTTTTCACAATCAACCACTTGTTAATCTGGTTAGCCAATATATATTTCAAATTAAAAACTAACAATACAATTATTTTAATTGATGAGAAATACCAATATTGTCCCTATAATAGTGGAACTATCAAAAAATTATTAACTAAATTTCTAAATACATGTATCATTGGAATATTCCATTAAGATCCGGTTTATTATCCTCTCGCATGGTGCGCGACCTGATTGCCTCGCATACGGTAGCCTTAGCCAACAATCTATATCTATATCTATATAGTTTCTAATATGCAAGTATACTTAATTTATAAACAAAAAAGTTATATGGATAGTTTTTTCAAACAAATAAAATGATGTAATGGATTATGTAAGGTGCAACGGGTTTCCCTAAGGAGAAAAAAGAGAAAAATATCTAGTCGACATGTGGGATTTGTCTTGCACTTTACCTTCCCCATTAGTCACATGACATATAATACTAATATATCAATAAAGAAAAAAGTTAAAAGAACAAAGGCATCAACATACATTTATAATAATAAATTTAACAAAACTCAACACATGCATGATGCCAAACCACTTCCAAACTCCAATTACCATAACATCATAAATCTCTTTCTCCCTCTATGTGTCCCTCTCCACATATGATATATTTAGTAATTAATTAATCATGATCAATCTATTTAGTTTAAGTTCTCAATATTCAAACCCCAATATTTTCCAAAACATATCATTATTATGAATATGAATCTTCATCAAGGTGGAATTAAGGAGGAGTTTATGGGAGGAAGTTCTTCATTTTGTGTGGTTGGTAATCCTCAACCAATGGAAGGACTTCATGAAAATGGTCCTCCACCATTCCTTACAAAAACATATGATATAATTTCATGGAGTAGAGGGAACAATAGCTTTGTTGTTTGGGATCCTCAAGCCTTTTCCATTAGTCTTCTCCCTAGATTCTTCAAGCACAACAATTTCTCCAGTTTTGTTAGACAACTTAACACATATGTGAGTAGTATATAACTTCAAATTCTCTTAATTTCTACTCATCAAGATTAACTGGTGGTGATGTGTGTGTGTGTGATTATTTTATTTGTGATCTTTGGTTTTCTTATTAATATTGTGATGAGATGAAGCAAACCTATATGACAACTTGGGAATTATATTTGTTTTCATGATATGGAATTATATAGTCTAAATTGTGGTATCAACATGTTGTGACACGAGTGGTAAATGTAGATTTTCGATCCTTATAACCATTTGGTTTAAGGCTTAATTCCTGACCGGTGTGTATAGAACAAATATATATGTTGGGAAATATCAACCTTTTAGATAATTCTCATTTAACTTAATTAAAAGATTAATCTCTACAATTGTGCATCTTGAGGAATTAGTTTGTACAACGACATCAAGTGCAGACACATTTATCTATAATTTACAACAATATTAAGAAGTTTTGCAACGTAACTGTGACCTTAACCGCAATTTCGAACCAATCATGGATTGCATTCACATGCAATGCCACAATTAATAACCTAGAATTTGACTGGTCCCTTTGTATCTATTATTAATAATTGGATTGGATTTCCCTATATATTTGCAGTTTTGTTAATTAATCTAATGTCTTGAAAATGAAGAAATTTGATATTTATTGTAGGGATTTATAAAGATTGATCCAGATAGGTGGGAATTTTCTAATGAGATGTTTCTAAGAGGACAAAAAATCCTTTTGAAAAACATAATTAGAAGGAGAAAAACAAATCAATCTCAACCAATGCAACTGCAACATCAAACTCTAGACCCTTCATGTGTTGAGGTAGGAAGATTCGGATTAGACGGAATTGAAATCGATCGGTTGAGGCGCGACAGACAAATTCTAATGGTTGAATTGGTGAAACTTAAACAACAGCAACAAAATACTAGAACTTACCTTGAAGCAATGGAAGAAAGGCTTAAAAGAACTGAACATAAACAAAAACAGATGATGAATTTCTTGGTAAGAGCAATGGAAAATCCTAACTTCTTGCAACAATTGGTTGAGAAGAAGGAATGGAGAAAAGAGTTAGAAGAATTTTTTTCTAAGAAGAGGAGAAGAACTATTGATCAAGGGCCTAGTAATGTTGAAGTAGGATATGATGAATTAGGATATGCTAATGAAGATAGTTTAACTTTTGTTAAACTTGAACCATATCAATATGTTGAGGGACATGCTAATCTCATGAATCAATTTGAAATTAGAGATAAAGAGATTGATGTTGAAGTGTTTTGGCAAGATTTGTTCAAAGAGAGTATTGAAGATGAAGTAGATGTTGAAGATGTAGATGTATTGGCTGAGCAACTTGGTTATCTTGCCTCTAGTCCTCCTAAATAGGAGAAGTTTTAATTCCAAACTAAACTTGGCTGAATTTTGATTACTTCTAGTTTGCTTCATTGATCATATTGATTTGAAAAATGTTACTCCCTCTGTCCAAAAATAAATGACATGTTTGACCACCCGCACGTTTACCAATGCACAACTTTAATCATTAATATTTTTAACTATCTATTATTAAAAATTATATATCTTGAAAGTACTCGTCGAGACAAATCAAACAACATCCCATTTGCTAATATTTACATGTACATATTAGTAGAAAAATAAGGTCAAAGTAGATCATATGAATAGTACACGCTGTATTTAGCAATGCTCGATTGATTTAGTTGGGTTGCTGTATTTTCTTGATTTGGCTATATGCTCAAAGATATAAATGCATCCATGCTAACTTTATCTGGACCAAATTTTCATCACTGCGCTACTTAACACGAACACTTCAAATTGAAAGTATATCAGGTCCTCAATACATGTAAATATATTTAGTTATATATTTATTTAAAAATTATTATTAGTATTAACGTGACAGATTTAATACTACATATGTATCATGTTTGCGGTGTGTTTGCTTCATTGTCAGCACTTGGTTATCAAAGTTATAGAAGGGTTTGTTGCAATGCTGAGCTTGGGTGGAAAGCTCTTCCTAATACTCCCTCTGTCTCAATATTATTGTTTGATTGTGTGCACTATTTATATAATCTACCACTACGTCAAATACAGCAAGCGGCGGCGGTTGAAAACAGCATTTAGCGGCGGTTCAAACCGCTGCTAAATGCTAAGTGCGGCGGTTTGCAAGCGTCGGTATATTCGGCGTCGCTAGGTCATTCATCGGCGGTACATTTTTATAAATTTTAATTGTATATAACTAAAGATATTAATGGTCAAAGTCGTGCATCGGCATATGTGCAGTAGTCTAAAGAGACAATTATTTTGGGACGGAGAAAGTAATTACTAATACTATAGTGTATCATACGGGCGAGGGACACACTAGATTGCGGTCAGTATATCACACTTTTGTTTATGGTATTATTATTTTTTTTTAAAAAAACTTTTTTATGAGTAGGAAACAAAATCAGTACTCCAAAATTTACAACATACAGAAAATAGTAACTCATTTGCAAAAGATTTAGTCAAATATACTTGTATTTGATCTTTTGTTCCTTGAGAGAGCGTCACTTTCATCCGTTATTATGGGGTTTTGTGATAGATTTTGTCTCCAGATACGATTTCAAGTTTGAAACCTTGTTTACATTTCAAATACACACGAGTTCAGGTTCTCTCCATTTGATGATATCTCCATTTAGACCATTAATTACATGGATGGGTGCCATGTGTAAAAAAAAATCTGATGGTTGAGATTAAGTCTAATAATTTTAATAAAAAATCAAAAGAATGAAACTTTGTATAGTCTCTCCGCCGTCGTGAAAGTGCAGTCTCGTCACCACCACCCCCGGCCCTGATATGTATATTTCCACTTTCACCATATTCAATTTTTTGATGAAATTGGAATCGAGATTCTCTAATAGAGTTGGTGCTTGGGTCAATTTCAACAATGGAAACAAGTTTATGTAATGAAGGGTTGGAGTTCGATTCAACATCTGTGAACTAACAACAACAACCACCTGATTTCATCTTCTTGCTTCACCACCTCCTTTGCTCTCTTGCTGTCGTCGTAAACGCCATTGCTATTGTTCTTGTCAATTTCAAAACTGCAATTTCTATTTCTAATTTTGAAAAAAAAAATCAACTTCAAATTGCAACTTTTATACTGATTTTGTGGTAGAAATTAACTCCGTTCTTGGTTCGGTATTTGGTTGAAGATTATTGTTATAAAAAGATTTGGAAAAAACATTGTAAATCCAGAAAAATTGGGAAAAATTGCAGATTCAAAACAATGAATTTAAGAGAAAGAACGAAGAAGAACGGGCTACAGGGTATGGTTTTTATTTTTTTATTAAAATTATTGTGACTTAATCTCAGCCATCAGATGTTTTTTTTTACACATGGCACCCATCCATGCAATTAATGGTCTAAATGGAGACGAGTTTGGTTATTATGCATAAGTCATCCTTATGCACCATGCATAAGTTATTTAGTGTACCCCCCAAATTACTCGTGCACCCCCAAATGACTTGTGCACCCCCAAATTACTTATGCACCCCCCAAATTTCTCGCGCACCCCCAAATTTCTCATGCACCCCCCAAATTTCTCGCACACCCCCATATGACTTTTGCCCCCCAATTTTTTATTTTTTATTTCTCCCCTCCATATTTCTATCCTAAACCATTTTGCTGTGGGAATGGTTTCAGAGATATGCACTCAAAAACCATTAAGTGCATAAGATGATTTTGGAGTACAACCCTATAATTAGAATAGAAACAATAATTGTGGTTTAATGGTTTCGATTGTCTTATATGAGAAACCAAAATTATTGTTAAATGGTTTTAAATAATGATTATAATTGTACCAAAAAAATAAAAAATAATGATTATAATAAAAAACCATTAAACCATTTTGCTGTGGGAATGATTTCAGATGGCTGTAATAAAAAACTATTAGGTGCATAAAATAGTTTTGAAGTACAACCCTGTAATTAGAATAGAAACAATAATTGTGATTTAATGATTTAGATTGTCTTATATGACAAACCAAAATTATTGTTAAATGATTTCAAATAATGATTATAATTGTACAAAATAAAAATAAAAAATAATGATTCTAATTATAGGTTGTACTTCAAAAGCATCTTATGCACTTAATGGTTTTGGAGTGTATATATCTGAAACCATTCCCACAGCAAAATGGTTTCGGCACGAGAAATTTGGGGGGTGCACGAGAAATCTAGGGGGTGCAAGAGAAATTTAGGGAGTGCAAGAGAAATTTTGTGGGTGCACGAGAAATTTGGGGGGTGCATGAGAAATTTGGGGGTGTAAGAGAAATTTGGGGGGTGCACGATAAATTTGGGGGGTGCGCGAGAAGTTTGGGGGGTACGCGAGAAATTTAGGGGGTGTGAGTAGAGCTGTCAAATGGGCCGGCCCAGCCCGACCCGGCCCCATAGGGCCAAGACATCTATTGGGCCTAAGTGGGCCGACCCATTAAGGCCTGAGGCCCGGCCCGCTTAGCCCAGCCCAATAAGCATGGGCCGATGGGCCGGTCCGACACATTTTTTCAAAATTTTTTTATAAAAAATTGACAAATTTTTTGTAAAAAAAAATTAAATGGACAATAAAACTACATATGCATCGCACACAAATTAATATCCATAAAAAAGTGAGTGTCATGATTTCATGAAATAATAAATACTTCAAAATATCCATGCAAAAGTCGAGAGATTTGTGGATGATGATTCATAAAGTGCATCCTCAAAGCTAATAAATTTCAAGCTTACATCAGACACTAAACTTTTAACATAACCATTCAAAATACATAAATTAAATTATAAAAAAAAAGTAAATTATAAATCTCATCTTTTTCCTTAAAAAAAAAACAAATCTCATCTTTTGTTACTTATTTTATCTAAAGATTTTATGCTAACTAAAATTCTTTATTTTTAGGTAAAAAATTTTTTAGATATATTTTTTTAATTCTTTAATGGGTCGGCCCAAAAGCCCGTTGGCCCAGCCCATGATGGCCCATAGGCCCGACAGCCCAACCCAATAAGGCCCAATGATATTTTTGGGAAGCCCAGCCCGGCCCGTAGAAAACTATAGGGCTACTGGGCCGGCCCGATAGCCCGGACCATTTTTACAGCTCTAGGTGTGAGTGTGAGTTGAGATTGGCTAGGATTATTACATGTGGATGCTCAATCTAATGGGTGTTATTGACTTATGTACCATGCATAAGGATTACACTTATGTATAATAACTTCCCCAATGGAGACATCATCAAATGGAGAGAACCTGGACTCCAACCTAGACTCAATACACACATCTTATCTATACTATATATAAAAATGATACAAATTTTTGGGATGACTTTTTCATTATACATATTTTACTCTTAAAAAAACTACAAAAAAAAAACTAAATATTTGTATATTTTGAAAAACAACTTCCACATAAAAATAGATTTTCAGTTTTTTGTAGTAAATAATTTTTTTTTCTCCTAATAACTAAGCACAACTTCCACATAAAAGTATGTTTTCAGTTTTTTTATAGTAAAAAAAAAATGTATATATATATATATATATATATATATATATATATTTTCTTCTTAACAACTAGCCACAACAAAAAAGGATGTTAAGTAGTTATCAATTAACTAAGTCCAATAAAAAAAAGAGATTAAATAGTTATTTATATTTGTACAATAGAGAATTTCGATCACAGCAAATAAAAAAAAAATATCGATCACATAAACGGGCACTGGCGGCTAGTATAGTATAAGTTGCCACATAAGGTGGCTTTGCATTTCAAATACACTCTTTAGTAGACATTAATTTATTCATCTAGTTATACTCAACTTGAAAATTGCCACATGCAATTTATAATTGTGAAGGCCTTGAGCGTTAAAAAAGTGTGACCACATCCGTTTATATTGTAAAGTGGTCATTAATAGTTGGTAATTATATACATGCTTTTTTTTAAGAAACAAAAATGGGATATATTAAGAACAACAAACAGTCCTTACGGATAAGGTGTCCCAGAAAAAGTCTCGGAGTTTACAAACTAGTAGCAATACAATGAAGCAAGTGCTCAGTCGATGCCCATATAAATAAAAAGACTCGACTACCACATGTGAGTATTTATACCAAGAGTAATATGATGTGTTTTCAATCACCTGAGCAAGTAAAGTTTAACTTTTGTCTAACATTTTGTGAACTGTGGATTCCGCTCGGTCCAATAACCGAAATGCAACACAACCAAGCAAGCTGCATGAATGAGCGGCGCGCTCTCAGTCCGCCGGTAGAATAAATAAACTGAAGAAAATGATCTTGTAATGAAACCGGGTCAGCTGATGACACGTCAATCCATGATCGGACTAAACCCCACAAAGGTACGAAGACATGGCAAGATAGAAACAAATGCTGAGCAGTTTCCAATCCCCCACATCAAGTTACACACAATTGAGAGTCATGAGAAATGATGTTACACTGCGCCAAATTATCTTTCGTCGGCAATCGGTTGGTAATATATACTTCAATTGATAATGTTAAACTTAACGGCATCATCTATCAATTTTTATTTTCTTGAATACATGTTTTTATTTAAAAAAATAATATTTTTTTATTCTATTTTTTTTATTTTTTTAATTAAAAAATAAAATAATAATAAAAATAAGCTTACATTTTAGATTAAGTTAATTCTATTTTAAATGACATATGTACATAAAAACAATTCATACAATTATCTAAGTCACACTGAGTCTGGTCTTTTGAAAGTCTGACATGACCTATTAGTCTGTTTAAAAGTCTATTTCACATGAACATATTTAAATAAATAATTATATTTATTTTTAAATATATTAATGAACTAATAAATCAATAAGATTAAACTTTTCTTTGATATTTAACATGATATTTTAGAGAATTTGACTATATATGACATCATATTTCAATTCTAGTTTATAATAATACATTTATATATGTGAAAAATTAATGTAGATTAATAAACTTAAACTACTGAAAAAGTTAATAGATTAATAATTTAATCAAAGTACAAATTTTAATATATATAATAATAATAATAATAATAAATGTAAAAATATTATTCATATTTACTTAAATAGGTCGGCTTAGTACGCTTAAAATATTTTTTTAATGGCCTGAAGCCTGATCTTTTTAGCTAAACAGACTTATAAAAAAAGTCTTGACCTGCTCTATTTAAATAAATAGGTCGGCCTGACCTGAGCCTATGTAGGCTAGGTCGTAGTCCCCTATAGGCCGGCCTATTCCTAACCCTAGTTGTATTACTCTACATTGTGGTTGTGTTACTTCGTATAAAAGAAAGATTTCTTCTTTTCGCGCCCTCGAGTCTTGCACGCGTCCAAGGTTTTAAAACACGGTTGCAGTCGCGTCTCGGTTACGTAAATGTTTTCGCGATTTTGGTCGGTACAGGTGTTCCGACACTAATTGCGGTTGCCGCGGTGTGAATGAATCACAATTTGTTCTTTAATATAAAAAACGGTGATAACAGTAACGGTATCGGCACCTGCCAAAACTGTTTGTTGCGGCCGTTTTCGCGGTCGCGGACCTTTATTTAAAACCTTGCACGCATCCCTCGACCTTCCAATTATACAATGTAGGATGCGAGTGTGGAAATAGCAAAAATTGAGAACAAACGGTTCGCATTCTAGATTGCAAACTCAGTTCGCATCATAGAATGTGAACTTTATAAAATATAGACGAAGGAAAGATGAGAGATACAAAAATATTTAATGTTATAAGATTCGCATAAGGCATTTTAGGATGCGAACTTTTTTTTTCTCCATATTGTGTACCCCTGAATTCACTATTTAAATAGTGAGGGAGTATTTTAAAATTTCTGAAGACGAACACGAACATCCGTAGAACGCAAAAAGAAGTAGTCTAAAAGAGACAATTACTTTTTCCACCCTAAGGATTTTTCGCGCGCCCAACAAAATGACAAAAATCCCCTTATGTGGCTTAAGTCACGGACGTGGTAAAAAATGAGTAATTTTGCACCGCACGTCCGTGGCTTAAGACACGGATTCGTCGGTGGTCAGGCACCACTGCTTCAGTCAAAGGTCTGCCACGTGGCCAAATTTAATTGGCCACATGGTCGGCCATTTTTGCTATAAATGGAGGGGTTCAGTGCATGCAGAAATCACACCTCCCCCACCTCTCTTCTAAATTTTTTGCTTCTTTGAGTAATGTTAGTTTGTTTATTTTTGGTCATTTGGTGTGTAAATGAGCACATAGTCCTTCGTCGATTATTTATACTGAATCCACCGGTGTGTTTATTCACTATGGTTGGGTGTGGTATGTTAATCGATGAGAGACTTTTTTTGTTCTAATTATTGGGTATGGTATGACTAATAATCGAAGGAAATTCTACCCAATCCTATTTAAGAGGACCAACATGACACCTTCCATTACTGCTGAATTGCTCGATCGTAAGCATGTTGGAAAGCCTTGGACTGCTAAACTGGCTGGTGGGACTCGAACGCCAAACTCTTTCTTTTAACGCGTAAAAATATATAGGAAGAGAATTATGATTGTCCCCTGTTGAAAGTTTCAACTTAATTTTCCTTTTTGTAATGTAATATTTATATAGTTATTTGACCGGAAATGACAAAGTTGGATGTAATGTTCATTTTGATGTAGTTTATGTGCCTTACGTTCTAATAAAAAAAATCATTACTACCACTACTGCCATTTCATTCTGTGTTGTTTTGCTTTCTGTCAGTAATACATCCGTGGCATAACTCACGGACACCCTACGTTTGCAATCCGCGCCTAAAGCCACGGAACAGTCGGTAGTCAGGCTCATCTGTTTCAGTCAAAGGCCTGCCACGTTGCCAATTTTAATTGGCCACTTGTGCGGCCAAAATGCCTATATAATGACACCTTCAGCAAACTGCAACCTCACATCTCCCCCACTTCTCTGATAATTTTTTTTTCTTCTTATAGTAGTTTTAGAATGTTTATTTTTTATCATTTCTTTAGTAAGTGGCCGCACAGGCCATCCACACTAGAAGATTGATCACTATGATCAATTTAATAGAATATACTTTTATTAAATGTAATTTTCTTTGAAATGTAAGGTAATATTAATTGAATGAATGACTTTAGCATTTTAGAATGTTTCATTGTTTATTATGTTGTTACTTTTCTCTTATGTTTTAGCAATTTCTTTATTGTAGGGTGCTCCTGGGGGGGGGTTTCTGATACGTGGGAAAACCCACCATTTTTTACACATCCATGACTTATGACACGGACGGTTTCCGTGCCATAAATCTCGGAGAGAGGTGTTTTGATCATTTCGTAGGGCGCGCCCCAGAAACAGTAGAGTGGTAAAAGTAATTGTCCTAAAAAATTTGGTTGCTTTATTGTGGGCTACTATAACGGATTAAAGGCCTCCTTTTGAGAACGTATAAGGACTTCTGCTGGTTATGTAGTATTTGGTTACGATTTTGAGCACCAACGTTTTTTCTTTACTTTTTTGATAAATGCACCACCATTTTTTCTATTAGTCCTGAATTTATTGGATGAAGATTGAAAACGAAATCTTGTGGCTCCCTTGATAGAAGCATGAATAATGATAGGAAGATTGCTCATCCCACCCCCCCTAACTCTTTTTCACCCCCCTAAAACCCAAAATTACCCCTGAAAATTCAAAAAATTTGAACGAAAAAGTACGGATTTTGCGATCCGTGCTAGTTCCCGTACCAATTTTCAATGCAGTAGGGGGTGGAAAATTCATGTAAAAATACGGCTCGCGTAGTCCACGACTAATTGACTCAAAGACTTTTCTCTATTCAATGAACAATACTAGTATTTAAGAAATTAAATACTAATTTTTTTTTTTGTAAGTAGCCTAGTGGCTTTGAAATTCCACTTTAAAGGTGGATAAGTGGAGTGTCTCGGGTTCGAATCCGGCTCCTGCACATATAGTGCGATGTCCCAACCAATTGAGCTAAGCTCATGGGGACAATTAAATACTATTTTTAATCTATATATTTATAATTTATGCACAATGTCTTTGTATTAGTTACTTTGCTTACAATACAATATTTACAGTAAATTTTAAAAAACCATTTAAAAGTAATTTGAATCTCAACAACTAAAAAAACTATTTCATAGTCCATCCTTATTTTTTTTCTTCAAAAAATAAATTACAAATAATCTTTTTCCCTATTATTTTCTATCAAATGAACCGTTTTAAAATCAGAATAGTAGAAATTTGTCAAAATTTTATGGTTGTTTGGCATTATAGGATTTAGGTTGAGAATGTTAGTCAAGTCAAGCGTTAGGCTAAATGCACATTGTATCATTAAAATTAGCTGCATAAGTTATTTTCCCATATCTATACTATACCTCCTTTTTTTCTTTTCTTTTTAATGTTTATAACTACACCTATTTTTTTATTTTTTAATATTTTTTATATATAAATCAAAATTAACTCATATCATTCATAATATCATATTCAATACAAGATGGCATATAATCATGGAAAAAAAATTAGCATAGACAATGAAACTCTTGCAAACAAATTAAGCTAGCTCATAAGCTTAATGTCACTTCATTTATCACCAAGAAACGAAAGGAGACTCCCATCTAAATTTTTTATTCAGATATAGTTCGCTGCCTTGATTTGTTGGATGTGAAGAAGTGCAAAACAAAACGACTCAAATCTAGAAATAGCCCCCACAAGAATGACACGCATAAATCAAAAAATGGTAAAAAAAACAACTCAAAAAAGCATTAACTCACCCTAAAAAAGAGATAATCTAACCGCACATTCCAATACGATAACCTTATTACGACTTCAACCGGTCACTGTACTTTAGTTTTTTTATTTTAGTTAATTGTCCATTTACTATTGATTTACATCTATCACATTTTCTTATCAAAAAATCCAAAAGCTAGGCCATACCAATTAATTTCAACAAAATGAAATTTTATTGAATATGACGTTTTATTTTATTTGTTATTATTGTCTTATTTATTTTAGCAAGTTATTATTGTCTTATTATTCACGATATTTATAATACTTGTGTTTAAGTAATAAAAAGTCTCTTGACCAAAAAAAAAAAGTAATAAAAAGTCTTAATAGAAAATTTTGATTTTGTTTGCATCCAAAAAAAAAAATACCAAAAAAAGAAATTTTCGATTTTGAGAAAATTTAAATTATGTCTTGTTTGGATTGAAGCAATTAACCAAACGGTGACGTCGAAAACCTTATTACTATTAACTGATAATAACCGCTCATCCAAACAAGTCCTTATAATTAATTCATTTTTCTCTGCAAAACCTTCGTTTCGAAGAAGCTTGTCATTCTTCTTCTTCATCTTTTCTTCTTTCACACTCTCCTCCGTTCTTTTCTATCTCTTCACGAACCTTCGAGATTTTCAAAACCATTTCCATTTTCGTGTTTAGATCAAACCCTTTTGATCTCTCTGCAACTTTTCACACAATGCCGTTGCTTTGAATCTTCCACCAAATCATAGCAAAATCGAGATTTGAACACTATCGCCGAAAGAAAATAACCGTTTTTCCCGAATGGGGTCAGTACCGTCAACGCCGCGTAAGGGTAGTGAATTCTCGCCGGAAACAGCGGAGTATTTGATCGGGACTTTTGTCGGTGATGAGTCCTTCCCTTTCTCATCGGAGTTTTGGCAGAAATTGTTGGAGCTTCCTCTCAATGTTCAATGGCCTTCTGAACGTGTTGAACAAGCTTGTGAGCTATTGGGTTAGTCATATTCTGATTACAGTTTTTTTTTTAGGCTTAGAATGATTAATGGCTTCATGAAGAAGCTTCAATTGATCCATTTTCTGATATTAGCATTAGTTAATAGCTTAGGTTTATTAAATTCAATGACTAGAATGTTGGAATGTGAAATATGTGATTTTGTTTTAGATAAATGATGATGATAGCAAGGAGCTTAGTATGCTATTTGTATGAGTTTAATTTGCATGGTAGATTGTTGAAGTGTGATTTTCCTTTCACGAAAGGATAATAACACCGTGTCATCGCGGAGTTTTCGTTGCTATTTATGCACCCTCTCAGAAAATTTTGTTTTGAAGAGAAGTGATTCTGGAAGATTTTAAGTTTTAGGGTGTGTTTGCGAGTTGGTTTTTGGAGGACTTTCGAGGAGGGAGGGCTAAGTCTATATTTGATATTTTTGGCCCTCACCTCCAAAATCCAACTCGCAAACACACCCTTAATCTCTTTGATTGCATCAGGTATAATGTGCTCATTATGATGATTTTAAGGTGAGTAAATTTGCTTCTCATGCTGAATTCTTATGCAAACTTTTGCTTTGGGATTTTTTTTGAATTGTTTTGCAGCAAAAAACAATTTTCACACCAGGCATCTTGCAAAGCTTTTGTTCCATCTAGCATGCTACTTGCAGGAGTCCATGTCTACTTCTGGCGTGCCACCCTTGGTTTATGAAAAGGCTGCCAATGCAGTGTACATCAGTTCTGTGTTTCTGAAGCACTTGATTGAAAGTGGTATGCAGTTATACCTATCTTTTGATGGTGATGAAGCTGGACTGAAGAGTGTTATGGGAGGTATGTACAAGTGCATGCTTGATTTTACTTTTGAGATCTATAGATTAGAACCATGATTTTGGAAGATTTTCAATGCAAAATCAAACATGTTATAACTATCGTTATTTCATATTTAGAATTAAGATCTGCAAACATACATACATATCAATGTCATTGAAGTTCATTGCATATATGGTTTTGGGTGGTGTATTAACATAAGATTCATGTAAAAGGCTTGAGCTGAATTTTGACGCCTACTTGGGTAACATGTTGCAACTTATTGCATTTGATGTGATATACACAGTGTTGTTAAATGGTGGCTAGTGGCGGAGCTAGAGTATATTGAGGGGGTACAACGGAACCCCCCGAACTTAAATTTTGCATTTTGGATGCCCTTGGTTTTTTTTTTCACCACCAGCCCAAAAGACCCAAATCGATTTCACTTCACCTATTTTTTGAACCCCCTAGACCATGGTCCTGGCTATGCCACTAGGCGTGGCGTATTTTTGACAACCGCTATAGGCAATCGCCATGGCGGCACAATAAGTCTCATCGGCGTGTTTGTATGGCAGATTTTCGGCCTTCCTCTATCGACAACGCTGGATATGTGCATGATTTTTTACTTTTGTTTGAAATGGAAATTCTTAATGTTTCATGCAATTCATAATTTTTTCATT
The DNA here is from genome assembly GCA_030408175.1 of Trifolium repens. NCBI lineage: Eukaryota > Viridiplantae > Streptophyta > Magnoliopsida > Fabales > Fabaceae > Trifolium > Trifolium repens. The sequence continues at coordinate 59,958,435 of CP125837.1, read as the reverse complement.
TTCTCCTTTCAAGTCTCTTTTCGTTTCTATGTGTGTATTGCCAGTGTTACTCAGATTCTTAATTTTTTTATAATAATTTTTATACAGATCAAACCATTGAAAACCTCGTTATGCGGAATGTACTGAACTTTATAGCATCAGTAGAAGTGAGGTATATCACGACTCATATGTAACTTGATTGGCTAATTCTTGAGTTATTGTGTGAACTTACTATCCTGATAGTATTTGTTATTATTATTGCAGTCCCAACACATTTCTTCTACATCTGGAGCTACTTAATTTCATGATTATTGCAATGTCAACTCAGCTTCTATGTGGGCCATCTCCTGGAGCAAATGATGTGAACCCGTTTCTTGATGCCGCAATGGCTCAGGTTAGATAGAAGTTGAGATTTTAACATCAATTGAGTTATTCTTTATTTGGAGATAGCAAATAACAGGTCCGTGCATTGTTGTTTTTGCAGGACAGCTCTCTGATTGGTTTAGTTGTTCGCAAATTGCTTCTAAATTTCATTATCCGTCCTAGGGTTCCATTCAATAGGGCAACTTATCCCATCTTTTATGACGGAAGTCAGAGTAGTGTGCTACAGAGAGTTGGTTCTGCAGCTGGTACGAACTGGTGACTGGATATACTTTTCTATTTGATATTTATGGATTTTTTGAAGTCAAATATGCTTTTTTGACATTATTGTTATTTAATTTTTTTCCTTCTAATTGCTTCAAGATTCTTGTTTGGCAAGCTGGAAACTTATTTGACAAGTGTTTTATTTTTTGATTTATCGCCTTGCAGCAAATATTGTTTTATTGCCATTCAGTTATTTGGTCAGTTCAAGCGGCGAAGGGTCAAGAAATCCCATAGCGGATAGCAGTCTTCATGTGCTTCTTGTTCTGATTCATTATCATAAATGTGCCGTGAGTGAAGACTACACTGCCATTGTGAATAACAAATCTTCAGCTTCAGATTCATTACTCAAAGAAAATCCTCATTTTTCTGACAATCCTTACTGCAAGGCCTTAGAGCATGCAATTGACTGTGAATGTAATATATTTTCATATCTATATATATACCATATTAATTGGTTAAGAAGGCTAGCAATTTTTAATCAGTCTTTAAATGCAGTGGATCGCGTAGACGTTGAGGGCAATGCGCACAGTGGTCAACACATAAAGTTGCCTTTTGCTTCTTTGTTTGATACACTTGGCACGTGAGTATCTTGCTTCCTGTATATGTGTTTGACAATTAATATACTATTACTACGTCCATATCATGCTCACTTATGCTTTTATTAATTGAGTCAAACTCTGCAAAATACAATTCACATGTCTGTAAGTGTATGCTATTATCATGACTATATGGAGTTGTAGATCAATCTTATTATGACATTTCAAAAACTGATTCCTTTTATTCTTTGTTCACCAATCAATACTTATATCAAAGAGAATGAAGGAAAGTATATGAAAAGTAAGAAAGACATAAAAATTTATTCCTTTTTTTTTCTTTTCCTTTTCACGTTTCATGTTTGCTCTTCAGTCATGCAGTATGGATTTCCTCCTGTGTAAGCGAGCACATAATTGTTATTTGAAGCTTCGTGTCTCTGTTACCATATTTTCTTGGTTTGAGGTCCTTTATCTCGTGGTCTATAATTCCAGTTTTGCAATAAGTGTCCTTCATTTATTGCGACTTTGGATATTTTTTATATGTACAGTTATATCTATTCATATTGTGTCATTACTGTCAGACACCCATACTAATTGCAATTCATTATTTTGGATTTTTCACATTTGTTGTTTTTAACAAACGTGGCTACTTTTATTCATCTACAGGTGCTTAGCTGATGAGACAGCTGTCCTACTGCTTTACTCATTGCTGCAAGGAAATTCTGCCTTTTTGGAGTATGTTTTGGTGCGGACTGATATGGATACATTGGTATGATACAGCAAACTTGAATTTCTCTTATGAAAGAAAACGGAATGAATGTATTATAATTTATGGGGGAAATTGCACTTACATGCTTTGAAATATCTTTGAATGTCATACATAGTACATACCCCTTTTATTTTTTAAACAAACACTTTCTTTGTCATAGAAGTCACCCTCATTTCCCCTTATATCTGTTAAATGCACAAACACCCTCTATTTTTACAAGATAAAGAGGTCAGTTAATTGAGGGAGGTCTGTATCTTTTACAAAAAAGAGGGGATATGTATCATTTAGACATATATTAGAGAAAGTCAGTGCAATTTCCCTTAATTTATTTATATATTTAAAAGTCAAAATAAGAATTTTAAGATGAAGTACGTGAGGCTTACTACTTTGTGAAACATGTATTCACTTTGTTATCATGTGACATGTAACTACTTGCTTTAACTCGTTGTAAATCATACAGGCCCTACTGATAACATCTAAAACGACTAAAGATTGATTCTTACTCCGATTCTTGTTTATCTTATGACATTAACAGTTAATGCCGATTCTGGAAGCTCTATACAATACTCCAAGCAGGACAGCTAATCAAATATACATGTTGCTGATTATACTTCTTATACTTAGTCAAGATGCTTCTTTCAATTCAAGCATTCATAAGCTGGTAAGAGTTGTCTACTTGTCTTTTGCTATTATAATATGCCTGGAACTGCATTGTGCTAAATGTTAATTTGGTATATAAATGGACAGATATTGACTGGTGTTCCATGGTACAAAGAACGTCTTCTCCATCAGACTTCTCTTGGTTCTCTTACGGTCATCATTCTTATCAGAACTGTACAGTATAATCTATCTAAACTACGGGTATGATTCTTACACTCAGTTAGATTATTAATTTACTCTCTTGTTAGTTGTACTAATTTCTAAAATGCCTCTTTCTACCTAATGATTATTTACATAAGATATATATCGAATGCAAAACCTAATACATTGGCCAATCAATATGGTTACTACTGAGAGGTGTGCTAGTACTGTTATCAGTATTAATAAGTGGAATATATAAACTGATTGATGCTATTAACTGTTATGTTTCTCTTTTATGGGAAATACTTTGTCCTGTTCTAGTTCACTTGATGGCATTTTACCCAAAATGCGAATGTTGAACTCCAGATTTCTTACTTTCTGGCCGAACTCCGGATTAACACCTAACATGCTTTATTGTTATAATAATGTTGGTCCAATGAAATAGGATCCTACCTTGAAATTCTAGTGCTATTTCAGAAGTGCAAGGATTTAGTTTTTCTTGGGCACATATTTTCAACATATTAAATTTCAAGTTTCAGTTTTTCTTGATAATGCAATTTTCACTCAAGCATGTAAGATTTGAGTTTGCAGTTATTTGCCTACTTGGTAATGCTATCTTTAGTTGGTGTGGTCAAATATGGCTGGGGTATCATGTTCTAGTAGTAGCATTCATAAAGAAAAGTGGTATCTTTTTTAAGGATAGACAAAAAGTTTGCACTTTTGCATGTGTTGGAGTAGGATATAAGAAGGCATTGAAATCTGTCATCCAATGTCTACTGAAAACAGTGATTATCATATGCCTATCGATGCTTGTAGAATTGGTATATTTTAATCTTAGAAATGTTTCTGATCCTTGTTTAGTTTATGTGGATTGAACAATTAAAATGCTTTTATTTTGTATATGTTTCTTCTGCTGATCATTCTGTTATGTATAAATAATGATAGGATGTTTATCTCCACACAACATGTCTGGCAACTTTGGCTAACATGGCACCTCATGTACATCGTTTGAGTGCATATGCATCTCAGAGATTAGTTAGCCTTTTTGATATGCTTTCACGCAAGTATGTTTCCTTCTTTCTTAACCTATGTAAAATGTACCATTTCCATTTCAAATTTATACCTTTTAGAGCTGATTGTGATCTCTGGTTTTGAAACATATCCTTGCTTCTCATTAGGTATAACAAATTAGCTGATCGCAGAGATAATAAGCTTCATGTTGCAAAAGAAAACTCAATTGAAGGAAACAATTTTGTAGAAGATGTGGTATATAATATATACTGTATTGGTGCTTTTGTGATTCTATTGATAAACTTTTGACGAATCATTTTTCTAAATTACGTATTCTTTTGGTGCAGTCAACTGAATTGCAAATTTATACCGATTTCTTGAGGCTTGTACTAGAAATAATAAATGCAATCCTGACTTATGCACTGCCTCGGAATCCAGAGGTTTGATTTAGTTTCTACTTGATCAATTGAAGAATTGTCAGACCTGTTTTTATCTAGTTCAAAATAGTCAAAAGTTGTGTTACTGAATTGCTTTATGTGACTGGAGCAGGTAGTGTATGCAGTAATGCACAGGCAGGAAGTCTTTCAGCCATACAAGAGTCACCCACGCTTCCATGAACTACTTGAAAACATTTATACTGTATGTTTAATCTTTTAATATTTATATTTGGTCAAAGTTACAATATGTGCATAACCTTTGAAACCTTGCAAATTCTAAAGGAGCAAATTTTGTGCTGTCTGTACATCATTTTTTTGTGTCGTTGAAAAATGTATCTTTTGAATATTTGCAGGTATTAGATTTTTTTAATACTCGTATGGATGCTCAACGAGTGGATGGTGACTGGTCAGTCACTGAAGTGCTCCAAGTGATAATTGTCAATTGTCGTTCTTGGAGAGGTGATGGAATGAAGGTAAGATAACAAAAAAATTGTCATTTGTAATTCGCTTCCAGTATGGAACATATCATTAAGAATTTAAGAGGATTACTTCTCCTGTTTCAACGTGGTTTGTTTTTTATTTTTGACAGATGTTTACTCAACTGCGCTTCATGTACGAACAAGAGAGCCATCCAGAAGAGTTTTTTATCCCATATGTCTGGCAGCTTGTACTATCTCATTGGTATGTTTCTTCGAGCTTATTATTCACGTTGTCTCGAGGCTGCTAGTGGATATTTTACATAACAATTTAAAATTCGTTGGTCTTATTTCATTTCATTCTGCCTGAAACTCCATTTGCTTGTTCATTAAGTACTAGCCTTGGATAATCAAGAATATCTAGGTTTGAGATACACTAGGTCTAGGGGAATTAATTTTACTATCTCATTATTTATTTCAACTTTTGTTAATTCTCTTTTACCAATGTTTTTTTTTCTTTTCTATTTTTTCGTTTGTGAATGTCACTAATGCAAAAATTGTGTCACCTCCAGTGGATTCACATTCAACGCGGGAGCCATAAATTTGTTTCCACTTGATCTACACACAGAAGTACGTATCTGAATATTGCCTTTTCTGTTTTTATATGTGTGTCTACATGCAAGCGACACAACTTCTAATCAAATTGTATAACTGCATTTTTTATTTATTTCTTGGTTGATAACATTTCTATTTTGTTTCTATATTGAATATATTTTTTATTATGATGGATAAATGACGTCCATAATTATCATTTTCACATCTCATTTGTACTGATATGACGGCACTTGAAAACTAACACGCTTTGATTTTATATGTGTTGTCTTATTTTGCAGACTATTCAATTGCAATAATTGAAAAAAATAAGTTTGAAGTCTTTGCTTATCTAAGAAACTTAAGTGTAGTATGGTCGTAATTTCATGTACTGATTTTTTCCCTTGTTTCTGTCATTGACTTGTTATGAATTGCAGAAACTTGAAAATGGGGTGGTGGAAAGCACATTCCAAAATGGTGATTTTGATAAGCCCGAGTATCAGCTTGATCCATAGCTGCTTTATTATTAGTACAAATGTGGCTGCCAAATACATTAGTTATTTGTATATATGAAATAGCTGATAAGATTTCTGAAAAAAAGAAAAGAGATACTAAGATGTGTATTGTTCTCATTCTTTTCTGTTCATATAATGTGAGTGTAAAGGTTCATTCGTAGATGAAGATGAGATATCATATATTGAATAAGCGCTGACACCAGTATTCATGCAAGTATCACACAGCTTTTGTAGATGTGCTCAGTTGCGCCTCATAAATGCTGTTGATCGAAGTATTCGACGTCTCTATTATGTGTTATTTTTGTGTAAGCATAATGTTAAAATTTATGGACATTTTCAAATTATACCCTGTATAGTGTTACATCTTAGTTACATGTTTATCAACAAACAATATTGATATCTTGAGATGATAACTAAAGAATGACATTGAAATATCGAGATGATAATCATTTTTGCGATAGATTTGCCAATCTCACGTTTATTTTTAAGCATCAGTAAATTTCAAGTTATCATTATCAACCTACACAATTCTCACTTGTATACTCATGAGGTTTTTGATAGAGAAGAGAAAGAGGATATGCAATATTGTTTCATTTGTAGTTTTCTGGCATTCTGAGGACAGAAGTCCCCAATAGTTTCCTAATTAAACTTCACTTTAATATCTCTAGCTATCATTGTAAAAAACATTGGATTCATTATTATCATTTAGATGCAAGCAAATTTACATAGTTAATGTGCTATTTTAAGTAGTCAAAGTCTTATCAGGTGACCTTATTAGAAGTACCTAGATGATTATCAGTAATGTTGAGACGGTGTTGATCTCTATTTTTCTACATTCAATTCCCTTAACCTTCCTGAAAATTATGATTTTGATGGATTGTGAAAGCTTTGTAAGATTTGAAATCTAGATTGTTCGATCTTGATTCAAAAAACAACTGGCTACGCAAATGCATGAGATTACTTATTGCAAGCATATATGCGCGAGTTTACTTATAAGTTTTTACTGTAGTTAACTTCACTAGCAAATATGCTTTAAATTTTGTGTTACAATACAAGCTTTTAAGGCTATAAGTCCATATGAAAGAAATTTGCTTATCAATGGTAAAAACATTCTTTATGAAATTGCATAAGAATATACATGGAGATTAATAATTTGGTTTCTAACCACAAATCCTATAGATCTTAATTGTGTCCTTATAGATTTCTATATTACATTTATACAAGGGTACTTCCCTTAACATACTCTGTAATAGCAAGAGCAATCAACCCCAACATAGCAAGTCTTCCATTCCACAGCTCTGCATTAGAGGACATGATACCTTTTGATTTAGACTCCACACTAACACCTTCAAATAATGGAACCAAAGAAGCAACAGACAACAAAACACTTGTATACAAGAACCATGGGATTCCACCACCATTTATTTGGTCAAACAAACCCTGTCCTTTTGCTAACTCCACCCCAATTGCAGTTACAAAACCAATCATGGCCAATCTTCCATTGATCCTTTCAGGTGCTGGTCCACCAAAAGCCATCACATCTGTAAACTTTGTGCTTATCTGCCATTATATAATAATCATCATTATTCATCAAAAGAGTCATAACTAATCTTGCACACAATTCTAGAATATCAAAGTTTAACTTTCTATTTCTATGCTTACCTTTGGTGAACGAGTAGAGGGTGCTGCTGGCGGTGTAATTGGTTGCCCTTTCTTCTGTTCCTGAATATTGTAATGAAACATTATTACCAATTAAAGCGACATAAATGACTATTTTAGCTCGTGAACATATTTCATATTTCCTCCTGTCACAATTATAAACAAAATCATTTTTTAGATTAGATACATCTGTTTTTCAATAAAATAGACTACATATATGAGTTTTCCAACTAATCTAATTTTTTTTTTTTATTTTTTATTATAGAGAATCATAAACATGTTTCATATGATTGTTGTTCCAAGTAAAGAAACCAAATATGCATGAACAAATAATAATATACATAACCTTAAAATTTGTTTGATAAATGCTTAATAATTACCTCAACCATGGATCTAACTTTGAGGCTAGCATTTCTTCTTGAGCTAGGCATGTACATAGAAGGGATGTTGTTAAATTGGTTAACTTTAGACATGCTAGAAATGCTGGTCATGGAGCTTGACATGATAGATTGGTAAGATGAAACAGCCATTGTAATTTCTTAATGTTACAATGAAAATTCAAGAGATTAAAGTCTTTTATGAGTATAGGAAAGCTTTGTGATATCTCACTAGAACTTAGATGGTTAAGGTTGGTAGGTATATGCATTGAAGAAGGTTGTTTATATAGAATAAAATGGAAAGCATTGGAGGGATAATTTGATTCCACGTACTGTGTAAAGGTTTTTGAAAGGAAAATATAGTGGTGGATATTTAAGGTTCCACGTAATGTGCATATGGGTCCTAAAGGTAATTGGTTCACGTGGGTTCATTTGTCCACACATGCTAAAAGGAATAGATGTGGCGCTATTTAGAATCAGAAAGGTGCTACAAAATGAGAATTTGAGGTGCCAAGAGGGGTTGTCCACTTGGAATGTGCAGGATCGGTCTTTATTGTTGTTTTTTACTGCATTTTATTACTTTGGAATAGTCTACAATATTATATTACTCTATAGTCTATAATGAGATAAGACAATTGGTGGTTCTGAATGATCACTACTTAGTTAATAATCAAGAAACTAAAACTTTCTTTAATTTTGTTAAGACAATGTGTTTTGGTCAAACTAAGATGCTTTCTTTTTAAAGGAGCTTATAGCGTGAAGTTACAAAAGTGACTTTTTTGATGAAGTTGCCATTGTGGCCAATAAAAAAAAACTGTTGATGTAGTCAATTATCACATCAAATTATATAGTGCAGAAGATCTATGATGAGCCATTTTATATGAACGTTTATTTATTACGTATCAGCCCTCTATTAAGTTAATAATAATTTATAAATTAAAAACTTAGAATTAAGTATATATTTTTATTTTAATAATAAAAAAAAAAACAAGAGAAGGAAGAATAGATGTCATGTTCGTGTTTATGTTTATGTTCATGTTAATGTTCATCCAAAAAGACAATCTCCATAATCTGGTGTGGCAGTGTTTGCCGGTGGCGCCACTTTGACTGCCTCCATCCAAGTCAAATGACGTCGGTGGCAGTAGAGCCACCTGCGGGTGGCAGATTTTGTTTGAAAAAGGAGGGTATTCGGGGGTATTACGGGAATTTTTTTCAAAGGGGGTATTGTGGGAATTAATCCAAAAACCTTCTTCGAACTCAACTTAGGGCATCTCCAATGCAAGGTTCTTATGAGTCCCTAATATGTTAAGCTTCGTCCCTTATTTATTTTTACCATTGGAGTGTGATGACTAGGCAGATGAGATTGCTTAAAAATAGGTTCTTGAGCTTCCTCAAGCAACCCTCTCTCTCCTAGAGCTTAGCAATTAAAAATAATATTTTAACATTCAATCTTAATTTTTGTCAAAAAAAAAACACCCAATCTTAATTGGTGGGGTCAAATGTAAATAAAAAAATATTAATTGATGAGTTCAAATATGAATTGCTTATTATAATTGCCATTGGAGTGAAATTGGTCAAAATTGCTTGCTTAAATGCAATGTGGCAATTTAGGCCCACAAAAAACAACTTAAGCAACCATCTAAGTTCTCCTCATTGGAGATGCCCTTACTGTCCTCGTCGATCTCACTTACTTCATACTCACCCTCCCTAATCGAACTCACTTCTCGCAAATCTCCTTCTTCTTACCTTGTTCCCCCAGCGGGTTCATCTGAACAACCCTCCATTCTTCTCTTTGTCGAACTCAGAAAACTTCTTCTTTCTGTCGAAATCGCTCGAGCCCTAAAAACCTTCTTCTCTCGATTGTTCTCCTTTGTTCCTCTTTGAACCCTAAATCGAAAATTGATTGAATCCATGACTCAAAAATCTTAAATTTTAATTGAAACCCTAAAAATTGATTGAACCCAGATCTCAGAAATCGATTGATTTGTTTCCCAGAAATCGATTGAAACCCTAAAACCAACTTTCAAAAGATATATATATATATATATATGATATATCATATGAGAATTGTATTCTTATATGAGAATGATGAGAATGATTTAGAGCCATTGGATTAAGATGTGTGGCTGAGATTAAATTTGTATTAAGTGAGTCATGCCACAAAGGACACCGTTTCTTCTTCTCACTATCGCCCAACCCTCTTTCTTCTGCCATCACCAGTCCCCGACTGTTTGTCTTCTTCCTTCTTGTCGTCGCCATTCGCCGGGGTGAGAACGGGGTCGTCGGCGTAGTTCCGGCCAGTTGTCTTCTTCCTTCTAACTGTTGTCATTATTCACCGCCGTGAGAAAAGGGTCGCCGACGTAGTTCCGGCCGTTTGTCCTCTTACATCTCGTTGTCGTCATTATTTGCCAGTGTGATATTGGGTCGTCGGCGCTAGCTATAACGGAAAAGCAAATCAACATCCAGATCTGACTTTGAGTTTCAAAAGGAAAAATGCAGGAACTTTAGTGAAGTAAGAGAAAAATGAATCAAACTGGTGAATGGATTTTTGAGATAAAGTTTTGTTTTTTCCACTCTTGTTGATTTTGTATCCTTTTTGTTGATCTTCCTTCCTATAGAAATAGATAAACTTGTATCAAGTATCAACTAATTGATTGTTCCCTGCTTCTTAACCTTATGAAAGAATCAATTTATAATTTAATAATTGAAATATTGAAGGTTCTATGGAGTCTTTATATGAAAATTTACAGGTTCTATTGCAATTATGATTTCCCTTTCTATTGAAACAAAATATCAGTGATGTCTTTGATTTCTCAACTTTTGCGGTTGTTGTTGGTGAATAAGGGATATGGGACGATGGTGAACAAGCATATTATTTAACGTCGATGGTTTTGGCAACCAGAAAGATCATCAATGGTGGTAGATTATGAGGTGGTGTTGTTCCTGTCAAAAGATGAAGCGGCAAACGGAAACAATGGGTTTGGGAAGAGGAAAAATTACATGTGAGGCAATTAAAAATGTATCTTTTAATCTGAACCATCAAATTATATCGAACAGTAGATATTCATATATATGTGTGTACAAAGGGTTTTATGTGAACTCTGAACAGTAAGAGTTTGTCTTCGTTAAAACTGTTACAAACATCATGGTGAGTTTTCTTTAGTTTCATGTCTTTATTAATTTAGGTTCCATGTATCTACAATAAATTTTAAGTTCTTATTTCTCATATCTTAGACTTGGCTGACAAGGACATGGAGCAAATTAATGCTCTATTTCGTGAGGTAATTTAACTTATTAGGTTATAGAATGCAGTTGCAAACTTGCAATGTGTTTTTCAATTTTATTTAGTTTATTTATGGCACCTGGCATTGGTCATTTAATTGTTTAACTTGTTTAGCCTGTAATGAAATAAACTTCCTGATAGAATTCACACAGCTAAGAATTGAGCTTTTATTTATGTTCCTCCTAAAAGAGAGGAAAGAAGAAATTAAATATGTCTGTTATGGGAATGCATGAAATCAATGTCTGACCTCTACCACCTAATAAATTGAGGTAGATAATTAGCGAGAAGGAGGGAACAAATTATAGTACTAGTTAACATCCAGAGACAGAGTAGAGATTCTCTATTTCTTAAAAGAAATGGTGGTACCCACATTACATTACTACTAGTGTATCTTTTTTTGTGCATAAATGTTTGATTAATGTCACTAATTTTAAAAATGTGTGTATTTATATTATTTATTCACTTTAAAACAATATGACTTCAGCAAAATATGCAGAGAACTATGGGTGAGAAAAATGTTCGAAAGTACAATCATTTAAAATAGTCCTATAATAACTAAGACATTTGGCTCAAGTACTAGGGATGCAGAATTGGCTTGGTAGCATAATCTTCTTAGTTTTTCAATCTTTGATTTTACCTTAACAGTGTTTTTGCACAATTTGAATTGTATGCAATTTAGATATAAATATATGTAATCCTCTCTTTTTGTTAATTACAGTCCTATCTCCTTAGTACTACTGATAGTATATCCCCAAAACATAAGATATTGCTAGAAAGTATAACATGAAATCAATTGGTAAAAGCACAAGGGGTAAAAATTTAAAATAAAGTAAATTTCCATTAAATTAAAACTTTATATTTGGGTTTTTGTTAGAAATTGCCAATATGTATTTGTGCAAGATTTATGCGTGATTGGTATTGGCAGGGACTTTGGATGGTAATCATTTGTGGGTTTTCTATTCACAACAGATGGAAGTTAGAACTGGAGTGTTTCTAGTCAGAACAATAGGAAGAAATGCTATGTTTCTAGAGTTCTACTTGTTTCTTCATAAGGTGTCGATTTGTTGGTGTAATTTCTAAAACTGTCTTATGCTCTCAACACCTGTTTTTTTTCTCTGTATAGATGATAACAAGTCAATTCACCTCAGCAACAACCAGCTCTTCTCTAATCTCGTTTTCAAGTTTATGACAGCTTGGGGGTTGTGAGTGTGTGTGATATACCGAAGAAGAGCTTTTACAGATTATGAGTTAATTGGTAATTTGTTCCCATTGCTGTGTTTTCTTTTTGGAGGCCAAAATCTTTTATACTAGCATTGTTGTTTTATTACCTCTTATTTTGTTGTTTTTCTTGTTATTATTAACTTAAGTCGAGCCTCTAGTAATGTGGTGTCTCATTCTTTATGTATTAACATGTTTTTTAAATTGAGCTATGCTGACCTGTTTACATTCTAATATAAAAGATTTTGAACTGGAGTATTTTTCTTCTCTAATTAGTAAAGACTAGATTATGTTAGGTAGTTATATGAATCTTCTTGAGAAGATAAAGTGTACACTACACTAAAAAATGCAAAATCCCCCTAACATTAATTTTCTAGGCTTGCTGGGAAGAATGTCATAGAGAAGCTTTATAACAATGTCATCATTGTATCTAGTACCTTTCTTGTGGAACAGTTTGTCCTTTAATAGCTCCTGGTTGCACGGCTTCGCATATTTGGCAAGGTGCTATTAAAGACTTCAACACTTTATGTCCAAACCATGTTTTTGTCTCAGTTCTTTCCATGTTTTTATGGTTTCTTGCTTTGACAAATTGTTCATGATATTTCTTTGCTCTGCTACTGGTTTCTCCACTGTTTGGTTGAAATGCAATTGCATGTGGCTTAATTTGTCCATTAGAAATAAACATATCAGCAGGTGTGATCTTGAATGGATTGGCAACAGTTGAATATAATTCTGTTATGGTGGTTCAAAATTCAAATTTCGGGCTTGGTTTAGGAGCTGCAGAGTGATTTTGATGTTGCTGGTCTTGAATAGAAACAAGACCTGCAAAAGAGAACTATGCTTGTAGAGTACCCATTGATTTATGACTGAATTGTGTCACAAATTTTCAGATGTGTTACAGAAATATATGTTGCCTCATTCTCATTATTCAGCCGAAGTTATATTAGTTCCCAGGTGTCAAGAATGATAAGAACAAAAGACAAACAAAAGGACTGACTGGGGCTGATGTAATAAAAGGTTATCTTTCCAATATTATTTATGTTTGGTCCATCATCATTTACTTGTTTTTTACTTGTTTTTTTACAGTTTTTTACTATGTTTAAGATATTTTTGGATCAGAAGGATATTGTCTCTATTCCTAGGTTTATGATATTGATGATGGCTGCTTTAGTTGATGCCAATGTGTTTTAGGTTCTGTTTGTATGAAAAATTCGAACTAAGGGCTTATAGCGTAAGCGTTTATTATATAAGTGTTTATGTAACAAGGCTGTGTAACACTGTTGCCTTGTGAATTAGGACTTTCAACAAATGAATTGTTTGTTCCATTATAAAGTATGAAGAAGTTATAGTCTTACTCAACTTGAATAACAAAGTAAAAGATATACACATGTCATGTAGCTTGATTAGTACCATGCAGCCAAAACTTCCCCTGGTAAAACTAATTTTTGGTATTCTCAGATCATCTTTGTTAAAGTTTCAAGTTTTGATGACTTCTAATATTATTATTGTTATTGTGACTTACTTATTATTTTTTAGTTGATCAATGACTTCAATTAAGAAAGTGGCGTACCCGCAATTGCCTCACCATCACGCTCACAGTTTCATTCGTTCATAGTCTCGCACAATATCACTCTCATTTCTGTTTAGCTCTCTTCACAGTCTCGCTCGCAATGTTTATATTTGTTCTAATTTAAGTTCATTTGCTTTAGCACTGTTTGGTAGATTTGTGTGGTGTGGCTCTTGTGAAAGCAAATCAACAAGATAGAATTGTTGCAACTCATTTTGCCAAAGGTATGTTGTGTAACTAATATTAATATTTGGTTTATGAATAAAGAATAATCTGAAAATAAGTGTGTTGGTTATATATTTGTAGTAAAGAAATGAAAATACAGCTAGCTAGTTGTATTTTTTTAGTGGGCCAGCACCTGAAAGAATCAATGGAAGATTGGCTATGATTGGTTTTGTAGCTGCAATGGGGGTGGAGATAGCAAGAGAACTGGGTTTGTTTTAACAAATATCTGGCAGTGGAGTTCCATTGTTCTTGGGGACAAGTGTGGTGTTGACACTTGCTTCATTGATTCCATTTTTTCAAGGTGTTAGTGTTGAGTCTAAGTCAAAAGCTGTCATGTCCTCAAATGCAGAGTTGTGGAATGGAAGAATTGCTATGTTGGGTTTGATTGCTCTTGCTTTTACAGAGTATGTTAAGGGTACCTCCCTTGTGTAATACAGTTTTATAGTTACAAGATTAAAGTCTATAGGATTAATTTGTGGTTAAAAGCCAATTATGAAACTTCATGTGTATTAGTTCTTATGAAATTTCATAAAAAATATTTTATCATGGATAACAACATTACTTAATATTGTGTTGTAGCCTTGTTAAAGCTTATAATTGTGACACAAAAACTAAAGCCTATTTCCTAAGTGAAGTTACAATATAAATCAAGCCATGCTTTCATAATCCGTCAAAATTGTATTATATAGTGACATGGAGCGATTTGGTCATATGGAAGATATGTTTGTATCTAAACTAAGAAACACAAACACAATGTGGTTTAAGGCCTCACAAGTTTCATCATCAGCAACGATCGCTCATACTTATAATTATAGTTCCCGTCTCTCTCAATCAATCATGGTTTGTTGGCCCATATAAAAAACATCTGAACCTAAGACCTCATATCATTGTTAACAATTACCTGTTAAATTTAGTTTTTGTTAGTCTCCATCTATGTATGAGTTTTTAATAGTTATTGTCTTGTCATTTTATTTCTTAGGTACACTTACAACAAAGTGAAAAAAAATTATGGAAAAAAATAATTAAAGTGATATTAATTGATGTGATAAGTTAATTATTTCTTTTAATTTTAGAGGGGGTCTACATAGGAACAACCATTGAAATGGTTGGTAGTAGTGTTAAACTTATTGATGTAATGTGCACAATTGGGCTAATTAAGAAAGTAAAGCTAGTCTGTCAAAAAAAAAAAAAGAAAGTAAAGCTAGTGATGTCTCATATATTGTAATTATGACTCTGTTATGCAGTAAAAGGCAGAACCAATTCTGTTATGTTTTATATTTAAAGCTTAAATAAGGCATAATCTTTGCAAGATTTGTTTGAATGAACCTTGAATTACATGATATGCATTTATGTTTCTCATTACATATTTGATAGATGTCAATAATCACAAATCTAATATTGTATATTGTATCATCTTGATTCTTCATCCAATTGAGCATTCACTTGGGTGTGTTTTGCACATTATCGTGATAGAATGAGCATAACTCAACATTGAACTATAAACCCTTTGTTTCTGTCAAAGTGATTAGTATCATGAATTGAACACTTGGTTTTTGTTTTTAATCAAAATAATTTTAGTTTCATTGAATTGAAAATAAAACTTCCAAATCAAGATATTGATATACAAGTGTGTGAACAATCATGCTAAATGTATTATTACATTATTAACTTGATAGCAGAAGCTATAACATTTCCGTACAAAAACTGCTAAACTTGAAATCATAATACAACAGTGTCACACACTAAAGTTTTAACTAAATCTCATTTATTTATACTATCATATCCATAACCAAACAGTCAAGGGTGAGGACTCCACACTACTAATAAATCCATGTTACTCTATAACAGCAAAGATGCAATCATCACATGCAGTAGGAATAAGATATCCTGCAAAAGGAAAACATTTAAGTACTTGGAAATAGCATCAAAGCAGTGCATTTTCAAATGAATAAACTGCATATGAGGCCAAAAAAATAGCCATGAAAAATCGTAAACAGTGAGTAATGTAATAGTGTAATACTACAAATTGTAGAAATGATTTAGTTACACACACACACACACATATATATATATATATATATATATATAGTGGTACTAATAAAGCATCGATACCAAGATTAATAATATCTATGATTTAGT
This sequence comes from Trifolium repens, assembly GCA_030408175.1. Taxonomy (NCBI): domain Eukaryota; kingdom Viridiplantae; phylum Streptophyta; class Magnoliopsida; order Fabales; family Fabaceae; genus Trifolium; species Trifolium repens. Next base: position 59,942,270 of record CP125837.1, on the reverse strand, counting down.
TAAACAACAAAAAAAGTAAGAAAGAACATAAGTACTTGCCATTATTCATCCACTTAAGAGAAAGGTAGATTCACTGTTTCCAGCACATATTCAAGAATCTGAAGCCTATCGAGCCAACGAAACCTGTGAAGAATCCTATCCCGATGCCCATATATAACGCTTCTAAAAATATTGATTTGTCATCATCACCTGCATCTACTTGTGGTTTTGGATGTTCAGCTAGCTCTTCAGGACATTTTATATCAAGTGGTGCTCCACAGAGATTAGAATTTCTTTCAAAACTGGAGGCGTCAAATGTCTGCAGCTGTATCCCAATTGGAATTTTTCCATAGAGCTCATTGTTTGACAAATCCAACATAGTGAGACGATCAATATGAGCTAGACTGAAAGGAATTCTTCCTGAAAGATGATTACTTGATAGATCAAGAAATTCAAGTAATTTTAAATTTCCTATGTTTGGAATTATTTTCCCACTGAGATTGTTTCTTGACAAATTTAAGGAAGTCAGTCCAAATAAGCACTCCATTTCAATTGGTATTTCCCCAGTAAGATGGTTGCTTGAGAGATCAATGCTTCTTAACAACTTATCTGCATTTCCGTATAGGCGGTCTACACCTTTCCAAAATAAGGATACGTCGGCACTATACATAATATAATTAGTATCGTTCTTGTCTAAAGACCGGTACTCCGACAATGGTGTAGTTGAGTTCATGAAGTTCTGAGTCATTGAAGTAAAATTCTGTACACAAGTTGGGATTTTTCCAAATAACTTATTTTGTGACAGATCCAAGACTCGAATGTTTCTCAAATTACAGATATTTGATGGCAAACTTCCATTGAAGTTATTGAACCGCAGACTTAAAATTTCTAATTGTTGCAAATTACCTCCAATCCATGAAGGTAATGGACCATCAAACTTATTTTCTCTGAGGTTTAAAAAAGCCAGCTTTGAGCAATTCTTCAATGAGGAGGAAGTAAGTTGTCCACTAAAACTATTATTTGCTAAAATCAAAGCCTCCATGTTAACAAGGGCACCCATTGAGAATGGAATATTTCCTGACAACTTGTTATTGCTCAGGTCAACATGTTGTAACGAGCTTAAATTATTCCAACAATCAGGCAACTCACCCTTTAATTCATTGTTTGATATATACAAATATTTTAAATTATTAGGATTACTTTTGCTGCATACAAAGGAAGCTAAATCTGAAAATTTATTACTGGAAATATTCAGTATTGCTGCTTGCAATAAAAAAGAAGGAACGGAACCTTCAAATTGATTTGAACTCAAATTTATATCAGCATATTTGCTGGTAAGGTTGAGTTTCAAATTGTGAATCTTTCCGGTAAGATTGCTTTTTGAAAGATGAAGATGTATTAAATTATTTTGTGTATGAAGCCAGTTAGGAAAACTGGAATTCAGATTAATGGATGTTAAACTTAAACCTTGTAATTGAAACGGAGGAACCCAATCATCACCAACTTTCACAGTCAATGAGTTGTAAGACAAATCTAGCCATTCCAATTTGGAGAGGTTAGTGAAATGGGATTCACAGATGATGCCTTCAAAATAATTATCCGACAGCATCAAAACCGATAACTCCGCATAAGACCCGATGGTTGTGGGTATTTCTCCATGTAATTTATTGGAAGAAAGATCCAATAGCGTCAAAGATGAGAAGATTGAAAAGTCTGGTAACATACCTGAAAACTGATTATCGCTTAACAAAAGCTCTTGCAAAGAGGATATATTTCCAATGCAGTGAGGATTGATTTGACCCCTCAAAAATCGTGTTCTCGAACCTCGCAGATCAAGTGTTTGAACACGACCTGTTTGGTTGTTGCATTGAACTCCATCCCATCTGCAGCAGTCTGCATTTGGATTGTTCTTCCACGTTGACAGCATGCCATAATCGTCTTGAAGACTTTGTTTGAAGTTGAGGAGTGCATCTCTATCCCTCTCTTTGCACTTTGTTTTTACATTATTTGTAGCCGAGTTGAACCTAACAATGGAGAACAACACTAACAATGCATGGGATATAAGAATATTAAAGTTTTTCATCGTAATTTCTCTCAATAAATAAAATTGTGTTTTTCTAATAACAATTCTTCTGATGGTGTTGTTCACAGAGAGAAGTTACTTTTGTTGATTAATAACACAATACTATTTCCCTTCTTTTGTGATTCCAGATTATTACAATACACATATATATATAGTGCTTTGTGTCAATCTGTACACACCATTTGTTTCGATCATGCTATTCAAGTTTTACACGACATTGAATATATTTTTCCAAAGGTGCATCCAAATATAGTTGAACATATACTTTTATTTAAAAAGAGTGTCGTGACTCAATATGGAAAAGTTGGGTTCCATAGTCTGTTAGTGACATAATTAGTTGAAAGAATTGGGCAAATTTCCTAACACTTCATCAACACTACAATTATGTTATATGAGTTAAACATATAACATTTTAATCAAAATACTTTTTGTTATATTAAAATGAAGATATAACTTCCAAAACTTGATTGTGATATACAAGTGTCAATGTCATATGCTCAACCAACAGTAAAGCATCCGCAAATGTTTTTCTTTTATTTCATTTTACAATTTGCCTCAGTATAGTAATAGCAGAAACAATAAAGTAAAATAGCTGTGATTTTATTTTTCCATTGAGATTAGAATCTGCTTAATTTAGACTCTGCCTGCTCAGTTTGGGGACTACTCGTCATGTTTCAAAATAATGAATGATTTTGGTTTGCAATTTGTCTATAGAAATTAAAAACCTTTAGGTCCTAACAATTCATAATCTTTGAAAACTGTTTTATATGCTTTATTTTACCCCTTGAGCCAAGAGACAGTTTTGAATTACTACCGTTTTTTATTGTTTATTTCCATTGTTTGCAGTTCAGGCTAATCTGTTGGAATTAGCAATTTTAGTGGTTGAGGTCGATCCATTCAACACCGTTTGTCTGATGTTTCCAAGTTTCTTCCTGCTTTTCCAAGTTACACGACATTATTTACATCAAATTTAAAATTATATTCTGAAGTAGTCATTTTACACCCAAATACAGACATCAATTACTTTTCTTCAAAAAGAATGTAGTAATCAAATTTGGAATGGTTAGTTGTTGACCCATTTGAAAGTAAAATGCAAAGACCAATGGCATAATTAGATAATGTGTGATTCATGAACTTAAAAGATTTGGAAATGATCATTTATTTATAAATTTGTATTGTCTAGATTGTTTTGGAAAGAATTGGACAAAGTTCCAATAAAGTGTTATAGGTAAAATATGTAGTCTTATTTGAAGAATCCGAAGTAGAAATATACTAATATGTTTGGAATGATTTTGCATTTTTAGTTTGGTTAAATTAGTATGTTCAAATTGTACATAAAATGCCGTTAAAAAAAAAAAAAAAAAGAATTGTACATAAAATGCTCATTTCTCAATGCCTATGCTTTTCAATTAATTTAATATGCTAATTTTATTACTCTAAAGAAAGGGATATTATGATTTGTTTTACTGGTGCAGTATTATGAGTTTTTAATTAAACTTAGTCACATGAATTATGAAACGAACTTTTTAGTTTCAAAAGAAAATAATAAACTAATAACATGGAGACAAGAAGTATCATGTATGTATAAAATAAAGAGATTAATTTCTATGCATTTAATCACATATGTTGAACACACAGCACAAGTATTCTTCCTAAATATAAATGAAGAGAGTACTAGGGATAGGGATCAAGGTTTTAAAAAAGGTCGCGGTCGCGTCTCGGTTACGCAAAGATTTTCGCGATTTCGGTCGGTACAGGTGTTACGACACTAATTGTGGTCGCCGCGGTGTGAATTAATCACAATTTGTTCTTTAATATAAAAAACGGTGATAATGGTAACGGTATCGGCACCTTCACGGTCGTTTTCGCGGTCACGGTCCTTTATTTAAAACCTTGATAGGGATTATGCCATTTCCCTGATGGAGAAGCCATGTTAAGGCTAATTGAGAAGGAGAGGAGTGCGTGCATGCTTTGAAGCCAAGTCATTGATTCGTTCATAGAAAAGCTTGTTCTTTTCCAAATTTTCTCCTGTGAACCTTGGATGCATAGCCTGTTACACAAACAAGAAAAAAATTCAGTAGAAAATCACTGCAAGGAAGGTACTAATTCAGCCATATTTATTGCTTTTTTTTTCCCTCAGTAGAGATGTGATTCAAAAAATTGTCCAAAACTTCTCTCAATAATGATATTTTGATTTTGACTATCGTGTTAAGGAATATTTCCAAATTCATACAAACATAAAACTGTATTACTTTTGTATGAATTTGCCTTTGGGGTCCTTTGACCAAGATTGTACGGCTCTAATTCTCCATTTGGTGGTCCCTGCGGGCATAGATGTTACATGTTAGATTGTAACTTGAAGCCTTGATTTCTTCATTCCTAAGCATTGGTTGGTGCCTATAAATATGGCCGTAGCATGAATGGCTTTGTAACATACATAAAATCATCACAATTATACATAGTGTTGAGTGATTAATTTTGGTGAGAATTCTTGTTCCAATTTTGAGAGAGTTTGATAGAAAAAAATTGTTCTTAGTCCTCATTACTATAAGAGGACTTGTTGTACTCTTTGTTTTACATAGTGGAACTTTGCTCGTGATCGCCCGTAATGCCGAAGAATAATAACTTCTTCTTCATCTTCTTTTTGTCTCTTCTTTTTTCCATTCATGCTAAACTCCACCTTCACCCTTCAGACACAAAATCTCTCACAACTCTCCAAAACAACCTCGGACTAATCAACCTTAACACAACAAATCACCCATGTAATGCTGAGGGTGTGTTCTGTGAGAGAAGATTCAATAACAATGAAGGCTATTCCCTCAGAGTCACAAAACTTGTTTTCAAATCAAAACAACTCAGAGGAACACTTTCCTCAGCCATTGGAAAATTTACAGAGCTCAAACAACTCTCTCTTTCAAACAACAAACTCGTTGACAGAATCCCACCTTCCATAGTTGACTGTAGAAAGCTTGAAATTCTTAACCTTGCTAATAATCTTTTCTCTGGTGAAGTTCCTTCCGAATTACCTTCTCTCATTCATCTTCGTTTTCTTGATATCTCTGGGAATAAACTCTCTGGAAATTTAAATTTCCTCCGTTATTTTCCCAATTTGGAAATTCTCTTTGTTGCGGACAATCATTTTACAGGGAGAGTTCCGGCTTCTGTTCGTTCTTTTCGCAATCTTAGACAGTTTAACTTCTCTGGTAACCCTTTTCTTGAAGGCGTGCCGGTCAATCAGAAGCTTCTTGAATATCAAGATTATGATCATACTTTTCCAAAACGCTATATCCTTGTTGAGAGTTCAACTTCAACAAGGAGGGTTCATCACTCTCCAGCAGGTGCTCCAGCTCCTGGTCCTGCAGCAGCAGCTGCTAAACACAAGCATAAGACGGCCATGAAGAAGCTAGCTGGATGGATTTTTGGGTTTATAGCCGGAACATTCGCCGGAATACTTTTGGGTTTTGTGTTTCGGCCGCTGTTTAAGTTGCCTTTGACTTCGATTAAAGGAAAAGAAGAGGGTTCTGGTCCTACAATTTATAGTTCATTGATTAAGAAAGCTGATGATTTAGCTTTCTTGGAGAAAGAAGACGGCTTAGCTTCTTTGGAAATCATCGGAAGAGGTGGGTGTGGTGAGGTTTACAAGGCGGAATTGCCAGGAGATAATGGTAAAATGATTGCTATCAAGAAGATTAATGTTGATGAGTTAGCCCAAGAAAATTGTATGCAAATGAAGCAAATTAAGGCAGAGATCGATACCGTTGGCCAGATTCGTCATCGAAATCTTGTGCCTTTGTTGGCTCATATTTCTAGACCTGACTGCCAATACCTTGTGTATGAGTTCATGAAGAATGGTAGTTTGGAGAGTATGTTGACCAAATTTGAAAGAGGAGAAGCGGAGTTGGATTGGTTGTCAAGGCATAAGATTGCGCTTGGTATCGCAGCTGGTCTTGAATACCTTCACACGAGTCAAAGTATAATTCATCGAGATCTCAAGCCTGCAAACATTCTTCTTGATGATGATTTGGAAGCTAAGATTGCGGATTTTGGATTCGCAAAAGCAATGCCTGATGCACAGACGCAGATCACTGCTTCGATAGTGGCTGGCACTTTCGGATATTTCGCACCTGAGTATTTGGAGAGAGGGCAATTAAGTGACAAGTGTGATATATATAGCTTTGGTGTTATGCTTGGTTATTTGGTGATGGGAAAACCTCCTCTGAGTGAGTTTTTTTACACGAAAAGTGTAAGTTTGGTCGAGTGGATGAGAGATACTATAGCTTCAAAAAATCAGAAGGACGCAATTGATGCAAGGCTCGTTGGTAATGGTTTTCAGGAAGAGATGCTTCTGGTTTTGAAGATTGCATGCTTATGCACCGTGGGAAATCCTAAGGAGAGGCCTGACATTAAGACTGTTAGGTTTATGTTGTCTCAATGTGTTAAAAACTGGGCCGGACCGTCCGGTTCAACCGGACCTGACACCGTGGAAGTTGCACAGTATGAAGATATAGCCTTAAATGTGGACCATTACCCTGAAGAGGCAACCCTAATTCACTAGCCATCATTCTCTCCCTCTTCCTTTATTCCACAGCTGCTGCTGCTTCTTCTTTCTTTCTCTTTTTTTTTTTTTTTTGGTTTTCTCTTTCTTTACATACAACAAGTTGGCTACTGTTCAAAAAATAAACTAAAACAAGTTGGCTAGTGCTGCAATTCTACACATAAGAAGGGATTGTCGCTCTACAATTAATCATCATAATTTATCTTTTTTCTACTTGCACCAAATACTTGTCACTTTGTATGGCGACGTGATGATGTTGGGATGGCATTTTGTTTTCTGCTGCTGCTTTATTATAGTGGATTTTTATAGTTTCCTGTTTTCCCCTATGCTGTCGTGTTTGTTTTAAGTGTGGGGAATTGCCCCTATGCTGTCGTGTTTGTTTTAAGTGTGGGGAATTGATTGGATAGGCTAGTCTGTTGCTATGGCTGCATAAGGCCTATTAAGAGGTAAGCAATTATCAAATCTAAAGCAGTTTTTAGAAGTACTGTGAAGCTTGCTTGCAAGTTCAATTCATCTAATGTAAGTTGATGAAAAAATGTGAAAATACTATTGCCAGAGTTGAGCAGGTATTGTATTATTCTTAATTTGCTAGATCATGTTGCAAATGAGAGTAATTGCATAAAGTAGCACAAAAAACCTCTATAAAGCTTTACATCAATTCAAAATACATCAGCAAAATGAATACAAATAGTAATAGAAAACCAATATAGCAAAACTGACTTTCTTCCATTGAAAAAATTAATAGAGCAAAGCCAATATACAGCAGAGCAAAAAATTCAAGTCAAGTTGATACGTTGGGACTTCAAGCTATGTTGGCACCATCAAACCATGTTGTATGTTGACACATGGGGTCTTCAACATCAAGCAACAAGTCAAGTAGGCACATTGGGACTTCAAGCCATGTTGACGCAATCAATTCCAGTTGACACATTAGGACTTCACAATTTCTTTTAGACATATTTTGTATGGCTTTTGATTTTTGTAATAGTCATGTACCACTTTTAGACATGGGACTTTTAGCTTTTGATCCTTTGGCAATGTTGACATTTTTGTTGTTACTTTATAATGCAGATTTTTTATGCAGCTTTACATGGTGTATAGGGAAAGTATACAGCATGTAACCTAAGAATTGTGTTATCACTCTAAGAATATTACTTTTTTCATATAACAATATGTACATGTAACCTAAGAATTTCTCTCCACACCAGTATTCAGCAAAGTTGCATTACTAACTGCTTTTAATGGAGGCCTGTTAATCTATTCAAGTAATCTACTGATATCATGCAATGGATTTCTAAGACTATGTTTGAAAGCTCAAGTGATAATAAACATCATTGCTTTTGAAAATTCTTATATAAGGAGAATGTGATAACACAAGGCTAGCAAAGATGATTCTTATGCACCATTGCTCTAGAAAATAAACATCTCATATGATAACACAAGGCAATAGCAAAATATATAAGCACATTCTTTCCCACTTTTACTAATTGAAAATAAAAATGATATGCAGAATGCAGTATGAAATTTCAATACAAGCCATACTAAATCCATCTGGTAAGAAACAAGAAACAGAGCTGAACACAAGCCTTTTGAATATAAATGTGCAGACTAGAGACTATACATAATACATACATGTTTCACTTTCAGAGAATGACTTATAATATATCCCTTGAAAAGCCTCCTATTGGTTTGAAAGCTACTGATATCATGCAATGGATTTCTAAGACTATGTTTGAAGTGCCAAAATCAACTCTCAAACTAGATGACAATGTATAAGATTATTCCTGTATTCTTGTCTGGTGTAAGTGCAGGCTGTTAGTTTCTTTACTTGTTCAGTATTTCTACAAGGCTGGGTGGTAGTTTCCCATTGTGACTACGTATTATTTTGGCACTTCTTATGCCTTATTTCTAATAAAATTTATAGTGTATCAGCATGTCTTGTTCACTGTCATTCAACCATTCTAAAACTTCCAATATGTGTAAGGACTAAGTGGTTTGATTGCAACAAATATATCACTATAGCAATGTATAACAGCCCTTATATTTGAAGTAGCATAGAAAAATAATTATAATCAAAATGACCAAACTCTTTATTATAACTGCATAAGATTTGGTACAAGATTATATTGTTGCATACTAACTGCATAATATTCAACATAACCAAAGGGGGAAGATTAAACCTAAAAATACAATCTAATATTGATTACAACTAAACAATCTTCCATCTTCAATCTTCGATTTCGATTTTAATCATCAAACCATATTCGATTTCGATTTCAATCATCAAACTACCTTCTAACTGAAAAGGGATAAAATGGGACCGGAGGTGATTGCGGCATTGGGCGGCGAGGGGAAGGAAGACGGCGAGTGGGGGACACAGTGACAGAGAGATGGATGGCGACAGAGATGGAGAAGTGAGTTATTTCGATGGAGAAGAGGAAGCTTGACGATGAGAAGTGAGTTGTTTCGTACGTATCGGGAAGAAGAAGATGAATAGCACTTTGGATCCATGAATATGATACGTATGACACAGAATCTGTTGCTATTACCAACCTTGGGCCTTCTATTGCTTTGATTGAATAGGCCCAAACGTGTGTTAAGAGTTCCTGCACGAGAATTACTTTTGCCACCATATGGCTCCGCATCGTAACTCACGGATGTAGAAAAAAATGAGTAAAAATGAGCAATTTTCACCGCACATCCGTGGCTTAAGTCACAGATTCGTCGGTGGTCAGTCACTACTGCTTCAGTCAAAGGCATGCCACGTGTGCGGCCAAATTGCCTATAAATGGCAAAATCCGGATCTGAAGGTGGTCACCCCTCCCCCACCTCTCTTCATATTTATTTTTTTGCTTCTTTTAGTAATGTTTGTTTGTCTTTGCAATGTTATTTTGTTTAACTTTTGTTATTTCGTGTGTAATTGGCCGCAAAGTTCTTCGTCGGTTAGTCATAGCGAACCCATCGATGTGTTAATTCGCCATGATTGGGTGCGCTATGTTAATCGACAGGGGACTCTTTGTGTAACACCCAGATTTTCAAAGACTAAAAAGGGGCATTAATTTTATTTTAAAAACAAAACAGAGCACGCATACAAACTGTGAGAGCCGACGTTAAACATACAAGAAGACTATATATACATAATAGTCTTAGAAAACATCCGACGTTTGGGGGGTTCAGTACTTAAATCGTGCTTGACTACAAATTTTAGTTTTCGAAATTATATTGATTTAAAAACACTAATCTTAGCTCTTGTTATGAACAACTTTTTAGTTGTTTATAGATGAAAGAGATAATTGCTAAAAACTACTAATAAACTACACTAAGCTAAAAATAACTAACTTCTTTCATTCATTTTGCTTGCTTCATTACATTCATTCATGCCTTTATTTATAGGCTTGATTAATCCTAACAAACTAACCAATGACTCATCTAATTAGACCATTTTAGATCCTTCTAAAAAGCATGAATAATCACCTATTTATTTAATGCATCTTGCACCTATTTAACCTACATTAATTCCTTACATTCCATTGGTCTTGCAGAATCACCTTGTCCTCAAGGTATAATCTAACAAAATCCACGATGCTTTAGTAAAACCTAGAATTTAATAAAAGCCAAGAAAATCAAAAAAATTCAGACTACATTTTTTTTTAACCCATAATCAATGTGCTATGATGCCTAATTCCCAAATTCTTAGAAGCTTGGGTCCAGTGTGAAAGTGAAGGATCGGAGGCCCACGTATAGGCCCATTAAATCAATGGAGAATTTTATTGACTTCAATTTCCCATTTACCATTACTGCTTCCTCTTCCTTCACGTGTTTTGCAGAAGTGGTGGCGACACTTGCGGTCATCTTCATAGAGCTCCACGGCACCCACGGCCAACCAGAAGCGGCGCCCCGCGCCGGAAACGAAACCATCGCCGGAGCCAAATTCGCCACCGGAAATAGGAAGCTGGAAAACACCATTTTCCCTCTATCCCATGGCAGCAACAACAAAGAGAAAATGCTATGATTGCCACCATAATTTGCTGCCGGACTGGACTTATCACCGCCGGGATCAAAATTGAAGCTGTACACAACAGAGAAATCAAAAGAGTATTCAAAATTGTTGACGGAAAGCTCGTGATTCAGTACCGGTTGTTTGGTTTCTCCGAACAGAGTTCTGCCGTTGTTGCGTGTCATGACGGTGAAACGGTATGGTAGAAGTGAAAGTCGAATGCTAGTGATCGAACGGTGTTTCGCCGGAACCGAACCGATCGGAGCATCGACAATGGACTGAATTATTAATTATTCAACGTGATCGGAATCACACGGTGATTGAGAAATTGATGAAAGAACGTGGCGATTGTTTTCTTCTTGGCCCTTCACTGCAGCAACGTCATCTCTCAATCTCTCGTCAGTGTTTGGGACAGTGAAAATGCTCTTGCCGACGACGTCGAAATGTGTTGGTTCTGTGACGATGTCAACATCGACGTTATTGACAAACTTCTTTTCATCGGCGGCGACTTGAGAATTTGAATCGATCGATGGGAAGAAATTGTCGCCATCAACAACAAGTGCATGTGATTGTACTCATCGTTCCCTTTTTGTGATGGGTCAGAATTCAATGGAGCAAAAGCAGTGGGGAGGGAAAGGGGATCTGGTCGGTGCTGAAGGTGTTGGTCGATGCAGGTAGTGAACGGTTGTTGGTGGGGGAAAGGTTTGTCCCAGCCCCAATTTGGTGTTAGTGAGGTGGTGGTATTATTGTAGGTGAAATTGTGGTGGTTGAATGGGGTTGATTTGGGTGGTGGAAATGGATCATGGGAGTGTTGATTAAAGTTGTGATTGAACATGGTTGTGGAAGTGATGGTGTGAGGTTGTTGGTAAGTGAAATGAGGAGGTGTGAGGTTGTTGTTGAGTGTTGAAATGTCAGATGCGAGCTTAGAAATGGCATGGATGCATGCTCTCTGGGAATGGAGAAGTTGTTGGGTAATAGAATCAATGTGATGAATAAGGTAGTGAGGGGAGTTCTTGACAATGAAATTTGAGTATGTAGGTTCAGGGGAGATATGAGTGTTGATGAAGGTTTGTTGTTGGTAGGCTTGTGGTGTCAACAAAGTGTGAGTGTTAACGAGAGTAGGATCATAGTGATGGTAGTAATGATAGGGAGGAGAATCCATAGCAATGAAAGCACCAATTGTTATGAACAACTTTTTAGTTGTTTATAGATGAAAGAGATAATTGCTAAAAACTACTAATAAACTACACTAAGCTAAAAATAACTAACTTCTTTCATTCATTTTGCTTGCTTCATTACATTCATTCATGCCTTTATTTATAGGCTTGATTAATCCTAACAAACTAACCAATGACTCATCTAATTAGACCATTTTAGATCATTCTAAAAAGCATGAATAATCACCTATTTATTTAATGCATCTGGCACCTATTTAACCTACATTAATTCCTTACAGCTCTCGCAGATTTTGACTAGCGTTATAGATTATAAAGGTGATGCTTAACTCTCGTCCTCACATCCGCTAATAAAATACTCTTTGAAAATCAATATAATTTAATTAACTTCTAATTCCAACTCTCGTTGCAAACTAGACTTAATGTTCAGTTTTTACTATCTAGTAGAAATCTCACGCTCTCGCTCTCTTGATTTTTACTTCGGTTAATTCTCGCTTCCGCGACAAATTATAAATCTTGATTTAATTAAAAACTGCTTATAAAACTATTTCATTAATCCTAAATAGCTCTCGCGGATTCTAGAATTAATGTCAAATTTTTACTATCCGGTATAAGCCTCAACTTTCGTCAATGTTGGCCTTAATTAATTTTCACTCTCGTGACAAATTATAAAAACGCGTCATTAAAAATTGGATATAAAAATATAGTCACACTACTTAATTACCGAACCCCTAATAGTCACACCAACAGCGTAACAACAGTAATAAAATTTTAAGACTAAGAGATTATACAAAACTAAGAACTAAAATATAGTTCTTTGTTTATCTCTCAAAGTCGGTGTGTCTAAAAAAGTGTGTAGAAGAGACTTATTTATACTAGTGGAGATTAAACAAAAGCTAAAACTGTCCGATGTGGGACTAATTTCACATATACATGTGCGCGCATGCACTGCTATGGCATGGCGGGCGGCATGCACTGGGCTGCATGCGTGTGGCTTTGTGCCGCACGTGTGTAGCCTTTTTTTTGTCCGTTTTCGCTCCTTTTCGGTCCATTTGCGCTCATTTATTCAATTCGTCCACTTTTTAACTGATAAAATAAAAAATGAGGAATTAACAACGATTTATAATATAAAGTTACGAAATAAAAATAAAAATAATTAAAATATTATATTATTTTAACTAAATAAATAGTGTATTTTTTGTTATCACGGTCTCATTTGTGTCCGCTAAAGTGCCAACCGCGTAGAACCCGTTTCGACAAACCATAACGCTTCCAAAAAAACATCAAAATTAAAATATAAAATCGGACAATGGAAACAGATGATGGACCACTTGCACACCATCATAGCCACACCAAAACTTAGGTCCTATGAACAAAAATAAAATTAGAATGCAAGGACATTCTAAACTTATCACACTGAAAGATCACCAAGGTAGTAATCCAAAAAAAAAAAATTACACAAAAAATTACATCAAAATTAAAATAATAAAACTGAGCAAAATGGCAAGAGTTGATGGACCACTTGCTACCCACTAAAGCGATACCAAAATTTAGGTGGTATAATGTAAAAAAATTAAAATGTTATTACATTCTAATTTTATAGATGGAAAGTCCACCATCAGTAGAACCCGTTTCGACTAATCATAGCACTTTCAATTAGGACATAAACAGTCCCTCGTCGACTAACATAACTGTTCCAATTATGTTGACAAAACAACACCGGTAGAAAGTATTGGTTAGTCGATGAAAAACTATGTGGCCGTTTACACGAAACTAACTATAATTATAAATAAATAAAAACAATAAAAAATATATATGCTAAGAATGAAAGGTTACCGAAAAAGAGAATGAAAGTGTGAAAATTTGTCACACAAACCACTTCCTTTTGGTACATTCTATTAGCTTGAGCACTATTTACTATAGCCGCATAGTCAATCACATTTGACCATGTGGCAATAGCTTTTGACTACATGGGGGGTTAAATTTTTTCACTGCCGACAGTTCGCTACTTAGAAAGCGAACATCGCTACTTAGGCAGTAAACTGTGGTGTACCTATTTTTTGCAATTTATACACTCGTTGTCTAAGTAGCGGGAGGGGTAATTTGAGAAGGTCATGAGGTGCGTGAGTGACATGGGGGGTGCGAAAAGAAGCTTTCATAAAGAAATTGTATTCTGATGCTAATTTACAAAGAAGAAAAACAAACAATAGTTTTTTATGGCCAAATGTATAGGTAGGTCCTTCAAATTTTGCATTTGTATCAGATAGGTCCTTTAAGTTTTTTTTTGTTTTATATAGATCCTTTAAATTTTAAAATGTATCATCTAGGTCCTTCCATTATATTCCGTTGCAAAAAAAGATGACGTGATCGTCAACTTGATGACATGGAACGACCTAAATGATACATAAATAGAAGAAGAACAGATCCTAGAATTTTTTGTAACGGAATATAACGGAAGGACATGGATGATACATTTTAAAAACTTAAAGTGCCTATTTAAAACAAAATTGAAACTTAAAAGACCTATCTAATACAACCGCAAAACTTAAAGTACCTACGTATGCATTTGGCATTGATAAATGTTAGATATATTAGGACTTTATGTTATTGGGCTTTTAGGTTAGTAGTCCATTAGGTATCATTATATATTCTCTTATAATACTTATTTTGTTAAGCAATGTTATTCAGATATTATTGAAACCCTTGCCGCCGTCTCTTTTAGATTTTTGTATCTCTGATTCTAACATGGCATCAAGAGCATGGTTCGATCCTCCTTGAACTGTTTGTTGCTTCCGCTGTCCGATTTCCCAAAAGTTTGGGAACAAAACCGTGTTGTGTCTTTTGTTTGATGCTTGGTTGTATTGAAAGAGAAGAAGAAGAAAGTATTGTTGCTCTGTTTATGTCATCGCCGTGAAAACGAGGCTGTCTCGATTGCAGTCTTCCACATATTTGGTACTATTGTGTCTTTCGTTGGATTTTGAATTTTCAGTTGATTGGAATTTTGTCTTGTTGCTGTTACTTTTAAGTGCCACCGTTTGTTCTACTTTGGAATTATTGGGTATTTAGAGCCATTGATTATGTGTCTTGTTTACAGTTTGGAAAAAGATGCATTTTGGTTTAATTCTGTTCGATTAGTTTGGTTTCGTTTTGTTTGATTCGATTTGGTTTTGTTTGAATCTGTCTGGTGAGCGAAAGCTCGCAGTCTGTCTAGTGAGCGTATGCTCACAATCTGAATCCGGTGAGGGGATACTCACATCTGAATCCGGTGAGGGAATACTCACATCTGAATCCTATCTGAATCCGGTGAGGGAATACTCACAATCTGAATCCGGTGAGGGAATACTCACAATCTGAATCCGGTGAGGGAATACTCACAATCTGAAATTTGAAGTCTGATTTCTGAAGTCTGAAGCTGAACCTGAAAATCTGAAGTTTGAAGCTGAATCTGATATTAGTTTAATCTGATATTAATTTATTTTCAGGATTGATTTTGTAACAAGCTCAAAGCTTAGTAAGCTTTAGCTTGAGGGGTAATATTAAAGGTTTATTTTTATCGGAAGTTTATTTTATTTGATATATGTTTTTCGTATTTTGTTTGACAAACTCATAATGCTTCTTGTTGATGCATCATGAGTTTGAGGGGAAGTGTTAGATATATTAGGACTTTATGTTATTGGGCTTTTAGGTTAGTAGTCCATTAGGTATCATTATATATTCTCTTATAATCCTTATTTTGTTAAGCAATGTTATTCAGATATTATTGAAACCCTTGCCGCCGTCTCTTTTAGATTTTGGTATCTCTGATTCTAACAATAAATACATAGTAAAAAATTAAAGCAAATTGATAAATACATATTTATATTATATTATGTTGTGAAGTATACAAAACTCATATTGTCAGAATTAAACAAAATAGAATTTAATTTTTAGCATTGACAATGTAATATCTTTTCTACATGATTGGAATCAAATCAAATCACTTCATGAAAAAATTAATTTGATCTAATGCATGTGTAAAAACATGAATATTGAAGGTTGATCTAATGCTTGTGTAAAATAATGGAGACATCAAAAAATTATTCTCGAACAATAGTATTTGTTTTGGCTTTTCTTGCATCGGGGCTGAATGAAAATGGATGATTTTTACTGTTTTTCATGAATTGTCTTTTAAATTCTCACTTTTCTAATTTACTCGTGTATTCTCTCATATTTCATATGCAATTTTATTCTTATTTTTGTGTATTATTTGTGTATGTAGATATGTATAAGGAAACACAAGCCAAGAGAGTGGGTGAAGATTTCATCAGAGTGAAGATGTCATCTTCACTCACTCTCCTGGCTTGTGTTTCCTTATGCATATCTACATACACAAATAATACACAAAAATAAGAATAAAATTGCATATGAAATATGAGAGAATACACGAGTAAATTAGAAAAGTGAGAATTAAAAAAACAATTCATGAAAAACACTAAAAATCACCTATATTTTCATTCAGACGTGATGCAATCATAAGAAAAACCAAAACAAATTCTATTATTAGAGAATATTTATTTTTATGTCTCCATTATTTTTATATAATATATGTTGTTTAGGAGTGAGTCTATTTATATAGCACATGAGTCCACCTTGAGCATTAAATTTTTATTTGTGAGAAAAATTAAAACATGATACTTTAATAATGAATTTGTTAATTCATTAATATAAATATTATAGAATAACTATTTTTTTCTAAAAAGAATAGTTGACTGCACTTTAAAGAATATTTTCTTTGGTCTTTAATATAAGAGAAAAATTACTTTATTGAATTGAAAGTTTGAAAGACTGTTTTGAAAGAAACAAAATCTTGAAGATTTTAAAAGATTTTGTGAGATTGTATTGACCTTTTGAGATTTTAAAAGATTTTTTAGAAAGACTTACAATCATAAATTTTTTTTGTCCTCTTAGAAACATATCATTAGCAAATTCCGACCTATCTGATCAACCTTTTTAAATCCCTACAATAAATCCCTACATTGTAAACTTTAATTAATATTGTTGTAAAATACAGATGAATGTAATTTGACATCCTTATAGAGACTGGTCCCTCAAGACGCACAACTGTTAAGATTAATCTCTTAACGTAAGTGAGATTTATTTAAGAGGTTAATATTTTTCCAACATATATTGTTCTATACACACCGGTCAGGAATTAAACCTTAAACCAAATGGTTATAAGGATCGAAACATCTACATTTACCACTTGTAGTGCCACAACATGTTGATACCACAATTTAGAACTATATAATTCCATATCGTGAAAACAAATATAATTCTCAAGTTGTCATATAGGTTTTGTTTCATCTCATCACAATACTAATGAGAAAACCAAAGATCACAAATAAAATAATCACACACATATTAGCACCAATTAATCTTGATGAGTATAAATTAAGAGAATTTGAAGTTATATACTACTCACATATGTATTAAGTTGTCTGACAAAACTGGAGAAATTGTTGTGCTTGAAGAATCTAGGGAGAAGACTAATGGAAAAGGCATGAGGATCCCAAACAACAAAGTTTGATGAGTGGAGAAAGTAACTGTGGTGGATGAGTAGAGGATGAAAAACGTACGGCGTCGTTGAATAATGGATGGAGAAAGTGAAGTTGTGAGGTTCAGAGAGAATGAGGCCATTACAGTTACAGACCAAATAACTAACTGTGAGGATCCTATTCTATGTAGTCTTATATTAACAAAAATATATGTATAATTTCGTATAATTCGATAAAAATGTTTAAAATATAAATTTATGTATAATTTTATGTATAATTCCGTAAATTTATATGTAGTCTTATTGATTGCATGTGTAAAATAACTTTACACTGACAGTGCATAACAATTAAACTCATTCAAAAGGATTTAATTTATATGCACTGACAGTGTAAAACAATTTTACACTGTCAACCAATAACAACCATGTATTCCGCCACATCACCCCACTTTACCCCACTATCTTTATATGACATGGAAGTTTAAATCATTCTTATTGATTGCATGTGTAAAATAACTTTACACTGACATTGCATAACAATTAAACTCTATTCAAAATATATACTTTGTTTGAATCTGTCTGGTGAGCGAAAGCTCGCAGTCTGTCTAGTGAGCGTATGCTCACAATCTGAATCCGGTGAGGGGATACTCACATCTGAATCCGGTGAGGGAATACTCACATCTGAATCCTATCTGAATCCGGTGAGGGAATACTCACAATCTGAATCCGGTGAGGGAATACTCACAATCTGAATCCGGTGAGGGAATACTCACAATCTGAAATTTGAAGTCTGATTTCTGAAGTCTGAAGCTGAACCTGAAAATCTGAAGTTTGAAGCTGAATCTGATATTAGTTTAATCTGATATTAATTTATTTTCAGGATTGATTTTGTAACAAGCTCAAAGCTTAGTAAGCTTTAGCTTGAGGGGTAATATTAAAGGTTTATTTTTATCGGAAGTTTATTTTATTTGATATATGTTTTTCGTATTTTGTTTGACAAACTCATAATGCTTCTTGTTGATGCATCATGAGTTTGAGGGGAAGTGTTAGATATATTAGGACTTTATGTTATTGGGCTTTTAGGTTAGTAGTCCATTAGGTATCATTATATATTCTCTTATAATCCTTATTTTGTTAAGCAATGTTATTCAGATATTATTGAAACCCTTGCCGCCGTCTCTTTTAGATTTTGGTATCTCTGATTCTAACAATAAATACATAGTAAAAAATTAAAGCAAATTGATAAATACATATTTATATTATATTATGTTGTGAAGTATACAAAACTCATATTGTCAGAATTAAACAAAATAGAATTTAATTTTTAGCATTGACAATGTAATATCTTTTCTACATGATTGGAATCAAATCAAATCACTTCATGAAAAAATTAATTTGATCTAATGCATGTGTAAAAACATGAATATTGAAGGTTGATCTAATGCTTGTGTAAAATAATGGAGACATCAAAAAATTATTCTCGAACAATAGTATTTGTTTTGGCTTTTCTTGCATCGGGGCTGAATGAAAATGGATGATTTTTACTGTTTTTCATGAATTGTCTTTTAAATTCTCACTTTTCTAATTTACTCGTGTATTCTCTCATATTTCATATGCAATTTTATTCTTATTTTTGTGTATTATTTGTGTATGTAGATATGTATAAGGAAACACAAGCCAAGAGAGTGGGTGAAGATTTCATCAGAGTGAAGATGTCATCTTCACTCACTCTCCTGGCTTGTGTTTCCTTATGCATATCTACATACACAAATAATACACAAAAATAAGAATAAAATTGCATATGAAATATGAGAGAATACACGAGTAAATTAGAAAAGTGAGAATTAAAAAAACAATTCATGAAAAACACTAAAAATCACCTATATTTTCATTCAGACGTGATGCAATCATAAGAAAAACCAAAACAAATTCTATTATTAGAGAATATTTATTTTTATGTCTCCATTATTTTTACATAATATATGTTGTTTAGGAGTGAGTCTATTTATATAGCACATGAGTCCACCTTGAGCATTAAATTTTTATTTGTGAGAAAAATTAAAACATGATACTTTAATAATGAATTTGTTAATTCATTAATATAAATATTATAGAATAACTATTTTTTTCTAAAAAGAATAGTTGACTGCACTTTAAAGAATATTTTCTTTGGTCTTTAATATAAGAGAAAAATTACTTTATTGAATTGAAAGTTTGAAAGACTGTTTTGAAAGAAACAAAATCTTGAAGATTTTAAAAGATTTTGTGAGATTGTATTGGCCTTTTGAGATTTTAAAAGATTTTTTAGAAAGACTTACAATCATAAATTTTTTTTGCCCTCTTAGAAACATCTCATTAGCAAATTCCGACCTATCTGATCAACCTTTTTAAATCCCTACAATAAATCCCTACATTGTAAACTTTAATTAATATTGTTGTAAAATACAGATGAATGTAATTTGACGTCCTTATAGAGACTGGTCCCTCAAGACGCACAACTGTTAAGATTAATCTCTTAACGTAAGTGAGATTTATTTAAGAGGTTAATATTTTTCCAACATATATTGTTCTATACACACCGGTCAGGAATTAAACCTTAAACCAAATGGTTATAAGGATCGAAACATCTACATTTACCACTTGTAGTGCCACAACATGTTGATACCACAATTTAGAACTATATAATTCCATATCGTGAAAACAAATATAATTCTCAAGTTGTCATATAGGTTTTGTTTCATCTCATCACAATACTAATGAGAAAACCAAAGATCACAAATAAAATAATCACACACATATTAGCACCAATTAATCTTGATGAGTATAAATTAAGAGAATTTGAAGTTATATACTACTCACATATGTATTAAGTTGTCTGACAAAACTGGAGAAATTGTTGTGCTTGAAGAATCTAGGGAGAAGACTAATGGAAAAGGCATGAGGATCCCAAACAACAAAGTTTGATGAGTGGAGAAAGTAACTGTGGTGGATGAGTAGAGGATGAAAAACGTACGGCGTCGTTGAATAATGGATGGAGAAAGTGAAGTTGTGAGGTTCAGAGAGAATGAGGCCATTACAGTTACAGACCAAATAACTAACTGTGAGGATCCTATTCTATGTAGTCTTATATTAACAAAAATATATGTATAATTTCGTATAATTCGATAAAAATGTTTAAAATATAAATTTATGTATAATTTTATGTATAATTCCGTAAATTTATATGTAGTCTTATTGATTGCATGTGTAAAATAACTTTACACTGACAGTGCATAACAATTAAACTCATTCAAAAGGATTTAATTTATATGCACTGACAGTGTAAAATAATTTTACACTGTCAACCAATAACAACCATGTATTCCGCCACATCACCCCACTTTACCCCACTATCTTTATATGACATGGAAGTTTAAATCATTCTTATTGATTGCATGTGTAAAATAACTTTACACTGACATTGCATAACAATTAAACTCTATTCAAAATATATACTTTGTTTGAATCTGTCTGGTGAGCGAAAGCTCGCAGTCTGTCTAGTGAGCGTATGCTCACAATCTGAATCCGGTGAGGGGATACTCACATCTGAATCCGGTGAGGGAATACTCACATCTGAATCCTATCTGAATCCGGTGAGGGAATACTCACAATCTGAATCCGGTGAGGGAATACTCACAATCTGAATCCGGTGAGGGAATACTCACAATCTGAAATTTGAAGTCTGATTTCTGAAGTCTGAAGCTGAACCTGAAAATCTGAAGTTTGAAGCTGAATCTGATATTAGTTTAATCTGATATTAATTTATTTTCAGGATTGATTTTGTAACAAGCTCAAAGCTTAGTAAGCTTTAGCTTGAGGGGTAATATTAAAGGTTTATTTTTATCGGAAGTTTATTTTATTTGATATATGTTTTTCGTATTTTGTTTGACAAACTCATAATGCTTCTTGTTGATGCATCATGAGTTTGAGGGGAAGTGTTAGATATATTAGGACTTTATGTTATTGGGCTTTTAGGTTAGTAGTCCATTAGGTATCATTATATATTCTCTTATAATCCTTATTTTGTTAAGCAATGTTATTCAGATATTATTGAAACCCTTGCCGCCGTCTCTTTTAGATTTTGGTATCTCTGATTCTAACAATAAATACATAGTAAAAAATTAAAGCAAATTGATAAATACATATTTATATTATATTATGTTGTGAAGTATACAAAACTCATATTGTCAGAATTAAACAAAATAGAATTTAATTTTTAGCATTGACAATGTAATATCTTTTCTACATGATTGGAATCAAATCAAATCACTTCATGAAAAAATTAATTTGATCTAATGCATGTGTAAAAACATGAATATTGAAGGTTGATCTAATGCTTGTGTAAAATAATGGAGACATCAAAAAATTATTCTCGAACAATAGTATTTGTTTTGGCTTTTCTTGCATCGGGGCTGAATGAAAATGGATGATTTTTACTGTTTTTCATGAATTGTCTTTTAAATTCTCACTTTTCTAATTTACTCGTGTATTCTCTCATATTTCATATGCAATTTTATTCTTATTTTTGTGTATTATTTGTGTATGTAGATATGTATAAGGAAACACAAGCCAAGAGAGTGGGTGAAGATTTCATCAGAGAGAAGATGTCATCTTCACTCACTCTCCTGGCTTGTGTTTCCTTATGCATATCTACATACACAAATAATACACAAAAATAAGAATAAAATTGCATATGAAATATGAGAGAATACACGAGTAAATTAGAAAAGTGAGAATTAAAAAAACAATTCATGAAAAACACTAAAAATCACCTATATTTTCATTCAGACGTGATGCAATCATAAGAAAAACCAAAACAAATTCTATTATTAGAGAATATTTATTTTTATGTCTCCATTATTTTTACATAATATATGTTGTTTAGGAGTGAGTCTATTTATATAGCACATGAGTCCACCTTGAGCATTAAATTTTTATTTGTGAGAAAAATTAAAACATGATACTTTAATAATGAATTTGTTAATTCATTAATATAAATATTATAGAATAACTATTTTTTTCTAAAAAGAATAGTTGACTGCACTTTAAAGAATATTTTCTTTGGTCTTTAATATAAGAGAAAAATTACTTTATTGAATTGAAAGTTTGAAAGACTGTTTTGAAAGAAACAAAATCTTGAAGATTTTAAAAGATTTTGTGAGATTGTATTGGCCTTTTGAGATTTTAAAAGATTTTTTAGAAAGACTTACAATCATAAATTTTTTTTGCCCTCTTAGAAACATCTCATTAGCAAATTCCGACCTATCTGATCAACCTTTTTAAATCCCTACAATAAATCCCTACATTGTAAACTTTAATTAATATTGTTGTAAAATACAGATGAATGTAATTTGACGTCCTTATAGAGACTGGTCCCTCAAGACGCACAACTGTTAAGATTAATCTCTTAACGTAAGTGAGATTTATTTAAGAGGTTAATATTTTTCCAACATATATTGTTCTATACACACCGGTCAGGAATTAAACCTTAAACCAAATGGTTATAAGGATCGAAACATCTACATTTACCACTTGTAGTGCCACAACATGTTGATACCACAATTTAGAACTATATAATTCCATATCGTGAAAACAAATATAATTCTCAAGTTGTCATATAGGTTTTGTTTCATCTCATCACAATACTAATGAGAAAACCAAAGATCACAAATAAAATAATCACACACATATTAGCACCAATTAATCTTGATGAGTATAAATTAAGAGAATTTGAAGTTATATACTACTCACATATGTATTAAGTTGTCTGACAAAACTGGAGAAATTGTTGTGCTTGAAGAATCTAGGGAGAAGACTAATGGAAAAGGCATGAGGATCCCAAACAACAAAGTTTGATGAGTGGAGAAAGTAACTGTGGTGGATGAGTAGAGGATGAAAAACGTACGGCGTCGTTGAATAATGGATGGAGAAAGTGAAGTTGTGAGGTTCAGAGAGAATGAGGCCATTACAGTTACAGACCAAATAACTAACTGTGAGGATCCTATTCTATGTAGTCTTATATTAACAAAAATATATGTATAATTTCGTATAATTCGATAAAAATGTTTAAAATATAAATTTATGTATAATTTTATGTATAATTCCGTAAATTTATATGTAGTCTTATTGATTGCATGTGTAAAATAACTTTACACTGACAGTGCATAACAATTAAACTCATTCAAAAGGATTTAATTTATATGCACTGACAGTGTAAAATAATTTTACACTGTCAACCAATAACAACCATGTATTCCGCCACATCACCCCACTTTACCCCACTATCTTTATATGACATGGAAGTTTAAATCATTCTTATTGATTGCATGTGTAAAATAACTTTACACTGACATTGCATAACAATTAAACTCTATTCAAAATATATACTTTGTTTGAATCTGTCTGGTGAGCGAAAGCTCGCAGTCTGTCTAGTGAGCGTATGCTCACAATCTGAATCCGGTGAGGGGATACTCACATCTGAATCCGGTGAGGGAATACTCACATCTGAATCCTATCTGAATCCGGTGAGGGAATACTCACAATCTGAATCCGGTGAGGGAATACTCACAATCTGAATCCGGTGAGGGAATACTCACAATCTGAAATTTGAAGTCTGATTTCTGAAGTCTGAAGCTGAACCTGAAAATCTGAAGTTTGAAGCTGAATCTGATATTAGTTTAATCTGATATTAATTTATTTTCAGGATTGATTTTGTAACAAGCTCAAAGCTTAGTAAGCTTTAGCTTGAGGGGTAATATTAAAGGTTTATTTTTATCGGAAGTTTATTTTATTTGATATATGTTTTTCGTATTTTGTTTGACAAACTCATAATGCTTCTTGTTGATGCATCATGAGTTTGAGGGGAAGTGTTAGATATATTAGGACTTTATGTTATTGGGCTTTTAGGTTAGTAGTCCATTAGGTATCATTATATATTCTCTTATAATCCTTATTTTGTTAAGCAATGTTATTCAGATATTATTGAAACCCTTGCCGCCGTCTCTTTTAGATTTTGGTATCTCTGATTCTAACAATAAATACATAGTAAAAAATTAAAGCAAATTGATAAATACATATTTATATTATATTATGTTGTGAAGTATACAAAACTCATATTGTCAGAATTAAACAAAATAGAATTTAATTTTTAGCATTGACAATGTAATATCTTTTCTACATGATTGGAATCAAATCAAATCACTTCATGAAAAAATTAATTTGATCTAATGCATGTGTAAAAACATGAATATTGAAGGTTGATCTAATGCTTGTGTAAAATAATGGAGACATCAAAAAATTATTCTCGAACAATAGTATTTGTTTTGGCTTTTCTTGCATCGGGGCTGAATGAAAATGGATGATTTTTACTGTTTTTCATGAATTGTCTTTTAAATTCTCACTTTTCTAATTTACTCGTGTATTCTCTCATATTTCATATGCAATTTTATTCTTATTTTTGTGTATTATTTGTGTATGTAGATATGTATAAGGAAACACAAGCCAAGAGAGTGGGTGAAGATTTCATCAGAGAGAAGATGTCATCTTCACTCACTCTCCTGGCTTGTGTTTCCTTATGCATATCTACATACACAAATAATACACAAAAATAAGAATAAAATTGCATATGAAATATGAGAGAATACACGAGTAAATTAGAAAAGTGAGAATTAAAAAAACAATTCATGAAAAACACTAAAAATCACCTATATTTTCATTCAGACGTGATGCAATCATAAGAAAAACCAAAACAAATTCTATTATTAGAGAATATTTATTTTTATGTCTCCATTATTTTTACATAATATATGTTGTTTAGGAGTGAGTCTATTTATATAGCACATGAGTCCACCTTGAGCATTAAATTTTTATTTGTGAGAAAAATTAAAACATGATACTTTAATAATGAATTTGTTAATTCATTAATATAAATATTATAGAATAACTATTTTTTTCTAAAAAGAATAGTTGACTGCACTTTAAAGAATATTTTCTTTGGTCTTTAATATAAGAGAAAAATTACTTTATTGAATTGAAAGTTTGAAAGACTGTTTTGAAAGAAACAAAATCTTGAAGATTTTAAAAGATTTTGTGAGATTGTATTGGCCTTTTGAGATTTTAAAAGATTTTTTAGAAAGACTTACAATCATAAATTTTTTTTGCCCTCTTAGAAACATCTCATTAGCAAATTCCGACCTATCTGATCAACCTTTTTAAATCCCTACAATAAATCCGTACATTGTAAACTTTAATTAATATTGTTGTAAAATACAGATGAATGTAATTTGACGTCCTTATAGAGACTGGTCCCTCAAGACGCACAACTGTTAAGATTAATCTCTTAACGTAAGTGAGATTTATTTAAGAGGTTAATATTTTTCCAACATATATTGTTCTATACACACCGGTCAGGAATTAAACCTTAAACCAAATGGTTATAAGGATCGAAACATCTACATTTACCACTTGTAGTGCCACAACATGTTGATACCACAATTTAGAACTATATAATTCCATATCGTGAAAACAAATATAATTCTCAAGTTGTCATATAGGTTTTGTTTCATCTCATCACAATACTAATGAGAAAACCAAAGATCACAAATAAAATAATCACACACATATTAGCACCAATTAATCTTGATGAGTATAAATTAAGAGAATTTGA
This sequence comes from Trifolium repens, assembly GCA_030408175.1. Classification (NCBI taxonomy): domain Eukaryota; kingdom Viridiplantae; phylum Streptophyta; class Magnoliopsida; order Fabales; family Fabaceae; genus Trifolium; species Trifolium repens. The sequence continues at coordinate 59,916,244 of CP125837.1, read as the reverse complement.
AGTTATATACTACTCACATATGTATTAAGTTGTCTGACAAAACTGGAGAAATTGTTGTGCTTGAAGAATCTAGGGAGAAGACTAATGGAAAAGGCATGAGGATCCCAAACAACAAAGTTTGATGAGTGGAGAAAGTAACTGTGGTGGATGAGTAGAGGATGAAAAACGTACGGCGTCGTTGAATAATGGATGGAGAAAGTGAAGTTGTGAGGTTCAGAGAGAATGAGGCCATTACAGTTACAGACCAAATAACTAACTGTGAGGATCCTATTCTATGTAGTCTTATATTAACAAAAATATATGTATAATTTCGTATAATTCGATAAAAATGTTTAAAATATAAATTTATGTATAATTTTATGTATAATTCCGTAAATTTATATGTAGTCTTATTGATTGCATGTGTAAAATAACTTTACACTGACAGTGCATAACAATTAAACTCATTCAAAAGGATTTAATTTATATGCACTGACAGTGTAAAATAATTTTACACTGTCAACCAATAACAACCATGTATTCCGCCACATCACCCCACTTTACCCCACTATCTTTATATGACATGGAAGTTTAAATCATTCTTATTGATTGCATGTGTAAAATAACTTTACACTGACATTGCATAACAATTAAACTCTATTCAAAATATATACTTTGTTTGAATCTGTCTGGTGAGCGAAAGCTCGCAGTCTGTCTAGTGAGCGTATGCTCACAATCTGAATCCGGTGAGGGGATACTCACATCTGAATCCGGTGAGGGAATACTCACATCTGAATCCTATCTGAATCCGGTGAGGGAATACTCACAATCTGAATCCGGTGAGGGAATACTCACAATCTGAATCCGGTGAGGGAATACTCACAATCTGAAATTTGAAGTCTGATTTCTGAAGTCTGAAGCTGAACCTGAAAATCTGAAGTTTGAAGCTGAATCTGATATTAGTTTAATCTGATATTAATTTATTTTCAGGATTGATTTTGTAACAAGCTCAAAGCTTAGTAAGCTTTAGCTTGAGGGGTAATATTAAAGGTTTATTTTTATCGGAAGTTTATTTTATTTGATATATGTTTTTCGTATTTTGTTTGACAAACTCATAATGCTTCTTGTTGATGCATCATGAGTTTGAGGGGAAGTGTTAGATATATTAGGACTTTATGTTATTGGGCTTTTAGGTTAGTAGTCCATTAGGTATCATTATATATTCTCTTATAATCCTTATTTTGTTAAGCAATGTTATTCAGATATTATTGAAACCCTTGCCGCCGTCTCTTTTAGATTTTGGTATCTCTGATTCTAACAATAAATACATAGTAAAAAATTAAAGCAAATTGATAAATACATATTTATATTATATTATGTTGTGAAGTATACAAAACTCATATTGTCAGAATTAAACAAAATAGAATTTAATTTTTAGCATTGACAATGTAATATCTTTTCTACATGATTGGAATCAAATCAAATCACTTCATGAAAAAATTAATTTGATCTAATGCATGTGTAAAAACATGAATATTGAAGGTTGATCTAATGCTTGTGTAAAATAATGGAGACATCAAAAAATTATTCTCGAACAATAGTATTTGTTTTGGCTTTTCTTGCATCGGGGCTGAATGAAAATGGATGATTTTTACTGTTTTTCATGAATTGTCTTTTAAATTCTCACTTTTCTAATTTACTCGTGTATTCTCTCATATTTCATATGCAATTTTATTCTTATTTTTGTGTATTATTTGTGTATGTAGATATGTATAAGGAAACACAAGCCAAGAGAGTGGGTGAAGATTTCATCAGAGAGAAGATGTCATCTTCACTCACTCTCCTGGCTTGTGTTTCCTTATGCATATCTACATACACAAATAATACACAAAAATAAGAATAAAATTGCATATGAAATATGAGAGAATACACGAGTAAATTAGAAAAGTGAGAATTAAAAAAACAATTCATGAAAAACACTAAAAATCACCTATATTTTCATTCAGACGTGATGCAATCATAAGAAAAACCAAAACAAATTCTATTATTAGAGAATATTTATTTTTATGTCTCCATTATTTTTACATAATATATGTTGTTTAGGAGTGAGTCTATTTATATAGCACATGAGTCCACCTTGAGCATTAAATTTTTATTTGTGAGAAAAATTAAAACATGATACTTTAATAATGAATTTGTTAATTCATTAATATAAATATTATAGAATAACTATTTTTTTCTAAAAAGAATAGTTGACTGCACTTTAAAGAATATTTTCTTTGGTCTTTAATATAAGAGAAAAATTACTTTATTGAATTGAAAGTTTGAAAGACTGTTTTGAAAGAAACAAAATCTTGAAGATTTTAAAAGATTTTGTGAGATTGTATTGGCCTTTTGAGATTTTAAAAGATTTTTTAGAAAGACTTACAATCATAAATTTTTTTTGCCCTCTTAGAAACATCTCATTAGCAAATTCCGACCTATCTGATCAACCTTTTTAAATCCCTACAATAAATCCCTACATTGTAAACTTTAATTAATATTGTTGTAAAATACAGATGAATGTAATTTGACGTCCTTATAGAGACTGGTCCCTCAAGACGCACAACTGTTAAGATTAATCTCTTAACGTAAGTGAGATTTATTTAAGAGGTTAATATTTTTTCAACATATATTGTTCTATACACACCGGTCAGGAATTAAACCTTAAACCAAATGGTTATAAGGATCGAAACATCTACATTTACCACTTGTAGTGCCACAACATGTTGATACCACAATTTAGAACTATATAATTCCATATCGTGAAAACAAATATAATTCTCAAGTTGTCATATAGGTTTTGTTTCATCTCATCACAATACTAATGAGAAAACCAAAGATCACAAATAAAATAATCACACACATATTAGCACCAATTAATCTTGATGAGTATAAATTAAGAGAATTTGAAGTTATATACTACTCACATATGTATTAAGTTGTCTGACAAAACTGGAGAAATTGTTGTGCTTGAAGAATCTAGGGAGAAGACTAATGGAAAAGGCATGAGGATCCCAAACAACAAAGTTTGATGAGTGGAGAAAGTAACTGTGGTGGATGAGTAGAGGATGAAAAACGTACGGCGTCGTTGAATAATGGATGGAGAAAGTGAAGTTGTGAGGTTCAGAGAGAATGAGGCCATTACAGTTACAGACCAAATAACTAACTGTGAGGATCCTATTCTATGTAGTCTTATATTAACAAAAATATATGTATAATTTCGTATAATTCGATAAAAATGTTTAAAATATAAATTTATGTATAATTTTATGTATAATTCCGTAAATTTATATGTAGTCTTATTGATTGCATGTGTAAAATAACTTTACACTGACAGTGCATAACAATTAAACTCATTCAAAAGGATTTAATTTATATGCACTGACAGTGTAAAATAATTTTACACTGTCAACCAATAACAACCATGTATTCCGCCACATCACCCCACTTTACCCCACTATCTTTATATGACATGGAAGTTTAAATCATTCTTATTGATTGCATGTGTAAAATAACTTTACACTGACATTGCATAACAATTAAACTCTATTCAAAATATATACTTTGTTTGAATCTGTCTGGTGAGCGAAAGCTCGCAGTCTGTCTAGTGAGCGTATGCTCACAATCTGAATCCGGTGAGGGGATACTCACATCTGAATCCGGTGAGGGAATACTCACATCTGAATCCTATCTGAATCCGGTGAGGGAATACTCACAATCTGAATCCGGTGAGGGAATACTCACAATCTGAATCCGGTGAGGGAATACTCACAATCTGAAATTTGAAGTCTGATTTCTGAAGTCTGAAGCTGAACCTGAAAATCTGAAGTTTGAAGCTGAATCTGATATTAGTTTAATCTGATATTAATTTATTTTCAGGATTGATTTTGTAACAAGCTCAAAGCTTAGTAAGCTTTAGCTTGAGGGGTAATATTAAAGGTTTATTTTTATCGGAAGTTTATTTTATTTGATATATGTTTTTCGTATTTTGTTTGACAAACTCATAATGCTTCTTGTTGATGCATCATGAGTTTGAGGGGAAGTGTTAGATATATTAGGACTTTATGTTATTGGGCTTTTAGGTTAGTAGTCCATTAGGTATCATTATATATTCTCTTATAATCCTTATTTTGTTAAGCAATGTTATTCAGATATTATTGAAACCCTTGCCGCCGTCTCTTTTAGATTTTGGTATCTCTGATTCTAACAATAAATACACTAGTAAAAAATTAAAGCAAATTGATAAATACATATTTATATTATATTATGTTGTGAAGTATACAAAACTCATATTGTCAGAATTAAACAAAATAGAATTTAATTTTAGCATTGACAATGTAATATCTTTTCTACATGATTGGAATCAAATCAAATCACTTCATGAAAAAATTAATTTGATCTAATGCATGTGTAAAAACATGAATATTGAAGGTTGATCTAATGCTTGTGTAAAATAATGGAGACATCAAAAAATTATTCTCGAACAATAGTATTTGTTTTGGCTTTTCTTGCATCGGGGCTGAATGAAAATGGATGATTTTACTGTTTTTTCATGAATTGTCTTTTAAATTCTCACTTTTCTAATTTACTCGTGTATTCTCTCATATTTCATATGCAATTTTATTCTTATTTTTGTGTATTATTTGTGTATGTAGATATGTATAAGGAAACACAAGCCAAGAGAGTGGGTGAAGATTTCATCAGAGTGAAGATGTCATCTTCACTCACTCTCCTGGCTTGTGTTTCCTTATGCATATCTACATACACAAATAATACACAAAAATAAGAATAAAATTGCATATGAAATATGAGAGAATACACGAGTAAATTAGAAAAGTGAGAATTAAAAAAACAATTCATGAAAAACACTAAAAATCACCTATATTTTCATTCAGACGTGATGCAATCATAAGAAAAACCAAAACAAATTCTATTATTAGAGAATATTTATTTTTATGTCTCCATTATTTTTACATAATATATGTTGTTTAGGAGTGAGTCTATTTATATAGCACATGAGTCCCACCTTGAGCATTAAATTTTTATTTGTGAGAAAAATTAAAACATGATACTTTAATAATGAATTTGTTAATTCATTAATATAAATATTATAGAATAACTATTTTTTTCTAAAAAGAATAGTTGACTGCACTTTAAAGAATATTTTTCTTTGGTCTTTAATATAAGAGAAAAATTACTTTATTGAATTGAAAGTTTGAAAGACTGTTTTGAAAGAAACAAAATCTTGAAGATTTTAAAAGATTTTGTGAGATTGTATTGCCTTTTGAGATTTTAAAAAGATTTTTTAGAAAGACTTACAATCATAAATTTTTTTTGCCCTCTTAGAAACATCTCATTAGCAAATTCCGACCTATCTGATCAACCTTTTTAAATCCCTACAATAAATCCCTACATTGTAAACTTTAATTAATATTGTTGTAAAATACAGATGAATGTAATTTGACGTCCTTATAGAGACTGGTCCCTCAAGACGCACAACTGTTAAGATTAATCTCTTAACGTAAGTGAGATTTATTTAAGAGGTTAATATTTTTCCAACATATATTGTTCTATACACACCGGTCAGGAATTAAACCTTAAACCAAATGGTTATAAGGATCGAAACATCTACATTTACCACTTGTAGTGCCACAACATGTTGATACCACAATTTAGAACTATATAATTCCATATCGTGAAAACAAATATAATTCTCAAGTTGTCATATAGGTTTTGTTTCATCTCATCACAATACTAATGAGAAAACCAAAGATCACAAATAAAATAATCACACACATATTAGCACCAATTAATCTTGATGAGTATAAATTAAGAGAATTTGAAGTTATATACTACTCACATATGTATTAAGTTGTCTGACAAAACTGGAGAAATTGTTGTGCTTGAAGAATCTAGGGAGAAGACTAATGGAAAAGGCATGAGGATCCCAAACAACAAAGTTTGATGAGTGGAGAAAGTAACTGTGGTGGATGAGTAGAGGATGAAAAACGTACGGCGTCGTTGAATAATGGATGGAGAAAGTGAAGTTGTGAGGTTCAGAGAGAATGAGGCCATT